>JBAMHW010000009.1:9318496-9328858 GCA_037177495.1 Rhadinocentrus ornatus | reverse complement strand
CTCATGCATACATACACACACACAAACACACACACACATATAATATATATATATATAAATTTAATGACAAAAGTTTGGGCACACTTTCCATTAAAATGTAAAAACATTTAACTGAGTTTTGTTAAAAAAAAGAAGAAATTCAGACGGTCCTGTTTGATGAACATCTTTTTTAATCCAGAAAATCCCACAGTGAGGACTAACTTTGTCTACCCAGCCAAAACAAATAGAAAAACCTATGTTTGGAAAAATAACCATGTCTGTGTAGAAAAATGCTTTGGGTACCTAAGCTAATAATTTTGGGTTTGGATAACATCAAGGCTTTGTTTCAGCTCATCTTACATTATTGTTGGCATGTTATAAATGTCCTTTTTTCTGGCTTACCTGTAACCTGCAGCGCCTATAAAAGAATCCACTAAACTTCACTATTTTAAAATCTACACTAACAAATTATTTTTATTTTCATGATTTGCAGAGTCTGGGCTGGTTTTTCTCATGTGGTTGTTTTTGCTCACATAAGTAAAAAAGAAACACATAAGCAAAGGAGATTCTGTAGATTTTACACTATAAACACAGTCCAGAAAACCAGAGATTTTTTTCATCAGCTTTTGCTTTCTGTCTTCTTTTACTGGAAATTTTAGGTCTGATCCCCACATCCTTTGTAAAGAAAGAATCAGTTTGTATTTTTTTTTTTTTGGATAAAAGGACATGTTATATCATCCTCAATATCCATCTGTTTTCATTTTTTCACAGAGAACCCACAAGAATCGGATAAAATCTGCAGCTCTACAGTCAATTCTTCTTTAATAAGTAAAGGGAGCAGAGGAATCTTAAATGTCAGTTACAATGATATCTTTTGTATTTTTGGCCTTTAAGCTTCTGCAAACATTAAAATAAAAAACAACAACACAGTAATATGTATTCTTCCTAGATTTTCATGGTTGATTGTTAGGATTCATTTTGTTTTTTTAGCTTTAAATTTAGTAAAAAAAAGGGATTTTTTTAAACCATTTTGGGAGTTGGATAAACAGAGTTAAACGCTTTTATTGTTGGTTATTGATTAACCCATTAAGGTCATTTACTCAGTCAGCGTCTTGGCCAATTGCTCATCGACACAATCGTCACTCAATCATCGGTCTTGTTTTTGTGCTCAGCGGTCAGACGCTTGTTGAATAAAGGTCTTTGTCCATGTTTACATGTGTGCTTTTATCCCAGAGTGTTAAATAAACCACACCACCATGACCATTAAAATGCTTCTGGGCTTTGCACATACCCCCAAGTGCTGAATGTCCGCAGTTACAACCATGATCTGTGAAATTTATGGTTATCATGATGCATAAATTCCAGTCCTTGTGGTTCATAATACAAGCATTTGAGCTTCAGACAGCCAGTTTGTCTTGGACTTCTTTAGTTACAGCATTATATTTTTTTAAAATCCACTTTTCATGCCCATTAACCTTGAACACTGCAGCATTTCTGAAAATGCACATCAAAGCTAGAAACACATCTGAAACTCAATTATTTTTCATTTGCACATGCACATAGTTGAATTGAACAATTCTGGCTCTCAAATAATGGAAAACGTTGTGGAAATGATCACAGTTAACACAGAAATCTCCATGTCAAACTTTTTATTTCGTGTTCAGTTTTGATTTGTGTCTTATGGTTTTCTGTGCAACATCTCCATCTTTATGTCGGCTTGTCACATTTAATTATGTCATCTTTTTTCTGTATGTTTCATGCTTACACATTTTTCTTTGCCTCCCTCTATAACACTACTGCTCTCACACTCAAAATCTCTCAGTCCGACCTTCAGTCAACATTTTTCTCATCTGTCTCTATCCATCTCTCTGTCAGGTTATCTGTCTTTCTCACTCTATCATTATTTGGCTACCTCGCTCCTCACACGCCTTTCACCTCTCTTGTCTCCAGAACTCTGGCCACAAGGACTGTGATGTCCAGTATGCGGAGCTGGATACTGCAGCTTTGGCCTCGTCTCCAAGCCCACGAAGCTCTGCACACACTGGCCCTGGGGACCTTGTCGAGTATGCAACCATCCAGCCTAGCTCACACTAGCGCATGCCAATATAGGCCTTTCCCCTCAGACTTTGGCATCAAGGTACACAGACTGATGCACTCCAACCCTTCGTTCATACCCCTTTCACATGCATTTACTTCCCTTTAAAAGCTCCACATGGACCCCTTGTCTGCCTTCCTCTTTGGTCTTGGCCATCTTTTGATTTCCTTCTCATTGCTCTGCAGAATGTTTGATTGAAGCTGAGATATTTTCAGGCTATTATTAAACAGAATAGGACTCGAGCAGAGACACACAGCTCTTGGCGCAACTGAAACACACTGGAGCATGAATCTAAAGGCATATTGTTGTAAGAAATCATAGGATCGGCCATAATAATGTAGTTTTAATCTCATAAAAAAACAGGTCAGATATAAATCACCAGCAAACAGTGATTCATATTTTATTCACCACTAAAAACATGGTGCATTACTGAAGTGCATGAACATGGAGGAACATTAAGACACTTTTTGCTTATGAGGCAAATGTAAACAAATAAGTTGTCATTTTGCCTTACAGTTTCTATAAGTCACTTTAAGAACAGTTTGCAGCAACTAAAACGGAAGAAATGTTTTAAAAAAGTAGCTTTTTATGTGTACAATGAAATTTGGAGCTATTAAAATACTTTTTTGGTACACTTGAAAAACTAATCTTACAAGTGATGCAGCATTACGGGGAGAAACAGAACTTGTGTGCTTAAAATACGTACACAGAAGATTTGTAGCTAAGAAGACCAAAAAATGCAAATGCACAAGCACATGCCACGCCAAAGCTTTATCATGATGATCCCATTTGGAATCAAAGAGATAAGGAAAAAGCAAGGATTTGAGCAACATATCGTTCATCAAAGAGAAATTAGTTTGTAAGAACTGGAGAAATTAGATAATGTTTGCTAATGTTTTCACAGTTTTTCATTACATACATCAGTGTATAACAGCACAATAAATAACAATGTTGTTTTTTACTACAGGAGCACTTAACAGGACAAAAAAATATGACCTAATGTACAGGAAGCGGTAGAAAGACAACACACTATATTTCAAAATTTACAAGAAAGCAAAGGTACTTTTTATGACGCCTGCCACCGATGTTGGAGTGGGAGAGGGAGGAGCAGTCAAGAGGGAAATAAAAGATGAATTATTTACTCAGAAAAGAAGACGTACGGCGTGCACTTCTCGTCTGCCAGCACTCCGTCATCATCAGTTACTCGTAAATCTCTATCCTGGCAGTTCAGTGCTGATAGAGCTGCACAGTGAACCACTATCTTATGATCAACCTGAAATATTCAGGTGAATCTGAAATAAACGGCACGCTCTCGAGTTTGATGCTACAGCTGTATCGGTGAAGTCCCGTCTCTTCACCTGTATAAAGTACGTCCAGGCAGGAAAGATGTCTGATCTTCTAGCTGGATTTCTGCATTTATCCTGCATAAGATGTTGAGTTTTAATATATCTGACAGTGTCATGAAAAAAACGGTTACGCATATTTAACCCTTTAGAAATTCTTCAAGTGGTTTTACTTCTTGTTAACCATGACTGGTAACAGCAAAACAAGCTCTCATCTTCTAGATTGGGCTTTGAAATGTCATCTGAACCCTACAGAATATGGCTGGGAGAAATCTCTCAATTACTCACAAACACACTCCTCTGCATCACTTGAACTCATCAGATACAGTTAAAGTGGGATGTAAGAGAGCACAAATCATTTTTTTGCTGCAAAAGTCATATTACTCTTTGTGGCAATCCATAAAGGAGGTAATTCTGCAGGCAATCCAGGAGATTTTCTTCAGGCACTTGTTGAAATATGCAGACGCAAACAATAAAGTGTGTTATGAGGATATGGTTTGCAGCACTTCAAAGCTTAGACAATTTAATTCCAGGGAAATAAAAGTTGAAATAATTTGCATTATACACATAAAGATGTAAATAAATCTCTCCACAACTCACTGGAATCGTTCCACACTGTGTGTTAATTCATCTTATAAACCACTATTTTCTTATGGAACAAATGTTGAAAGCAAGCTATTTTACTCATTTATTAAAAGTATTAGCTCATCTTTAATTTGATGACAGCAACATGTCTCAAAAACCTTGATATAGTAGCAGCTTAACAGTTCAGAGTCTATTTTGTCATTTTGAGTTTCATGGGGCACCAAATGTTGGAAGGTCTGGAGTACAGGTAGGCCAGTTCAAAACCTGCATGTGCCTTTGATTCGCCTTTCTAGTTTTGATTAGATTTAATAATCTAGTTATAATTTCAACAGATGAGAACAATGTTTCACTTTGGTCAAGTCCATTTTACTCTTGAGTCTGAGATAACAAATGTTTCTGGATCATGTTAACATGAGTCTCTAACTTTGATTGTGGATTGCACGATGAACTCTGCAGACAGATTTCTAGAAGTTTTCTGACCCCATGTAATGATTTCCAGTAGAGAATCATGCCTGTTCTTAATGCAATGCTACCTGAGGCTCAAGTCTCTTGCAAACAAACACATTTGAAGATTCTCTGAATCTTTTGGTGATATTGCAAACAGCGGGAAATAGATTGTTTTATGTTGAGCAACTTCAGTCTAACATTTCCCCACAGTTTCCAGATTTCTTAACCTCTGCTTACCTTTACTTCTTACAGACTCACACCACTGTTTCACTCTTTAACTCTTTGGTACCCTGTCCCAACTTTTACGAAACATGCTGAAATCCAATTAAAGATGATTTAATATTTTTCACAACATAGTAAAATGTCTCACTTTAACATTTTTGTTTGTTTGTTTTTGTGTTCAGTTGTGAGTAAAATATTGCAAATCATTGCAAGTATTGTGTTTTTTTTATTTTTATTTTTTTTACATTTTTCAAAGTAGAAATGTATTTTGAAATTGAGGTTGCAGATTAAGTTGTACAAGGAGATTTAATTATTTATGTATTTATACTTTCTTATTTAATTACATTTTATTCTATTTTTCAGAGTGATATGCAGACAGCATATTTATGTGCACTATTTAGTTCATTCATCAGGTGTTTAGTTCAGGGGCAGGGCCAGACAGCATCAACAGATACCATTTGCATTACCTGCTAACTCTAAACACATTTCTGACCCCTTTGAGATTGTGTTGCTTTACAGTAAAGCAAACTAAAGGGAAAATAAACCAGTTAGATCCAGCTGTCTGTGGACAGGGAGGCTGGCTGCCAGGACACAGTTTGTATTCTACTTCATCTAATTCTCATTATTTGCTTTCTTTGCATCTGATCCAATTGGGAAGTGATGATAAATGAAAAATTATTCTATGTACTATCAACAATAAAGACGGAACATAACCAACAGCTCAGTTATAATTTGCATGCTTGATGAATAATTACCCTCCTGATTATATTAGAAGTGCATCATAAAGAGCTTGTCCCAGTCAGCCAACATTTATTCAAAAGCAGTATAAGTCTGACTTTGTCACTGCCTGCAAACCATTTCATGTCCATTTTCTGTCACCTAGAAATTATCTTCATGCGCATACATTATTTGCCTTCTCAGATATTATGTCTTGAGGATGAATAACATTTTTCTGCCACACAGGGGGTGTAAGGAGGTGGTTAGTGTACAGATCTCACAAATTTTACATCATATATAGTATGTAGTAAATAGTATAACATTCTCAACAGAAAGAACATTAAAATGAAAGTTGGTTATTGTAATAAACAAGCTTTCTGCTTTAAGGCACTTCTTAAATGTTAAAATATAACTACAGTAGATACTGAATGCAAAGATATTAATATATTACTAGATGAAATGTGCAGTTTAATTAGTCTTTAATCATTATGTTACCATAACATCCACCAGTAAATGAAGTATTACATCTTTTTTTTTAAAAAAAAACACATTTGCAGTTGCAGATTATTGCATATAAACTAAATACAGGGACAGAAAGATGCCTCAAGCAACAGCAACCACAGTCCAGCAGACATAGGGGTGATAGAAAGCAACTTCTGACAGTAATGTGCCTGCAGGTGGATGCTGGGTGGAGAGAAGAAGCTAATTAAAAGCTACGTTAGAGATGCCACAACAACAGTGGTAGCAGCATTTGTTTGTATTAGTTTTGCAAACGAGCAGACAAGCAGTATCTCCATATTCTAATGGGGACACTGGGCGAATTGACTAAACACCTTATTATTGCAAAGATGCTGAAGACAGACCAGCAAGAAAACAGTTTTATGGTGAAAACTGAAGAAAAACGTGACGTAGACTTTGAGCTGCTGGGTTGCCAGAACAGTCTGTGTTCCTTCTGTTTGAATTTTGCTGTCTGGAAGTCTGGAAATCTGCAAATGGGATTAATTGTCTTATGTTTTGGTGTCAAATCTGCCATTAGTGTTCACTTGGAATGGTATCAAGCGATTGTGAAGGCAATAGAATATGTTTCACTTTATTTTTATCCTCGTCAAACCATTCAGTGACCCGTCGCGCTCTATGGATGGGGGCATTTAATCCTGGAGGAAACAACTCCCAACAAGATAGAAATATGATGTCCCAAGATAAAGGTGATGACTCAGAACAACTTTGTGTTGAGCTGCAGTGACTTTTCTCTCAATAGTAACATTACTTCTTTTCATCAAATCCCATGATCTTCAAATCTTTTATACCAAGAAAATTTAACAAATTTAAAGCAGCGGATGCAACTGTATGAATTTACTAATCCAATTTTCCTGCTAAAGTTTAGCTTTCTAAAAGTGAGCAGTGGTTGGAAAAGCACAGTGGTGTTAAGAAGTAAAAATACCTGAACAAAAAGAAAGGTAAAAAATAGGTGCGAAAATGTGAAAAAAATTACCTTGTCAAGGACAAATCCAGCGGATGTTTCAGTGTAAAGCTGATTGAATCTTGCATTATAAATGATGTAAGGATGTAAATAAAAGCTTTTTCTGACTTAAAATGTAATCGAGTCATACAGTAGTCAATGCTGAACCCACACATTGGGCAGGAAATATCTTATAGCTGAAAAATCTTTACTTAAATTACGCCACAAATACAAAACAACTTACTTTTCTGAATTTTCTTCATCTGCAGTGACGTCTGGTTCACTTTCATCCATGTTGCTAGTTACTGCCGTTTATAGTGTCAGTCTCTTGCTTTTTTAGTCACTCTTACATCTGTGACATACTGAAAGACACACCAAGGAATCTCTAAATATTACTCTTTCCTCCATGTCAACTGGAATTGCTCTTGACATTTTGAAGCCTCATAATGATGCAAAATAAAGACGTATTTGATGATTTCTACCAAATATATAAGAGCTAAAGTAACAAGTCTCTTTTGACAGTGCAGAGTCAAAACTATAAAATATTGGGGGTAAAAATCTGTGTTTGAGAAAATAACAGATGCCATAAAACTCCACCTGAGTACAGAAAAAAATCATAATTGTACTTAATCTCTTGCACCTTCTGAGCCTGGGTGAGGTGTTTACACACAGTACCAGTTTAACCAAGATGACTACTCACCACCCAACACATGAGGCTAACGAGAATCCAGCATATATTATAATTAGTTTTAAAGATTAAATATACATATTAAGAAACAATCCCTTTCATCACAAGTGCTGTATATTAATGCATATTAGTGTGACAATCTACAGTAAATTTAATACAATTATTTATAATAAGTAACATATAAATAACACAAGTCTAGAAACAATCACTTCAACGGTTCTCAGATAAAGTGAAAAATAGGACTATTTATTTTCTTCTCACGTAAACTTTCACAAAGTTTCATGACATTAAATCCATAACCAGTGATACAGTGGAACAGCTCTAATTTGAAATGCCCCCTGGTGCCATCCTGTTGACATTTTCCTGTTTGCAATAAGCCTCAACTGGACTGGATCCAGTCATGAGGTTACACCGTTCAGAAGAGCTTTTGTTTGCTGGGACAAAAGTTAAAGCACTAGTTCATATCCAATATGATTTAATTCACGTTTCCTCTCAGAAAGGAAGTCTGTGAAGTTCACCTTTGGTCTGTAACTTTAAAGTAATCAGTGAAATAAATCAGCCAACTTTTAATCATGTATTTTCCTTGCAATGGCTTGCTGTGACAGAGTTATTACATGATCAGATATGAAAACCTATTTAAGCCGTACTTCCCCAAGTTTACGTTATCTTTTTTTATATACTTCAAATGACTTTAAGGTGCGTCAGATTTCATTTAGATTAATCCTTGGTTTTAAATGTATGCACTTTGGAGGATTCCTCTTTTCCTTCTCTACAGAGCAGAAATGTAAAAACTGCTATTTCCGATCCAACTCTAAGGAAGACATATTGTACTGCAAATACAGCTCATTTAAAATGCTTTTGTTTACAGAAGTTTATACTCCTTAAATTTTGCTTGGTTCTAATTGTTTGCTTTCTTTGTTTTCTTTTTTACTGTTTATCCAATTTGTTTCTGCTCAAGAGGCCTTGGGGGTTATATTGCTAGGTTTGAAGGTTGGATGAGCAGTTTATTTGTAATTATTTAGATTTTAAAACAAAAAATTTCTTAACATTGCCTCTGTGGTGGTCACTTTGTCTGTTTTACCTCAAAGCAAGAGACCAATGCCTCGTTTCCACGGTCGGGACAGGGCGGATAGGGTGCAGATATGGTTCTAAACCACAGCCAAACGTATAGCGATAGTTGCCTCAGCTACGTGACAGCATGATGCCATCGACTCAGAAACAAAGGAGGAGAACGGCAATCATTTAGCAGATTGTGTTCTTTTGTCTTGGCCGTCCTTTTTAATGTTATTTTAAACGGAGATTTAATTAACAAAAGATATTTTGCTCTTAACAAGGAGCCGTTCCTGCTTTGTTTTTATGCCAGGTCACACATGAAGGGACTTTTTTTCTCAACCAATCAATGGATTGCGGTCTGTAAAACTCCACCCTTTTGGGTCGGGTCGATTGGATTGGTACCCCAACAGAAGGGTCCCATCCAAGTAATACGAGTGGGGTCGGATACTAGGGCACCCGTTGATGGAAACGGGTCAGCAATAGTTCTGCCCTTGTGGCTCATTTGACTCTAACATATCCATTTGCAACACACAAGCACACAGATGAGTGTATGCTTAAAGCTCACCTCTTCACAGCAGTACTGTGTGTTCAGTACGCTCTCAGAAAAAAGTTTTTCAGATAACACCAGAAAAAGAAAAAAAAAACTTAAATTTAGGATTTTTCTTTAAATAATATAAACTATTCTTCGATCAACTCTTAGGCAGCTGTTCCTTTTATCTGCTCTGCAACATGTTTTCTCTCATACTTTGTTCATGATTTCAGTTTATCAGCAGTAAAACTGAAAGATGTTAATGTCTGCATAAGGTTATCTGTTCTTCGTATTTGACTGTTTTCAAACTTCTCTTTACATAGATGTGATATTACATCACCTTGCTTAGTGATTAGAAGTTGAACATCAGCTGGAGGAATGTTGGTGAAATTTTACAAAACAGAAAACAAACCTGGAGTTGTTGGGTTTTGACCTACTGAATAAGCTTCTAGTTGTTTCATTCCTCATCACAGTGCTTTGTCAGCATGTGATGCAGACCGTGTTTCACCATGTGACATCTAAGACCGTATGGTATGAGGGAGTAAGGTATGAGGTGTGCAGTTCGGGTCTTGCTTAAGGACTTAGAGTCTGCCTATGAGGCTTTTACATCTGCTGAAGTTGCCCTGTGCTTCTCTGTGCATGCAGACTACTCACTCTGTTACTGGAGTGATCTTTGTTGGTCAATCATTCATAAGAAGGAAAACGATGCTCTTGAATTTCTTCAATACGCAGCAAATTTGTCTAGTCGAGAACTGTTAGATACGTTTTGAGCTTCTTTTCCAATTTGGTGAATATCAACATCTAATTTTATGAGGATATCAGAAATCTCTCTTGGTTAATGTGCAGTGATACACTGCCAATAAAATGTGCTGTGATTGAACAAAATCACAGCTTTTTTTTTTCTTTTTAATTTATTCTTTTCTAAATTACAACAGGATTCCTACTTACACTGAATTATCCTGTTGATTAAATGCTGTCTGACTTTTCATCAACTTAACTGATCATCCATAGGATTGACTCTTTGCTACTTACAGGAATCTTGTGGAATTGTCTGTCTGCCTGGGAAAAATCGTATTTCTGAAACAAATACTAATATAAAACATAAGGCTTTAAAATTCAGTTTTATTGATAAGTCTCATAGATCGCAACAACTTCTTGACAAATCTGATTAGTTTAGCAACATGTTCAATCTATAATTGGACCGACTGTTGTTGAAAAATGACTTTTTGACTAAAACAGCTATAT
>JBAMHW010000009.1:9302465-9313657 GCA_037177495.1 Rhadinocentrus ornatus | reverse complement strand
TGCCTATAATTTCCACCTGTTGTCTATTCCATTTGCACAACAGCAGGTGAAATTTATTGTCAATCAGTGTTGCTTCCGAAGTGGACAGTTTGATTTCACAGAAGTGTGACTGACTTGGAGTTACATTGTGTTGTTAAAGTGTTCCCTTTATTTTTTTGAGTGGTGTACATAGATTCCACAATAACAGACATCAGCTAATCCAAGTAAATTACTGGAAAACCGTTCTTCACGTCAGAGATGTATGATTCAATTTTAAATTAAATCATATATCTCAAGTTGAATTTCAGTTTAAATCATGTTTATCTGGAAAAAAACACATTTAACATTGACAATTATTCTTTGCATAATTAACCACCTTGTTCTTCCAGCTGAAGTTTATCCTTTGATGTGATGACACTCGTTCTGAGCTCAGTCAGCTCTTTTTAACAAACACTCTGTGACCCTGCAGTATTTTCTTCTTTATTCCTCTTTTGTCTCCCTCTTGCAGGACTCTGGGAGGCATCCAGAAGAGCTGTTGAACCCCGCTGAATACATGAGCTACCAACGCGCCTGCAACATGGAACACGTCCCTGAGGCTCAACCCGCTCCTGCTTACCCTCCTGTTACTTTCTTACCTCAGAACCCCTACACTCAGCAACCATCCAACGAGCCCATGTACTCCAACACAAGCTTCCCAGCCCACGGCCCTCGAGCTCCATTCACTTTCCCCAAGGAGCAATCCGTGTGACACGCCACATAAATCTTATCCTGGCAAGAAGCAACTTGAACAGATTTGCATCCATCCCTCCATCTTCTATCTGTTTATTCTCTAAAATTAAAAATACTTGTGGGCTCTTCCCTCCTTGCCAATATTAAAGTGTCACTCGGTTCCCTGTGTATTGTACGCTGCTTGCTCCACTGAAGCTAGAGGACCCCAGTCACCTTGTGATGTTAGCATAGTTGCCACAAACTGCCCACTTCCACCAGTCTAGCCTTTACCCCTCACATGTGCCCATTCATCCTGTTTGCTTATGAATGCTTCCTCACCTTTGTAAATTTGCTTTCTGCCTACCGTCTCATTGTGTACAGAAAAATATTTTTTACCATTCCTCTTTTTTGTTGTTTTTTTCTTTAACATTTTCCACAGTGGTAGTAACCTTTTATAGCAAAGTGTTTTTGTTTTCTCTACTTTTGTTTGTCTCTCAGTCAAATGCTTGCTTCTTTGAAAGTCATATACTTTAAGTATGTGTGAACAGGTGTTTTCTGGTTAAAATAAATGGAAATAAAATGCCATTTAATTTTTAAAACTAATTATCTATCTATAATGACATGGACTACCAGGTTTGTTAAAATGAATGACAGGGTTGTTATGTAAGGATGTGAATTGGCAGTCTTTTAACTGAATCTTTTGGAATTTTTCATAATAGCTTTGCTGTTGTGACGTTTGGCTTCTTTACACTATTGTAAAAGAATGTCGTCCATATTAGCTAATATGAAAAACAAAGGGCTTGAGATACAACACTATCCAATTTCTTCTCATTCTCCACATTTTATTAACCATCCAGAGTATTTTAACATTAGTTGCCAAAGACAAAGTGTCAGACATTTTTTGTTCTTTTGCTTTCATGCTAGCGTTTACATCAAAATTTTCTAATTTGATGGGAAATGATCACACTGTAGTTAATTGGCAATGCGCTACACTTTCCCTGTTTACATTATCGCTTTACCATATGCTGTATTTTCCATATCTTTCTGTGAAAACTTGAGTTTATTACAGAAGTTAAGGTTCTTTTCTTTGTGGGTCCTTCATGTTATCAACTAGCAGGTGTAATAGGTGAAGACAATCACATACCCGGCTTGTCCTCGGGAAAATAAACAGTTATAACCGTTTAGAAGTGTTTCTGTTCGGAGCGAAAGGGAATGGCTTTTTCAAGGACAGCCCACACATTTAGCATATTTAAATATTTTTTAAATATGATTTATACTAATGTAGCCTAAAGAGTTAAATCAGTCTAAGATACAGAACTGAAAAAGAAAAGCTTGCAACTGTATTTTTTTAGAGAATGCGTAGTTATATACAATAGCACTTATTTTCAGAGTCCATTTTACACTGTGACTGTTAATTTCAGACCATACATAAGCTAAAGCGCTTGACGAGCCAATTTCAGGACGTTGTCTCCTACACACAAGCCCTCCAGACACAGCAAATTTGCATAAACTGAAAGTTCACATTTTTTGCCATGTCAGATGTACGTATGGAAAAGAAAAAAGAAATTACTTGTGTTTGTGCTCGATGTGAAGTAAAAAAAAAAATCCTTAAGATGTTGAAAGGTAATTTAGTGTTTACTCATAATGGTGGTTAATGGGATAGAGTAAAACTTGTGAGACTTTCTTCTGTGCTCACCTTGTTGTCTTGCATTGGCTCGATATGTGTGCTAGCGTTTAGTTTAAGCAGTGGTCTCTGAACCACTGAAGGAGTTTGTTATTGCTGTACCTGCTGTGTAAAAAAGAAAAATACAAAACAAAAAAAAACAACATAAAAACACTGAAACACTTCTTTGTCTTTTTGTGACACGTCATTATTCATGACATCCTTCCTTTTTAATAATATTATTTTTTATTGTTATTATTACTATGTGTAAGTGCTACAACGTGCTGCAGAATATTCTGACAACAGCATTTACATAGGATGATTTTTCTGTATTTATTTTTAATGTTAAAAAAATTGCCATGTTCTCTTTACCCGCTACCTTTCTTTTTGTTTTAAAAACCGCAACATTTAGTTACTATTTTTTTATCATACACATTTAAATAAACCTACAGCACATTTATTTTGACATTTATTGCAAACTTGTGGAAGGATAGTCCCTGAATAAATCCTTTAAGACTACTGAGCTCTCTTGTTGCCCAGGATGTTCTTTTGTTGACTGTTTTTTTCAGGTTATGTTTGATGTAAATATTAACATTGTATCTGATGTGTGAAAAAACAAATCATGCAGTTTAACATTAAACTTCACAAACTACCCATGATATGTCTTTTTTCTTTCTTTCCCGTTTTTTAGTTCCCCCCTGTTGATGACTTGTTAAAGAAGTGATCATTGCGTGATTGGTCAGAAATTTAAAGTGGGCATGGCCAATGCAGAAAAGCTGATGCGCAAAGTTCAAGACGGTTGAATTAAAACTGTTGTGCAGTGGTGGTGGTCGGCGAGGCTGGTGGTGCGGATTGGCTGCCATGTTTCTGTCAGTCTGCCACACGGTAGCCGTGGCTACACATGTAGCTCACCATCACCAGGTGGTTAATGAGGAGTAAATGAATAAGAGACACAATGTAAAACGCTTTGAGAGCCTTAAAAAGTGCTATATAATTATAATCCATTATTATTATCACAAAAAACAAAAACACTCATTACTACAGCTATACACATTTAAACTGTTTAGCATGCTCTTTCTCCTTTTTTTCTTTTTAGGGCCCATATCCACCCAGCACCATTCTGTCAGAAAAATGCTGGCTTATCCTTTTTTCTCTCTCTCCTCAGTTTGTTGTTATCTTGACAGTACCTAGCAAGCATTTCTACTTTAACTGATGTCTATGATAAATCAGTTCATCCCTGGGTTTTGTACTGTAACTGTATTATCTGTTTTGTTAGTGGCGGGCCTGTCACCACTCAGTCTGACAGCTGCAGGACGTTATGTAAAACAATCCATCAGAGATCAGAGTACAATGAATTTAACAATCTTGTGGAAGTGATGACATTAGAACGACTCCAGTTTCAGGCCTGTTCATGGTAAAACAAGGGTAATTTTAAGTTGACCTAACCCCTTACAGGGTTCAGATGATCAGCCTTGCAGAAATTTTAGGTGATCTGCTGTCACCTGCAGGACAGATTGCAGCTTATTTTCATCTTAAGGAGATGTAACCAATTTGTCTCGGTCACATTATTACTATGGTTACCATCATTATTCCGCGTCCAGCAAATCAGCTTCCACAATGTTTACCACGTTACTAGGGTGACTGTTTCTGCCCGTACGATAAATAAAAGCCAGTGTGATGACACCAATTCTTTTCAGGAAAGTTCAGAGATTTTCTTTTGTTATATTTTTTTCAAGGCAGCCGCATGCACATGCACTCTGTTTCAACTCCAGATTTACACTTTATACACTAACCATAGCCCTTTAAAGACAGCATCTAGCAAACACTGATGTAACTGTATCTATCACACTGACCTCTGCTTAAAGCAGTGCCATTCTAGTTGATGCTCGATTGCTCAGATAGAAGGTGCTTACCCAGAAAGCCAATTTTAGAGTAATCAGTCAGTCTATAAGGCAATCCTAACTTGTTTTAACCTTATGGCTAATGTTCAACTGAATGGTATTGCAGATACTTGGAACTTAAAATGAGGAATAATGAGGTTGACTATACCCAGAGAGATGGTGTAATGAGCTGGGAGCACTTTTTTTTTTATTTATTTATTTATTTATTTATTTATTTATTTATTTATTTATTTATTTATTTATTTATTTATTTATTTATTTATTGTTTGAGTCTGAATGCCTTTTACATCTGGTAAAAAATTCATGGTGTAATTGGCTTGTTATTATTAATAGAATGGAGAAGGGTTGAAAAAAACAAACAAGGTTCACCGAAAATGATACAAACATGTGATATTTGAAAGTTTAATTGTGTTTTACAGAAAGTACATGATGAAATAAAATCCCTGGTTTACTTCATTATTTACAAGTATAGAACTTTTTTTCTATGCCACACATTTTTTACACTTTTTACATTTAACATATCTACAGAATCCAGAATGTAACTTAGTAATGAGCATTAAATGGTTTAAACATTTTCACTCAGTTATTTTGATATGTTATGAAAAATTGTCCATGTTACTATTTACAAATGATCATATTATTAAATATTTAAAATGTAAAGCTGAATTAATTAGATTATGATGAGAGATAAACTAATGACTTATTGGGAGAATTGTCAATGGATTAGCTATGCAATGCTGCAAAAAGCACTGTAATGAGTTCCAAATTACCTTAAAACTGAGTAATAGTGTTAGGTAATTTATTTATATAAATAATTGTGTACCATAGTTCTTTCAAGGAGCTGGATATTGTAATTGTTGTATAACTATGAACAGTATGTTATGAGATATCTGCTCCCCATTTGTATGTCCGTATTTAATTAGAAAATGATAAAAAATATGGAAAGTATATTAACAAACTATTGGTTGTTAAACAGCCATGGTACACAAAAAGGGCTAAAAGAAAGCAGCAGAAAAAGGTTGATAATTCTTCTGATATTTAAAAAATCATTAATTCAAGTGTCTTCTTCTGAGACATGCAAGTATTGCTTGAGAAGTCATCCAGAAAAGCCCACTTGATTGGTTTAGATGAAGTGAGGCGGAACAAATCCTCTGTCACTTTTATGCAAGAACTCACTTTTTCTGTAGTTCAATTAGCTTTTTCTGTATAATATCTGTATTACAAATATCTCAGGCTTTTCTCATATGAAATTACAGAATGACAGTTTGCAGGTAGATGTTGTTGGTAATTGTATGTTGTAGTATTTTGTAATGGTTTGTAACTTGTATTCCCCAGAGACCCCAGGAGCAGATTGCTTGAAACATTGCATCAAAAGTAATAAATGGAGTCGAAAACAGGAACAGGTGTAAAGTGAAGTATAATTAAAAAAAAAAAAGAAAAAAACACTATTGAGCCTCAGTGGTTTTATCACCTCTGAGACACTAAAAACATGTTTTTACAGAAATACACAAATGTCACCTCACAGCTGAAAACATCTGGATGCTCCCACAGCTGAGTCCAAACATGTACTACTGCTCAGTCACGATCCCTGCCCCCCCAGTATATGTGAAAAATTTTCAAACTTTAGGGAACTAATGAGATAATCACTTCCCTCCGTCATTGTTCACTGTCCACACGGTACTACTTCAAAACAGAAATGAAGCCGTAAACAGCTCATTTCATGGATTTTTGTAAGAACACCTGCATGACAAGCCTCTCAACAACATACCGTAGACTGTTTAATGTCCTTCAGTATGGATAAAAAAATAGTCCTAATAACATTACACATGGAGATTAAACTATATATTTTTCTGATCTGTCACGTCCAAATAGTGCTGTTATACCTCTAAAACTCACTAGTGTTAAATTTCTAAGGTTTTCTATCTGACAGATAGGAAAAAAGATGTTTTACTAATAGTGATAAACAACCTTATCAAAGTAGATGCAGAGAATTTTTAAAGAAATCACTTTGTGAATGATTAGCAGCAATCTGGATACATTGAAGAATGGATCAAAGTACATTCATGTGACCATAAACAATATTGTGCATCAATGTGGGCAAATGAGCATGTTCATAATGGTATTCTTATTTCTTAAGAATTAAAAACTGAATTAGGATCAAAGTCCGTGGCTGCATTGGACAATGTTGGACAGTGAAAGTCTCATGTCGGCATTTTGATGAAAGTAATATCTGTCACAACATCACATACCTACAAAGTCTCACTCTTAACACCCAGGAGAGTGTCATTCCAGATTTTTATTGTGGTTCCATGATCAAGTTACCAAGTGCTATCTCAGCAGGGATGTTTGTCTCTTGACCTTCAAGAAGGTCTTGAAGACCCATTACATCAGACAAGACCTCTCCTAACAGTTCTAAGCCAAAACCTGCGCTTACTTACACTTCTATACTTCGTATAAGTTAATTGGCATGCCCACTTTGACCTCCTTCCAGTGAAACACAGTGTCCGTTCATTTTTACTGGCAGAAAATCTACTTATAAAACACTTTGTTTTATTTAGTATGTAAACATGCTTTAATAGCCAATGTCAATTCATTTGAGTGCTACAGTTTATGAACATTTAGGGGCAATAATGTTTTATTAAATGTGGCAGAAGACGTTTCTGTGATGAATGTGACCTCTGAGGTGAAAGTAGTTGTATTTAAACCTGCAGATATGACCGGTGTCCAATGCATTCTGTTAAACTCATCTAAACAAAATAGGCCGTGAACTTTAAATAGTTTTTCATATCAGTGAAACAAACAAAAAAAAAAGAGAAATAGATAAATATGTTGATGCACAAGCTTCTGGTCAAATTGGCATGGTGGCCATTTTCCAATCCTCTTTTACATAACCCTACGCTGCATGTAGATTGGGTAATTCAGAGGCACTCATTAAAAATACGAGAAATAAATGTGAAATAGATTATTTTAGGACTATGAAATTCATGCTCCAGTAATGAGGTGGAAGAAGGTTCCGGGTTTCTCATGGAGCCCTTCTTTGAGGAGTATGTTCTTCCCATGTATTGGGGGATTTTAGGGATGGGGAATACCAACATTCTCCTTGTCAATACAATACTATTACTTTATGGTACTTTTTATCAGCAATGATACTGATACTTTTTACCCCACAAAGTTAAATCACACAGATACTGCCCGATTAAGAAATACACAGGAAGAAAGAATAACCATAACACACCATCACAAAGGGGTTGCAAAATGCCTGTAAGAAAAAAAAAAGCTCTTTATAGACTGTGAATGAATACAAAAATATGAAAATAAATTGACAACTATTTTATGGAATTCAAAACAGGAATATTATAGCAAATTATTAGACAGGAATAAATATAACACTAAAGGTATTTGGAACATATTAAATAATGCAATTGGAAAAAGTTTCAGTCAAATTAACCCTTAATATTTTAATGACAATAATGGAAGTATGAATGATATGAATGATGTGGTTAATAACTTCAATAACTATTTTGTGGGTGTAGGGCCAAATCTGGCAAACAAAATCATTGACCCTGAATTAGTTGATGGAAGGAATGAAACATTAATAAGCAGAAGCTTTAACTCAACTGTAGTGGAGGAGAAAGAAATCATCAATATCGTAAAATAATCTAAAGGCAAAACTTCTACAGACTACCAGGGCATAGACATGACAATAGTCAAAAAGGTTATCGAGGTTATTGTTAAATTGACATTGACATATATCTGTAACCTATCTTTCTGAATTGGTAAATTTCCAAAACAAATTAAATCTGCTAAAGAAAA
This sequence comes from Rhadinocentrus ornatus, assembly GCA_037177495.1. Lineage (NCBI taxonomy): Eukaryota > Metazoa > Chordata > Actinopteri > Atheriniformes > Melanotaeniidae > Rhadinocentrus > Rhadinocentrus ornatus. The sequence continues at coordinate 9,305,593 of JBAMHW010000009.1, read as the reverse complement.
CATTGTGCAAAACTGGAGACAGACACATATTTACTAATTATAGACCTGTTTCATTACTCGCTCAATTTTTCAAAATCTTAGAAAAATTATTTTGTAACAGACTGGACAAATTCACTGATAAATATAAACTGCTTTCGGAAAGTCAATACAGATTCAGATCACAAATATCCACATTATTGGCAGTCCTGGAACTAGTAGAAGAAATCACTAGTGCCAGAGACAAAAAGAAATTTGCAATTGGGGCGTTTGTTGACATTAAAATAGCATTTGATAAAATGAATCATGACATATTATTTAAGAAAGTGGGGCATTTTGGAATCAGGGGAGTGGCTTTACAATGGATGAAAAGTTATTTAAGCAATAGACAACAATTCGTTAAATTAGGTGACTTTCAGTCTTCATGCTTGGACATTGTTTGTGGTGTTCCTCAGGGGTTGGTACTGGGACCAAAACTTTTTATTTTATATATAAATGTAAAGTCTCTCATAAATTACAGTTTATATTGATGATACTAATATTTTCTGCTCAGGGGAGAACATACAGCAGCTCATGGAGGAAATTACCTCAGAACTAGATAACTTGAAAATGTGGTTTCATTAAATTTGGACAAAACAAAATTTATGTTGTTTGGAAATCGTAAGGGGAACAGTGTAGTTAAAATTGTGACAGAGGGTGCAATGAAGTTTCTGAGGGTGACAATCGACCAAAAGATATACTGGAAAATCTATGGACATTTAGACGAGACGAAAATTATGTTTTTTTATTATATATGATATGAAAAGCCTGTCTCCTCCTCCTCCTCGGCTCATTCGCCATCACACACCCCCCCTTTCAAACCTGCGGCGGGCAGGTGCACAAACAAGACAGACGGGAGGTGGATTCACGGTTTCACAGGATTCACACCAAACAGTTAAAACATTAAAGGCCAAATCTGCACAGAGCCCAAGAGAAAGAGAAGACGTGATATGTTAATAAGGTAACATTAAGCCAACAACTGTAATGTTCCAACAATAATGTTAAACCGACCGCAAACTAATGCAGGGCTTAACTTACTAGCTTCATAGCATGTAGCATAGTAGCCATTAAGTGATAGAATTGTGTGTAAGTTGAATTTATGCTAAGTTAGATACGTTACACTGGTCGGGCAACTATGTTTTCAGTTGGATTGCAAGTTTAAAGCAGACAAAAGTATGAGCTAATCTAGGAGCTGCAAGCAAACTATAGTTAACACAAAACACCTGGGCAGTAGGGCTGTGCGATTACTTGAATTTTAATCACAATTACGATCTGGGTTTTTAACGATCATAAAAATGAAATGGTCCAATTATTTTGCAGTTCACTTTTGTGCTGTTTTCAGTTGCAAATCGAGCGCTGCGCTCTGTTGCAGACTCCTCCCACTGTTGCACAGTCCCACAGTCCCGTCCACTTTAGTTTAATTCTCCAGATGCAAACGCCTCTCAAGTTATGGGCTGGACACACAGGAGGCAACGTCACTCCTTCTCTATAAATTTTCTTTAGAACTTGCGCGATGAGGCGGAAATCGCTGCTCTCCTCCAGCCAACATTCGTGCATGTGAAATGTTGCGCTCGTTCTTGTAGATGTGCACACGGGGGCTTACAATGCGACACAATGAAATAGAAAAATTTACAATTTTTATCACACTGGGCAGAACATAGCTGCTGCTGGTTTGAGACAAACAATAGCTACTGGGACCTGGTGGAAAGAAAGTAGTCTGTATCACCACAGACAATGCTTAGAATGACACCCCCCCCCCCTCTCCCCCCCAAAAAAAGTCTCTTTTTCTTTCTTTTTTTTTCTCTTTTCCTTTAAAGGCTCTTTTTCTTACTCTCGTGTTAGATAATCAAGATCTCAATTTCAATAAAAATAATCGTGATTATCATTTTTCCCATAATCGAGCAGCCCAACTGGGCAGCTATACATGGATGCAAACTAAAAACTAAAATGTACTAAAACAAATTATCTAGACAAAATAAAATAATACGCCACACTTAATTCAAAACAATTTTACCTACATTTTCATACATGAAATCGCCTTAAATGTGGTATTAAGGTAAGAAAAATTGCCTGTGTTTTGAATGTCTGGACTCGCCATTTTTTTTAGTTTTGTGATATCAAAAAGGGGTTCCAAGCTAAAAAAGGTTGGTAACCACTGCTCTAGGAGTTTGCATCCCAATGTATTTTTTCGGTGACATAAAGTGCTGTTCTGTTTGTCTTCAGGTTACCATCACAAAGACATTTGATTTGAATTGGCATCAATATTAATATAAATAAATGCACGCAAACTTAAAACTGCCTGCAATTATTTCTGCATAAAATAGGATAGTTATGTTTTAAGTATAACTAACTACATTTAACAATTTTCTACTAACTAGCAATGTAAAATACCACTAACAATGTTCAATATTATCTGCTATTTAAAAGTGTTAAATGATTGTCCCGACTAAAACTAGACTAAAATGTTGACAGTTTTTGTTGACTAAAACTAGACAAATAAAATTGTGTTTTCTTGGACAGAAATAAAGACTAAAATGCTTGAGTTATATTCGACTAAAACTTGACTAAACAACAACGGGATGAGGTTGGCTAAATGTGACAAAAACTAACAAGTGTGATTGAAACTGGACTAAAACTGACACTAAATTAAAAAATGGCTGATAAAAATAACACTATTACAGGTGAAACCTTAACTTCAGAAAGAGAAGCATGCGGACAACCTTGAAGTGAATGTGTGTATCTGTCAGAGGTGTGAGGGTTTGGAATAAACTTAGCCAAGAGCTGAAGCAATTTTCAAGTATGAGTTTGTTTAAAAAAAAAACTTAAATGTCAGAAATTTATATGCATATAGGAGTATTTATTAGTTTGATTGTAAAACTGTGTGGGTGTGTGTAGGTATAAGGAAAAGCTACGGTTCCATGGAGGTACTTGGAGTTACTATTTTCTTCGTTCTTGTTTTGCATTCCCGTTAGTTGTTGCTTGGGTTGGATACGACTATAACATCATTAGATTACATTTTCTCTGTATGTTGCAGTGTGTATGTGTATATATGTGTATATATGTATGTAAATGTATGTATATGCGTGTATGTGTATGTATATATGTGTGTATAT
>JBAMHW010000009.1:9288231-9302365 GCA_037177495.1 Rhadinocentrus ornatus | reverse complement strand
TATATGTGTGTGTGTATATATATATATATATATATATAAATGTGCATATACAAATGTGTATATATATATATATGTGTGTATATATATATATAAATGTGCATATACAAATGTATATATATATATATATACATACAGCTACAAAACCACAAACTTGCCTAAGAAAAATCTGGCTGATCTGAAGTTGATTCAATATAATATCACAGAATGCAGACACTCAAAGACAGCAAATTGCAGACCTATTGTGTTGTAAGTGGTGAACTTTACTGCTGTTCTGTCTACCTCCTGTGTCTTTGGAAATGGATACGATTGCTAACAAGCTCCATGGTTACCACACAGTGTGGCATAGCAACAAGGGAAGCTAAGCTGATCCATGGTGGATGGGAAACATTGTACTTGCAATATGTTTGTGACCAATTATGCTGCAGAATTCAGACACCAAGAGTGTTTGCAAGCTTTAAAGAAATCTCTGTCACCCCCAAAAAAACAGAGACAGGAGCAACCGGGAGCATATTATAGGAACTTGAAGGGATTTCTCATTTTCTCTTATGTATTAAAGTAACCAGGGGAAAAGCATCAATTGTGACAAGTGTTTTGTAAATGCATAAACAATTGCATCTCATTACGTCCTCCAATAAGCTGGACGAGGCAATTTCCTTTGAACACTCGACCTTTTAGACAAGCATATTAAATGCATCTGTTCTGCTTTGTACCTGCATGTGTGTGTGTTGCTCTTTTGTATCAGTGGACCATTTATGCAACACACAGTAGATATTTGCTTTTACTAAAAAATTGTCACAGTCATACTCAATACAGTTCATGTGGATACAGGAGACAGTGACAGGAAATGGAAACACTGGCTCATATGGGCATTACCCTCATTTTTTCTCATCAGCAGTCTGCCATATTTTAATATTGCGTTGCTCATTGTGATGCATAGAAAAGAAACAGTAAAAAGAAATGAAACTGACTGATTTTCTGCCTTGCACAAATGGAAACTAATTCCATGTGACACTCTTCAGTAAAGGGAGATGAGCCCTTTCTAGTGGTTACACCAGTACGATCTTCACACTTCTCTGTCATGAACAGTTCCTATAGTGAACCAATTTTCTTTTTCCCAATTATATATCCTTGACAGACTGGCTCTGCCTGAAGTTGGGTGTTGTTTTTAAAAATAGTGGTCACTACAAAAATTCAGTGAGAAGATCCAGAAATCCACAAACACGTAATCACAAATTTACTAATCATAAGGGAGTACTTCCGCATAACCGTCTGCACATCCGGGATGCACGTCAGGTCTAGAAGTGGTGAACGTTGAGCCTCTGTGGAGCTACGCAGTGCCTACGGTGGTGACGCAGACTGTGTCATCGTTTGTCTTGCAGGCCTTTCACTTGTATTCATCTCAAGTTTAATGTACCCTTGTTTAAAAACAAACAAGAATGCATCAGCTTTTTAGATCAGCTGATGAACATGCTACAGATTTTTTCATTCATCCGGTTATCATGGCTGTTATCACAGCTACCGCTCATGCAGTTTAATTTACTTATACATGGTTTACAAACAGCATTTTAATGGGGCAGATTGACACTTTGGGAGGTTTAAGCCACTTTGAACATGTGTTGTTAGGTCATGGTTGCAGAATAATGAAGAAAGCAAAAAGGTTTTGTAACAGAAGCCCAAGTATGAACCTCATCATATCTACCCTCCTGTAGATGTGGCTATTATCAAGACAAATACATTGGTTTTTATCAAGCAGCTTTCCCTTCTATATATGCACATTATTGAGACAACTATAGTTTGTCATTGCTTCTTGCTGTCAGAATTGGATTGTGTGGTATAGGACTGATCTCGGTGCCATCGATCAAGCAGGGAGTTGCCTACGCTGAACAAGGTGCTGCAGAAGATAAGGAATCCTCCTCCACTGCTTTGAGGTGAGATGGTTAGAGTGAATTCAGGCTCTACAAATTAGGGTTTCAGTATGAGCTTGCTTAATCATTAACAGTCATTTCAGTGTCATCCATCTTTGTTTATGTCTTACTGTGACTGCTTTCCTGCACATAGGAACCTGGTTCCTGGCTTTCTCCAAGCAGGTATGTTTTTATGTTTATGTTATGATAAAGTAACAGCTACATTTGAGTTCTGTATATGAGGCAGCTTACCTTCTTTCTTACACAGTTAAATGAGATTAAATACCCATCATTTGTTCACACAATGGTCTCCATTTCAGCTACAAACTGGTTGCAGTGCTGCCAATGATTGTAAGCTGTGTACTTTAGGTTAGCAACTGGGAATCAATCACCGAACTTGGACTGCTTGCAGGAGTTGGTTTTCTCAGTAGATGGTGCACAGAAGTCGTGCAAAGTCTATACAACTTTTACAATTCCTAGATTGTTCCTTATTCCCTCAATAAAGGTGTTTTGGTCCATGCTGGATATCACCTCGCCACAGAAATTTTATTGACTTCAAAAGGTTTTTCTACTTGTGAATTTTTCTGTGAACGATATTAAATCATCTTTTAAAATGACAGAAACCAGGTTGGTTAAACCCAGGTCACATTGGGTGGCAGTTCACTCCAGCTGCCCCAGCAGGGCGACAAACTGAGTGCACCCTGAACAGATCACAAGTCCACTGCCAAAACAAACAATCCGACATAGTTATGTAGGTTCAAATAGAAAACAGAAACAGCTGAACTTTAAACTAGAAATCTTCTTGCTGTAACAAGAGTGTTCAGAACAGGCACGATTAAGTTGACCAACAAGTATGTTGATCTACAAGTATAGATTATTTTCTATTATTTTTCAACCTTTTAATACATCAAATAACTATTATTCTACCCCTGCTCTATCTCCCACATGTGAGACGAAAACCACTTTTATCACGTGGCATCAAAGTCCCATGTGAACACTAATTGTCTGTGAGGTTGTCAGTGAAAGGGATTTTTCTCATGTGTGCAATAAAAACAGATGTGTTTTTGGTCAAAGTTCTGCCACCGTGCCACACAACGTTGTGATAAAAACATGGGGCAAACGTCATACTGTCCATTACCACAAATCTCATCATGAATGACCCTTTCTAAAGTGACTGCAGCAACATTTATCCCCCAGCTTAACTGCTTTAATCTGGTGATAAATCAGATAATTGCTATCTGTTAAGTCAGAATATGTTTTCTGAATAATCAAAGTGTTAACAGGATTGGGTTGTATAGAGGAAATCCATTATAAGAATTTTATAATGCGGTCTTGACATGATTATTTACAGAGTATGCGTGCTTTATTTGCAGTGTAATGGTGGCAGGTCAAGCAACTGGTCTGCCTGTGAAGGATGCTGCTCTTCTGGTGGTCATGATTTCAATAAGTTAAACCTGTTGATCTCAGTTTGATAGTAATACAAAGTAAATTTCTCTCATTCAGAGATCTTAGTCTGAATAAGAGACTGCCATGTAAATTTTCAGACTTGCTTTAATCCAAATTAAGTCATATTTCTCATGAAAAATAACTAAATTAAACTGTGCGTCAATGCTAATCTTAGTTGCATCATATCATCTTATCAAGATTAAAGATCAACCTTAGTTCTGTTAAAGCAGGGAAAAGTTTATTTGCCACTAAATTTGCCTCCGTGAGATTTTTTAAACCAAGAAACTACAAACTACTTCTGGTGAGCTGAACTTTCAATAAGACAGATGCTGCTTTAGTAAAACAACTCTGCTATATATGATAGGTGAGTAGTTTAAATCTAAAGTAATCAACAGTCTTTTCTTTGTGTTCAGGATGACAAGTCCACAAGTAGCGTTGTTACATGTTTGGCTTCATACTGTCAGATGCTGATATTTTGAGACATACACACTGTGGTCTGTCTTTATTATCCACCATTGACCATTACCTGGTCATACCTAGGGATGCAATATATGCCTCATCATATGTTCTTTTCTTTTTTTTTTTTCTTTTTTGTAGTTGAAATCTCTGTTCTTGATTCATCATTGTGTGCCCATTGTTGTATTCACAAATTCGTCCATGTTTTGCTAGCAGTGTAAAACTACAAGTTTTATTTAGCCATGCTGTGTCCCCCCTGTCATGGCTGTGGGCCCGCCTCCAAGTTTGGGAACCACTGCTGTAATGGATGAAACATCTTAAATAAAGCACTTTAGGTTGTCATGTACATATAATGTGTTATACATCTAAATCTACCTTGCCTGCTGGATTTTTTGCAGCATCTTGTAACACACATTGCTGTTCAACAACACAAGGACAAGTGCTCCATTATTAATTTCATTTATTGATCTAAAGAGTTTGCCTTGGATCACTCTATCTCTTACTTTTTTTCTGGTACGCATGCATGACAAGGACACCAACATTTCCCTTGAGGAGTTTCAGATCCAGTCCAGCAGGCAGGACTCTGATGGCTACTTCAGCACCCCCTGAAGACCAAACATCTTAACACATTGCTGCATCTCAGCACCAGTTCAAGTATTTTTGCACCTCAACCAGCAGCCTATGTTTTCAAAAAGCTGTTTGACACTTAAAGCTCTGTTAATAGTCAAAGTTATTGATGTGCATTTATGTAGATGATTGTAATGAACAGAATATATTTTAAATAGCTTTCCAATGATAAAATATTAATATTTTTATTAAGACATTTTTTTTCTGATATATTGGTGCATGTGCAAATTTTCTATATTGTTTTAATAAAATGTGGTTTTAAGTTATATTTTTAAATCACATACCTCAGCCTGAACCTTCCCAGATAAGCTTTTTGGTCACTTTTTAAGGTAGTCTTCAGGAATTATTATTCAGGCTTGTCCAATCTTATTTAAGGTCTTTAACACTTTCGGAAAATGTTGTGCAATGTAAGAACCATTCATGAACACACAAAGATAAACTGTGCTGTGTGTTCGAATATATATATATATATATATATATATATATATATATATATGTTCTGTACGAATGTCAATCAGGTTCACAGCTGCCAACTCCAGGTTGACACTCTCATAACTTTCTGATCATATTCCCATCGGCACTGGGATTTTCTGTGACAGGAGAGGTTAGGAAAATTGCTTTAACAGAAAAACCAGAAAAACTAATTTATACGAGATCAGAAGCATGAAAGAGCACTTCTGTGGAGTGATGATAAGCCTTCAAGGCCTCTGCCAGAGCCCCAGAACTGAACAGGCTGCGTGGACACTTTCTCCAACCACCTGTGTCCATCATTGTTAATGGGACAAGCCACAGGGTTGTTTTAACAGGAATGCCAGAGCAGCTGATAAATGGAGAGAAGTAGTGAGGAGGAAGATAAACAAAAAACAATCGGAGATAAGGGGATGGGGAGGCCACCGCATGCTTTTGTCTAGAAGTAATATTCATTTATTACTCCTCTAAAAGATTAAGCTGTGTGTGCTGAAAGCAGTCAAGGAAAAGTGATTATTTAGGATTATTCTTAGAACATAAACCATGTTATCAGCTGTCACCTCTGACCTTTGACCCCTCTTGTATTTAAACCCGCATGCTATTTTAGAGGTTTGGGGCATTTTAAGCGACTTCACCTTGTGAACTTTTTGCGTTTGTATTTGCTCTGAATTTCAGTGTCATTGAGCATCTTTTAATTGGAACAGGGTACAAGAGTTTGGACTTTTAATTTTGACTTTGTTGAAGTGTTTTTTGTTTTTTTCCTTTGGGCTGCCTTATTTAGTTTCTGAACAGCCCACATCATCTTTTGGTCTTTACGTCTAGTGGTTTATCTGCACAATTCCCATCATTAAAACGTCATGCTACATCAAGAAGAAACAAGTTGTGATGGCTTTTGATCAAATACTTTTCATTCTTTCAGTAGAATTTACACGGATGTAGTTGATAACTGGCAGGCTTTGACATATTGGAAGGCAACACAGTCAGCAGGGAGTCCACAACATGAAACAAATATAGATGCTTCCTTATTATTTTCTCCCCTGTAATTGTGTCCATTTTGCCAGATCAACAAGACATTTAGAGCACTGAAGACACAGAGAGCAACTGTACAGGAAAGAAAAAACTAAACACTGCACAGATCAAATGAATCTGTCTTTACTTGTGTCACTCATCTGTCTTCCTCAGCACTCTGAAGCCCAATCTAAGCTACCCGTGTAAACTCTGCAGGAGCTCCGGCTCCAGCGGATACTTTCAATAAATGCTTTCATCAGAGAGCAACTCCGATGGCTTCGTTTGAGGGCAACATGAAAAAGCATTCAGTGAAAATTGCCAAAAATATTAAAATCAGGTACGTATACAAGGTGCCTCTTTGGATTCATGCTTGCTAATGAGCCTGCTAACTGTACTGTAACTCTTGATCAAGATATTTGGCTCAGCTGATTAAATTTATTAGAATTAATAATGCTGGTTTATTAAGTGTTTATTTCTTCAGACTTACTGCTAGAGAGAGAGAGAGAGAGCACAAAATAACTCATTTTTAAACTGCATGTGTTACTATGTCACCAATGCTAAGATTTTAACATTAAAACTTAACAATATTACTGTTAAATATAAAAAGCCCACCAGAGATGACCTGGATGTGAACCTGCCACCCTGTAATGTATAAACATCAAAGAATGGTTATTTCTTATTTCCGAATGCTGCCATCAAACCAGAGCTATATTTCAATTAACTTATCTAAGACCTAGTAACAGCACGTGAGCCCTAACAGTGAGGGCTCTATCATTAGGAATAATAAAAGTACTATTATCCTACTGCAGATAATTACATTACTGAAATCCTGTCATGAATTAATTTTTTCAACACTTTACTTGGTAATTCAATTTAGTTTCATTAATCTGACTTTGGATGTCATTTTTCATTCAGCGACACAAGAATTGCACTTAATTTTAACCATTAAAAGTGAATTCACCCAAAGGAATGAATGTGATGCAGAGGCAGAGTCCAGCAAGAGTTTAACTTGATGTCTGACCACACAGTCAACCTCCGAACTTGAGATAGAAATGCTGGTGTGGGTTGAGAAATATTAATCTCTCCCTCTGCAGCGCTTACAGGCAGCAGAGTTTAAGCTACATAACTGGAAAGCATAAGGGGAAAAGGGGGTTGTGGCCTATATCCAGTAAAATTGCCACTGACATTTACTTTTCACAGGGGAGTTAAACTAAAAAAGACAGATGCCACTTTCATGTGCTTTAGATATGGGGCTGTAGCCTGTTGGAAGTTAGTGCAATGTAGCATTCAGATTGGGAAATGAGAGGGAAAATGTGAAGCCTCAAACAAACCATTAAGTGTAATAAAATACAAAAAAAAAAAAGTTCATCAGCAAACACGTAATTACTAATCTCATATGTTTAGTACCTTTTTGACCAGCAGAGGTTATGGAATGATAGGGGTGTGACAATAAAATAAATCTGGAAAAGAATAAGAAAATAAATGACAAAAACATAAAACAAATACAATTTATTTTGACATCATTTTATTTTTTTATTTTTATTTTTTTTTCCCTATTTCATCATAAATTTTCAGCCTGGATAGAGATGGGTGAATATCTTCTGCTCTGACTGCAGGACAAACTGCTTAGTGAGGACTGGGCAGCATGTGAGTCCTTTGTTGGACGGGTAAGTCCTACTGCCCTCAAAAAACATAGATAAAAAATAAATAAAAAATCTTTTCACTCTTTTCTTTCTTTCAGCAACACTTCTTTTTACAGATCTAACTGCAGATGCTAATCAGTTAGCTCCCACATTAGCAGCTAATGCTAAGATTGATTGTTTGTGATAGCATGTTAAAAAAGGAGTGGTTGTTTTGAAAATCACAGGGAACTACACCCCTAAGTCCATACTCATGGTGCATCCCAGATGTTAATTAACTACACTTTGACATGTTTCACTAACAACTCCACCTTAAAGACATAATTATCAAAAACTCAGTGCCTTTAACACTAGAAACTTGAAACTTAGTTGGTAAAGACCTCTGAAAACAACTGGAATGCACTATTATATATATATATATATATATCTACTTGGACTTGAAAACAGAGACAAAGGTTTTACAAATATCATATTTCACAAGTATTATTAGATCATTTGAATTATCTGATTTCTTACAGTTACTGAATTTCGATGGTTAGAAGAGGAAGAATGCTAAATCTCACTCATGTTACCAGTAGCTAAAAAAACAAAACAAAACAAAAAACAGTTGTATTCATTTTAGCAATAACTGTCTGTACATTCACCCCAATAAAACGCTGCTTTTCAATACCAATACCATAGAAGCTCAATATAAATAACAAATAATTCATTTCATAAATTATTTATTTATTTTTGATATATGATAACACGTATTTCACATTTTAATGAATATATCCTCTATTATTTAAAGTAACAATGCACTACACTATGCATTTACGTTGACATTATATGTTATCTTGCTGGAAATGGGTTCATGCACATCTCCGAGTCTGTTCCTGTTGTAGAGAAAGAAAGTACACCATGTATGTTATGCTGTCGGAACAACAAGGATAGGAGGAAATAAATGGAAAAGAGGTCAGATTGCTTATCCAAGGTGGTTAGATGATTAGTTCTGGTAAGTAGGTGGTGGTGACATTTGTCAGTAGCACGTCACACTGTGGCGTTACTGAGCTACAAACTCAGGTCAACCCGATCTTGAGGATCATATGATTTAATGGACAAGTTGACTACTGTTTTATTAGATCCATGAACAATGTCCTCTTGTTTGTAGAGCCTGGTTATTATCTGTTATTTAGGCCACATATTTTCTAACCCATGTTCCCCTCTATCTGTCTACTGGTCAGAGTACGAACACCTGCATGTGCGCACGCACATGTCTTAGCACATCAGGACGAGGACAATTATGACAACCATATAAGTTCGCTAGCGCTGAGTGTGGATGAAGAAATGTTCAGCTCAGCTGGAAGTTACCGAAGTTAGCTTCTGATTTGTGAAATACAAAAAGAGTGACCACAGTTTTTTTTGTTTTTTTTTGTGGAACCTTGACCATGTTAGACCAGGTCCAGCTAAAAATCTACAAGACAGGATTTCCAAGTCTAGGACTAGTCAAAGACTAGGAAGTTTTTGGTAAATCTCCTGCATCCTTTACATGAATAATTTGGTCCATTTTCAGAGAGCTTGCGGATGTGTACCCTGACATGGCAAACAGAGTAGTACCACTGGAAACTGTCGGGGAACTGTTGAGCAGAATAGCTGATGTGCAACTACTGAAAGGAACTCAGAGGAAGAAAATGGTATGGCTGTGCTGCCTCTTTCCATCTTTCTCTACAGATGTACATTTTCATTATCATGTCCACTTTCACCATGTTTGCTATTGTCTAAAACTGACTTCAATGCTAAACTCTGCATGGCCCTCTAGTGGATGTATTGCCTAACAACCATGTAAAAAAATGGACGCATAGACAAATGCAAGCAGTGACACTTGAAACAGATGTACCTATATATGCATGTAAAGGAAGCATGATTGGGACTTCAGTCGTATTCTGTATCTTTTGCCCTCTGTTTTATTTCAGTGTTAAAAGTAAAAGTTATAAAATACTAATTAACAGTTATCTTGACAAAAACAAATATGACATATATGCATGCACATCACAAGAAACTCTGAGGCAAATGTACCTTTTCTGATTATGTCTGGCAGTGTAAAACCTAATTTACTTTACCATGCCCACACAGCATTGACAAGCCCTGATAACGTGACTCTAAGTTATTATTCACAATGCTTGTAAATAATTGTTAATGTAGCTTTTGAAGATTGATAAGCAAAAATGGTTGATACTCACTTTTATACAGATTAAAGAAACTTGTTCCAACTGCACTTTATGTAATGATTTACACTCCTAATGTTGACTCTGTCAGTGTTTTGAAAAGATGTTCCCACATTATTTTGATGGTGCCAAATTAAAAAAAAAGATGGAAGCATTAACAAATCAGGTTCCCACAGTGGAAAGAAGCAGGCTGCTTACAACAAATGTGTTTAGGGTTTTTAGAAAGAGCAGTCTCATGCAGGCATCACAGTGTGAGGAAATCAGCTTTTTTGCAGACAATAATATTTTATTGATTCAACACAAGGTGTTGGGTAATTTCACTAGCAGCCGGCGCTCCAGAGCAGCTGCAGCAGTTAAGAGGAATTACCGGTGAAATTTTAATGACTTTCTATACACGGATGCCATCATACAGACAAGAAATACAACACTAAAGATCTCACTACTTAGTTAATTTTATACAATCAAACGTGAGGTTGAGCTGAAGCCTAACTTCCCATTGTGGAACTTTAAATAGCAAGAAGCTGATGAGTAACTTGGGGAGGGGGGTAAATTTGGTGCAACTCAATGCTAGAAGAAAAAAAAAAGAAGCTTTTTATTTTATTTTATTTTTTTAAGTTTTAAAGCAGCAACATAATGGTCATCCAATGCTATGTTTTTCTCTGCTTTGCTTCATCATTTAAGTCCATTTCATAGATTTTCACAAGGACACATTTGCAAAACTAAAGCTATCATTATCCCAGCTTTTAGCTGTTATGCCTGGCAGATTTCATAGAGGGTTTAAGCATTGCTGTTCCAACTTTTTTATTTGCTCTAAATAGCTCTCAGCCCACATGCTGTGTTCCCTCCTGACTTTAGCAGGTAGTAATGGACTCAAGGAACCCAAGAAAACCCTGACTGTCTGGGTTTGAAAAGTTTTAGAAGCAGTTCTAAAGCAGCATTTTTGTCAGAAGTTAAATATTGCCTTTGATGTACTCAGACGTTTTGACTTGTTAAGAGCAGTGACTCCTTAAATTAAGACTCTTGTGCTTACAGACGATGATGGAGTATGAAATCCTCCTAAACTCAGATCAGCATTTGGGACAGCAAATTATTTTAGCAAATTGTTAAACTTGAAATTTGTTCAATATAAAAACAATCTATGGTAGCAAAGAAGTGTTCATACAATAAACAAATCTAAAAAATGAAAACAAAGCAACAACACGAGCAACAACAAAAGTGAGCAGTGTTCAGGTAGGTTTATTGGTAAATAAATAAATTTGCTAAATTTTTACTTATTGCCCCACCAAGAAGAAGGTCATGAGTTTGGCAGTATTGGTTTGTCTGTTGTTTGGAAACTCAAAATATTATGGATGAATGTTGATAAAATTTTTGGGATTGATTAGATTTTGGGAGTGATCTGGATTGCCACCTGGATCCAGAAATGTTTAAATGAGTCTTTAGAAATGGGAGATAGGGATAATTTTGCCATTAGAGCTTTCAAGTAATAAATAAACCCCCCTATCATTAAAAAAAGAAAACATAAAAAAATAAATAAATAAAAAATTACAATGGCTTGGCGGAGATCTGCGCTCTCTGACTGCTTCTATTGTTTTTGTTTTATATTTTTTTATTTTTCTCATAGAATGAACCATTTATATCTACTTATTGTGGATCCACTTACATGTCAGCTGCCATATCTGTGCCACCATTTTTACTACACTGCCTCTGAATGGACAAACAGCTCTGTGTGTGAAGCAAGAACTCTCCGATGGTTAAAAAATGTACAACTGGCTTTGTATATGTTACAATGGAGGTATGGTTTGGTAATAATGCGGTGGACAGATGTTAAAAATCCAAGTTTTATTATGTTGAACAAAAAATTATAATGGCACCGTTGTCAACACCCTGTGTTGGGGTTAGCGGAACTGCTGAAAGAAAACAAACCCAAACAAAACACAGCTAATAATAAACTCAAAACTACACCAGCCAAACTAAACAGTTACAAAACCTGGTGTACTAATCTAGCTAAACAAAAAAAGGTGGAACAGTTCCAATAAACTAAAAAGGCACTTCCAGCCTAAACAGAAATATGCTATTCTAGCCCAACACGTTCTAATTTTACTAACTAACACAAAAGATCAATCCAAAACGATACAAAGAAAAAAAAGGTACTTAAAGAGCAGCCAAACAAGCTGAGAACAAACAAACCCAAAACAAAAATCCGAGAATACTCTTAAACCTAAACACAAAACGCAGCCAGGATTAACCTGCTGGAAAACACTAAATACTACTATCTACAAATGTTGCCACTAAAGTTTTTACACAATCACAATCACAATCAAACCGCCACACCAAACCGCCAAGTTGAGGGGGAAACCATCTGAACCAAACAGTCTCTCCCTCCAGACTGAACATGGCAGGAGGCTTTTATTTCCTGGTGGAAGACTGCATGCAGCTTGATTTGCGAATGGTGGGCCAACTAGAGGGGAGGAAACGAAGGTGTGTCAAGTTTCAGCCACTCAGCTACAGGAAAAGTTTTTGGTACTTGACACCCCAAATTGATTTCAGGTGGCAGCAGAAGCAGCTACCGTAACAGTTTAACAGGACAAGTAACACAGAAGAAGACAGTACACACGTGCACACAGTGCAGTCATCTCTGCTACTGTTACACACCTAAGTATATTGTTATACACATTTAGCAATTTTTTGCTGTGGTCACTCCAGTATAGACACAAAAAACTAGAAAACCAAATTTTTTGTTATATCAATTTCCTTTATTTTTTAAAAAAGTATTTTTACTTACTTTTAAGTACCATGAATAATTTTCAGCTTGTTTGTACTAAAAAAGAAATTAACTTAATAACATCATTTTCCCAGACTGAAAGTTCTTCTGCTCAGATTTTCTTTAAAATTATTAATGTGTGTGTGTGTGTGTGTGTGTGTGTGTGTGTGTGTGTGTGTGTATGTGTGTGTGTGTGTGTGTGTGTTGGGTGCATTCCAGGGTCTTACCTAATAGGCCACATTGAAGTTCACCCATTATATTCCCATTGAAGAAGAAGTGTCAAACCACTGTCCCTGCTGTTCTGCAAAGCGAGTCCACTGGTCATCAACCCCAGCAGGAGCTGCTGGTGGTGGCAGTTTTTAACTGGGTCAGGTTTTGTGTTGACACAGGTAATCTACAGTTCTAACCATACATCCACCCACTTTCTGTACCTGCTTATTCCAATGTGGGGGCCCAGGGGCAAACATGGTGACAGTGGTGGAGATCAGGATTACTACATTCTCAGAGCGACATAACAAAGGCATTGCGGCAGACAGTGGTGGTCTCAATGGTCATGAAATACAGTGTAGCTTCTTTTTCTGTGTCCCTTTCACTGATCACACATCAGCTATAGTGCTCAACACTGCCCCTAATGGTTGCTGGTGGTGCTATTCATTTTGCTGTGCTTGGCAGCACATTAGCAAGCGCAAAAGATCACAGGAGACAGATGGAAGGCTCCACATGTGTTTTTAGCCTAGAGCAAAAAAATGGTATTTAGAGACACTACTGGCTTTACAAAACATTCCAGTCAGGTTTCCATGAGAATACAAAACTGGCTTTTAAAAAGTGTTAGAAGACAAGATAACATCATTCCTGTTTAAGCTCTCTGTTGTTTTTTTTGTTGTTTTTTGTGCTAATTTTACTACCTTTAATACTACCTTTAAATGGGAACACAGAATAGTTAACAAGTCTTCCAAATGTATAGGAAGCTACAATCTGTTGACTTCAGAGTGATGGAAAACAAACTACCAGGAGATAATTTATGATTTCCCAGCTACCTAAAAAGTGTTATTTGAGCAGAATCACTGCTGTGGATTCTCATAGAATTGATACTAGCTTCAGACTCTTCTAAGGTAAAAATTATAACAACCCAGTTAAATACTGCCTGTTATCTCGGCTTAATCGTTGCCATCATTATCCTTGACTTGTGTCTGCAATAGTGTCAGCTCTTTGTTACATACGCCCTTATTTATATCCTGTCTTTTGAGACAAAAAGATTTTCTTAGAATTGTTATTTGGTGTCAAAATTAAGACAATTGCCATCTTTTCAAATCTCTGTTCAGTCTTCGCCCACTGAGTTAGATTTCACATTAAGAAAGCTGTTGGCAAATGCATAGAGTTGATAAAATGGCTTTAAGCAGCAGGGAAGCTTTTCCAAAGGAAATAACGGATAGCTTAAAAAGACATTGAAATGAGAAGCCATAGCAAAAAAATTTTCTTGAATATAGCTATTATAACCATTGTTTAAATGGTTATTCCACTGTAGTAAGAAATGTAAGGTGGCATACAAATCAAATCAAGTTTATTTGTATAGCCCTATATCACAACAAAGTTGTCTCAGAGGACTTTACAGAAAGAGGT
>JBAMHW010000009.1:9273214-9288131 GCA_037177495.1 Rhadinocentrus ornatus | reverse complement strand
AACTTCTTTGAAGAGTTTAGTAGGGATTGGATCTAGAACACATGTAGATGCTTTAGAAGACATGATAACTGAGGTTATACAGCTGACTAGTTTACAACTAAGCCGCTTAAATCAATAAAAGGAGCAACATGTGACACTTGATCTTATGCTGTGGCATCTTGTGATTTCGGTTTTACCTATTGACAGTCGCTTCAACTGTATATTTTCATCATGCCAAAAGACATTAAAACAGGATCATTTATAAGTAGCTAGGTACCCTAAGTACCTAAGTACATGTCCGCAGGTCCCCCTCCCATCCACCAGTCCCCCCCAACCCACTCACTCCAAAACCCAAAAACCATCCATTGACCTCTCCCAGCCACCTCTCCCAATCAAAATCTATAATAAAATCTAATGGGGCAGGCTGTCGCAGGGTCCACCTGGGGACCCCTCATCAAACCCACCGTATCCACCCGCCCCACAGTGCCTTATGTTTGGTGAGAATGATGTGGGGTGGTGGGGGAGGAAAGGGCGTGGGGATAGGCACAAAAATTTCATGTGTGCTTTGTTAGTATCCATAATGATGTCACTTAAATTACCCAGTAAACAAAGTTTAGGACATGCAGGAATGTTACATCTGATCCATGTTGATAAATCCTCACGAACCTTATTCCAGAACCTTTGGACTGGTGCACAGAGCCATAAAGCAAAGTAATCATCTGTTGTGTTACCTGTGCACTGTGTGTGATGGCATCTTGAACATCCTTTGTCCTCTGTAACGCGTTCTATGAAGGACTTTGATATGGGAAGTGATCTGGGTCTGTAGCTAGATGGTGTTGTGGGGTCTTTACCTGGTTTTAATAGTACAGTAATGCTGGCAGAATTTATGTTTAGGGGTAAGTAACCATTTTCCTTTATTTGCGTCACTATTTTGAAAAATGTAGGGGCCAGTGTTGTCTAGAATTCTTTATAGAACTCTGCTGGGAAGTCATCCGGACCTGGGGCTGTTTTACAGGGCATATGTGTAAGGGCTTTGTATAGCTCCTCCACTGAGAGGGGAGAAAATAAGGTTGTGACTTGTTCCTGCTGTCTTTGTTTTCTAAGTATATAGCCCATAATTTTGTGAAGTAGCAGATAAAGTCAGGATCTTTAAGCAACGCTGTATTAAATCTCCACCTTTTAGCGGGTATTAGGATTCTTGTGTTCCTCAAAGTGAAGGAAACTGGTCGCTGATAGTGATGGGGTGACTCTGAAATCTTACTCACCAAAGAGCTGCTAACAAGAAAAAATCTAGCCTTGAGTATGAATGGTGAACTGAGGAAAAGAAGGCGTACTCTCTGATATTGGGCTGATAAGATGCCGTATATCGCAAAGTCCAAAATTCTCCATATACTATATTGTTTAACAGTGTTTGTAGATTGTCAGCTTTGATGGCTTCCAGTGTTATTAAATCTATTAGCTGAGCCCAGAACCATGTTAAAATCCCCTCCCATAATTAGTGTGCTATCTGTGTATCAGAAAAGTGATGTGAAAAAAGAGTGATAGAAGGAGGGATCATCAACCTTTGGGCATAGATTCAACATAATAAGTCAGCATAACTTCATATTTTGAATAGATAATTTAACTATGATGAATCCCCCTTCTGGATCTGTGATTACTCTGATTTCTGTGAATGTTATTTTTCTATTTATCAGAATAGATGCCCCTCTCTGTCTGGAGTTATATCAAGCCGAGTAAACATGAGGAAACTGCAGGGTGCGAACCACAGGGGAGCTGGGGGAGCTATAGCTCTCCTTAATGAAACATGAGCTCCCCTAGAAACATGATTTATGAAATTTTGGGGGAGCTATATAAAACTGACAATAAAATGTATGGTGATTGCTCATGTCATGTGTATGACTGTGGATGCTATTATTATTGTGACCACTGAAGCGTGGCGGCACTGAAATTTAAACTACTTGCAGGCCTACGTGAAATACAAAATAAAGGAGTAAATGCAAGGTTAACACACTTGCAGTCTTTGCTAAAAACTATTCACAATGTCCAAAAGAAAGCAAGGTAGCCTAACAACGTTAGGATTTACTTAAAAGCTGAAAGAGCAAGGCCAGCCGGATGTAGCCACTATATCTCAAACAGTAGACAAGTCAAAAGAAACTGGAGATGAGTATGACAATAATGTTAACACAACAGAGGAAGAGGCTAGCGAGTATCACGCCGGACAACCCAGCTCTTCTGTTACACCTCCAAGAGAAATGGCAGGGATGACGGTCAAGATTGCTGCCAGCGCTGCTGCAGGCTGGAGCAGTCAGCAATAGAGAGAATGGAAGGATTGTTGCCAGTGGCTGACAAGGATGGGATTCTTGGTTGCACTAGATGCAGAGATGCAAAACTCTTTCTTCTTTTGGAAAAGACGATGTAAGGTGGTCTTTGCAAAAAGAGGGGCAAAAAAATATTTGCAACTGTTATGTATTATCGTTGCATGACAGTTGTTAACTATTATGTATTGGTACGCTTATGTTCTGTGGGAAAGCTATAATATTAGTTGGCATCATGTTCTTACTTTCTTTCTCTTCTCTTTAGTCCCAGCTCCGTGCACATTCCACGTGATAAATCTAAGTATGGTTATGCTTGTGGTAGCTCTCTAAGTACCTGGGACTGGTCAGTGACTGTCAGCAGGCTGGAAGAAGAGTGAGGTGCATCTCAATGGATGTGAGTTGCAGAGGCTTCTCCGCACATTCTTTAGTCAGAGCTAGTCTACAGCAATTTGGGCATCGAGGGAGAGAGGAAGAGGAGAGCCATCCATAATACCACCAAAATGGCAAAGAGGGCCACAAGACATTGTAGCTAGCTAGCCACCTGGACACAAGCCGAGGTCCGATAGCCTCGGCTGGGTTACCTGGATCAGGGTGTATGATGTTGAAACACTCGAAACACCCAAGGTTTCCAGAAAAATCACTGAAGATGTGTCCAGAGGCATCAGCAGATGTATTTTCACAAAATGGACTCCATCGGGTTCCTCCTATGGGCCAAATGTGTGCTGAATGTGGGCACGCTGTGAGACAGCAAACAAGAAGAGGGATTCATATGGCAGGATATAAACATAATTTTATTTCTTTTCCATTTCTTACTGTCATTGGACTACAATAAGTTGCAGTTTGACTCAAATATGTAATAAAATCAACTAAAAAGTACTTTGGGGGCTGACGAGAACAGACTTCTATCTGCAGTTCCTTCCTTTGCTCAGTTCTTTTAGCCTTCTTTGTCTTTTCAATCCAGCTCCCCTTTTAACATGAAATCCATGACACACAACAAACACAAAGGATCCTCTTTAGTCGAGATTGTTGTTGAATATTGTGATCTTACGTACCTCACCTCAAAATTCTTTGTAGCAGCACAAATGCAAGCTGCAAAAATGCCCTTGATGGTTTGGCATCCTCGTCATGGCTCCCCAGTGGGAACTCTCATCCCTAAGTCCTTAAAATCCCTTTGGTCTAAAAGCTCCTTTCAGAGCCTCTTCAGAGAGCAACAGCTGTCCAGTGAATGGAAAGGCCCTGCCGAAGAGACGGCTGCTGACAGCTCTCTCTGCTCTTCTTCATCTCTCCAACAGTTTGCTGTCATTGACTGAGTGATATCAGGCTTTTAAATAATAAAACTTTGGGAAAGAAACGTCTACGTCCACACTTTCTGTGATTTCATCTTGTTGCTAAATGTGTTGGTGTCACCTGAGATGACATGTGAGATGTCAGACTTGTCACTCATCACTTTGAATAAAAGGCTGCCAAGAGAGATCCAAAAAGTAAGTAAGTGAGATAAGAGAGAATTATGGGATGTCAGGGAGTCCAAGAAGAGCATCAGATCTCTATTTCTGTGATTAATGTTTAATCAGTTGTTTAATCCAGTTTCTAAGAATGGTGTCATATCTGTATTTAAAGACGGCAAATAAACACCTAAATCTGTGCATATGTGCAGTCTTATTTTGTTTGTGTATTTTTAAATGAAAGAATTCACTAAAACTAGGTGTTTGACTCCTTCCCCACTGTGATAAGGAGCTTGGTTACCCCCAGCGTGCTGGTATCATAATCCTGGCCCCAAAGACAGATAGGAGAAAAGGATGGCCTTTGGTTATCCTACAGGATGTGGTGTGGTCCACAATTTCTGATAAGATGTTCTGGGTGAAAAATATTTATTTTATTTGACTGGACAGCAGGAGTCCATCACACATAGTGAGCTAATGTTTTTCAGTAAAATTAAAATGTTACATGTTTGTTTAGTTTTTTTTTGCAGGCTAGCACTTCACAGCCTTCATATGAGATGTTACGGTGGCTAAATGTGGGCTTCTAAAACTCCTTTTTGTTTTCTTTGAGTTTTTTTTGTAACTCACCAGGTAGCGGTCCAGTCTAACAGAAAAATGTGTCAAAATATCTGAAACGTAAAGTACATACAGAAGTACATGGGAAGCGACGTTTATGTACATAAAAGGGAACATAAAGGCTTTAACTTGATAACTTGTACCCTGTTGTTTTATGTAAAGAAAACAGATTTCTTCAAATTAAAATTTTTGAGCATGACACAAAGGTCCTAACCACATGCTTTTAACTCCCTGCAAATGTTGTGTGACAACAAAATTTAAAAAATGGAACAGCACTGTTGTGTTGGATTGTGCTGAGCTCTGCAATAATCCGGGGCTAACACCACACTCTACCCTTTTTCTTCCATATCAGCAATTAAAATAACATTGTCATGAAGCAACACTTTGCAAGTGATTGATTTCATATTTACAACTTTACATTAGCTGCATCCTCATTTAGACAAAGAGAAACACATGGATTATTAATATTATTTTTAAGGGGTGTTACTTATAAAGGACGATTTAAAACAATAATAGTAACATTTTACTTTATAGTTTCAGGGATAAATAAAATGTCAACTAAATTGCAAGACATTTCTAGAATATTTTTGGATTCTTCTATGTTGATTAGCAGAAAAAGGACAGTCCTAAATATCCAAAACTTCTACTGAGGCATTTCTCATTGAAAAGTATCTCACTGAGTGCATTTCTCAATCTTTGATCTGTGTATTGATAAAGCCAGGGATCAATGCTCCGATGGCTTGCTCTGAGCCTCAGTGGCCCCTAAACCTTATCAGAACTGCAGGTATTTGTGCAACAACCAAAATGAAGCTGGCAGTGGCACTGAGCATCAGAGAGCCAAAGTAATACACATGAGATTTCATGGCTATTCATTGTTGGGACATTTTAACCGAACACCATAAATCAATAGTTTTATGAATAAATTATTAACAAAACCTGACTAGTAGAGAATTAAAGCTTCAAAATAAATTGTATTGATGCAATCATAAAAGATGGTGTTCATAATTTAAATGGCACACAGTCCCTTAAAACTCTCAGCTGCAGAAGCATGCTTGAATGAGACAGGATTTGAAAGGGCACGTTATACTTCTGTCCCATTAACAATGTGATACATAATGCTGTATAATTTGAATGAGTAAATAAATCATGGTTACTTGTATCTTATAAGGAGCCCACTTAAACGCTACGAAGTCCTTATACATTTTAATCTCTATTGGCAACGTCAACTTTCTGACAGAGCTCATGCTAACCAGCAATTAAATACACATTTTAAGAAGAGATGAGTAAGCTTGATAAATAGAGCAGTGCTCCATCATTACCTTAAGACGTCCTTTGTAATTTGCTTTCTGGACTATGAGTACAAAATGTCCTGTGGCTCTGCAAATGCTTTTAGTGGAAAGTCTTATTTTCAAACCGTCTTAAATGGAAAAGATTGAGGAGAAATTCTATAAGCCAAAAGTTTCAGCACTTGGCAAAGTAAATAATGAGTTATTTGTATTGATCAACATCCTTGCCAAACACTGCACACCCTGGCAGATAAATTATAACCACTTTAAACATCAGAGAGTAAAAACCCTGCCTGATGCAACTTTTATATACTCCCACTACATTAGCAGAGAGATCGTTGGGAGGCAAATCTACCAATCTGCTGGTGGCATGTCTCCACACGTAAATGGCAGTGTGGGTTTCGCAGAATGTCAGCATCATTGAATCCTCTCAAAAGTATGACTGTTTACTAGCATTCTTAGAGTCTTCTCACAAAGCTGGACACAATAGCTCATTCTGACGCAGCAATCTGTGAGCACGTTGGATGTGTCGCCCAGACAAATGCAGTCCAGAGAGAGTTGTGTCTTTGCCTCCCTCTTCCTCTTTCGTCTGTTGTAGCGGGGATGTTGCTCAAAGCATTTCATCTCTTTCATCCTTAGAGAAGATACTGCAGTGTATCAGTGTATTCCTTGCACCAAGTCATTGTAGACTCTTATCCTTAATAATAAGCTTGTGAAGTGTATCTTTCCTCCTTTTCCCTCTTGGTGGCTTGTAAGCACAATACGGAAAATGGATGCTTGGTGCTCCAGGTTAATGTTCGTCATTAGTGGCTTGGTTTTGCATGTCTGGTTTAATTTAACAGGCTGGGAAGCCTTGGGACAATTCTTCTGACATTTCAAGAATGCCAGACCTGGCAGAGGAGGCTTATGTTTGTTTGGGGACTACAGAGAGAAAAAGAAGGAGGGTTTGGGAGAGAATGGGCTTATACGCTGCCTGTTAATGATAGCATGAAGCCGGAGGAGACAGCATTGAGACTGAGCCAGGGAACACACAGCTGGAGAGAGGAGACCAAACACTACAAGGTAAGGCACAGCTAGGCGAGGGGGTCACATCTTCCCTGTCACATGACAGCAGCAGTCATTCATAAAGAGCTCCCTTCAGGTTTTCTCTGAGTCAAATATTTGGCCTGTCTTTCTTTGTGTGGCACATTAAGTTTTCAGATTTATGCATCATTAAGTTGTGCATAGTTTTCCTGTTGGTTTTAGTTCATTGTTAAAAGTATGCATGAACTAAAATAAAGAGCAAGAAATTTTGCTCTGTGCCTTCTTATGGGTTGGAAAATTGTAGATAATTTCAGACAGCAGTAAAAACAATATTTTTTTTGTAATACTGAGGTCACTCAGTAGGCATTTTACTTTTGCTAGCTGCGTAAGACTTTTTATGAGGCAAATAGTGCATCGACAGATGTGCCATTATGAAATGTTCATTTTTAATTCAAATGAACCAGATGCTCAGTAGCCGTTGCAGGCTGCAATAAAACACTTTCTTCTACTGATTGCAGGGACCAGAGGAAAAAGTTAATGGAAAAGAAACATAGAAACAAATCTTTAAGGAAAAGACAAACATGGTTGAATAAAGATGCCTAAAGGGTCATTAAACTGCTTATGGTTGACAGAAATTAGTTCATACTCATAATTTAAAGTAAAAGGAAATTACTTTATTATGTAATTTCTTCCAGGATGAATTTAAAAATGGATGACTAGATCCCGTGAGTAGTATTAAATAGTTTATTTATATTCCAATTTTTTGTTTTATTTTATCATTTATCCCTCACAGCACTAACTACTGCAACCCTGTACTGAAATAAAACAGATTGATTGAAGTTTACTTCTCTAGAGGTGTAACAATGTGTAACTAGCTGCTTTGAGACTGTTTTGTTGCTCTGATTTACTGCAGGTCAATCAGACTGCGTCCAGATTAATTTTGGACTTGGTCACTGAGAACACACTGTGAAAATGATCTCTGAAAATTAAGACTAATTTTAATTTTCGAAAGACACCAGGGGGTCAAAAAGAACACCAATTAAAGAAATAACATTGATTAGTGTTGCTGTTGACAAGTAATGAAAATTAACTTTAAATGTTCCATTTCTTTTTGTTTAGATGTTGAGTTCACAGCAGTACATTAGTGATATTTGGTTTACCGAGATTTTACTCAATTGCAGCACACTGCAGCTGCGATTCTCTTTCACACCTGAGAAAACATCCAGAAACAAAGTTGTATTTCTTGTTAAAATATTGTGGGGAAAAAATCTTTGTGAATATTTATAGATTCAAGCTATTTCTCATCTTGTTTTAATGTAATGATGCTATTAAAATTGATGGAAAGAAAATTGGTCTTTCTGAATAGTCGCTCTAAGCAAACTCCGAATAAATTTGATGAAAAAAAAAATAAAATAAAAAAAATTAAAAAAATTAAAATGAACTACCAAAAAGCTAAATAAAAATCCTGCTAAGTGCAAATAAATTAACAGTAAAGGTTTAGACAAAAAAATTATTATTCATGGATGTCTTTTTGTGTAAATGCTGTGGTTATATTATCATGTCACCTTAATTATCTACAGTAGGATTATTTAAATCGCGTGAATCTGCGTTTACTTCACTGCATCATTTATTTAGTAAAGTAGTACCAAAACCATCTATAAATTATGTTTTAATCCTTTTTCTGCATTTTTTCCCCACATGCCTGACATACGCACTCACGTGTTGCTCCTTCAGCAGCAGCAAAAGGTTAATTTAAGCCTGTAATGAGTTTGCTTCTTTCTTCACTGACAAAATTCAGAATATCAGTCAGTGCTTCCATGCCAGTGGCAGGACATATATCCCTGTGTCCACTTGAAGACATGAACACCATGACACATTTTTCCCCAATCAGTCCTAAAAACCTGGATGAAATTATTGCTGTCACTTTTGGAATCACTTGCTGTCTTGACGCCAAGGGCCGTAACACTTCCAACTGTGTGTTTTAAAAATATTTCAGGATGCATAGCCTTGGACATCTTAAAGATTGTAAACACGTCTCTGATTTCAGGTGTCTTCCCACAGACCCTAAAAACATCAAGCCACTACTGAAAAAGAAAAACCTAGACTCGTCACTCATGAGCAACTACAGGCAGATATCAAACCTCTCCTTTCTTAGTAAGATTATAGAAAAAGCTATCTTTCACCAGCTACACAACTTCCTGACACTAAATAACTGTTTTGATGTCTATCAGTCGGGTTTTCAGCCACACCACAGCACTGAGACTGCTCTAGTCAAGGTCTTCGATGACATCCACCTGAGCACATATAACGGAAACATTTCAGTCCTGGTACTGCTAGATCTCAGTGCTGCATTTGACACAGTCGACCATAACATCTTACTTGACCGGCTGAAAAACTGGGTGGGACTTTCTAGTACTGCCATTAATTGGTTTGAGTCCTATTTAAAAGACAGGGATTATTTTGTGTCCATAGGTAACTATAAATCTGATCAAAACAAAATAGCCTATGGTGTTCCCCAAGGCTCAATCCTGGGGCCACTGCTGTTCAACATCTACATGCTGCCACTCGCTCAAATGATGAATAACAACAAAATATGTTACCACAGTTATGCTGATGACACACAAATCTATATAACCCTCTCACCAGAAGACTACAGTTTGATCCAAACTCTGATCAACTGCATTGATAAAATTAAATACTGGATGTGCCAGAACTTGCTTTAGTTAAATGAAGACAAAACTGAAATAATCGTTTTTGGAGCCAAGGAGGAAAGATAAAAGTCAGTTCTCAGCTTCAAACAGCAAAGTTTAAAACTAAGAACCAAGCCAGAAATCTGGGAGTAGTCCTGGACTCAGATCTGAATTTTAGCAGTTATATGAAAACAGCTGTGAAGTCGGCTTATTATCACTTAAAGAACATATCAAGGATTGAAGGACTGATGACTCAGCAGAACTTAGAAAAACTTGTCCATCCATTTATTTTTAGTAAACTGGACTACTGTAATGCTGTCCTCACAGATCTTCCTAAAAAGTCCATCAGACAGCTGCAGTTAGTCCAGAACGCTGCTGCTCAAGTCCTCACTAAGACCAAGAAAGTAGATCATACAACTCCAGTCCTCGGATCTTTACACTGGCTTCCTGTCTGTCAAAGAAGTGACTTCAAAATCCTGCTGTTAGTTTACAAAGCACTGAATGGTTTAGGACCAAAATACATTCAGAATCTTCTGGTTCGGTATGAACCAACCAGATCCATCAGGTCATCAGGGTCAAGTTCACTTTCTGTCTAAACATGGAGAGATAGCGATCAGCTTTTATGCTCCTCACATGTGGAACAAACTCAGAGAAAACTGCCTTTCTGCTGAAACTCTCAGCAGTTTTAAATCAGGGTTAAAAACTTTCCTATTTGCTTCCTTTTATTAAAACAACTGTTAATTAACGTTATTTTGTCCTTTTTATCTACTTTATTAAGGTCTTTTTCTTTCTGTTTTTATTTTATTTTATTTTATTTTTTAAATAAAGTCTGTTTTTAATGCATTTGTTATTGTTTCTTGCACCCTGCTGTAATGCTTTTAATGTTTTATGTAAAGCACTCTGAATTGTCTTGTACATGGAATGTGCTATACAAATAAATTTGCCTTGCCTTGCCTTGCCTATAGACTCATTCTAAAAGCAAATAATACAAAACAGAATTACAGAGACACATAAAGACAAAATATTTACTACAAATAAAGTATTTTGATTTTCTTAGGCAGGAGAGACATGTTACGAAAAAAGGACAAAGAAAAGAAACACAAGTTGCTTTAATTAAGAAAAAATGTTTTTTGATGATAATGGGGGGTGGACCTCATTATTTCTGAAACCCTGGGTACGGCCCTGGTTGAAACAAATGTTTATCAAACAGTCTGTCCTTCCTCCATATGGGTGTTTTCTTAAACAGCTCTCTCTGTGTTGACGTCTGTTTTTTCTTTCTTTTTTTGAGTGTTTGCATCATAAATCTTGCAGAAGACACCAGTGTTACAGGAATATGAAAGCTGTTCATTAGTTCAATTTATGCAATTGCAGTTTGATAGAAATTATTGCCCACAAGTCATAGAAAGGAGAAGATAGTGGAACTGGTGACGCTTCCTCCAGCTGCTCACAGCTCTTTTTTTTTCTTCCTTGAGTTGATTTGTTGATAATGATAATAAGGAATTGTCTGAAATCTGATCTCTCAGCTGTGTTTAATGATATTGTCTTTTGGCCTGCACATAAAATAATACATTTTATGGTCAAAATATAAAAACAGAAATTAAGACATCTTTAGAAATAAATGTCTCTTCTAAATTTGAGTTAGCACCACTAAATGCTAAAACCTGCAAACTGATAATATATACTTTTTAACTAATCAATTAATAGCATTTGATTAGCATCTCCTGGCTGCTGCATAGCTCTTAACTCCTATAGAGACAATGATTGGGGGGAATTAGTTGTTTACACTTTATTTCTACGTCCATGTTCTACCCTGATGTGGCTTTCTATGGTGAAATTCTCCTTGGACGATTGAGTCCTTCTTGGTTTAGTTTGCAGCAGAAGCAGAAACCAGCAGGTGAAGCTCTTTAAATGTCTCCATGTTTTCACTTGTCTCAGTGGTTTTCTTTACAGCACCAGGTCCTGAAAGCATCTTGGAATTTTTTGTAACAAACTGTTGAAACTGTTGAATTTCACTTTCTTTGACTTTCTCTGAGCTTTTATGATTTTTCTTTTTAAATAACAGGTTTCATGCTCTCAGAAAGCTGTAAAAACAAAATAGTGAAGTTATGTGATAAATATAGTGCTTTTCTTTCCTGACTAACTTTCTGACTAAATTATTATTATTATCATTAAATGACTGTCAGTGAGTTAGTTGAATTTAAACAATGTACTTTTATTTTATATATTTAAAGCTTTTATTTTCATTGTGCCGTAACCTGGGGGATTTAAATGATTTTAACGCTATTTACATGTATCCTGAAGATATAACTTTCTTTTCAGGGCTGCTAACAGTCCTTCCAGGATGGGTGCTTTGGTGCCTTTTTGGCCCTGCTGGTTGCACTTTGTTTTGGGTTATTTTTTCCCCCATTACAGTGTAAACAGTCACAGCTTGCTTTAAAAATAGATGGGTAGCTTCATTATAACATTCATTGTAACTTTTATGATCCATTTTACTACACATATATGAACATTGCTGTGATTTTCAGGGTGTGTTGAAAACATGAGCTTCTTTGGAGTGAACATGTTCAGACCCACAGCCTTATACTAAGTAATCATTTCTACTCAAAGCAAAGGCTTTGTCTGACACCTTGCTTTATTGTTGTTCACATCATAATTGCATCTGAAGTGCTGACGCCCTGCTCTGTGATTAAGCTGCTGCTTTAAACAGCTGTAGTAATTGTCAGCCCGAAGATATACTGATGGTCATCAGTTTTTGCTTTTTTTTTATCTCTACAAAACATTTAATAGGAGCAGATTTTTTCTGTGTGCCATAAATTTTGTTCGTGTCCTGAGTTGTTGATTTTTAATGGATATGTATAACTACTGCATGGGAGACACATTTAGCCCTCTGCTATATATCAGGCACTTTCCTGCATTTAGATTTAAAAAGCTTGGTTGGATTTGATTTCCTAAGTGGTGGTCACATTAGCTATATAGGCTGCCGTTATAACAGTTGTTTTTTTTTCTATTTCTCTGTCTCCCAATTAGAGACGTTGGCAGCAGCTACTTATTTCACAGCACTGACTGATTATTTCGTCAAGCCCGTGAACAAAAAAATCACACATCAGCGTGCTGCTGCGGAACAATGCTCATAATTACCTGCAGAGATTTATATAGTGTATATGCAGTTTTTTTATTATAAATAAGTGCACTGCAGAATAGAATTACTTAAAACATCGCAAACCCATGCAGACACAACATTTATTGGTGTTCAGCAGTTTAGGTTTTGGTTGTTTTCGTTACTAAACTCTTACATTTTGTTACATGAAAATTAAAAAGAAATAACCTGATCTGACTTTGGTGAGATACATAAGCCATCAGATCAGCAGAACGGACCTCTGGAAAATCCTTATAAAGACATACTTTGCATGCATATTTACAGGTTCAAACTGTGTTGTTGTATAAAGCTCTGACAGAGGTCAGGACACTGGATGCTTCACTGCCCTTCTTGATCGCCATGAAAACCATAGCTAATTTTGCCCATGCCCATGGAGATTACAAAAACAACTTCTAACCTTCAGTTTGCAGATACAAATCCTCTCCTTTCTACACAGGCTTAATAATAACATCCCCTTATTTGGGTGGGATCTGATGTTAATTATTGCAGCATGTAAACCTACACAACAGAGACTGAACATGCAGCTTTACTGTGTTTTATTACATTACACTGACGTAGCAGATGCTTTTATCCAAAGAGATTTCTAAATGAGGAATATGGAAGAGTGTAAAATACTTTTTGCAGTGAAATAGTTTCTGACATGCTTTTAGTTCAGGAGGATTTAAAATTTTTTTGAGAAACATGATAACAACTGGTTCTGGCATAGCTGAGTTTCTGGTCAGCAGAGAAACAAAGGTCAATCTGTAAATGCATAAACATGCTCATTTCTTCATTAGCCATGCACAGAATTAAATAACTGTTGTATCTGCCAGAGTTTCACAGCACTCATACTCATTATATGGTTAAAATGAAAAGCAGCAACTATGTGAAGAACATCAACCATGTGCTTTCTGCTACTACCCCATTTTGTAGGAGCTGCAACTGACCAGCAGCTTTAGATAAAAGAAAAAATCATTTATTGATTGCATTTAGCTTGATTGTATATTGATTGCGTTAAAAATAAAAACTTTCCCTTCTCTGTACATAAGATAAATGGTTTTATTTGGCTTCTTTTCTCAAATTACAAGATGACTTTAATTAGCTGTGATTATGACATTCAAATTTTAGCTCAAAGCAAGTAACACCAGTAATTTTGACATGTTCCTCGTATTTAATATGTGATATTTTAGGTGTTTAGTTTTCTTTCACAGGTTTTAAGTAGAAAGTTTAAGTTGGGGTCTTTGTAGATGGAGCTTGCTTCCCTCAGATGTGAACAGATCCCATCAGATTGGTGTCTAGAGAGCAAAGTGAACACCTCAGACCCTGTTGTGGTTATCCTAACTCTATGCTGTTTACATTACATTACTTTAATTTAGCTGACGCTTTTATCCAAAGCAACTTACAATGGTTAGGCAGTAGCATTGAGGGTCTTGCCAAGGACCCAACTGGAAGGTGTTAATGTCCATCCCCTCAGGGATTCGAACCCTGGTTTCCAACATGGGAGAGTGATGCTCTACCAATTGAGCTAACCAGAGAAGGCTCCTACAAATCTAAAGATTCAGGTTTTCCCAGCAGAACATTATGCTTATTTACCGGTCAAAGGCTTTAATGTTGCAGGTGGTATGGAGACTAATGTCGCTTTGTCTATAATTGTTGATAAGTAGCATAAACAAACTGACCTGAACAGGATCTAAATGAGAGACATGAAGCAGACATGGTCACCACAGCAAAATAAATTCTTGACTGGTCTGGTAAGAACTCTATTGGACCTGCAGTTCAGACAATTCTAATCTTCAGCATTAATCGTAGCCCTAAAATCCATATTTCTCTTTCCTAAAATTTTTGTTGCTCTTTTTATATATTTGTCTCGGTATGGTTACTCTCAGGAACCTCTTATTAATAAGAGTGTTTTTTCTATATTACTGCAGGCAAAGGTTACTTCTGATTTACATTTTACTTCACTCATTGTAGTTAATTAATAATGTTACCAAGTTGCACCGTGTAAGTCCAGCATGTATTTTAATAATGTCCCAATTTTAAATCTTTTGCATCTTTTATAATATTTAGAGTATCATAGGTGCAAGCAGCTCTTATTCACTTATAAAGATAAATATTCATTTGAAGTGATTGCATTTTAAGGTGTTTAAATCTACAAATCCATTTTTATTTATGCACCAAAGTGATGCAGGATTAATCTTTCAGTTCTGCTGATAATAAATCTTATATTTTAGCAATTGGGGGCACAGGCATATCCAAGATAAATATTTTACGCATATAAATAATTCTGTTTGTTTCCTCTGCCTGTGAGGAAGTGTTATTACCTGCTCTGCAAGTTCTGCAGGCCCCTGTCACATCCTGAACCCTCAGACTGCAACTCCAGTTTAGATAGCAAAGTCAACAACAAGAAAACAGTCAGCTTATTCTGCAAGAAAAC
>JBAMHW010000009.1:9235531-9246475 GCA_037177495.1 Rhadinocentrus ornatus | reverse complement strand
GAGCCTATCCCAGCAGTGTTTCAGGTGAAGGCAGGGTACACCCTGGACAGGTCACCAGTCCATCGCAGGGCTAATATAATATAATATAATATAATATATATAACATTTCACACTTTTTACATCTTTTATTTGTAGATAAAGTATTTTTTAAATTTCATTATTGATGACATCATGTGACATCACAACTAATCCACGAATCAATTTTGAAAGGCCTGGCTAGTCAGCACAGACCTGGCAACACACCCCCTCTATCTGAGTTCTGTTCAGTGAAAGCATGAAGTTTACCTTCTCATGCTATAGATATTACAGACTGTCTGCACATGTGCTTGAGTTACACACAGTTAATTACTCTCGTGACGACCCAACAGCATTCTGTGGATCTCATTCACCAACCGGCATGATGCTGTACTGGTGTAAGTTATCTGACTTATCAGCAGAAAAGACATAAAAGTGTTACTCAACTGCACAATTTAACAATGTTCATAACTAAAGTCGCAGCTGAAAGGTGCCATGAATGTATTAATGTAATTACTGACTGTAATAATCATAAAACTCAGTAGACCAGCGGCCCACTAACACTGGGCTGGCCTGTGCAAATTTCTAAACACTTCCCCCTACTTCTGCAGCCCATTGGCTCTGTTTTTAACCGACACCAGGCTGAATCAGATATTTACACGCTGTTTAATTCTGTGACAGTGGATGCAGCTTCTGTGTAGGTCTTTATAAACAGAACAAAACACTTTTTAAGTTCTTTTTTAATTATTTTTATTTAGCCTACGGATCAGTCTTTACAAAAGATCCAATATTTTAAACATGACTGACCCATTATGTTTAAAGGAAAAATCTCATTTCAATCTGTAGTGAAACCTGGTTGAGATAACATCTCAAGAAGAGATGAGCAATCTGCACAGAGACACTGTTAGTAGACTTTGTCCAAGAACATCTATCCATCATTAGTCATCTGTTCTTTCTATTTTCTTTATCCCTCAAACTCCAAGTCAAATGAATTCTGCTTTAATATAAATTCAGTCAGTCAATCTTTATTTATAAAGCACCTTTCATACAAAAAAGTAAACTAATACAATGTGATTTACAATAAAAACCTAATGAACAGACAAAAAAAGACGAGACATTTTTACCTATCAAATCCCATAGCATAATAGCAGCAGGGGGCTCCAATTGTTGCTCCTGACTCCGCCCTGAATCTTCCTGGAAACCTGCTCACCCCAACCTGGAACACCTGGAACACTTAGCCAGAGCACAGTCACGACAGTATTTATAACTAATACCGTGAAAATGAAAGGAAATGTAAATATTTGCTATGCAAGGCGATTTTTGTGTGTGGCCCTAAATTTTCTGCTTGCGCTCCTGAAAATTTAAGTTAGGGGCCCTCGTAAAAAAAAGGTATTCTGGAGCCCTGCACAACATATACACATGATCACACACGTACATAAAATTATGTCTCTAGAAGTGTCTTTAATATTCATGAATGTGCTGGAATACAGATGTTAATTTTTATTAACCAATTATAATATCGGATGTAATGCTAAAATACACATTAAAGGGAATGTTTTCACACTCTAAATCCTGCTAACTCAACGCACGGTTTTAGTGGTGCTTGGTGTTGATTTATAGCGTTCATAATCATATATGGGCTGGTATGGGCCAAAAAAGTAATAACTGCACTTGAACACAAGATAAAGACAACCCTAAACTGCTGACCTTGATGTGCAATATATATATATATATATATTTATATATATATATATAATGTGTGTGTGAAAAAAGGAACACGAGACACTGGAAAAATACCAGATAAACGGATTTAAAGGAAGAACCAGAACAAGCCTGGAAGCTTGAGATGAACAGCCACCATCTTATCCAAAGAAGATCTGGAGGTTTCTTTTTGTATACAGAATATGTATATATAACAGTCCAATAAAATCTAATGGGAAGGTGTGGTTATGTCAGTAAGACAAGAGGTCTCACAAAGCTCCAACAATGGGCCATAAAGAGGAAATGCAATAACATCCTTCTGTGTGAATTTAGATCTTTGCCTGCAACTCTGCAAAAATGTGTACCGTAGATTTGTACAATTTAAATTTATGAGCTTCCAGTTACTACATAATGTCTAACCACAGACTAGATTTCCACCAAGATCACTGTATCATTGCGTAAGTAGGAAATTAATAGGTCTTTAAATTTGTGACAATTTCCTAATGAAGAGCATAATTTCAAGATTGAAGGTTAAAATACACATACAGTGTCTGACAGAGGATATTAACACCTACATGTGTTAACTTTAACTTATCAGAATATGCCACTGATATATATAGAAGTGTTAATTAGCTTTACATCCTCCACCAAGCTGCAGTTGTACCATATTATCCCCCAGTACAGCACATCCAGGAAACCCTGCCTTTCTCATCTCTTCTGACTCCGTGTCACTGTTGCCAACTTCTCAGTAAGAAAAGTAACTATTGGCTGTCCTAAAAGTCGCTAATTAGCATAATCAGCCTAGTACATATAGTTATAATCAGTGTCCGAAATTAACTTCTTGACTCACCGGCCAAGTTGGCCGGTAGATGAAAAAATCCTCCGGCCAAACATTATTTTTACCGGCCAAAATATTAAATTATTTTACACACCCATACCTCTAGGCATGTTATTTCTACAGTCACAGCAACATTAAACAAAAGCAAGAAGAAAAATGTTTTTTCTTTGATAAAGTGTTAATGTTTGAATTCATTAAGTAAAACTTAACCAGACTCCTCCCTCTCTACTCTTGGTGCTTTCACACAGCCTGTGAAGTCTGGCCTCCTGCTCCTAACAGTCCTTGTGCCACAGCATTACAACCTTAATGGGATCATACTCCCTGATTTGTGCTTTTTATTTTATTGTTTAAAAAATAAACTTAACAAAAATTGATAATAAATGTAAAGCTTATTGATCTGAGTCATAATAAATTAGTAATATTGAATATAAATAGCGTATCAATAATAATAAAAGCTTATTTATAATAATAATGAACTTAATAACTGATCAATATAATAATAATAAGCAATGTTATTATTCTTTTTATCAGTTGATTGGTTGACAGCTGTTCGTCTTCTCGCGGAGTCATGTCACGGCCGTTTTGCAGCCGTCGTCACCCACCATGTTGAAAACAGCTAAGCTAACAGGCTAACAGAGTGCTGCTGTGCTGACTATAGCTATACCTATAGTCGGCGCGTGAGAAGCGAGCGGAACCGGTCCGTGAAACAGCCAGAAGGCGCCGCTATATCCAAACCATGACTTTTCACAGAACTTCCTGGTTGGGGCTGTAAGCCCTGCTGATTTATCTTCCAGTTCGCTGAGCTTTCTTCTGGAAAGCTGGCCGGCTCCTGCTAAAAATCTCCACATATTTACCCTACTTAGTTAGCCTGAGCTAAACAGAAAACAGAACTGAAATAGTGCGAGCGCGTTGTCATGTCACGTGCGAGTGTTTGCGTTGGTGTATGTTTGTGTTTATACATGCAGACAGAGGAACATGACGAAGAAATCCACCATAAGGAAGACTGAAAAACATGACTAGTTTGGTACAAACATTTACTCGCGTTTGGCACCTGGCGAGTGTTAATTTCGGACCCTGGTTGTAATGGATGCTGACATCTTTCTTTATTTTTCAGTTCAGTTTTTCTAAGTGTAATTTGTTTTTTAATTAGGAGTCTGGAACATGTCACAACACTTTTAACTTTTTAGGTATTTTCATCCAGTAGCAGCTTTGTACGTTTTATTTTCAGCCTGGTCATGAAAAAGAGGTGAACGTTGTCAGCTCTGAAGGATGTGTGAGCCTCATATGAGTGCTTTTTGGACGGGGGACAGGTCTGCGCAGCATCCACTCCCCATTGGGAAGAGTAAATTACATTTACGTCAGTCTCCAAAAGTCTCCAATAACACCAGAAAAAGCTGCAAGATTTGTCGCTTGTCGCTTTTTAAAAAAAAGGGTCGCTACAATGGTTGTCTTGTAACCCAAGGGTTGCTGGTTCAACCCCCCCCCCCCAGAGAGTTCATGTCCCTGAGCAAGACACCGAACCCCTAATTGCTCCTGATGGGTCGGGGTTGAACGCCTTGCATGGCAGCTTCCACCATCAGTGCGTGAATGTGTGCGTGAATGAGTGAATGTGACGTGTAAAGCGCTTTGGATAAAAGTGCTATATAAGTACAGAACATTTACCATTTATGTGTGGTTACAGTGCATTGCACTTAACAGCAAACCTAAGACCTCTATGAATGTGGTTAGCGGCAGCACAATGGAAAGGTGTGAAGCACGTATTTACTGCAGAAGCTGTGGTTTTTGCAATTACCATGGAGATGTGTGTCTCTGTGCTGATGTTCATGATGACACTTGGATTCAAACCCATTATTGCACCCTGTCGGGTCCTTTCAGGCTGCTTTTCACAACAAACTTCAGCTTTTTAAAATTGCATGATAATTATTTTCCTCTTTGAAATGTCTTGTTTAGTTTGTTGCTGTTAAAAATTTAAAGTAGTAATATTTGGTGTTTTGTTTGTCTTTATTGTTTTGGCATGAAGGTTCATGGGTTGGATGATCCAGATGATAATTTTATATTTTATACATGTTCCATAACAGGAAAGTAGTAAAAAAAAGACCTTTTGATTTTTACTTTTGTTTGTCAGGAGAAAATGTTTTATTCATCAAACCATTTTTCCTTCAGTGTGACCACTTCAATATCTGAAAGAACAGCCAATCATATCCTTTCTCAAGCTGTACATCTTTTGTTTGGAGAACAGAGAGAGAAATTTTTGTTTTGACAGTAAAACAGATCCATACAGTATGATTTTCTTCAATCAGGGAACAGTACAAAGCCTACCCCCGATGGGTAAGCACAAAGCCTTCATCTCCAATTTCTAAGCTCACTGTATTTGCTCCCTGTGCTGAGTTTTCCTTTTCATGTAACTTCCAGCAGTACCCATTGCTTTCTGCTGATATATTTGAATTCATTTAGTATATAGGGTTCTCTTCCTCTAAAGCGTTACAAGTCAACATGTTCCTTTGCTTCTGCAGCAGCACTTACACTCCCACCTCTGACCCTGAAGATGTTTGGTCGAAACTAATTGGACAGTAAAATCCAATCTATTCCAAAGCGAAGCTAAAGATTAGGGAAATTCCATTAACATATGGTTAGGGGTGACTGCATTTCAGTCCTGTTTTGAACTTCAAGTGTCATTACACTACCAATTACATTCTAAATTGCAATTTACCTCAGTTAATTACCTTAATTAATATTCAATGGAACATCAAAAAGACTCCTACTTGATTTGTTCCGCTTTTAATTTAACATATCACGGCTGATAATCTGGCCATATACATATGCCTCTCCTTCACTGTGTATACTTTAGCCACTTGCACATTATCATGAAAATCCCCAGGAAAGCACGTCAACCATTATTTATGCATGGCCTGCAGATGGGCTATCCACAACTGCTCACCATGACAGTAAAAAAGACAAAGTAAAAAATGAATAAATTAAATAAAAAACTATATATTTAACAAACCATTATAAAAATCCTACATGGATGGCTTGAATCAAATCCTATTTAGTGGTTGGTGCAGTTTTCGTTTTCTTTTTTTATTGTTTAACCATTGTGTTGACAGTGAGGTTAGCAGGTTTATAATTGATAGGAATTTTAAATCTAAAGAAAACCCAAGCGGGAACCAAACAATGCATAATCAAAGCAGTGAAAAATATGAAGCGGCATCTGTAAAACAGGTGCTGCAAGAGCAGCTGAGTTTTTGGAGCAGCCTTTTCACAGGAGATATCAGCAGTCATATTAAAAAACTTTAGCTCTTTGAAAGTCCCTGTTCCTACTGAAAATTAGCTCAAATGAGTTTTACCTCCATTTCACCATCCCCATTTACTGCTTCTGTCAGCTCTCTGCTCTTTTTGTCTCTTCTCTAAGTTGACTCCGCTGCAGGTCAAACCATTGACTTTCACCAGTACGAGCACTCATCTGCACCTGCCCACAGACATCACTTTAAATGTGAAAAATTCTCCTCAAAGCTCAGTTCTATGCCAGTCCACAGAAAGTAATGAGGAAGAATGGTATATTTTAATGTATTTCTAATAAAGTATTATAAATAGAAAAAATATTTCAAAGGTGCTGCTGCTTATTTAGCGATTTAAAAGCATTTTCTGCTTCTCAAGTGCTTGAATCCTGTTGTTGTCAACAAAGTGAGCAAATAAAATCCCAAATTTGGACACCAAGCTGTGTAATTCCTAGTGCTCTTATCTCTCAACAGGAAGGTGGTGGGTTTCAAATTGCTGGTGAGCTGTGTGACCAGCAGGCTTAAAACTGCCTCAGGTCTAAATGTTCTTTTTTCCAAATGTACATGTCAAAGATCAGCTATGAATGGACGGGTTGAAATTCACAATATTTTAGTCCTGTTTGACTTTTGGGGGTCAAATAAAAAACACCTTACAAAATTATTGTTTGGGTTCAGTTATATTATACTGGACTAATATGAAATAAATGACCCATGTAATAGATTTTAAATTGCATCTGTCTTTATATCTTTCACATCAATGTGTTTCCTTCATCCCACTATACTTGTGTTATATTGATAAACTATAAGACTGTTTTCTTAGACTGACCTCAGTGTTTTTTTCTTCTTCTACATTTATTCCTAATATTTATATTTTGGTTAGCAAAAGAGAAAAAATATTTAATGCCATTTACTTTATCTCCTATAGTCAAGTGTGCATTTATTTTCCGATGTGTTTAACAAAAGTCCTTGTGTATTTTCAGCCTCTTTCGCTCTCTGGAAGTAACAAAATTAGAACTGAATAAGACATCGTGACCTTAAATTTAAGATCTAAATTTTAGGTGAGATGAGAACGTGGTGTCAATAAGTGAGTTGTCTGCTGAATGACAAAATGCAGATACGATAGCCTTGTAATAAACACAGCTGTTTCTGCTCGAAAGTGTGAGTGCGACAGCTGAAAGCTATCACTGGATTTTACATCAGATGGTAGATGTTGCTTCAGACAGTAAAACACACGTACTTCATAAACGCAGCAAAACAGGAAGCAGAGCCGAAGAAAAACAATCTAGTCCTCAAACAACTCGCAAGTGATTTAGAAACACTCAATATCAGATTTAATTTGAATCATATTTTTAATTTTATATGGTAAAACATGTTTCTTATGGTTAAATATTTTTCCATTAATTTTATTTAATTGTTTGCATAGAATGTGTTTTTGCGTATCCAGCAGTTGCATAAGAACTTTATTAAGCGATGTTTCCAGCCACTTTATGGATTCCAATAAGAAACTCTCCCATCTCCCGAAGTGCTCTACTATGTCCCCTTTCTTCACCCACTTCGTTCTGTCATTCAATGCTGAGCAGATAACTTTCTCAGTGGAAACATATGCTGCTGTAGGTGAAAATTGCACAATGAGAACGAGCCAAACCAGTGAAGTTGTGGGAGAATTTCTGTAAATAGGAGATCCAGGTTCTTTTTATTAGCTGTTAACCATTTTGCTGTCATCCTTCGATGCATTATTTCCATTATTTTGATAGAGCTTTGAGCAGGACAAAGGGGATGATTTTGGACTTTAGGAGGGAGACTTAGCTTATGTTTCTAGCAGCATGCTGCTCATTATCTGACCTATTATTTGTGTTGGTGACTGTTTTATAGCTTCTTATTGTGCAAAGAAAATGCTGCAAAAGCTTCCCAGGATGGTAAACCGCACTGCACAGTTAGGTGGTTCATCCTTGCGTAAGACACAGAACCGTATGTTGCCTCACACAACATCAAAGAAGGAAACCCTGACAAATTATGAAAACCAAAACACAGATCGAGTATGTAAAAACATAAGAAATTAACAAAAACTACAGGAAACTTTACAAAAGAAAATAGGCAATTCATTTTTTTTAATATTTGCTATAATAATTATGGTTATAACTGAATGTAAAGGAACCAATAGACCTTCCATGGTCTTATAGCAATAGCTTCATGGAAGTGGTGAACAACATGGTTAGCACAAAATATGTTATAAACAGTTAAAATAGACTCATGTCATCACAGAATATGCTACTGGTAGGTTATTATTTTACAACATTTAAAATAAACAAATTCACAATGAGTTATTTCAGTTAAACACACTTAAATTCACCTTGCCTCTGCCCAGGTTTTATAAAACCTAAGCAGTTGACTGAACTGAAATGTCTTTATCAAAGAAAGTTGTATTGGGGCTCAATGAGATGGCCAAACCATCTTCTTTGGGATTTTCAGATTGATTAGCAGTAAGGAGAATATTTCGATATTTTTTACGAGTTAAATCATATAAAATAAATTTTTGCTACACATTCTTCGCTGCCTTTCATGAAACTGTAGCTGAGTTGTTTTTACTGTTTCTCTACTCGTCTTTTCTTGTTTTCAAGGTCTCGTTGTAGTTTGTGTGTAGTTAGTGTGGCTATGGAGTATCAGGGCAGTGCTTGCACAAGGATTATGATAAGTATTGATTATTTGGAGGTTGGTAAAATAAAGCCAAACATTTCCATAAGTGGAAGGTTAGCCGTAACTCATCTAAATTTACATATTACATATTTACATGTCGCATTTTTTATATTATTTTTTTCCAAACAAATTCAAGGAAAACATTTTCTTTTCCTTTGCTCTTGGACCATTTGCTCAAAGGTCATCTTGCAAAACAATGCAGTATAAGAGGCGTTTTACATTTTTCAGGGTAACTTTAGATTTATTCATTAATACATATTTATGGTAATAGGGATGAGAGTATTTAATCTAAATTCAAAACCTCACAGTCAGTGAGTCAGTATTATTTCAAGCCATCCTGCTGCACAATATCTTTTTGGCAAATTTCCAGACACCAAAACACCCACTGTTTGAACTGGTAATTTGGCTTAAAAAATGCAACCATGTTTTTTCTGCCTTTGAATTCACATAAATATATTTATCTTCTGTAATCAGATGAGATCTGGCAACACTATGGAGGTGAACTTGTTCATTGTCAGGTATACTGATTTGACCATGTCACAATATCCCGTATGTTCTAGTAACAGGAGAGAGCTGTCATGAGAAAATGTGAAGATGGCATTGTCTGGCTCCGAGACTGCTGGTAAACAGCGAAAGGGATGACGAGAGGGACACGCTCTGCCAGGCAGGACGAAATTGAATCCATTCTCACTCAGTGCTTCTCAAATGATGCATTTCTGGCACTTTTTCCTGGACCAGGTTGTTCTCTTACCCTGTTTGCTTTTCAGTTATTACATACAGGCAAAGACTTCTAGGTTGTCAGACTGCAGCCATTAGTACGCAAAAGACATAAATAAGTTGTTTTAGACTTCATCTGAACATTTTCTGGGCAAAATCTGAAGTCGCTTCTTCCTTTGACTGTCAACCTGCCAAGCCAACCTCACATGGATGTGTACTCTCCAGTACTAAGTTTACGTCAAGCTGAATAGTCCCCAGACTAAAAATATGCATCATGTCTCTAAATAAGCTTCAGGTTGCTGTGAAGGAATTTTTGGCCACTCTTCTTTACAACACCATTCAGTTTGTTTAAGTTTTAATTATTTTTCTAACCACAGATCTCTGCAATAAGTCAGGTCGAGGTCTGAATCATTGCAACACTTTGATTATTGTCTTTTTCAGCGAAGCAAGTTTGTTTCTTCATATTTACTCAGGTCTCTGGGTTCTACCAGCTGACCTAAACCGATAGGTCTGAGAGTTCAACTTGAATTGTACTCTGCTTACATATTTATCAAGTATACTGGACCCAAACCATTTAGTGATTAATAGACCAGTAGCAGCACTTTAAAATCTGTTTTGTGGTAAACTGAAAGCTGGTGCAGAGACTTCAGGGGTAATGTGCTCTCTGCTCTTCTTCTTTTGTTAAAACTCTGGCAGAGGTATTTAGAATAAGTGTTTAATGCCTTTTGGGGAAGTTCTCTTTGTAGACCATTACAATAGTCAGGCCTACTGGAGATAAACGATTGGATAAGCTTCTCGGTCTTTTTCAGACACAAACTATTTGATTTTACTGATGTTTTAGCTGATGAAAGAATGTTTTTGTAACTGCTTTAATCCACCTACTGAATGTTAAATCTAAGTCCAGAAGAACATCGAGATTCCTGACTTGTTCTTTTGTTTTAATTTCTGAGTTTAAGGAGTTTAATAACCTTAAACCTCTTCTCATTGTTACCAAAAAATGTTCTCAGTTTTATCCTTGTTTAATTGGAGGAAATGTTGACCCATCCAGCAGATTACTTCGTCTAAACACTGATACAGAGAGTCTTTTGGACTGCTGTCATCCAGTGAAGAGCCACATAAACCTGTGTATCATTAGCATAACTTGAATAATCAACAGTCTACTACAGACAGGTCTTATGTTGTAGAAGTGCGGCTGTGTTTGGGATAATATAAGATATATATATATATGTATATATACTGTATATATATATTAGTGCTGGGCACGTTAACGGAATGATTAATTAACGGTATTAATTTGTTTTATCGCACGTTACGCGTTTTTCCTCCTTACTGGCTATGATTACAGAAACATGTAGTTGCATCTTCCTTCCTGCTGCAGCGGTGCGTCTGGTGTAATCTGGAGAAAGCAGGTTTATTAAAATAAAGAGATGTTTTCTGTCTGGAAGTTAAAAAGAAAAAGAACCGACGTTTCTTTTAATCTGTCCAAACCCATGCAGATGGGCAGAACATCGTGATTTTTGGATGGGAAACGGCTCCCAAAAGACAATGAGTGACTTTTTAGCAAAGGTAAGACATGTTTTCTGACTGTTTTACAAACGTAAAGTATGAACTGGGACTTCTTCTGCCTCTGGTTCGGTGAATCTTGGTCATAGCAAGATGAAACTTCCAGCTGGATAACACAGACCTGACGCTACACCCGGAAGT
>JBAMHW010000009.1:9203532-9228138 GCA_037177495.1 Rhadinocentrus ornatus | reverse complement strand
CCATTTTTCCCTCAGCCAGCTAAATAAAACTCCTTTAGAGCTGCAAATGCTACGAGACCTTTTCAAAAAGGCAACTTAATGTTTATATATTTTTTTTTTTTGATTAAGAGCCACCAGGATATTTATTATTTTTAACCACATTTTTATTTCTATTTTTTTTTTAAATAAAGAAAACCATAAAACCTTTATAAAGTGAGGACAGACAGATTTTCTTCTAAGGGACGTAGATATTTGTGGAAAATTATGTAAAGTAAACAAAAAAATGAAAAAAGTCCATTCTTTCCAACCTAATGACAAGAAAAATAGATTAAAAAAATATTTTAGCTACGTATGTAGAGGCAATATGTGGAAGGTCCAGAGAGACACTTGCAGCTACAGAGTCGCAGGTTGGAGACCCTGATTTAGAGTTTGGAACCGGAATTTACTGGATTTTCTTTATATAGCCGTAGGCCTTCTTTTAAAGGAAAGACACATTTTGCACGATTAATCCCAATACGTCATGCGATTAATTGCGAATAATTATTTTGATAGTTTCCCAGCAGTAATATATATATATCAAATAACATTACAAATATAACAAATAAATGCAACAGACTTGAATAGATTTTTTTCTTTCAGTTTTTTTAATGATTAACGTTGTTTTATAGGCAAAAACTAACAGGGTCTGTTAGTTCCAGGTCATTAAAAAAAGTTTCTAATAAACATTGAACCAAGCCCGCCCTTAACTTGTTCCAATTTTTTCATTTTTGCTCGCTGTGTATTTGAGTTTGACACCCCTGCTCTAAATTCTCCCTAGGTGAGCGTCTGCCCTGTGATGGACTGGTGACCTGTCCAGGGTGTACCCTGCCTTTCGCCTGTTAATTGGTGAGCTTCCCCACAACCCTGAATTGGATGAAGCCTGTACTGATTAGCTGAAAAGGCCTTGAGAGATATTGAAATATTTCACATGTACTATATTTTTAAGAAAAGGTGTCCTTGAGAGGACCCTTTTTCTTGGTTGTGAAAAATTAGTCATCATATTTTACAATCTGCTGCATTGTGGTGTAATGGTTAGCACTGTTGTCTTGTAGTTAGAGTCACTGGTTAGAGCCTTGGTTAGGTTGTGTAATTGCTCTAGTAATGTTTGGGTTCTCTCAGGGTTAATTGGTGGTTTTGAAATGCCCTTGTCTGTTCATAATGGTGACTGCTTCAGGATAAACTCTCCAACCCTGCAGTGGAATATGTGGGTATGGACAGTGGAGGGACATTTTGTAGAAACATCTTTTCTACCTCATGAAAAAGACGTCTTTTCACCTTTCACTTGCTTAATAA
This sequence comes from Rhadinocentrus ornatus, assembly GCA_037177495.1. Classification (NCBI taxonomy): domain Eukaryota; kingdom Metazoa; phylum Chordata; class Actinopteri; order Atheriniformes; family Melanotaeniidae; genus Rhadinocentrus; species Rhadinocentrus ornatus. Next base: position 9,226,827 of record JBAMHW010000009.1, on the reverse strand, counting down.
ACCAGTGGTTCTCAAACTTTTTGAGCCACGACCCCCAAGATAACATACATTGGTGTTCGCAACCACCACCCAACATGACTTAGTGATTAATTGACTGATGAGTCATGTTTCAGCCATCCTCTGTGTGTTAGGCTGGAGAACTGAATCTTCATACATAAGGAGGACAAAGTGGTTTTTGGTTGTTCACCACTGTGACAAGGCACCTACATGCCCAAAATGAGCTTCTCCCACAGTAGTAATGTCAAATTCAGATGTATAATATAGTATGTGTACTAACATTGTTGTTTATGCGTTATTGTGTTAAAAATTTAACAGCCCTGGTAAAAATTCCAAATTTATTTGATAAATGTAGGCTACATATTTTTATATAATTGTCTGGCGACACCCTAAATTTATCTGACGACCCCACTGGGGGTCCTGAGTTTGAGAGCCACTGAAATAGAGGACGAGCAAAAAACGTCTTTTCAACATCTTGTCAATGGACCTGTGCTGGATGGGTTGTATTTTAAGGCCTGGTAAAGACCAGATGATGTTTTATGCATGATATATTAAATTTTATTTATTAAAGATGGTGTATTTTCCTTTTCATATGACTATAAAAAAATGTATATGGAGTGATGAATCCAGAAAAACAAAAAGAAGCAGAAACGCCTGTAATGGTGGCAGAAATAAGCTGATCATACATACAAAAGAAGAGAGGACAATGTTTACAGCATCCTAATGGGAATTTATTTATAGCCACGTTATATTTTTACTGGTATAAGTTTTGTCACTTTGATCAGTTTTACTCTTCTTCTTGTGTGATATATGACAAGAGATGGTTCATTATTTGAAGTGATTGTATATGTAATCTGTTCTCATAAAAACCTTATCATCAGAATGCAGCTGTCGTCGGTCTTCTAAATAAGCTGCCATCTCCTGATAAACAAAGTAAACATGTGTTTGTAACTGACACAATATCCACCTGAAAGATTCGTCTCCCAACTTGTGTGACTAAAGTATTATTGCCACGCAGCAAGGACGCTGATCTGTTCCAGTCACAGTGATGATTAAGGAATCATTGTCCACCTGAGTAGTCAGACATTTGGTTGATGCTGTCACTCACTGCCTGTCGCTGTCGATTACACATGGGTGTCGAGAAGTGTGAAAATCCACGTCCCATGCTGCTCTGGTGTGCTTCTGTGTGTCCTTGCCCAAAGTCAAGTTACTTGCATCATTTCTGATGAATAAACTCATCAATTTCAAATCTTAGAAAAAAAATTTGGCATCTGTGTCTTTTATACACCTACTAAAGAGATTTTAGTCAGGCCGGAGAGGCTATAGAAGCAGACTGGGTGAATTTATTAAATGAACGATTGCTCTGATGTTTACACGTTAGTCTCTACATGATGCTTGTAGCACCCAGTGAAGCAAAAAATAATTAGTTAAGAGAATGAATAGCTTTTATCCTCTCACAGTTTGACAACACTCGTGCAAAATATTTATATTTCAGAGAGAATGTATTATTTTTCTCTTTATTTAATCTCCCGGATTAACAGGACTAAGAAGGATTTCAGCCTGAACTGTCTTCAAAGATTCAATGACTCCACTGTTGCTGCTCTTCTGAGATATTGTGCAGGAGCTCAGTGGAAACAACGCACACCCACAGGGCCCACATTACTATTAAAGACAGCCTCAGGAAGAGCGACTGTTCCTCGTGTTTGTTTCTCCCTAGGCTAACAGCATCTTCTTCTAGGACTACACAGGTCAGCAGGGGCTAAAGCCAGCTTTGCACTGAGAAGGGTGCCTCAGGGAAGATGGGAAGCAGGGATATGATGACACACAATTCACTTCTCAAATGGAAGTATTCCATGTGGAGAATACAGAAATGCCAGCAAAACAGAGAATAGATGTTGCTATTTTACAATTCATGAAGGAATCAGGTCGCTTACGGAAGCACGATTGAGTGTAACAAACTTTATCCTGATACATTTGATATTGGTCAGTCATGTTTAATTAATTTACAAGCTAAACAAGGAAGTATATCACAGTTAAAGATGTGAATGATAACAAGTGCTGTATAGTTTCAACAGGAATGATGAGGTGAATTGAGGAGAGGCTTCCAAAGTGAAGGTGAATTTTTTTAGAAATTGTTTTGGCAGGAGTATAATTGTTTTTCTGTTTATATTTGACTTACTAAAACCATTTTAATTCTGATTAGCACATATTTTAGCTCCACCACACACCTTAACAGCATAGAAATAATAATAACTGCAATTTTGCTTGAAGATCTGCTGAGTGAGCTGCATGAGCTCAGCTTGCTGTAGGGTCCAATTCTGACGTCATCAGCGATGATGCAGGCGGCCTTGGGGCAAAGAAGCAAAAGTGCAACAGGAGATCAGCACTGACACACCCAGGCCATCCGTCTTACCTCCCACCAATCCAAACCTCAGATGGTAGCCACAAAAAGACTGAGTTGTTGCGGTATAATACACTGCCTGACCAAAACAAAAAAGCTGCAACCAGAAAAAAAAAGGGTCACACTCTTTTTATTTATTAATTATTTTTAATGGTTATTATTCAGTGATATGGGTGTGCATGCATTTATGTTTATGTAGGGAGACGAATAAAGATACTTTGACATAGTTTGACTTTAATTTTTTGTTGGACCACCTTTAGCTTTGATCACAGCAGCAAAGAACACAGTAAAAGTGCTGATAGGCATATGATCAACCCAAGGACCAGGGATTGATGCAGCTCCATGTTTTGCTCCTATATTGTGGAAACAGAAGTTCTCCTGCATTGGGAAGTAGCAGTAGTCAAGTAGTCAGACGGGGAAAAGAAATGTATCAATATTAATTTATAATTGGATCGTGACCCTCAAAATTGTAATCGAATCGAATCGTGAAGAGTCGAAAAAAAAAACAGAAATATATAAGAACAAAAAGTAATAAAGCTGATCACAAAAACAAATTAGGGATATTTGTGAAATATTTAGGATCTGTAATGAAAAAAGATCAAGAAAAAAGGTTAAAACCAGATTAGATGAGTAAAATAGTGCAGAAATAATTCATGAAATAATTTAATTGGCTCTTTCATAGAGGAACATTTGAAGCCTCATCCTAAAAACAGAGAGGCTAGCATTTCACAAAGAGACTGGATGTGGCTTCCACAAGAGAGGAGCCTAAAAACTAAAAGCTCTGCCTTTCAATATGGACCTAGAGAGTCTAGGAACAACAGCTCTGACGGGATTTTAGGGAACCAGGAGATTTTTTATATTAGAGGGAGCAAAGCTATTTAGGGTTTTTTGATTAGGATTTTTAACTGTAATATGAACTTAATTGCGAGCCAATGTAGGGAAGCCAAAACAGGGGAAACGTGATCTCTCCCTATGGTACGAGTCAGCGCTTGGATCAAATGAAAGATATTGAGAGAGGTATTTGGACAACAAGCCAAAATATCATTAGGGTAGTCTAGATTGGAAGGAGATGTTTTATTTTGGTAGAGTTTAAACAATGATTGGCAAAGATTAACAGACTTATAAATAGATTAAATAGATTTACAAGCTTAGATAATTCCCTTATAAAGGGTTTTAAAAAAGGGTTTAAGTTTTACAACATCCATTCAACCCTTCAGTCTGTCTCAGCTAAACCTGAGCAGAGTGTCTTGAAATGTGCTTTACATTATAATAGATTATCTATCAGATAATTCCTACCGGCATGGCTGGTGGAGTGACAGTATTGTCACTCTCCACATCAGTCTTGGAGAACTATTGCTGCTCTCCAGAATGATCTTGATAGCATCTGTGTTTGTCTCTGGCCTACCACAGATCCTGACCTTTTATCAGATCTCCAGCCTAATCATGTACTCCTTCTGCTTTCAGCCCTCCGGCTCCGGGTTCCCGTGAGGACTCCTCCACGGTGCTGAAGCAAAAACAGTTAAAGCATTTTCCATTTGCCACTGTAAAGAAAGAAGATGATTTGTCCTTGGCAAGGTCCTTTAAATTTAATGGTCAATAATATCTGCAGCGTGTGTGTTGCAGACATTCAGCCTGTCATATCAGCAAAAATAATCACCCTGCTGGGAGTTAAATCTACAAAGACCCTGCTGAAATGTGAAATTTTCTTTGTATGCCTAGTGGCACTCAGAAGAAAAAAAAAAAGAAAAGGCTTTGAAGTCAAAGTTTCAGCTTCAATTCATGTGACAGTTTGTTGTTCCGATAAAAGGATACCAGTCCTTCCTGTAGCATACCAGGAGTCCATTGCGAGGGAACAGCCTTAAACTGTGTGGAATGGGTCATCACGGCTTCAACTCTATTCTGAAACAATGTGGATTAGGACTTATATAGTCAGATAATAAGATTACTGACTATTTTTTTTTAGCTCGTGGGCCATTACTTATCCACTAAGAAGAAGACTTTTGGTATATTTCTGGTTCTTTAGTAGCAAAGCTCACCAGCATTTGTCCTCTCTATATTTGCTTTTTATGTGCTTTCAAGTTACATCAGTGGCAATAGTAATTATATTGTCAGCTTCCAAAATGTACATCTATAGTTATATATTAAATAAAAATTTTTATAAGGCTGCAATCCAGGAACCAGACTGCTTTCCTCGGCTAAATGTTTACATTAATCTTTGAGTAGCTGGATTATATGAATGAGATAACAGATAAAAGGCATGTAAGAAGCATCTTTTTTCCAATAAATCAAAGAATTATTATATAACAGGGTAAAAAATAAATAAATAAATAAACATACTTCTGTGACCCTGGCTGGATCACACCACTTTAAAAAAACACAGGTTAAAAGGACCGAGTAGAGAGCAACACTGTAACACCAAGATGCCGCAAGAAGATAGTTTGGTACACAAGGACGATCCAAAGAAAATCCAAAAAAGGTACCACAGTGGCTAGAACCATTACAGCCCTCGGTCGGCGTGTCGCCACTGGACCCGGGAGAATCAACCGGGTCAACAGGTACTGGTTCCTCAGCCTGGCTCCACGAGTCCTCCTTGAGGTGGCCCTGTAACTTAAGCTAGCAGCAGTATGTGGTTCGCTCTCCATAATGTGTAAGCAACACAGTGCATTGCGAAGTGTTACTCACATAACTGGACAGGCTTCCCTACCCTGCCGTACACAGCCTGTCACACCCTTCTTTTTACCGCCATAGCTATCTGTGCTTGCTGTTGCTGCCCTCTTCTGCAATTGACCACCCTCTGCCTCTGGGTTGGATGCGGCCCTTGGATCACCGCTGTCTTTTCAATGCCAGCCCAAAAATACACAAGAAATCCTCCGCCTTGTCATCTGTGCGTGTGCCTGCTGCACACTGGCTCACCACTTCAAACCTCTTAAGTCATTGGCAACCACTCAATATCCCAACATCTGCAATCAATATTGTAATCATGGTCACAGGTGGAACAGGAAAAAGTAAATGACACTAAACACAACCTTGAAAAAAGCATGCAGCTAAATTAAAAATAAAACCAAGTGAAGTAAACTAAACATGTCATAAGGGTAAACCAAAATAACAGAAGACCCAAAATGAACCACCTTATGACATATCCATCCTTTCATTTTCTTCCTGCTTATCAGGTCACGGGGGCAGCTGCTAAAACATGGAAGCCCAGACTTCCCTTTCCAGGGCACTTCTTCTAGCTCATCCAGGGTAACAAGATGCCCGAGCTACCTTATCTCGCTCCTCTTGATGCTTTGGAGCAGCGGCCCTACTCTGCTCTCTAAGGGAGAGCCCGGCCACCCCGCAGAGGAAACTGCATTAAGAGCATTGATCAACTGGAAAATCGAGAGCTTTGCCTTTTCACATCGAGAGCTCCATCTTTACCATAACAGACCGATGCAAAGTCCACATCACTGCAAATGCTGCATCGATCCACCAGACAACCTCGCTCCAATCTTCCCTTAATCGCAAACAAGATCCAGAGATACTCCTACAGATTCTCATTCATCCTCATTCTGGTTTCAGAGTATCTAAAGAGAAAAACAAGATACTGGTTGTTTGAAATGCATTCGGATGTGACTACAATGAAAGAAAGCAGCTTTAGCAGCAGTGAAACTTCTTAATGTCATTGTGAATTACAGTGGTGAGAGTCAGATTCAAAGTTCAAAAAAAGGAATTGGAAAACAACATGTGATTTACCTGTCTGAACCGAGTGACAACTAGCGGCATTTCTGCTAATGGCTGCCAAAAGCGTACTCCAAGAAAACTGCTTTGATGTCAAGTGAGAAATACTCCCATTTCCTCCCCTGAAATGAAAGGTCACTACATTTCTTTTGCAAAGGTTCTGACTAGTTTCAGTAGCTACTTAAAAATTATTTAAGGATTTTTTTTTTCCACCATAGATGATTAATAAGAAATGCTACTGAGTCAATTATGTCGCAGTGAATATTTGTTTTGATAGACTTTTTTGACTTAAAGGCTTTTAGAAATAAATAAATTCTCTGGCTTCCTCCCACCGTCCAAAGACATGCATGTTAGGTTAATTGGTGACTCTAAATTCTCCCTAGGAATGAGTATGTGTGTGAATGGTTGTTTGTCTCTATCTATGTTGGCCCTGCGATGGACTGGTCACCTGTCCAGGGTGTACCCTGCCTCTCACCTGAAGCAATGCTGGGATAGGCTCCAGCTTACCTCGCGACCCGTAATGTAATAAGCGGTACAGATAATGACTGACTGACTGTTTTATTTCACTCTTTATCACCAAAATCAGCTTGTACAGGAATATATAGATGATGTGACAACATGCAGCTAAATCAGTTGATCACAGTATCAAAACGATGTCCTGTTAAGGAAATAAATCTGCAGCAGTTTTTAATGACTGGTTCTTGTTGAAACATAATAATGTTTGATGATATGAATGACATTTAAAGGGACTGAATCTTAATCTGGTTTACTCTTTACATTTGACTAAACAGGTCTTAAGATGTTGAGATTTATTTTAGTTTTATGGATACCATTCTCCCCTTTCTCAAATGGTGGCATGGATCAAAAGTGAGGTTACAATAGTGCAAAATGGGCTTATGGGAAAACCATGAAAAGCTGCAGGGAAGAGTTTTTGCATTGGTCAATCTAAGCATCTGTGCAAACCACCAAGACCCAACACAACTGCTGAAATTGTTACCAAAAGAAAAAGAAAAGAAAATAGTTCTTAATGAAGATAAATTAACCTTTTAACATCTGAGGTCCCCTAAGGTGTGTTGTGTGTTGTCGTCATTTATTCTCCACCAGTAACACATGCACTGATATTTACGCACCTTAATAAATCTGTCAAGTGTTCTCTTTACTATGACTCCAGTAGTATTCAAGTATACCTTATGGTTGCACAAATATACTCATTTCATTATGGATATGTCATTTTCAGGACTAAAATGACTAGAACAATAGGCAGAGAGTTTAAAACATTAAACCTCGAATATGGAACAATGTAATTACATTTATATAAGCATATCTGATCTCCTTAACATCTTCTGAAGCTATTCCTGCACTGTTGGGGTCGACTTTTCTCAGTAGCAACTCCTACTGTTTAGAATAATAAGTCTTGTCTGTATGATGTGTACTTATACCACAAAAAAATAAAAAAAACAATGCATAGAAGGAAATGCAGTTAGAATTTTTACAGCTTGTCAGCTCCCCAAACCTCCTTTAAGGCAATGTGATGCTTAAAAGCCACGATGCTCTCACTGTCACACCCTCAACAGAGATCATCATCCTACAGTATTCAGACATCAAATAAGATGTAACAGGGATCTTTATTTGTCAGTCGCATAACATGGCTTAGAGTGGACTTAAAAAACAGTAAAAACTGCACAGCATGTAGCCGCATCAAGATATCTGTTTTAAAATGGCTATCACAGGAGATGAGCAGAGTGCTGGATTTTGCTGATCTTGCTGTTTTGGTCCAGTCATCTACAATCCAGAGATAGTTAGTCAGTAGAATAAAAAAAAATGGGGAAAGTAGCAAATTGTCCCATCTGAAACCAAAAAACAACAAAAGTGAAAAGGTTTTCTGACAAGTAGAAATAAAGTTGTTATGGTTCCGTTTGTGTGGATGCTTCTTCAGTGGAGATGAGTCAGATGCAGAAGACACAACAGCGACTTACTTTACATAAAGGTTTAATCTTCAGCTTTAGGATCTTCACATGCTGCAAAATGCATCAGACTAGAACAAAGAAGTCGTGGCCTTTAATAGGGGAGAATATGCGCAAGCCGTCACATCTAACTCCAACAGCCGCAAAGAGAATACGTAGCGTGAAATAGAAATCCCTTTAGTAACGGGTTGGTAAAGTTTTTTCCTCAGTCTGTTGTCTGAGTAGAACGGACTACCTGGACATCACAGACATGAAGGTTTTGCAAATCACCTGCTCAATTACAGTATTTGTGGTTACAGACTAACAAAATAACTGCAATCATAATTGCTTATTAATAAACACTCTTTTTGGCTCTTTTGGCTCAGATAATACAGCTTTTTGTTTTTCATGTTGTATTTTTTTTTTTTGCTTTTTTTTCTCTCCAACCTGAGAAAAAAGAAATAGTGGCAGCACTTGTAAAAATAAAGGGCTCATCGACCATGACGATAATTAACCTTCTTTTGCATGCTATATATATATACTGTTACTGTATTTTTGCACACAAGCCTTGTATGATGTGCAGTGGAGAACAAAAGCTCTGAAGTTCAAAGGTAGTTTTTAAATAAGCATCGACAGAATCTGTACAAAAGAGCTGCTCAGCTTGTGGGTAGATACAGCAGGAATTCAAATGATGTACCAATGATGCTTTACAAATTGCCTTTATTTTCTTTTTCTTTTTTTTCTTCAAGAAAACCTTTACCTCTGACATGTCTGGACGAAAGGATTGTGAACACCATGCAGTGATACTAGCTTTATTTAATTCGCCTTTCTACTACGTCTTAAAAGTCTAAATTGTGGCCTTGTGGGATATAGAAAGAGCTCTAAAATACGTCATTTAAGTGCATCCCTTAGATAAGCAATTTTCTTTATTGCTAGTGGCACATAGCTTAACTGCCAGAAATTCATTCTAACTATAAAATCCACCGGTTTCCTACCATATATTCAGCCACTCAAGGAGGCATCACTGAGGGTTTAGTTGCATACAACAGTGTAGATGCAATCAGCATCCAGGCCGGGGAACGTAATGATGAAATGGTCAGAATCTTAACAAAAGGCTCTTAGTGATAGAAGGTGTGTATGTCAGCCTTTTAAAAAATTATTAATTTTTAATCAATAAATCTAATTTTACATTCAGTCACATATTGGATGAAAGAAAAACCTCTTTTTCTCTTACAATTTATTTGACACCTGCTGCCTCAGTTGAGATAATTGTGGCATAATAATTACGTGGGATGATGTCTTAAGCACATCTTTTCAGAAATGCTTTCAGGACAATCCAGTGCATCTTGTTTCTGCCTCTGTAACTCTTAAACCAGTTTTGTGTAAAAGTACAAAGTAAAGCCAAAAACTGCTTTAAGCAAACAGTGCCGTCCCTGAAGTGCTCATTACAAGCAGCGAGCAAGCTACACCACAGCTGTTCATCACGTAATTTCACTGCATTTTCTCAACTTAAATATATGAATAAAAAGCCATTGGGTTTTCTTCAACTGGTGGTGTGCATGGTGGTGTGGTGGTAAGCACTGCAGCCTCAGAGCAAGAAGGTTGCTGGTTCAAGCCTTGGTTGGGGGGGAGGTTCAAACTTGGGGGCGTCCTAGCCATGCTGTGTATATATAAGATACCATATAAGTCCACGTGGGTTCTCTCCGGGTTCTCTGGCATCCTCCCACCATCCGAAGACATGCATGTCAGGTTAATTGGTGACTCTAAATTCTCCCTGGGAGTGAGTGTGAGAGTGAATGGTTATTTGTCCCTATCTGTGTTGGCCCTGTGATGGACTGGTGACCTGTCCAAGGGGTACCCTGACTCTCACCTCTTAAAATGCTGGGATAGGCTACAGCTTCCCCGGAACCCGCAATGGACTAAGCAGTAGAAAATGAATAATTGAACAATATAGCTTTGTGATGGGAGCTCTGTCTCTTTTCAGGTTTAGATAACCTTTTAGATGATGCTTCACTAAGACCACATCAAGCTTTTGCAATTTAGCTAAATTTAGCCAATTTTAGCAAGGTTAGCATAATCATAGTCTGTTATCTCATCTGATATCTGCATACACTGACACAGTCAGGGGGAGTTTACTTCAACTCTCAGCCCGTCGTAGTGATGTGCTAATGTTTCGGCCATGTTGGGTGTGGCAAGACAGGCCATTAAACTAACTAAAGTGAACTGGGAAGTTGGTGTAGACAATTTTCACACTGTAAAATTACCATAAACTTTACATTTTAAAGCTGATTTGCATCCTGCTACAACTGCTCACGCTTCAAATTTGGGAATTTGAGAAGATTAAACAAAATAATTTGAAATAAACTAACTCCAAGCCATCGACAACTTTTAAATACATAGAAGTAAAAGCTCAGGCTTGCATTAATAGTTGAGTAATTGTTAAATATGTGAGTTGTTTTCTCCAGAGTGTGGACTGAGTACTGTATCTGCAGACCAAGCAAGGATAATGAAGCATGTTGTGTCATATGTTGCATAAACAATGTGCAATTAATCAATGGCCACAGATAGCAGATTATTCATCAAGAGCATCTTTAATGATGGATTAATATTCTTTTGTTTGGCAAAACTCTTTTCTTATTGCAGTATTTTGAAGTGTTTGGTTTTATTTTACATCACTTTTGATCCTTTTTTTATTTTTATGTTTTTTTATTCTTTCTTTTTTTGGAAGAAAGCAACACGTCCCATTGGCTATAAGAGACTGAGATGTGCATTGTTCTCAGTTTTGGTACATTTGTTAGAATAAACAATTCATTAACTTGTTAGAAAATGGTGAGGCAAAGGATTTCTTGTAAACTGTAATATTTATGAAGGTTTTTTTGCATTATGTTTCCAGAATTAAAGTGATCAATCAACCATCTGGTTTACAAGAGTGTAACTGATATATAATTAATATCATGAACTAAGGCAGTTATGCAGCTTTGGCACCGGTAACCACTGCAGCTGTATTTCACCACAGACCTCAGATCTTCATCTCACCACACTGTAGCTTGAAACCTCTCGAGCACATATCAGAATTCACGGTCCGATGGACAATATCATCCATGTGTGCAGCTGCCTCAAGTGAAGAAGTTTAAGTACTTATCCACATATGACGATAAACACGGTCATGAGATTGAATATGGCAGTCAGACCCCTTTGTTGAAAGCATTATATGTGGTGCTTAGCTATCAGTAAAACTCAATTTACTGGTCAATCTCTGGTTCAGCTCCTTTGAAATACTTCAGATGACCTCAGTCAAGTCAGCGTAGAAGCTACAGAATCTCATGACAGCTTCAAACTGTTGAAATAGAAATAATCCACATAAAGATACCATATAAGTACTGACTAGTTCAACATTTGATCAATAGTTAGACTTTTGATCCAAAATAACATTTATTAGTTGCTGTCCTGTGTGCCATGAAATCAAACATGTTTAAGTGCCCATGCTCAGTTACTTCACATTAAAACACCAGCAGTTGATGTAAACACAATATATCACAATCTATTACCAAAGTAAAACCATATAATTATTTTGAAAGGGAATGATTTCCAATAAAAAATCATTCCCCTCTCAAAAAACAACAATAACAAAAAAAAACAAAAAACTTTTAGGTCATAGAAGCTTTACCTATAAAAACAGATGATAATTACTATCTCTATTGGAAAAAAAGATTATGACAATTCATAAATTACACAAATTCACTATTTTCAAAATATTTCTTTTTTTCCCAAAGCTACAGTATTCAAATTCCCATGCAGGCATGGCTCATTTTCTATTGGAAAAAGCATCTATGTAACACGAAAGTGAAAAATTTCTGTACTTCTAAATGTGGAGAGAAGCTGAGGTAATGGATTGAACATGGAGCTAAAGCAACATCCAAGCATGAACCAGTTCAAATAAATGGTTTTATTGAAGTACAGGAAGGAGAAAGGATCAGATGTTCTCACAAACTAATGTCTACATGGTGAGTGTATGTGCCACCATCATCTATAAAAATTAGTGCGTTTGTGTGCAAGGTTTTATAGACAATTATGCACAGTCAGTCAGCAATATTAGGAGAGTTCAGATAGACAGATATCACAATTTAGCCTGAATACGACTTTGTAGCGATATATAGTTTCAGAAAAGCTTTTCTTATTCCATCTCATTGTCAGATATGTCAATGTAATTTCCTGTTATATTGTTTAATTATTTTATTTGAATATGTTTAAAATAAGTTTTTCATCCATTCAACGCTCGCTACTTAACCCTTTCACTTAACGCTTTTTGTGCTTGTTACCCAACTAACAAAGAGAAAAACATTTTCATTTTCTAAATACTCAGCGAGCCAAGCCGGGTTTCAGAGGTCCAGAGTCCTTCCAGGGTTGAATTTAACAAGCTGCAGTGGCCAACATTAGAGGTGGGGCCAGGCTGGGGCCAGCTGCTTTGTAATAATAATACAAAAAGACACCCTTCAAGTTTTCTAAATTGACTCTATAATTACATAATTTACAGTTGTTTTAGATAAAATTGTTTTTATATTTTTAAAAATGTAACTATTTTGCAAAAAAATCTTCATATCTGTAATCTATTACAGTGACAGGGTGGCACTGGCCCACCCTGAACCTCCCTAGAACCACCCATGACAAGCTGCCAGGATATTATGGAGGTTTTTGTCCAATGAAACCAAAACAAAAACCTAATATCATCCCCGGTTTTTGATCACATTTGGGCCAAAAGAAGAAGCAAGGTGTCTGGATCACATTTACATGTTAACCTTTTATTTTTTCATTGTTGATTTGTCACATGTTTAAGCAACAAGGTCTTGTCTCCACTGAGGATGGTTTTGGAAATGTCCACAAAAATATCAACTGTCCCTTGTCATCAGACAGTATTGGTCCATCACAGATTTATCACAACAGCTTATTTTTATGTTCATATAAAAGGTTGCTTGATGCATTTTAGAAATGATATCATCATTAAGCAAAGCAGGGTCAGTCCCGCTGCTTATCTCCACCGTGCTGCAGCAGATGTAGGAGGGCACATTTACCAGCTGAGTCAACTGATGTCATTAAGATCTGAGCTGATAAAATCTAAACATGAATGTAGATTGGTATTTATACGGTTTTCAATGAGCCTTATCCCTGACTTCTTCTGTATTCTTCTTCTGTCATTTCACAAAGATGAGAAGTGAAAGAGTTTTCTACACTGTTATCAACTTGGAGTAAATAAGATAAATCAACCAGCTTTTGTACAAAGAATATCATAAATATGCTATTAGTCTCATAAGAATTAAGCACACAGAGATTTTACATTTATAATAGAGGAAAGAATTAGGTGAATGTGATGGAGCATCTCCGAAATGGATTTTTAAGGATCACTTACAGCACATTCGTTCTTATCTCCACAAACAAGCACACTTGTCTCTCGAGGAATTAATTTAGTGATATTTCAGTGAGGCTGAAGAGATAATTTTCCCTCTGTGTTTTCTCTTTTAAATAAATACACACTTTGTTCCCTTCTCTTGTCAAATTTGCAAAGAGCAAAACAAGCACACTTAAATGAGTCTTGGTTGTGTAGCTTTGCAGTCCATTATGCCTTAATTTCTTTTTATATATATATATATATATATATTGCTCGGAAAAGTTTGCTAAAATAAGTTTGTTACAAATAAAGTAAATTAAGTCCTCTAAAGCTTATCAAGGGATCAGTTTAAGCAGGTTCAGAAATATACCAAAAACACTCCGTATTTATGCATTCTCCAGAACAAAAGGTGCCAGTGATGAGAATTATATGTTTGGCTCTCACAGTTTCAGCTGTAATTCAGGCCTGTCCTTGATCTTTCCAGCAGCTTTACTGCAAGTCCAGCTGCACCACAGAGATTTAGCTCGGAGGTCAGCTTGTAATGCAGACTGACCAGAAGTGATATAAGGTCCAGGTTTAGGATCAAACCATTTTACAGGGGTCCCGCTATGTCAGCTCAAAGAGAAGACACTAATCCTAGAGAGCTCCTGCTGGAACCCATGTCAACAATCACAACACATGAGGCTTATCTTCCTGCACAAGTGAACACGCTGAGTATTGTCTCTGTCAGACCAGTTGAATGTATTTTTCATTAGAAATGCAATCAACAATCTAACTGAAAAGTGCATGGGTGTCCACAAGGGAGGTTTAATACCATGGCTGTCAAATGCTCTTTCAAACATGTAATCAGTGCTTTCTGCTTGACTCATCCCTGTTTAGATTTTTCTTTTTATTGAGACTGAGCCCCCCCCCCCTAAAAAAAGAAGAATGAATTAACTTTGCAGTAATTTCCTTTTTCCATCACATTTAACCACAATAAGGGGTTAATTTCTTCAGCCTTGATAAATATGACACTGGAGATATGCATACGATAAGGATAATGGGATCACATTCATCACCAGATTGCAATTGCATTTTAAATCCTCTGCTTGCACTCAGTTTTTCAGAGCATCAAACGACACTTGAGACCTGCAGTGTCGACCAGAGATGCCGCCAGAGATGCCATTTGAAGATCTCAGTCATACACACCGACCGCAGCATGAAAAAGGGATGCATTGATCAAAAAAAATAAATAAAAGATGCACTCATAAATACTAAATCAAATGTGAAATGATTTCTTTTCTTGTCAGTCAGCAGGGGCAGCGCTGTAGCCGCTGAGCTATGTGAGAAGTTTTCAAAGACAGGTGAATGGAGCTCCCTCGAAGCCTCTCTGACAGGAAACAGAATCGAGGCAAACATGCTTACAGAGATTATTATTTACAATGCACCGTGGATTGGCAACTGTCAACCTGGAGGCAATTACAGATGAAATTGAAGGCTTAACCCATCTGCTGCACATGGGCTGCTGTGATTACTTACAGGTGTTGAATCTAATCCAGGCCCTCTACTTTTAAAAGAGGAGGCGTTACATAGGCTTAACAAGACCGCTGTGTAGCATGCAAATAAGGGCGAAATGCATGTATTCAGTGCATTTGCATTAAAAGAGGATTCAGTTGTGTTTATTTTCCTGCATATCCTGCATCCGAGCAGTGTTTTTAAATCACCAAACATCTCTTTTCTTTTACCTTCTAATGCAAATAGAAACATTCAAATTATGTTTCAGCTTTAAGATTTGTTGTCACATTTTGAAAGGAATCAAATCAAAATCAAATCTAACTTTATTAATAAAGCCCTTTTAATGCAGAACAGCAACACAAAGTGTTTTTCATACAGTTATCGCATCTTAAAAACAGAAGGACTCACACACCCAAGTTCATCACAAAACACCCACATCCAATAATACTCTTTCTCTCTCTCTCACACAACACACACAAACTAAATGAATATAAAACCCCATACCCCAGCCCTCGACCCCACTCTAAAACAAACAGTCTCTAACTAAGAAACATCACAGTTTATATGATTTGGCACCGATTTACTAGGTGAACCAGGTGATGAAACAATAACCTGGGGGGTCAGTCCACACCAAGAGCCCCACCCCAAAGAGGTCATCACCACAGGAGATGACATCATATGTTTTGAAAGGGATAAACATGGATGTAAATGTTGCATTCATTCTCAAAGGATAATAAAAGAGCTTGATATCCTTCTGTTGTATCAGAAATTTCAAACAGGATTTTTATCTTCATTGTCAATAATCAATGCGGCTTTTTAAAGCTTCAAGTCAAGCATTTGGCCTTTGTTTTGGAACTTCTGAATTCAGAGGTTATCCCATTTGGACAAGAGGAAAAGCTTGAGGTTGATTATTGAAATCTAAATGGATAGAAACGCAATAGGTATGTCTATGACATCTATTATCTGGTAAAATGAGAAATTAATTCCAGTATGACGATTTGCTTGTCAATAGGAGAGATGCTTTCCAATGACATTATAAAGGTTTGTGGGGAAAATCTGGAAAAAAGTTTAAGTTGGTTCCTTGTTGACCGCGCGGTTCAGATCCAACAAACATGTTCTGTTTTATTTTCACTCTAAAAACAAGCCTGTTATTTACTTTCTAATTTCCAGTTCGGATCTGGCAGAAACAAAAAAGGCCATTTTTACTGGTCTTTTTCACATCAAGCCTGGTGATGAGAATAAGTTGTTTAATCCCACAATTCCCTCAGCTATCCCTAATCCATCAAGCCCAAGGCTGTTCATGTTGGCTCATGTTGAGTTTTTCAGCTGTTACTGACTGAATTTTGTGAAATTTCTTCAGGTGGAAATGTCAACACATATTGTAGCTTAGAGCTTAAGCACTTAATTAACAGTATTTTTCCACCATGCTCATGGTAACATAATCCAGTTGCAGTGACATTTTTCTCCACAATGTTTTTACAATTGCTTTTTACTTGCATACAGACATAATCTTAGGGAACCAGCATATTTTTTGTGCTGACATGGTCTGAAAAAAGCGGCATTTTCATTTCCTTTACATGAAAATGATTCAATTTTCTAACTTATTGTAATATTTTTCCTGCTTATTTAAGATGTGTTTGGAATAGAACATGCAGAAACTGATACTATGACAATTCATATAGAAACAAATTGTTAAAGAGCCAAACATAAAATGACGATGTGCTTGTCAATAGGAGAGATGCTTTCCAATGACATTATAAAGGTTTGTGGGGAAAATCTGGAAGAATGGTAAGAAAGTAAAGAGTAAGTTTGTGAATCTTGCCAAGTGGAATTTGTCTCTGACACATGAGCAATAGCCAAACCATGCGGCAGAAATAAAATTTGCCAGCTTCTTTTGACAGGGTAAAAAATATGAAATTGGCCTTGTCTTATCTCACACCAACAGCATGAACACATACCTACATCTCACCTAACGCTTACTTTCCTGTGATTGTTGCAATATCTGCGAGTTTCAACCCCACCGTTTCTGGCTACCCAGTACCGGCTCTGTCGTGTGCTGACTGAGTCATCATGAAACAAATGCTGAAAAATAAGCTTTGCCTGAAGGGCAAAAGAAAATGTTTATCCTCCAGGCATTCTTCTACTGAGATAACATGAGCTGAGGTTTGAGTATGCTGGAATATTATGCAGTGGGAATCCATTTAAGGTACAGGCATCTGTGGTGAAAGCTGCGTGTGCTGCACTGCTTAATCCTGAAGAGATAGCTTCATTAATTGTGTTCATCCCCCTCTCTGTTGCAGTAGCCAAGTGCAGGAGTGTTGAATAAGTAATGGAAATTGAACTGCTGAGTGACAGGATTTTACTTTCACCTGTCCACATGCTTGGTGCACTGAGAGCTTTATGAATGGATCAGTCCCATCAATCAGCAGCTTCAACCATTGACATGTTGTGATGCTCTAAATGGGAATTTGTCAGGATGGAGTTTGCAGGAATTCTGAGATTTAAGTATTTACTTGTAGGAAGGAAAAATATCATTCTGTCGATTTTAAGAAGGGTATGTGAAGAGGCAGCTCACAGTAAAATCAGCATATATAATGTGATTTTATGCTAAAAGGTTTAATGATGATTGCTCATATGAAATAACTGCCAAGTATTAGTTAAATGCATGAAAACTGGCAGATCCCTTTTTCTTAAAAAAATTTAAAAAATCACTGTTGGTTTTTGGGAGCTTATATTTGGGTGTAGCCGTACATTTTGGCCCACCTGAAAATATCCTGTTTGGTGATTCAGATTTGCAAAATACTTTAATTATTTTAAAATAACCCTGTCCCCCATTTTAAGGGCAATCACACCAGGATAGTCTGATAGGATTCGGCGAAGAGTTCTCAAAATTTTACACCATCCTTTGGTTTGGTTTGGTTTCACACTGCACTTTACTCAAGCGCACAAGACCACCTGGACAACATCACACAGATACAACTGCTTGCAAGAGGCAATATTCCCTGAAGCCGCCGATTGAAGCCAGTAATTTACTCCATGAGAAGTGAGAACTTTGTTCTTGTTCTCGAGGCCACAAGAATAAACTGACACCATTTGTTTTTGTAGTTGTGTTGCAACTTGTTCCTGAACTTGTTCTTGCGTGAGGCTCAGGGAAGTATTGTGTGCTTGGTGAGACATTTGAGATGGGTGTGACTTATGTGGAAAAGCAAGAAGCAGAAAGTTGTCATTTCCGCATTTCCGCTGATCCAAGGTAAAAAGTATAGTTTTAATGAACAGCTGATTGAATGCGGCATTTTAAGACATGGATACCACCGCATGCACAACTCCACTCTGCCACAGACATTAAATATTAAATAACATGAACATAACAAAAAACCAAGAACATAAAACAACATAACAATAAACCACGGAACAAAAACCGTGAATCATGACAATCACAAAATATTTCAATGATCTCGTGGAGGTCCATTACATGAAATAGTCCATGGATGAAGGGAAAAGAAAATTCAATTTAATTGGAAAAACATATTATTAGCTAACCCGTGAATTCTCAGGTTATACATTGTTATATAACTGTTGTTACAGGAAAAACTGAGGATTATTCCCTGTTTTTATGTCCATATTTGAGTTTGCATTGTAGTTTGAACCTGAAGGATAGACAGTAATTGGTACACACAGTCTGGAGTAGCAAATTCATGTTTTTAAGGGAACTGCTGTCCTATTTCTATCTCATAGTAGATTTACTTGAGCACACCACAGAGATTCATTAACATTCAGAAAACTGTGTCAACTTGGTAAAAGTGGACATAATAGTTTTCCCTGGGGCTATTTGTTAAGACAAGTTAGTGATGACAGACAGCACATTCACATGGAGCCATTTTTAAATTAATTGTACCGTATTTGTGATGCAGAATACTGGGAATATTTCCAGGTTAACATACAGTAAATTAAATGTTATATATTTCATTGTAAAATGTATTCATAGCAAATGTTTTCCTGAATCTAACAAGGGGAATTAAAGTGTAAATCTCTCTCTTTGTGATTTGTTACAGTGAGAACTGGCAGTGTTACCCAGCGTTGTGCATCAGGCCAAGTGAAAAGGTCCTGCCAGTACGGAAATCCCAGGTCTAAAGGTTAAAAAATGTGGGCTTGCAACCAAAAGGATCACAATTTCACATCAGCTGCAGGCTGAGAATGCAAAGATGAGATAGTGCCTTAGTCATATCCTGATCCTGCTTCTTAAAAGTGACATGCTTGTGAGCAAGGCACTAAAAGGAAACATAAAGAAAAGAAAAAAACTACCTCAGATTATTTTAGTAGGTCAGTGTACTCACATTTTTTCAATTTTAAATATATAAGTAATTTTCCTTTTTTAATTGGCTTTCCACCATCTCCTGGCTCCTGATAAGTGAAGGCAAAAATGTGTGTAAGCTGCTCGCAGACAGAGGGAAGGGCATCAACGTGACCCTGACGGAAAGATCAATACTTTAAAGTGACTGTTTTACAAGAAGTCAAGAAGACAGGTCACACTCGCCCGTTAAAACACATCTTGTTTGGCTGCACTGCAACATGAATGTTGCTGTCAGATTATAAATTTCTGCCGGCAGTGAGAATTGATTGTTTCAAATCTTTGAAGGTTTTCTAATTTTTTCTCAATAAGTGAAAAAAATAGAAGTAGGTGCCTTAGTGCTGTTGATGTTTTATTATTCGAAGGGACAAAAAGGAAAAATCTGTGATTGTTAATTTTAACAGTCTGGGCGAATTGTTCCAGTTATGCAACAATTATTATTTGCAGACTCTGGATTCCAGCTGCAGTGGGGTGACTGGAGTTGCATGCTGCCCCTTAAGACATTGGTCACGTTTATATGAGTTTTAATTCCCATTTGATTCAGAATAAAAAGTTAATCCCCTTTAAAATGACCTTGTAAACACCTAATTCTGAATGAAAATGACCATTCTGAATTAAACTTAAAACCAAAGTAAGTGGCTGATTTATAAATCTGAATAGAATTCAAATTGAAAATGCTTCCTATTATGTGGTCTTTCATGTTGTAGCCAAAAAGAAGCAGGAACTGGAGTTTGTTTTCTTCCAGTAGACATAAATACATCCTGCCCGCCCCCTGTCCAATCAGAACCCTTCCCACCCCACAGATCCTAATTAAATAAAGGTGATTGAAGATGTTTTCCATTTAAACCTCAATTCAGAATTACTATTTCCATGTAAACGCAAAGGAGAATATTTTAATTCCGAATTAATTCTCAATGTAAAGAAAAACGTGTAACCACGGCCAATGGGTCTCATCCACTAAAATCTTTTTCCTAAATCCAAACTCTTTAGGTGCCAAAAGTTATTCAGTGTAAATTTTGATAAGAAGAATTAAAAAAGGGTGTACTTTGGAAGTGGTTCGATATAAAAGTATACTGTAAATAACAAAAATGTTAAAGGTAAATCGGAGTTTAGGATAAGAGTAAATTTACTCATCTATTTTGTATATTGTGACATCACAGTTAACAATAAACACAATAAACTAACAGTGGTAAACTGTAGTATCAATCATTATTCAAGAGTAATAACAGGAAATCAGTGGGTTTATACTAAAACTGTCAATCCACCTGTGATGTGCTTAATTTTTTAAATACTTCCAGCCATCATCACCATCGACATTTATAGCACAATTCTGACAACCTGTGGTTCTCCCGCCACATTTTTCAGCCATACCAATTTTATTTATAAAGCACTTAACACCTGCTGCTGAATGAAAAAATTGATGAACATAAATTAAAACATTAAGACATAAAATCAGAAATTAAACTGAAATAATAAAAATAGAAACAAAGATATAAAAATCAAATATAAAAGAAACACTACAAGAAGTAGTACAATAAAAGCAGCTCTCATAGTGGGTGAAATGCCAATAAAAACAAGTGGGTTTTAAGATCTGTGTTCAATACGATGTTTTTCACTCATGGCTACCTCTACCACCTCCTGCAGCTCCTATATATTACCCAAATACTTGGTTAGGTTAGTCCTTGGAATTGTAATCTCCAACATGTACTGCTTCTGATACACTTAATGGATGGATGCACTGCAGTGACTAATAGAAGCATCACTTTCAGTGCCACTAGATGACCAATCATCATCCTCAGGAGGAAAATATTCCTCTTCAGAATCAGTCAGCAAACAGCTAAGAAAGTTCATCAAAACTGTTATGAAAAAGCTATTTGACCTTGTGAGTGATCCCTCTGAAATCTGCTCTGTATCACTGACTGTACGTGCTTCCTAGTCTAATTGTTGAGTTCCTCATAAACTCTGAATAGACCTAAACCCCTAACAAAAAGCGTTACTGTAATTTTAAAATGAATAAGTAGTTTTAATTAACTGAACAGCAACAAAAATACTGATGTGTGCTTGTAAGGTTTAACCTTACGGAATGCAGAATGCTGACGTACACTGAGATGCACAACTAAGAGGGAAATAATATTGAACTCCAGTATTGTAAAGCTTAGTTTTTTTTACGAAAATCTCGTTCTATACACAAGCATAGCTCAGTTTCTCTTTCTTACCATGTATATAAAGGCTACAGCAACAAACATTCAGTACCACTGTCAATTTGGCCGACGATCCCAACAATTTTTAAGAAGAGGCGTGACACTTGTGTCCATTTAAGTCATTATTGGCAGAGTTTATTAAATATCTTCACCACTGTCATCACTTTCCAAAGAGCAACTAAGGACTTTTATACCCTCCTGCTGCAGGTAATTAACTGGAACAATCCACTGAGGTGGGACTAGACAACACAAGCTAAAATAATATACACCAAAATATCAAACAACCTGTCAAACAGAACAGCATGAATAAATATTTACATATATACATACTTAGACATAAATCAATTACTGATTTTGCAACATAATTCAAATACACCATTCAATAATTTAAACTACTTCCCACCCCTCCTCGTTTACATGGTTTGATCCATCTTAAGCAGGAAATTGGGCCTACTTCCCTCTCTCCTGCCCTGCCAAAACCAAAAAACAAGAGGTGAGTATTGCCATTAATTTCTTGAGCTTATAATTTTACTAGTGATGGCAGAAATGTAACATTCAGTGAGTCTACTGGCAAAAAAAAAAAAAAAAAAAAAAGATTACAAAACATCAATTTGAACTGAAATGTTTTCATGTGCCTTGGGTCGTTTTGTCTGTTGTAACTTCTTGTGTTGGTTTATAGTGATATTTTATGTAATGATGTATTATTGTAACCAGTCAGTATTTGTATGGGGTGTTCCTGTGCACATGAACAACATATGTTAGGGATGCTTCTGTACATTTAAGTATTTTTATTAAGAAAAACAAACTGCTCAACTGCACTTGGGCTGCAATGGTTTTGCCACTTGCTCAAGATCTCTCCTGCTTTGGAGAATATTCTCTCACAAGGGGCTGATGTGGCTGGGATAGAAAGATATGTCTTGGCCAACTGAAAAAGATTTGCGAATATGGTGGCATGTTGAGTCTAGTAATCTTGACGTTCATCTCCTTTTGGAAGATATGGAGCTGAGATATAGCGCTAAACTTCACCATTCACTTCAGCTGTAACACTCTGTCCTCGGTTGATTTCTCCAACCCTGCTGTCAAACACATCCCAGGGGCTCTTTTCATTTACACTGGCCTTTTGTGCTGTAGTGGTCAATGTTAAAGAAGATATATGATAAAAAAAAATCCACTTTTTTAGGCACTGAAATACATGTTTTTGTGCACTATTAGTGTTCGTCAATGCAGAAATGTGAAATACATTCTCTCCTGATGCTGTGTGTATATCCTTATATTCTTTGTTAGTCATATTTTTCAGTCTGTTTAGTTTCTCTGTTCACTATTACATTTTGTCATCTATTACGTCACAGTATTTGCTGTGGGTCTGCTAAATAAGGTCATGGACTTCTGGGTATCCAATTTTGTGAATGCGGTATTTCTTTTCTCTCGAAGCAATTTTGTAGTCCAAGTTTAGTTATGCCGAAGTTACCAGGAGACAAGTCAAAATGTGCAGTTGTTGGGTGTATAAACCCACACAATTCCTTATATCGCGCCCCGGTATCAGAGCCTCTTTGAAGAGTCTGGTTGAATTTCATTTTCACGGAAATGTACCGACATCAGAGGGGAAAGTCCTTTCTGTTTGCACAAAGCACTTCAAGGACGAGGGCTTCAGCAACTTTCGCCAGTATCAAGATGGATTTGCAGAAAGACTTCGACTGTGTCTCAAACCGCGCACTTACGTGAGTGCACTGGAAGGTAGTGCGTAGTGCGCACTAAGCACTACCTTCTGTAGTGCACACTATCGTGGGTAAGTGCTGACCCAAATGGAGCAC
>JBAMHW010000009.1:9176786-9203432 GCA_037177495.1 Rhadinocentrus ornatus | reverse complement strand
ATCCACTTTTAAGAGCAAACTAAAGACTCACTTGTTTAAGGAGCATTTCTGCACTTAGCTTAACTCTTCTACTCGTCAGAATGAGTTAGAAACATTGGTCAAGCTCTTTCACTCAACTCAGTACTGAATATGCTGCATGCACTTATGCCCAAGACTACATTGTGTGATGAAATCACAATCTTGTATTTAAAAAAAAAAAAAAAAAAAAAGAAAAACCTGTGTCTAGCACTACATGACAGCACCTGGGTCCAACTGTACTCAGCAGTCTGACTACTACTTAATTACGATGTCGCACCCTATTGTAATTCTTGCTTGTGGCGTTCTTATTCTCAGATGTAAGTCGCTTTGGATAAAAGCGTCTGTCAAATGACTATAGAATAGAATTTGCAAACTTTCTCAAAGACGCTTGGTACAATACACGCAGATAAATCGGAAAACTTAGCATATTAACACCCGTTAGGAGAGCATTTAACGATTTGATGCAATTTAGGTGATTAACCATCAGCCAATCCAGCAATAGCATGAAGCATAATTAATGTTATTAGAGTATTTATAATTTGTGAAAATGTAGTAAACATTTGTCATTTTTCCATTTTGGGCACAAGTCAAAAAGATTTAAACACATTCAGTTGTGTTTCACTGAATTTTAATTTTAAAGCAAGGTGAAACAACCGTGATGAACAGTCACGTGACATCCATGTCGCAAAACATTGTTTTGCATCAAACGTTCCACATTATTATCAGTACGGACTGGAACACCGTTTCGATCTTGCCATCACTAAATTTTACACACTTAGAAATTTAACAAACTAAATATTTGTATATAAGATGTTGTTAAATTTTAAAATACTAATTTAAGTTCTTTTTATAATCCATACTTGGTAAAGTAAATTGTCATATAATGCAGTCCAAAGGTTTATCACTGCACTAATGTGCAAGAGTAAACTTTAGCACTGACTAGCAAAATTATTTTAAATACCAATGAACTTTTAATCAAGGCATTATTTGTGATCAATATCTTCTCTACTAAATACTGAAAACATAAGCCATGGTAATATTGAACACTGAACTTTGTCTTACATTTCTTCAATTTGTCTCAGTTCATTGATACGGGCCCAAAGACAAAGAAAGCAACAAGAAAGATTGAGTGATAGAGTGATGAAGGGGAAGCTCTTGGAGGGAAGCAAATAAATGAATAAAACAGCTACACAGAGACAAAGAGCCTCCAGAGGTCATCAATAACCTGGACAGTGACCACGGCAGTCTGAACATTTCAGCACACCTAAACTATTATCTCCAGGCTGCAACATCTACTTGGAGACGTGCCTCTCCCTCCTTTCAAAGTCGATTAATATTGATTGTGCATTTGAGCAAGCATGTGTGTCTCCTCAGGTGGAACCAAATGGCTTTGAATCACCCAAGGAGGTCTCTGCTTGTGGGAGAGTGTTGAAAACCATTAGCTGACTTGGCCAAAAAAAAAAAAAAATCTAAATTAAGCCAAACAAACAATAATAAACAGACTGCTGGTTCAACTGGAGGCAAGTTAGTCAAGGGTAGCCAAAAAAAAAAAAAAAAAGCTAAAGCGCTGTAAAGCACAGATTGATATTTATGTTGGATTAACTGCCAATAACACTCACGTAGACATTCTCACCCAATGAAAATGTATCGGCTTGTAAAACAAACAAACTCAGCACAAAAAGCAGGGAATTTGTTTTTGGTGGATTATTTCTTTATTGTAACAATGCTTCTTGGCAATGAATCTTAAATCTAAAAGTCTGTTTATTTCCTCTTTATAAATGGTGTCACATGACAGACTTGCCCAGGGACGTCTCGGGGATCTAAAGACAGGGGGGGCTTAGCCCTCAGGAGATGAGATACAAACCTTCTCCTTTCAGCCAGTGCTGAAATCATGATGAGTTAAAAGCAACATTGAAGAGCAGTTATTGTAATAATCTCCAGTTACTGTCATATGATTTTAGATCAGGTCTATTTATCAATCCATTTTCCATACCCACTTTATTTTATTTGGGGTCACACACTCTTAGGGTTCATATAAAATCACCAACTAACTGTTTTCTAAGACAGGAGGAAGTCATACAGTCATATAGTTTTACTTTCATGTAGATTACATCAGAATAACCCAAGAGAGAATGTAAAGCTCATAGTAAAATCTGACAAGATGGAAATGTAAAGTAGGATGAAACTCTTTTTTTACTCCTTATAAACTTATCTGGGCTGTCTTAATTCTTATTATTGCTACAAAAAGGGGATGGAATGTTCTGTTCTTTGCACCAAACTATCTAGCAGGCAGCTGTTCAGTGTCATTTGTCTGGTCCTGTAGCTTTGTTACCTAAACCTAACACATTAGTGGAAGGAGCTGCTTCTTCTATCTCTGGATCTGTTCGGACTCTTTCTCCAAATAGCTGCTTCACCTTCTTTGTCTCTGGATCTCTATGTCCTCACCAATGGGCAGGTTAACATCATTTTAGCTATTTTATTACTTAAATAATAGAATTACACATTTTTGAAGGTCAGACTTCCTGTTAAATCCTTCACTCACCCTCTCAGAAGATGTCTCTCTGTTCCTGTCCTGTCTCAGCCTGTAGGTGGCAAAGGTGATAGAGCAATAATTTACACTTTTTCTTTTTCATTTCTTTTAAGAGCTAGAGAACAAACTGAGCTCTTTATGTATGCAGAGCTAATCAAAGGTAACAGAACTCCACATCATGCTAAGATTTTAACTTAACAGGGCTAACAAGTTTTTATTTGTAAAACGGGGAGATCCTACTTTACTATTTACTTTCATCTTTTAAAGACTCCCCATATATCCAATTTGAGCATGGACTTGGTGTTATATGCTGGTGCAGCACAAGTCAGAGTTAAAGGTGCAATGAAAACAGGAAGTGGCCATAAACCGACCAGATTTGTCTGCCAGGACTTTAAATGGGAACTTCACTCCGCTGTGTTCCAGATTTGTTATAACATAGCTCAAACGCTAACACCACAAATGTTAAAGCTAATAGAGATATAGGGATTTCTCTCTCTCTCTCTCTCTCTCTCTCTCTCTCTCTCTCTCTCTCTCTCTCTCTCTGTGTGTATGTATGTAGCCACATAAAACCGCACTCTTAGTGCCATTTTTCAACAGAAAATTGATTATTATATTATCATATAATAATATTACAAACGTGCCAGTAGAGTGGCGAATTATGGCCCTTTTGGCTTGCCATAACCTGCAGCCCAATCCAGTGATTCGGGACCGCACGGCGTATCATGGAGCAGGCACCGACCGTCCTTCGTCCTCTGCAGCAAGTTGTCAGACACTGTGTCGTCACGCCGTCGTGTATTACACACAATCCAAGGCTGCACATGAGGTGAAACAATCCACAGCAGGTTACGCAGCATCAGCTTAAATGATCCGTAAGCTCCAAGAGAAGCACACAGCCTGCAGCAATACCAACATTAGTCTCTGAAACAATAACCAGAGTGCACTAGACGGACAAACAACAAACAATTTGCAGACACGGCTGCGAGCCTACCTGCACCATCCAGGAGGGGAATTTACAGATGCCAGGAAATGACGTAACCCCAGCCACCAGCAAGCAGCCTGTTTGCCCTGCTTACCTTTTATATGGTTGTCCCCTCCAGTAATTGGCTAACAAACTCATATGGCCATCAATAACACACGTTGCTCATCCCACAAAGGCTTTTTTTTTTTTTTGTACAAATATGGCTTAATTTAAACAATAAATTAAAGGACTTTGATAGTGTAGGATTTATTGCCAAAAGGCACAGAAAAAATCCACCAAAGACTACATTTCCTTACTGTTTATGCTAAGATTAGATGTCTTTTGTGTATATTCAGTTACATGGGCATTTAAAAACCTTTTATATGTGGAAAGCTTTAGCTGAGATGCGACTAAATTAAACAGCAAAACCTGAGTCTGAGCTGTGAATACATGCAACTTAATTTCAAACCATCTAGCAGCAATTTTGGTTGTAACTCTAATGGGTTCTGCAATATGATATTGTTGAATTTCATATGAGTCTCAACTAACAAGGCTTATCCAGACAGGTTTATGTATTTTTTTCTGTTTAAAATAAAAAGCATCTTAATTCTTTTCACATGTGTCATTCTGTTACATACTTTCAATCAAATTGTCATTCCTGAATTTGCACAACCTCTTTTCAAAGGACAGATTTGATGTAAAATAATATGAAACAGTTTTTAGTGTCTGATCCCCTCTTTTGATTAAAGTCCTCTTTCAGCTTTAACTTTATGGAAATGTAGGTACGATCCCTAACTTTGCATTGTTTTAATGAAAAAAGAAAAAAAAACTTTGGTTTTTCAAAGACCTCTTGCAGAAGGTGTCATCACTAAGGGATCTGCTGGTCCTTCTGACAATAGAGGAGGTCAATTACAAATATGTTTAGTGATTATGGTGCCAAAAGTGGATAATTTGGGTCAAATCTCATTCTAACTTGTCAGAAACTGACAGTCAGTCCGCACATATGCATTGACACAAACCCACGCATATGAAATGGGACATCTTGAGGAAATGATTTGACCACTCGTTTCAAGAGGCTGATAATAAGCCAGAAATCTTCCTGACAGAATCAGACGGTACACTAGAGATAAATCAGACACACTTTCTCATTTCTTGTTAATGCAATCAAAAGGCTCTTTTTAACACTCTTGAATCAACATTGGATGAGTGGAAGGAAATCAGATGTGTGTTGGTTAAGTATTGCCATCTAAAGGAGATGATGTGCTGAGACAGGCAGAAATAGTCCCCGACTCTGAAAGCTTTAACTGATTGGTTATTTCAAGAGAACTATGCTGCTTTGGAGGCTGATAATGAGCTCTCTTTGATCAGTGGAGCAATGTTGTATATGGTGATCGTGGGTATGTGTGTGTAGATATGTGTGCCAGCAACCTGATAAATATTCAAGTGGGATTGTCTGCAGAAGTATCCCTCAGGAGCAGCTGGCTTGTTGGCACACACACATGGGAGGTATGCGATGCACCTTGTCACAATCACAACTGTTTGAAATACCACTGGTGCTGTAAGTCATGCAGAAGCCTCTTAAAGGTGAGTCAGGGACATGCTGTGGGTGGAATTACAAACAGGATATACAGAAGACATAATGGCACAGCACATATAGTATAAATAGGTTTATTATCAGGTTGATTGGTTTTGTTGGACAGCTGAAACAGAGAGTGATTACTGAATGCTAATAACTTTGCAAAGTGGATTAATTAAACATGCAATAAATAGGAAAAAAAAAACTCATCTCTTCCATTTTAAAAATTTGCTGGACTAATTGTGTGTATTTGGGTTTGCTAATGAGGGAAAAATAATGTGTTAATTTGCATTTGCCTCTTTCATTTGCTCCTTTAAAAAAAACATCCTGCACACATGACTTTTGCATACTTCTGGGGGGCGGCTGCTATATTAGATTTATCTTCTGAATGCAGCTTCTCTACTTTTTTGGAGGCAATAATTAATCCCTCATTTATTTATGGAAAAAAAGAAAGAAAGAAAGCTGCATGGAGATAAGTGGTGGTGGTCTGGGAGTCATTTGGTATAACCTCTTCATCACACAAACCAAAGCTCTTGTTTGTTGTGTCATGTGCAAATGCTCTCATTCAAGCTGGAAGAAAAACCCAGGACTGTTACAGCTTTTTTCTCATCAGCGTCACATTGTGCAGGACGATGCATGTAATCTGGAGAAGCTTTTTATCTACGACCCTAATTTTAAAAAAAAACAAAAAAAAACAAACTGAAGTACTGTACAAAATAAATGTGATTTATTCATTATAACACTTACAAAACTTGAGGTAAAACAAACTTTTTTACTGTTTTGTTAATGTTGGCTGATCTTGACGATGGCAACATGTCTCAAAAAGCCTGTATGTGGTCAAAGTAAGACTGGAAAATGCAACTAGCGGGAAGATCATATTGCTACTGATTGGGTTAATTGTCAATGAGTTAGTCACATGATTTAGAATAAAAAGAGCACCGTAGGGAGGCAGAGTCTCAGTGACAGATGTCCACAAGTTTTGGAGTAATGTCAAAGTAATGTTGCTCAATATAAAGCTGCTACACCTTTAATACTACAGACTATACGCACTATAGAATCTGGAAATATCATGGGCAAAGGATATGGCTAAACATCACTAGCTACTAGGGGCCTGTGAGCTTTGGACCTCAGGTATGGAGATGACTGCATTAAAAACAGGCATGATTCCATCATAGAACCATCTGCATGGGGGGCCTTGTCCTGCTGGGTGTTGGGTGGTTCTTGTGGCTGGTGCCCAGTGGGGCTGGCAGCTGTCATCCCTGGACCCCTGGGGCCTCTTGTCCAAGGTCGTGTGGGGGGTTCTGGTTGGGGCCTTCCATTGCCAACTTAATGACAAATCCCTGTGGTGGGCTGGCTAGGGTTTGTGCTCTATAGTGACTGCTGGTCTCTTAGGTTTTGACTCCCCTGGTCTGCTTCTGATCCTTGCAGGGACATGTTTGCCCATTCACCCTTTATTTTGCACACACATTTATTATTTTGCATGTTTACTACAGCTGTTTTTTTTTTCTTTGTGTTCATGTGATTCATGTTTTTGTTTGTTCTCATTGTTTTGTTTTTCCATCTTTTAGTAGGTGCTCCCAGTGATTGTTGTATTTATTTCTTGCCTATGCCGTAATTCATTTTTATGTTAATTTCCAGATGCAGCTGGCTGTCTGGTTTTTCTGTTTTGATTGAGCAACGGATGCTTTTGCTTTCTAGCTGGTGTATCTTTATCTCCTTTTTCTTCTCATGTCTCTTTTCCTTCCAGATATCCAGACCACCCTCTCACCACCACCTCTTGGCAAAGAAAATTTGTTTGGCACAACACAGCAGCCAGATCATCATTCTGCTTGCTATGATGCCTTCCAGAACACATTAGAAAAGAAAAATTTATATTGTCTTGAATAATTCAATACATTGTAAATGTTTATATCAAATCTACTTTTTTTTTGTTTTAGGTCATCATTGTAAAACTCTCTGTCCCAACTGCACATGTGTGCCCCCTACCAGAAGTCACTCCAAAGCAGTATCTCCAGTGGACCAAGACCATCCATCTCCACTTATAATGTGCATTTAATAAGAATTAAATTGGCGGATGGGTAGATGGGGTTTCAGCCATGTGATAATGACAGTTTGACATTTCATGGGCTTGATATGAGGATGACAGCCGTCTGTAAGGCCTAATGGAGCCGTTCCACCAGCATCTGTTAAGAATGCTTCATTGAGTTTACAATTAGTAAAGGCCACGGTTCACTGCAAAGCTGTGTGAACACTGAGAGCCAGAAAAGAATTTTGTTTAAACTTTTATAACAGACTAGGAAGAAGACTTTCACTCAAGGATTTCATTCTGTGAGCTGAGTGACGTGTGCTTAGCTTTGAACAGGTGATCACTTCCAGCAATGTCTCATAAAGTCTGCAGTTTCATTTAATCACAATGTTGTGAATTATTTAGAGAAAACTCTTATGAAAAGGCCAACATTCAAACTCTCTTTCAAAAGTATCCGTTTTACTTATCCTGTGGGGTGTAAATTTTTAAAGTAACGTCACAATTACACATTTTCATTTATTATTCCCTAGACTAATTTCGTAGAGCAGCTTTTGACACATTTTTAGGGTGCATTTAGGGCATTGTGTCCAGCATAATTCGACCATTAATGAAAAGATAAATAATGTATATCTGTTGTTTCCTACCTCAGCTTGGTTCCTACCTCAGATAGTTTAATAATTCCTCATTAAAAGACCATTCAAGCAAGTTTTTTCTCATGTTTGTGTACTGTAGGAGTGAAAGCTGCAGCTGGCTACGAGCGGGGACTGAATGGGTGGCAATAACAGGAAAATGCAGTATTCTGAGGGTAATAGCTTGGAGCAACATATTAGGAATAATGGACTATGAACTAGTTCATTTTAGAACTGTGAACTTAGTTAAAAACTTGAACTATGAACTCAACTAGTTCATTTTAAAATGTGTGAATTGAAATTTCCTAACACTGTTAAAACTGTTTTGATTTGGATAAAACAATAATTTAGAGATCTAAAAAAGGATTCAATACAGATTAGTGAATGGAAGAACTGCATGCTGGTCTTTTTATCCACCTTTTCTCATTACACCCCTTATAGAAGGGGTTCAACAACAAGTTCAACAAAAACCTATAGGACTGTTAATATTTAAGTTTTTCACTCATAAGGCAGATGTTCCATAATGAGGATGAGGAGTGTTTTTAATTGTCCTCATAATGAACCACTTTATGGCAATTAGTAATTGGCTTCTATTAAATCCCATAAAGCTGCTTTTCTTTGGGTACACAGGGTACGGAGCACAGGGTGTTCTGTTCAAAATAGGCCCATTTTTCTCCATAAGCTTGTCACAACAAAGTTGCTTTGAAATTTTAAGGTAATTTCTTAAATGGTAAGCGGGGACTATGTGGTTATACACAAAGAAAGTTGCTATGTAGCTTTAATCCAGTCTGCTCATTTTCCATTTCATGGATTGTGGGTGTAGACATGACTACCTGGACAGATCATGTATACAAGAATCCGTCCAAAGCTGGACACTTTGCCTGTAGGGCTGAGTTTAAGGCTGCTGGTTTCTGCTGTCTTTAGCTCTGACCAAGCAATCCTGCTTGATGCTCAGACATTTCACTGAGAAACAAATCATGAAGTGAGAGTGATGCTTTCTTCTGTAGTTGGAGTTTATTTTAGATTCCCCCTGACCCATTTGCCAGAACACATGAGGGCATTGAGTAAGCTTGGCCCATTTGGTACCATTATGTATTTTGCTATAATTACATGAGTCACTAATATGTGAATCATAGTGAGAGAAAGCATTACTTCCATCACACAGCTGGATGTTTTTTTTTTGTCATTTAAATGTTGTACTTCAATTATATCAGTGAAGTCAAACTGTGCTCAGCATACGGAAATGACAGCCTTTCATTCTCAGCGGGAGATGCATACACCTAGTACGTACATACATTAGCTTCTGGGTCTTGTGACATGTAAAATGTTATTTTGATCAAATATTTACTAAAAAATATAAATTGAAAAAAGGGTAAGTGCTGCATGGAAATTATAAAAGTCCACTTTATCTGTGGAAAAAAAGCAGTATAGAACTCTGCTAAAGGTGAGTCAAACTGCTGAGGAATATCTTCTCATCTCTCCCCAAATCAGTCCATCACACCACACAACTTCTGTCTAAACATTTTAATGTAAATTGTTATCATTGTCATTTTATATATTAGATTTGAATAAACTTACAGCTAACGTTGCACAGATAAATGTCCTCAATCTGGGATAAATATTATTCACTATTTATTATTTATGAGGGTTTCTTCACAGTGATTAAACACTTCCTCCTTGGTGTCAGACAGTTCTCTAGATTCTATTCTCTTCCAATACCTGAGCTGAACTGTAACTGCACTGTTTGTTCATTTTTTTTCTTTTAGAACAGAATAATTGCACATTCCTAGACTATTAATACTACATAATTTTGCACATAATGTTCTTTATTTTTCTTCGGTTTGCTGATTTATTGACTGCAAGGTGTCCAAGTTCTGTGGCTGCACAACAAGCCCAAACCATCAGCTCTCCTCCACCATGCTTGACCATTGGTATGAGTTGTTAGTTCAGATATGCTGAGCTTGGGTTTCTCCTAAAATAGGGCTGGGTATTATAACCAGACATTTCCACTTTGGTTCTGTGGGTCCAAAGGATATTGTTCCACAAGTGTTGAAATATGTTATGTCATGTTCTCTTTAGAGAGAAGAGACTTTCTGCTCCAATCCTTCCAAACAGATAAACCCATTTAAGTCTCAAAGAGTCTGACATGTATCTGTTTGGTGTTTTTATTTAGTTTCTCTAAATACTGCATGCTTTGACCTCCACTCCTTGGAAGATTGCCAGCTTTCTTGAGTATGTTTCACCTATAAATTATATACTTCAAGTAGTTTGGTGGTGAGCTTATAACTCTTCTAAGATTAACAGGCAGCTACAATTGTCTGTAAAATCATTGCAGACGACTTTCTTACTTGGCAATGTGTTCGCGCACAGAACTTCCAGAACTTCTGCTTGTATAAAGGTGATGATGATGGGTCAATTAAGGATATTTCATTTGCAGCACCTTGCTGCTGTTGACCTTAATAATTCCAATGGAAACAGCAAAGATATAACCTTATGTTTTTCAAGCTATTGTATTTTAGCTCAATATTTAGTAAAATTAATAAGGGAATTGTGTCAGTCATGTCATTATCTGTACCGCTTATTCCATTACGGGTCGCGGGGTAAGCTGGAGCCCATCCCAGCATTGTATCAGGTGAGAGGCAGGGTACACCCTGGACAGGTCACCAGTCCATCGCAGGGCCAACATAGATAGGGACAAACAACCATTCACGCACACACTCATTCCTAGGGAGAATTTAGAGTCACCCATTAATCTAACATGCATGTCTTTGGATGGTGGGAGGAAGCCGGAGAACCCATGCATACACTGGGAGAACATACAAACTCCACACATAGAATTGGAATTGTGTAATAAATCAAATATGTAATGTAAGGTTATGTTTTATTTTATTACATGCTAAGAACTGGATGTTTTTTCTCATATGTATTGCCTTGATAAGTAAAACAGAATTTATAGTGGGTCTATATTCCTTTTCATGCCTATACTGTATATTTGTCGATTGTATCTATTGACACTTTACTGCTCAACAGGTGACTCTGTAAGCATAGCAAACGGAGGCTGCGCCCCCTTCAGAGCCGCTCCTGACACGAAAACCAGCCGAGTGAAACAAGGCCTCTGCATGGCGGAAACAGAGAGCAAGCACTTCATCTCTCACCTCAAAATCATTATTACCTTATTAAGTGTGATTAAGAGAAGACCATTAGCAGCTGCATGTCCTGTCAGTAATGATTACTGTGACGGGTGCGTTATACCCGCAGAGCTCATCTGCAGGCTTTGCCACTTTAATGATTAGGGAAGCATTGTTTAGCAGAGCTCTCAGATGAGAGGTTGACTTGCTATCGTCTCAGCCCAAAGTCAGAGTGAGATGAGCAACCCACAAGTGCATCATAATGAGTTAAATTGTTCTACAAGGAGGAAAACATAGAATAAAATTTAACTCAAATTCTTCCACTTGTGTATACTTGTGTTATTCTTGTTAAGTCTAATGCTCATAATGAGGACTCTTTTTCTAATTTTTAAGCTTTTTTTTAACTTCTTTTAGAGATTCTTGTTGAGCAAAGGTGTTATTTTTGCTGCTGAAGTTTAGTGACACAGTGTCCTTTCATGAGGACCTGAGGTCTGATATAAAATAACATCTTGGTTTCAGTGTCATTAATTTTTCTAAATTGATCTCAGGTTAGTTGGATTGTTGAATCTCCAGATGAACTGAAAGTGCCACAGGATATGAAAAGGATTAATTTCCCTGCTCCATAAATATCTGGAATTAATTATCATTAGTAAGGAAGTTTGCGGTGTAGCGATGCATGCAAATTACCTTTGTTTTCATTGAAGGTCCCAACAACCCTCTCAAGATACTGATTCAGTCAGGCTGCTAATCTTTCCTTTAGCACACAATCAACTGGAGCTGATGAAGTTCCATCCAGTAAAAAGTAAATAACTTTTTTTATGGTTCATAACGTCAGATAAAGTTGGGTAAAAGGAAGAAAACAGACTAAGTGTTAGCTGTGTCCTTGCTTTACATTTGAACTAGCAGCATTTCTCCATGGAACACTGGCGTACATTTTTCCTTGACAGCTGCTTGACAGGCCCGGTGTTCCGACAGTCACAGTTCTGTGGATTCACTCGGTCTCAGTGATTTCAGTCTCCTCGTGTAACCCCAGACTGACTCTATGATGCAGAGATCAGGGCTCCACGGAGGCCGTGACATCTAGAACAGGACAGATTGTTCTTGTTGATGAGGATCCTTCTTCGTGTTTCTGTCTTTTTTATGGTTACTGTGTGGCCTAAAATGTTAAACTTAACATTTAGAGTTGAATGTATGGGGTGGAGGTTGGAGTAGGTGGAGGGTGGGAGATGGGGGGGTCATTGATGCCCTGGTTTGTGTTCCTGGGTTGGTGCTGATGGCCCGGGTCTCTGGGCTGCCCTAGTCTGCCTCTAGCCTCCGTAGAGGCGTGGTCGTATTTGCATGATCTCACTTATCACTGATCACTCCTTATTCCTCATCCTCTGCATGCTGACGCAGTCGCTGAGTTGTGGGTTTATACACTAAGAGATCTTTTTTTTTTTTTTTTTTTCCTGTGAGTTTGTGTCTGGTCAGTGTTGTGATACGTTTGTGATATGTCTTTTTGATTTGGTCATTATTTAAAAACTCTTAGTTATTGGCAGCTCTGTTTTTCTGTAAAAACATTTTCTGGTGTGTTTATGTACAAATGTAGTAGAATGTATGAACAATATGTGCATGTAGTTATATTAATTTTTAAATTTTACATGAATCAAATACACATCGCACAAAACAGCTAGATTTACAGAACTGGACTGTGATATGTGGAACCACTTCTTATCCACCACAGTGAGAAAAACCAGAGGTTTTCAATCCCAGAAGCAGCTGAAAATGCTCCTATTTTCACCCAAAGCACAGTTCGTTTGCCAACATAATCAGGGATTTTACACAACTAGAGGCTGACATTTTCACCGAGAGGTATTTCCACATGTATAAAACATAATAGTGTCACAATCCATCATCCTAGATTGTAAGTTGACAATTTGTCCTCAGGCTGTTGTTTTCTGTTGGACAGCACATGATATGAATCACAACAATCCCTAAATTTACACAACTGTACAGTTTTGTAACTGTCAAACTATGTAAATTACGGTAGCTGAGAAGAACAAAACACATTTACATTTAAAAAAGCACATCAACAAATTGGAAAATCAAAATTTAAAGAATTCATGCACAGTTTGAAAATAAATTTATATTTTATGAAACACATTTGCAAATTTGAAAGCAAACACATACAAAGACAGTGGCGGTTCTTTAAGGACAAAAGTGTATTGAACACGTTTGTTATTAGTCACTGAACTTCCATCTGTTTTAAACTATTACGCAGCCATCATTTACGTGGAAAGTATTAAAGTAAATAAGTCCAATTTTAGTTATATAGCACCTATCAAGCACATCTTGCTGCCCTCTCGCTTTCCCTGTATGAACTGTAGCTTTTTCTACCTGTGCCAGAGCTTAGACTTAATCATTCCCTCCTTTTTTTTTCCATTTCTGTGGTTTCTGCTGACAATCATGATACCAGAACTGATTTCACCCCAGAAAACATGTTTTATTTTCTCCACTTCTCCTGAGAGTGCTTCAGCTCATCAATCTGTAAAACTGTTCGTCCTCTTTACTGCTGTACTCACAGCCAAGTCTGATGAGTTGTGGTGCAAGCAGCGGATTTATGTGCAAATCATTAATTAAGGGAATGTTTGCATCCATTCATAACACCAGGTTGAAGTAAAATTCAGGCTTCTGCACATTCATGCTGTTGCACATTGGCCAATATTTGTTCAAAAAGCAAAAAGTCCATGTGACTGCATGACTCGAAAATTCTGCTTTTGTGATAACAGTTTTATATATTTGGTCTCTTTAGTTTCAAAGTTTTTCTGCAGAATTTAGAGTACACCTGACTGACAGCTGATAAAGGTTTTAATGATGTTTTCTGACAAATATGCAATGAACCCTCCACCTGCCGCACCATATTTATTAAAGCAGAGTTTTTATGTCCATTTAGAAGGTATGTAGTGTATGTCTACTCATCATCTACTGCTATATTTATACTTTGCATTCAATCATTCATATTTCAGGTTAATAAAGCATGCAGTGTAACATCAATCACTGCACTGAAATGAGTGTGTGGAACGGACAAAATGAGACATTAGTTGCTTTAATGTCTGTTTTACTGAAGAAATGATGGTTCTTGCTTTGCCATTGACTAGATGGGTCATTTTTATTACTTATGTTTCAATGTTGGTGATGATGTGACTAGATAAAACTGAATAAAATAAAATAAAGAATTAGCTGAGTAATTTATAGCTTGTTGTTTTTCTTTTATTTAACTTGTTAAACATAAGGGTAAATTAAATTAAATAAAATTGTATTGAATTGAAATAATTAATAATCTGCTTTTTTAATTTTAATTTAATGCAAAGTTTTTTTCTCTTTGTTAAATAAAATAAACTACAAATATATTTAAATAAGCAACTACAGGAAGACCAGAATGTAGAAAAGTTTATCAAATTCATTATTTGTGGGCAGAAAAGAGATAAAATGGATAGTAAGAGGATAATGTCACAAAACTGTCAATGAGAGATTTGGCGCGCTTTCTTCACAGGATTTAAATTGCTGAATGTTTGCTATGTATCCAACTCCTGACTCCTGGTCATAAATTACTAAGTGATTTGGCCCAGGTTTCCCCATGTGTTTGACCATAGATAACCGGTTGTGTGACCATTCTAAGGGAGAAACTCATGCTTTGTTGCAGCATAGTGCTGAAGCGCTGCTGATATGAGGTCAGTTCATTAAAAACAAATAACGAGAGGGATGTGATAAGTGTTGTCATGTAATAATAATAAGATTATACATAAACAGCAGCGATATTATTTAGCGTATCAACAAAATCCTATATCATCAATCATTACTGACAAGAAATATAACCAATGATATGGAAGAAACAGAGGAAAATTGCCAACACACTGGAAAAAATATTTAAATATAACAAAAGGAGTTTTTCTTTTGGTGCAGAGAAAGTGAATATAATTGCTCAGTGAGGGCTGAGGATGGCAGTGTTGTTTATTTGTTCTTGATGGCATTTTGTAGTTTTATGTTTACATCCTGTGCTTGGAATTTTGCCAAATTGCAGAATCTAGTCATCTTGGAGACACAGACTCATATGGAGAAAATCTAGATGTGCCTTACGTAATGCTATGCCTAGATAATACTAGAAACTTAAAACCCTGTCCATATATGGAGTCTTAAATTAACTGACTCTTAGCATATGGTAGTCTGCAGCTGCAACAAAACATAATCATAACCTATCTAATTGTAAGGAATTATAATTATGAAATGTTAAGGTTCAAACACTTCAGTAGTCTGACTCCCTGATATCAACTTGGATCAGTCCGTCACTTAGTGGCTCGTTCCAATCTATGTGTTAATGTTTTCAAATGCAACTTTAAACAAGTCTGCTTGTGCTAATGTTTTTTGCAGGTCTCCTTACTTCCTTCAGTGAGCGGATGTACAGACAGTTTTAAACAAGTTGCACCATTTTGCAAAGCCACAGTTTATTGCATATTGGGCCTGGAGCCACAAAATTTGATTGTTCACCCACCTATCCCAAAGAGACAGCTACAGCTTCCTCTAGCGCTGGCTGTCCTGTGGATATAAATCTGGCTGCATGAGATTACAGTAGGTTCATTATAAAACTTTATATATCCCACATGAAAACACGATTATTCATTCTCAGCTTATACTTTAATGTAGGAGTTTAAAGAAACATACCTTATCCAATGGGACATAAACAGACATTTTCTAATATTACTATGTTCAGATTTACAGTTAAACTGCTCAATATTTTTTTACCCTTTTGCCTCATAAGACATGAAACTGCACAATTCAAATTACTCCTGAATTATATTGGTTCTTCTTTTAAAACAGTGAGTAGGTTTGCCTCTTTAACTAAAAGGGTAAAGTGAATTTTTCAAGATATTTCAGACATTTAATTTATATACAGAAAATCCCATAACCTTTCAAATATTAGTTTTTAGTTGCTTATTGCCATCTACAAATTTTTAATCTTTACTTCCTGTCTTCAGAAATAACTGAAAATGAGAGAGCCTCACTCTGAGGCTTTTGTCCAGTGACATTTAGAGATAAGACTGTTGTTCAGAGAAGCTGATGGTTTAATTCCCAGCATTCACCAGCATTCATTGTCTTCTTCTGGAAAAACATCCCATTATTTTTTCTGACTGAACACAACAGAGCCTATTCTTGCCAAATGTCTTTCAAATGCATTAACTGGATAAATACCGTCTAGTGATTTAACAGCAATAACTTCTCAAACAATTTAAATGCAATTGTCTTATTTGCTGAATAAAATGTATTCTCTCTAAATAATAACATAAGAACATCAGTTTGTAAGAAACTTAATGATCATCATACCGACCACGGGGGAAAAAAAATCCTCTTTGCAAAGCCATCTGACGCTTTTTTTGCCCCCACAGATTTTTTTCTGTGTAGTCAGACTGCAACAACCTAACAACACACTTAGGGTGCAACTCACAGATTGGCAATAAGTTACCTCAAGTTGGGAGGGGTTAGGTCTATATTGCAAAGAAGCGTGGGTGAAAAGTTCAGACAACAGCTTCATTTGCTCTGGTTTGCTTTTACACTGCACTTAAAGTGTACCAAACTGCCTAAGCAATGTTGCACAGTTACAACTGCTCTACGGGGGCAGCATTCCCTGAAATAATCACTGACCAAGAAGAAAGAAGAAGAAAATTCCAGTTCATCGATTGACCAGGACCAGAAATGGCTCAAAATGGCTGCGAGTAAACAATAAAGCAACAATTAATCGATGCAGTCTCTGGTTTCTGTATTTACGTTGGTGTTCAAACCTACACATAAACAAATCCCCTTCGTGACCTTCGCTGGATGGTCTGTTTGCTTTCAGACTGCAAACAAACCGCTCCAGGGTTCACTTACAAGTAAACTAAGTCCAGTCCGGTCCAGAGTTTGTTTCTTTGGTCTGCACCAGACAAGATTTACTTGATTCCAAGCAAAGTATCCGTGGAAGTGGATCAGGGTTAGTTTAAAATGGACCAAACAGCACCAGCATTAAATTTGTAGTGGACATAAATCTGCTTCATGATGGAGTGAAATTGAGGATGGATTCACACTGGTGCTATTTGGTTCACTTTAAAGAACCTGGTCCACTTCAACGAATACTTTGTTTGAAGTTGAGTAAAGACGCATTTACACTTTGGACCAAAGAAACAAACTCTGGATTGCTTAAAAAAAACGGGTCTCTGTTTATTTGTAAGTGAAGCCTGGAGTGGTTTGTTTGCAGTTAATATCAACCCATAATTTGATCTAAACAAAACAAACTCAGCTTTGACAGGCAATATTTGAGAGAACATTATTATGAAGATTTTAGAATACAAAATA
Source organism: Rhadinocentrus ornatus (assembly GCA_037177495.1). Classification (NCBI taxonomy): domain Eukaryota; kingdom Metazoa; phylum Chordata; class Actinopteri; order Atheriniformes; family Melanotaeniidae; genus Rhadinocentrus; species Rhadinocentrus ornatus. The sequence goes on along the minus strand of JBAMHW010000009.1, from coordinate 9,186,204 downwards.
ACTTATTTGGTCATTACTACTTGGGGACTGTGGGAAGGGATGAGATGAATGATGTTGCTTTCTGATTTCCTGATCCTTTTGTTGAGATTTTGGCAGAGATGGACTGACCAATGTGCTATTTGGGCTGACACAGGTTTCTTAATGTTCTGACTGGTCCATAAAACTCAGTAGATTGGAGGCCTATCTGACACTGGGCTTGCCCTACCAAATGTTTTCAACACTTCACTGTGGTCTCTGTGCCTCCATAATTTATTCACCCTGACCATGATTCATGAATTAAACATGTTGCTCTGCATCCCATTGGGTCTTCCCTTAACTGAAAGAGGTCTGACCCAATCAGATCTTTAAAGCCCTTTCTCCCTATAGAGATGAAGATTTCTGTCAGAAACAAGATGGAGAGGAAACCAGAGAAAGTGTGCAAAAAAAAAAAAAAAACAAGACATACTGCCAAATGTCCCAAAATGATGGTCATGTTCGCCACAGCAGGACCTTCATCAGCTGCGCAGAGATGGGTGGTGTGTGGCCATATATTGGCTGGTGTGGCCCAAAATGCCAGGGCAAGTATTTTTGTCCCCCTGGATTTTGATAAAAATAATTTATTTAATTTAAAACAAGGTTCCTTCCACCTGTGGTTCTACTTTTAATAATCGACTGTACAATACTTATAAAGACAACTTGTTACATGAGAAAACTTGGATGTGAAAGGTCACGCATTAACTTTATTAATTACTCAGGAAACATGCAATATGTAGGGGGTTGAAAAGAAAAATATAGGATGGTAAATAATGGATGCAAAAAAACCAGTATTGAACTGCTTCTTGTTTTCCGTGAAAAATCCTGTGGGAACTCCTGAAGGATCACTGAAGATGCAAATACAGTCCAGTCTATTATTACAACATTACAGCGCAATTCACAACATTTGGCTTGTTAAGATGATAACACTCCAAACTGAGCAATTAAAAACCAAAAATTCAACATTTCACACAACTTTTATATTGTTAATACTTTTCTGGGTAATATTTAAAATGAAGCGCACGCACAAAGATGTCTATTTTCATCAGAGAGACACATGGAAAAAAAACAAGATAATACATGAACATGATAATATGATTATGATCAATTATATTTTATGTCAGAAAATCAAATGTGATCACGTTAGGTAAACTAAGTAGAATTAGGGAATAAAAACAAGGCCGAAGCATCATTAAATTTGCATCATTGGCTTTGAGTTGAAAATCACTGAAAAGTTCATTTACGTTTTGTCAGAGAGAAAAATCAATTTAAGATGCTGATTCTGTTGATCCCGTCTGTGTGGGTACAAATAGACATCAACAGAAAGGGAGGCAAATCATGCCCTCGAGACAAGGCTGTGCTTAGCAAGCAGCTAAGAGTGAGAGGGTCTGCAGAGGGAAACCCACACAAAAGCTCTGAAATAATGCTGCATTGAGCACACGTATTCAGAAGCCAGAGTGTGCCTGCATTTTACAAGAGATTTACAGTATGAAATCCCATACCAGCAAAATCGCTTGTAAAATCTGCAGACTTGTATTTTGAACATGTCCCTGCTGTTACATTTGCTTCTAATATTTAAGATTTATATCTCAATACTGGAAATTTATGCATGTCAAGCATCTGTTCACATTTTTAAATGTAGTCTGGAAAGTTTGAAATGGCTGTAATTTCCATTTACTGTGAGCAAAGACAAGGAATCTATACCATAACTGGCTTGAAATATAACTTGCCAAATAAGCTGCTGTCAGAATTCCCTATTTGATGCCAGCACAGCCATTTGTGATGAGCGTGATCAGAGTCGAGGCTGTAACTCCAGCTCAGAGCATCAGATGAAGATGCCCCCATGGAGGAATTACATGGAATGCTTCCAAACAGACAGTAAGATTGGTTTCCAATTCCTCCCATCAGACAAATTGAGACCACTGGCCAATTATTCCCGTTGCCAATTAACCTTGCAACAAGCCCCTTCTCAGCCCTCGTGTGAGTCATCCTGCCAAGTTTGCTTCTCCCTGTCGCATCAACATGACTGATGAAAACAGACAGGAAAGCTTTATCAAAGCATCTGCACTGATTGAGCCAAATTTTGTTGTTTAATACGTACAAACACCGACAGGATTTACATACTCCTACTGGGACACTTGGACACTGTGGTGAGATGCATCACAAACTCAACTAGAAGAGACAGAATAATGCATGCAAACATGTTAGTTTATGTTAGCCATAAAAGTCACAATAATGTGAGAAAGTCACAGAATGTTAAATACTAACATTTTTCACTGTTACACATTCAGGTGCTGTAATGTTAGTCTTCAGCCATAGGGGTCATATTTAAAGACGAAATAACTAGCATTGACACCTAGTGTTTCAAATCAGAACTGCAGTCGAACGAGAAAAACACAGAATTGAAATCAAACACTGCCATTTTTGCAGGAAGGCACACTGTTTAAACAACTGCCAGGAATCTTGCCGTTTGCAGCTAAACTGGCAAATCAACGGTAAATATGGTGGATAGCTGTTATGCCCTGGGATGCCAGAACAGCTCAGGATGAGCAGGGAAGAGCATTTTACAGAATTTCCAAAGATCCAGAATGTAGAAAGCAATGGGTAACTGTCATTAAATGTGCAAACAATACGAAGAAAATGGAGCAGTGGGAGAGTAATGGATTCCGCTTATAAATCAATCACTTCAAATCAGGTACAAAATACAACATTTCCTGAGCTTTATATCTTATTTATTTTACATGCTTTTATTATGATTACTAACAAACTACCGACTTTCATTAAACGCATTGGAGACCAAGATAGTATGGGGTGGATTTAATGGGGCTTCTAATTGCTCACACAGCAACAAGCATTTGCAACGTAAGAATGTTTGTAGAATAGTTACAGTCTTCCTTTGTGTAAGGGACAGAGCTGGTGAAGGACAAAAACACAAGTGGTTTAAAAAAGAACGGGTTTTATTTACCCAAAAAAGGTACTCAGACAAACAAATGGGCCCTTTAAAGAGGTCAAATGGACAAAACTAAACAAAAAAGGTATAACGTTAAATTTAAACTAACTGTTAACACAAAGAAACCAAATTAACCTAACAAAGAACCAAAATGACCTAACAAACATAAAACAAAGGGGAACTTAAATACTGGCTGATCAGTCCAGTCTAAACACGAAGGGGTTAACGAATTCTAACAAATAAACTAAATAAAGAGACAAAACCGAAAAAGTTAGTTTACTTATTACTTAAAACACAAAAGAACTATAGAAAAATAAACAAGGAATCAAACTACTCAAAATCCAAACAACAAATCTAAATATTTAAAGAATGAGCAAATGATCTCCCCTCTGGAAGAAGCTGGCTTGGTTTAGGCCCATGGCACTTTCTGCTCCTTTGGCTTCTACCAGTTGTGCTCACTTCTGCCCCCAAGCTTCCATATGGCTCCCCCAGCACCATTAAGAGAAAAGAATAGACATTAAATAAATTTAAGGGGGTTACTGACCCAGGAGGATTAGTTAGCCTGTCAACAGTAACGAACAAGGCAGAAGCATTTTTGCTGTTCTTAGAAATGATGTCAGAAGGAAGGATCTCTGACATGCTGTAACGCAAGACTTAGCGAGACTTGGCAGGATCAACATGGCGCGCCACTAAAACAAACAAACGCACTACACTAAAGGAGGGAAAAAAATAAAGAAGAAGAAGAAGAAAAAAAAAAACAAGTTCGATATTCCAAATCACACCAACCCGGTCACTCTTTATTGCAGCGAGGAGGATCTCACCAGCCTGACGGACTTCATTGAAGAAAGCTTCCAGCGGATCGTAATAGGGAAAACCAACAATGCTGCAGTGACGGCCTCCAAAACCGGCTCCAGTTCCAAAAGAGTTCGGCCAGCAGAGTCACCCGATGACAGACAGCCCAAATTTACAACTGATACAATTCAAAGTCCTTCATAGAACGCATTACACAGAACAAAGGATGTTCAAGATGGGTCTTAGTCACTCAGCAATCTGCACACAGTGCACAGGTAACACAGCAGATGGCTCTGTGCACCAGTCCAAAAGTTCTGGAAGTTCTCCTCTAATCCCTCTCTCCTCTTGCCGCCGGGGGCATAAACTCAAACTAACAATCAAAATGTGTTTGTGTAGCGGGGTTGCCGCCTTTAAATGTGTGGCTGTACGTGCGGTCATCACATTTTGCAAAAAAATTTAATGTATGTTTTGTTACAAGCGTGTTATTTACATATCTGTTCTTGTGATTACAGCAAGGAAAAGAGCATTGTGTAATTTCTAGCAATATGATTAATGTTCAGATTTTTAAACATCTGATATCAACTGAGGGTCATTCAGTCTTTGGAAGTGATTTACTTGCCTTTTATCATGTGATACATAATTGTTGACATGACGTGGTGTCTTTAGACATTAATTAAAAACATGCTAAATTATTTAGAAAAAGGTTACAGCGTTTAATCAACATACAGGTTAACACTGACAGCAATAACTTGCACTAAACTGCCCATTGCTCATGCAAACCTGATCAGGACAAAGATACACTTATCCTCTCAGTGACAACAGTGCAATTCTTTGCAGAAACACTCCTGATCTAAATCCCGTTAACAAAACCAGATTGTGTCCATTAATTATTTAAGGCTTCAAGAGATTCTCTGCAGTAGGACAAGGGAAAATGTACCTGTACAGTATATGTCAAGGTACCGCAGGTCCAGTAAAAAGGCTACTCTGACCACCTCTAAACTGAATACCGGAGACATGATAAGGGTTGGAGATATTTAATCTGTCTAATTTCCTTGTATATCGATTAGCAACTTCTGATTCAAAATGAGACGTAAACTCTGATGGTGTAAATTCACAGCTGGCACCACTAAATTGTAAGAGGACTTTCCTGCCAATATAGCGGTGTAAACAAATAGTCACATGAGCTCTATAGGAAAGGTCACCCTATGGCAACGGCCCTGACTCAGATGACAGATGACTGGTTGAGTGAAATAAATGCATTTTTCTGCTGCCTATGATGTTATTAACCATAAAATATTGATTAAACTTAAATGCTATGGCTTTGAACAATCTGCTTTACAGTGGTTCTGTAGTTATTCGTATTCAGGAAATAGATTGTCTTTTTAATGGCTGTTATTCTGATATCAGAAGTGAAGTATGGTGTGCCACAGGGTAGCTGGTCCTTTGTTATATAGTGTATATATACACACAAATGATTTAACATTTATTTAGAAAAACACTACAACAGCAATGTATGCAGATGACCTAACTTTTTTTTTCATCTTCACCAACCAATGTCCTTGAAGCGGAGTTACAATCCGTTACAAAGGGCAAAAAAAAATCAGATGTACGAAAAACCAACTGCATGGTTCTTGGTATTCCAACTTTTAATCAGTGATAGCCCACAATTGACTCCATATTTTGATGTCATTCTTCTTCAGCAGTTACATGAGGCTAAACTGGGTATAGTAATCGATGATGACAAAATGGTGGCTAAAATAGATAGTGTCATCTCCCACATTAAATCCTTACATAATCCTTACGGCACAGGCTGAAGAGGCGGAAGGCAGATGTAATGCAGCAACATAGTTTTTATATAAAGCACAGACCTTCTGCAGTCGACCACTCAGGAGACAGGACAAAACCATGACAAAGACCTGGCTAAGTGAAAAGGAAACCAAGGGGTATATATACACAGATGGACTAATGAGAAGCAGGTGAAGTGTATTAATAAATCAAACCAGGTGTACTAACGAACAGGAAGCAGAAAGCAAAACAGAATACACAAGGGGAAAACCTACATTATAAGACAAGGTAAACAGAACTAAACATGACAAGACAAAACCTAAACCAAAATCTAGAGATGGTGACAGAAAATGTGGTAAGAATTGATGTTTTTGCTGGCGTGGTTGGATGGTATTGGGTGAAAAGCTGCAAACACAACATCCAAAAAATAACATCCTTAGACTTACCTGGTTGTTGGCCAACAACTGATTACGTACGCATCAAACTTATTTAGACCATACTTACTTTAGTTTCCTGCCAGCTGAATGATTTCTCTCCAGCTGTCTGAACAGAAGTCTTTTTTTCATGCTAGATGGGATTTTCTACGACTATATTGCAACAAATATTGCACTTGGATATGGAAACACTTTTAAAACATGATGACCTGATTTTTCTTTGTTTTTATGAATATGATTAAAAAAAAAGTCAAACTAAATATAATTTTTTATCATTTGTTTTACAGCAAACTAGTTCACTTTAATGAAATGTTTTCTAAATGATATTCATATTTCAAATGTATTTATTTATTATGCAATGTGTATGTATATATATATATATATATATATATATATATATATATATTTGGTTACGGTTGGTGAAAATAAAGGAAAATGTTGCTAAAGATGCTTTCAACCAAAACAGGTGAATTCTTTTGTGGGTTTTTTTTGTGGTTTTTTTGCCAAAACATAACCACAGATTAAAAATCTAAATGCAGCCCTTATTCTCTGCTAGAGTTGAGGGTTTTACTCACCCCACATTCATGGTGTTCATCCTTAAAATGACTAGCCAATGGCATTACAACTGATAGGAAAAACTGTTTTACTGTTTTTGGGAAAAGAATTATCTTCTCTGCAGGATTAAGTCTTAAATTGCAGCATCTGTCTTAAATCTCTGAAATCTCCTATCAGCTCAAACCACTAAAACATCAATTTATTCTCCACTGCCAGAAATTAATCTCCATCATCATTAAACCTAATCTTCCTCTGGGTATGGGGGAGGTCTTCACATTTTCCACCTTCCCACCTGTAATGTTCAGCTGTTATGCCTGAGCAACATCCACCTACACCATTTAGCTTGTCCTCTGAGAGATTCACACACTGTCATCCATTTAGCTGCTCACTCTGTAAACGAGTAGGCAGGCTGTGTTTAAGGGCGTAATAATGGTACACACCACTCAGTGATAACATTATGACCACTCATCTAACGCCCTGTAACCCCTCAACAGCCCTGACACATTGAAGCATGGACTGCATTGGACCTTTGACTGGTTTATTGGGGTATCTGGCATCAAGTCTACCGAAGAAGCTCCTAAAAGTCCTGTAAGTTTCTAAGTGAGTTCTCTGCTGATTGTCCAACAAATCCCATAGATGTTTAGCTGGATTTAGGTCAGAAGAATTAGTCAATGCCTCAAACTTTTTTTTTTTAACCATTGTTGAAGCTCTTTGAAGCAATGCAATGTGGCAGGTGGTATTATGCTGCTAGAAAATGTCCCTGACATCCAGGAAAACTGCTTCCATTAAGGGTGTACTGGACAAGCAATGATGCTTTGGTAATACATGCCCAAGTAGTACATACGTACATTCCATGTCTTCATCAAAAATGCACACTGACCTGGCCAGGTAATTCATCAGTTAGGACCACCCCATCTTTTGACCATTGTAAGCGCTTACACGGGTGGTTCCTGTATGCATCAAACTGAAATCCATTGTGTTTTAACATCTTTCCATCGGAAAATTGTATGAATTTTTTTCAGCTGTTTGAACAGTAGTTCTTCTGTTGAATCAAACAACAGGGGCAAGCTTTTACTCTCCAGACTGGAACATCCATAACCCCACTTCCTCACAATTTGGCCCTTGTCAATGTCATTCAAATCCTTCCAACACATCAACGTCTAAGACAGAATGTCTGCTTGCTGCCAAAGACATCCCACCTACTGTCAGGTGCCACTGTAACAAGATAACCGATGGTTTTCTCTTCCTGTCAGCGGTCATAATGTTATGGTTGATTGGTGTACGTGGTTGTTCAAGGAAAAGTTGGCTGCTGTAAAGAAAATAGGTTCAAAACTTTTTTCGACATGAATTCTAACAGAGACAGATATCACGAGATATAAGTGCATTGCAATTTCATATAGATCTCCAAACACACACTCTACCCCTCTGATTCATGCTCAGCAGCTTCACAGAGCTTTGATTGAAATTGTGTTATTAATTGCTAAATGCCGCAGTTGTGTGCTGGGTAATCAGATTTTAGGTGAGACAGTTTGTTAAAAGGGAATGTACTGCTGCAGTTCAGCTCTTCTTTTATTACCATCATACATTTTATAAGCAGTCTTTTTATTACACCGCTGGCCCGGCTGTTAAAGTGGACGATATCTGCAGGGGATCTGCATCATTTCAGTCTGTCAGTATTATTTTAAGAAACAGATTCAATAGGAAGAAAACATTCAATGGTGTTCCAAAGATGTATTCACAAAGGAGCATTAATTCAACAAACAGTATTAGATTTTTTTTTCATCAAGACCCAAAGAAGCATCTTAACTTGATCTATGGATTTCATTATCAAATGTAGCTCTGAGAATTTCATTTGTTCAGGCACTGAACACTGAGGCTTATTACTGTCAAAGACAGTGTAAATTGTTTTACAATTGAACACAGAATGCATCTTTGGAGAGCACTTCACACCAGGAATTTTAGTTCTCAACTTGTGGAAGCATAGATGCTTGAAAAGCTAGCTGAGAAGTTGAAAAGCACATTTAACTCTGTAAAATTTTATGTAAGATTGTAAATTCAGATGGATTATTGAACCATACCTGTACACTGCAGGAGCTTGAATAGTCAAAGGGCCTCCAGACAGAGACCCTACTGGGAATGTTAATATTTCTCCTTGGAAAGTTAATGAAATAAATTTCCAAGTCTGCTGTAATACTTCCCCATGTAATGACTGGGTTTCCCAGATCACGTCAAAGTGTCTTTAGGCAAGACACAGAACCCCATCCTGTGTTTGTTGGCAAGTGAAAATGTGTATGACAAAGATAAAGAATTATCTTTCTTTTGAAATGTGGTGGGAAACAGATATTTTTCGACTTTTAAATTGAGTTACAAAACTACCACCAGAGGTACAATAATGGCTTTTTAAAAAGTACAGACCACAATGGTACCAATAAGTAAAATAATAAGCTGAGGGTACAACAGCAGTGACTTTGAGGATACTAGTTATGTCTTGTTCAAAAAGAGCTCATTCTTTGCTCCATTGTGGAGATCCTACCCTTTTCACATGAGTGGGAAGACTAAGATTAAAGCATTATGTCAAAGATGTGAACGACATGGGAATTTCCCCAATGTGGAATCAATAAAGTCTTAAAGGGGAGCGAGTGTAATGGTACAGGCCAGGTACACGGCACAAAACAGAGAGATGGCAATGATGTGTCAGAAACAGCTGGAGAATTTAGCAAATCTAAAGTATTATAATGCTACGACTTAGGTCTTTATTTTTGATTGTTTGTTGCTTTTCTGTGTTCAGCTGTTCATTTAAAAGGTTCAGTTAAGTTTTTACTGGAATCACCAGTGACTACCAGGAACAGTCTGGTTGACAACCAAGTACAGATTGGTGACAGCTGGAGAG
>JBAMHW010000009.1:9134373-9147426 GCA_037177495.1 Rhadinocentrus ornatus | reverse complement strand
ATATATATCTCACTCTCATACTATGCGAGTATGAATATTGAAAATCCTAGTTTTTATACTGGGAAATATTTGGGAAAGGAAAGCACATTTTTTGACATTTACATTTTGTAAATGACTAAAGCTTATGTTTGTGTGTTTGTTAATGTTCATGTTATTCTCTGAAAAGGTTACAGGCAATAGGATTGCTTATTATTACCTCATCAATGTATTAGTTCCAGAAAAACAACCCGGGCATTTTGAGGATTAGCTGAACATGTTTTGCAGCTTTCCAGAAACCTAAACTCATACCAGTGAAACCTTTAATTTTCTGTGCACATGGTATTATTAATTCACCGTTTCAGGTATTCAAATACTGGCGAGAATAATAATGCTTGTGACATTTTGCACTTCCTTATGAAGGTAAATATTGAAGAAAATGGAAAAAAGGAGGAAGTGCAAAATTGAAACAGGCTTCAAGAAAGAATGAATGAACCCAGACCAGTGCTCTGGTGACCTTTTCTAATTAAGTGTTGTGAAACTGTTAGATATGACATTTAAATACACATAAGGCATAAGCAGGGGTCTTGGGATTTTAAATGAATTCTTATAGTAAATATGGGTCATTTAAAAACAGAGTTCATGACTCTTAACACCATAAGGAACAATACTTTCTTTTTTTTTTATGTGATGGCGTCATCTGTCAGTAGATCTGTTTAATGTTTATCTACTTAATGATCAGCTTCAAAGCTAAATTTAGGTTACAGCTTGGGAGAGTTTTAAAGTCCTTATCAAATCGCTTTAATTTAAATATTCATTTTTTAGACTTTACAGTTTTATTTAACTACTGTTGTCTCTGAAGTCCACACACTGGCTGAGGATAGAGCTCACATGAACATGCACTCATGAATGTCATGTCCACCAGGCAAGGTGGACTAAACCAAGCAGGTCTTTGGCCAAAAATGTAATTACATGTACACGAGATTATAATGGGTGACTCATGTATTATTGTACGTGGCGTTAATTGTCTCTGCATGGTCTCAGAAATAAATATGTTTGCAAGCTGCAATATGCAAGTAACCACTAGGGGCAGTGTAGGGTCCAATTTGAAGGGAGGTAAGAGCAGGGGAGCCCAAGTCCGTTCTGGAGATCTACTATCGTGCTAGTTTTGGATGCATCCATTCTCCAGTACACTCCAGCACGTGTCATTCAGCTCTGCAGAGACCTGGTAATGAGCCATTCATTTGATTCAGGTGTGTTGAAGAAGGGTTGTATCTAAATCTTGCAGGATAGTAGATCTCCAGGACCGACTTGGGCTCCCCTGGGTAAGAGGATCTACAGAAGTAAAAATTACAGAAAGTTTTCAAGACAAAACATGATATGCTTGTTTTAAAGACCTTATATACATCTATGACAAAACTGTGGTCCAATTTCTCTGCTTTAATATCAATATTAACCAAACACTAACCTCCGCATTTGTCGCCATGTTTATAGTCTTGCTCACGCCCTACATATTTGGAAGTTCTCTAATGCAAGAATGTGAGGTTAAATAACAAGTAAACTTCCTGCTATAGGTATGAGGAGAAGAAGGTAATGGGGTTTTCCTTTTGTTTTGATGTCACACCGTGTTTTAGTCAAATTAAGTTTAGCTTTGATTGTTCTATTCTATTCTATTCTATTCTATTCTATTCTATTCTATTCTATTTTATTCTATTCTATTCTATTCTATTCTATTCTATTCTAGTCTAGTCTAGTCTATAGTCATTTGGCAGACACTTTTATCTAAAGCGACTTACATCTGAGAGTAAGAACAATACAAGCCAGAATTCAAACAGGATAGGACATCAAAATTAAGTAGTCAGACTGCTGTGAGTCTAGTTAGACCCAGGTGCTGTCCTGCAGTGCTAGACGGAGGGTTTTTCTTTTTGTTTGTTTGTTTGTTTGTTTTTTGATTAGAGTGCGATTTCCTCACACAATATCATCTTGGGCATAAGCGCATGCATGCATGATTGGTCTAGTTGTTGTTGTTATGCAACTTGAGGTCAGACTGACATTAAATTAGTTAGTCAAGGCAAGTTAGCTTTAACAGTATTTTGTTTTTGACTGTTGGACCGAAATGTATTTAAAAGACATTTAACTAATTATTTCTTTTAAGGGGAGAAAAGCAAAAAAATAAATAAATAAAATGCAGGTGTGTGTGCATGTGTTTTTGGTATTATCACCATTAATGTGCGTTTTCCAAACTGCTGGTTAATTGTGGTTGATATGAAATAATGTTGTTGACCTATACAATGATTAGATAAAGTGATATAGAGATGTAGAAAAATATAATTCATTCACATTTGGAGCAGTAATGGCTATTTTCATGAGAACTATAGAGTGGCTTTCAGTGAGTACATTGGTGACCTGAAATGAGAGATGGAAAAGGCTTACAAATTCAAAATCACATGTCAGTTTGTCCAGCAGAGATGATGGCAGTTTTATGGGCTCTCTGGAGGGTTAAGCATCAAAACCAAAATCATTCAATCATATGCTGTGATTCAGCAGGAACAGGATTAGCAATTAAGAAATGAAATTTCAAGTATAGACCTGCCCGGCTATCAGAGATAAATCAAACAGAATGAACAGAGAAGGGTGCGAGGTGGGATTTCTGTGAACAGGATTTTATTTGAAGCATGGGCAAACAGATGACAAAAAAATTAGGAACAAATAATTAATTAACAATTGGTTATGAGAAGGTAAAATACACCTAGATGATCAATTTCAAAGTGCACTGAAACAGTTGGGTACACCCTTATTCAGTGTAAGAAGAACAGCCATCACAGGGAAAGTTGTTCAGAGAGCCTGGATGTTGTTTTGTAGGTAAACTTAATTTTTGCCTGTCCTGTCCAGCATCATGACAGCAGAATGATGGTCTGGCTGCCGTATTGTGCTGAACAAACTTACTCTGCCAAGATGAGCCTTTTGAATATCTTAAATGTTATTATTTATTATTATTTTAATAATATGTTTTTGCTTATAACCGCTGAACCGGACTGGAGAAACAGCAGAAGAAAAAAGATGGATAGAGGAGAAATAGGAAGAGTAAAGATTTAAAAAGGGAGAACAAAACAAAAGGTAGAAAACCAACCACAACAACTGCTAAATCAAAGCTAAACAGAGAAACTAAACAGCTGCTACACCTGGAAAAAAACAGTAAACATCTTAAAGGCTTCTAAGAGAACACAACAGACGATCTATAGGGGCACCTGTGACAAGAAAACAATAAAAACCATGGAAATAAACTAACACAGCAGAAGAGTGGAGGCAAGGGACAAGAACTGTTCAGCCTCTGTCCTTCACTTGGTGCTGGTAGTCTTTCTAGGAATGTCTCAACATCCTTAGTCTATTCAGGGAAGGTCATCCAGGTCAAAGTCGTCGTTGCCACACTGAAGGCCTATACCTGCAGTATGCCGCTTTGGGGAAGAGGAATATGTAGCTCAGGTTGTGCATTTCAATGAGGAGTGAAAAAGGTTGTACGCTAGTAGCATACACGAGCTCTCTCACCTCCCTGTACTTGTACGTTGTATTATCCTTTTTCTGACCTGGGTCCATTTCACACCGTCTCCAGTCTGTGCCTTTTCCTCATTTGATTGTCATGTCGTCATTACCTCTTGTCCCAATCCCAAACCATCAGGTGTCTGGTGACCTAACTGAAAGTTCTTAATCAGATCCAGATTTCTACACTTTTTATCCTTTTTATTTTTAAAAAAAATCCTAATTTATTTTCTGTCCTTTTTTATATATATATATTTTTAGTGATTTATAATCAAATGGTAGATGATTCGATTCTACAATGAAAAATAAATGCCTACTAAATCATTAATTGTATTCAGGAAATCTTTTATTCCATCCTCCTATTTGGGAGAGCGCAGCAGTTTCAGCAGGCAGCCGTCAGCAGTGTCACCAGAATCAGAAAAGGCTTTTTGTTTTTTGCAAACAATAACTGTCACAGAGCAGCAACTTAAAATTCCTTTTTTATTTCCTCCAGGATTTCTCCATATTTACATGTGCTACAGTATCAGCCCAATGACAAAAGGAGGAGATATTTTGCTGTTGATTGAACATTTGGTTTTAGTATTCAAGAGAAGAATGTGGATGCAACCTCTCTGTAAAAATAACATTGTATTGTTTTAATTAGAGAGCTCTTCGCCTGCCTCCTTCTTTCTCAGATAAAGCATCCACATATCACTTCCCTCCTCTGTGGTCTTTTCATTTTTCCAGAGACAATGTTGTGAGTGTGCACATGCTGACATTTTGGGGCCAGGATTACACAGGCAGACTGACACCTTCAATCATGGCCTTGAATAATCCTGTCACAAACTGAGGCAAGTATCAGACCTGTACAAATACATCATGAAATTAACAAAAACATCCTCCCGCTACTGTGGCTGTGTGTATATATTCTGTGGGTAAAAAAGATAAATGAGGCATACATTCACAACTGACTTCCCATGACTGTCAGGTGCTGTGTGTTGCTTCAACACTTTCACTTGACTGAAATAAATGTCTTTGCTGCTGAAAGCTTGAGAGAAACGGTGCCTTCAATGCTCGAAAGACAAAACCATAATGTACTTTATAGGACACAAGCAGAAATTTCTTTATTATTCAATAATTCATTCATTGTGCCCTAATATTAAATACCCACTATGGCTCTATATTGTTAGCAGCCAGTGTGACCTGTAAATCATAATCATTGTGCACCACTGGCATGTGTTAGTGTTACATCACTGTATTGTAGACATCGGTCATGGCAGGTGAATAGTAGAGGAATAAAGTTACACACACAGAGCTAGTGTACATGCCAAAAGAGACACAAAGTGTTTTACTCGGTAAAATCTCTGGTATACGATCGTTGAAAGGAGCTGCAGTGTAATTGCAGCCAATAGAGGCTCAGGTAGGAATGGGTATAACGATACTCCGGAGTCGATACTTCAATATCAGCCAGTCAATATATGGGATCGATACGTTTTCTTTATATTAGGACACCACCCTGCTAATGCCAAACAAAGAAATGCGCACACATTTATGGCTTTATTATTAACTTTTTATTTTTTATTAATGTCTCTCTCTGAAAGGCCTCTTTTGTTTGGTAAAGCCTCTTTCCACCAGCAAAAGGAGCGGACCCACTGTTAGTGATGACGGTGTAATGACTCAACTGATTGAACCCACAGAAGATCAGACCTCGGAATTGGACAATTAAGATTTTATTGTGACTCAGGTGTGTCTTGAAAGTAAAGTTTAGTTCTCGCAGCTGGCTCTTCTGAAACTGAATGACTTTGGCAGTGAGGGAATGTACCAACAGAGGTGATGAGATCCTTAAAGGTATCCTCTCTAGAGAGTTGCGAGCAACAGGCGAACAGTTGATTAACTAGAATGAAAACTGGAGAGTTAATAAGATCCAATACTTTGATGCAGACAGGGTTTTCTTTAGGGTCTGTTCTTCTTTTTCATCCATCCAACAAGGAATAACAAGCTTGGTCACAATCCAACTGCAATCCGATAAGGCAGCTCAAGAGACAGAAACGTGAAAACCACAAGGCTGAAGCAGAGATTACCAGGCTGCGGCAGGCAAGTACAAAACATCGTGGGAAAGAGAAACTGGTGCTAAACAAAGGTCAAAAAGCAGACTGAGAAGGGCTGGATTCGCTCAGAAGATAACTGACGATCTGGTGGTGAGAAGTACTGGTGGAAATGAAAAAACATAATATCAAAACTTAGTTTCTTTCCGTTTTCAACTAAAAAACGGTAAACTAACATATTGTAAGGTTTAAACCTTGAGAATAGTGATGTTACGTCTGACACAAAAGCCCCAAAGCCTGCGTCGAGTAAAGGGGGCGTGTCCAAATGAAGCCTGAAGCGAAGTCCGTATTATTTTCCTGAGCATCACGATACCAAAGACAAATAAGGCTCCGTTTTCCCCGATTCACGCGAGTGTCTCGTGTAATACGGGCTGCTGAAAAAGGTGTGGAAAATGCAAGAAAGGCTCTGCATAATTCCAGGTGACAGTGAGGTGATACAACACATGCAGCACTGACGAAAGCAAAACACATCAGTAGTGTAGTAGTATTTTATATAATACATTCCAATAAGATAAGATATAACTTTAATCTGCTGAAATAAATGAAAGATAGACAGACAGATATAAATAGAAATATATAACTTTATTAATATTTTTTAATATATTTATAGATTTACAATGCAGTTGCATAATTGTGTTTACATTTCCAACCATATGTGGTTGACACATTAACAGGTGGCCTGCTGGACACAAATGACCAGCAGATGTCAGTACTACCAAATGAGCTGTTAAATGGGGCCTAGAGTAATGACACTTTTGGCGATGCAATTGGCCAGAAAGACAACACATTCATGGAACTTCATTAAACCGTCACTACTTGAGAATGGCAGAATGCCGACGTCCAACAAGGTATACCACCAAAAAGAGGGAAAAAAATACATATCCGATTCCAGTCTTGCTGAGCTCAGGGTTTTTACTCACATCACATACATCCAGCATCCACTTTACTCTTCTCTTACAACGTATATAAAGGCTATGCCCCAAACCATTCAGTTAACAACACAGGGGTGTATATACAATTGTGACCCATAAAAACATTCACTACAATCTAACTTACACCGCCTCCCCACAAAATACACAATTACCTCCCTCTTAAACCATTTACTAAAACCATCACAACTTAAACTAATAGGGCAAAAATGAAAATAACTAGTACTGCCTCAACCCCCCTGTCTTCTGACTACTTGGTTAATGCCATCCAAGCCAATTAGGCACACCAGGCCCTGGTTAGCAACACTCATGGGCGCGCCTCCATGATAGTGCTGCTTTCCAAACCACCTCAAAAAGAGAGAGAGAGATTAGAGACAAACCAACACATGTACTGAAAATAAACCAAATTAATGTATTAACCAACCAAGTAGGATCTATCTTTAGTGGATCAATAGATTAACAAAAACCAAAGAAACACAAATAATTGGCATCAAGGTGTAAATAGTCTATGTGTGTGTTTAGAACCACACACTGAGCACCTGCCTATTGAGGCACTCATATATAAACTCATTATTTGCAAAGTGAGCTATAAAAACCATTTATTTGTTATAATTCTGATGATTATGGTTTACAGCTTATGAATACTGAAAAATCTAAATCTTAGGGAAAAAAAGTCTAAATTCTATGCAATGATCAGAAAACTGGATTGTTAAATGACTTTTTATTAAGAAGTATAAGAATGTGATCAAACCCTGCCTACTTATGTGCATGAAAACACACTAGTCAGAACTAATTTGTGTTTAATCAAAGTAATTTCAGGCAGAAGTAATTTCACACCTTAAGGAAAACACTGAGTGGTGCAAGCATGCAGTCGTTACTGCTACGTTTGTCTGCCACTAAAGTGCAAAGGGAGGAAAAGAGGAATTTTTTTGTGTGGTAGTATAGAGGGTGTCAGATTTACTTTATACATGGATTGAAAACTAGCATCATCTAGTGACAAAGTTGGCACCATTATGTAACTTTACTTTTCTGTACAGAATACAAGTGAGAGATCACGTCCTCGTCTTTCTGAGCTTTATGTCCCTCTTTTTTTTATGGGTAATGAGTGTTTTTATCTTTAGAAATGTTGCATTTACTTATTCACATGACAGCAAGAAGTCAGCAATTTAAAAATCTGCTCACTTAATCCTATACAATCAATGTTGTTTTTTTTCTTTTGTAGATGGATTTCTCGTCTAACATCTAAGATTTTCTCTGCAAACATTCTGCTCCTCACAATGTGAATGAAAAATATGGCAATTGCACAGAAATATTCTGTTCATTATAGAGACGAGGTCAAACAGAGAACAGATTCTAACTCAATTTCGCAAAGTAATTTTCACTGAGTACCCAGTGTATCAAATCTCTGGTGGTTCAGGACTGTTACTGAGGAGTTGTTGACCATGAAACTTTGCCCATTTTGCGAGGGTGAGTGTTGTTTTCTTGTAGTTGCTTTGCACAAAGCAAGCCGGTGTGGGGAGTATCAGATAAATACAATAAGAAGAAGTCACCCCCGGGTATGTCTCAGTCTGTGCTTCCCAGCGGGACATGCAGGCATCAAACAAATACCAGTCACTTTGTAAATGAGATCAGCTGAAAATAAGTAATATATCTGCTCCAGTGCCGTTTTTAGCTTTCCACCACAGGTGTCCACAAACTTCTTCTTTTTTTCTTCATCTTCCCAGAAACAAACAACACATGTCAAAGTTCCCAAGAGGGGTACAATAAAGTTTGCTCGTCTTCTTTTTGCATTTTGGTGCTACTTATGATGAACTGATTGCAGCATCAGAACAGAAACTCAATCTTCTTGTCCACCATAATGAAATCAGGTGAGAGCACCGTCAACTCATCTGCCAGTCGCTTACTGGAAAGTGAACTGGAAAACAGATTGTATCACCATTTTGGGAATGATACATGTCAGCCATCTTCCCTGCTCCATTCATATTTACAGTGAGTGTGTATCACCATCTTGTGTTGCCTGCAACAAACTGTGTTGTCTTTATGCTTCCCCTAGTGCATAAGACACATGAGGCAAGACATTTTTAACTTCCTGCCCCATTACCACTCCACATCCTTCATGGATAGCATGCGCACTCGCTTATGGTGCTCAGTGATGTCCTCTTTCACAGTTCAGCTGATGTGTCCTCTATTGTCTTTTCTTTTCAAGTTTTCAAATGTCTCTTTCATAGATCTAAACGGCAAATTTTTTATTATGAACTTAATTAATGCTGCTAAAAT
This sequence comes from Rhadinocentrus ornatus, assembly GCA_037177495.1. NCBI lineage: Eukaryota > Metazoa > Chordata > Actinopteri > Atheriniformes > Melanotaeniidae > Rhadinocentrus > Rhadinocentrus ornatus. The sequence goes on along the minus strand of JBAMHW010000009.1, from coordinate 9,138,623 downwards.
CTGGACAAGATTTGATAATTACTGCTTTGAATCATATGATAATTAGAGAGAAAAGTTTGGTAATTCAGGAGGGGTGATAGGAGAGCGATTTGGGGTGGCTCGAGCATCTGGTTAAGATGCCTTCATGGTGAGATGTTCCGGGCACTTCCCACCAAATGGAGGTCCAAGGGAAGATCCAAAGCGAGCTGGAGAGACTATGTCTCTTTGCTGGCCAGGGAATGCCTCAGTATTCCCCCAGATGAGCTAAAAGGTGGGGCAGGGGAGAGGGAAGTCTTGTCTTCCCTGCCTAAGCTGCTGACTGGCTGCCTGCCTCAGATAAGCAGTAGATAATGCACGGATAGATCCTTAGATGGACTGGTGCCCTGTTTGGGTTTACCCCATGTCTTGCCTGATAGCAACTGGGTTTGGATCTGTGACCTTGAATTAGATTAGGTACAGAAAATGGAAGGATGGACTTGTTTGAGATAAACTTTATGGGAGTAAAAACCTTTTGGACATATTGTTGCTTGTAATTGTCTCTGAATGAACATCATGCATGGCAATATACTGCCAAAGTTACACCACGTGTATTCTATTTAACTTTTAATACAAGGCAAACATTTGAAATTATTATTATTATTATTATTATTATTATTATTATTATTATTATTATTATTATTATTATTATTATTATTATTATTATTTATGCTTCTGAGTGGGGTTTATTTTGTCTTGATCTCCGTTCTTGGATAAGGTCAGTGCACTTCAGGACTTTCCAATTTTTTTTACGGTAAAATTTTTTCTCCTCATTAATCTTCCAGCATGCTCCCAGCTTCCGATGTCAACGCTTTGACATAAATCAATTTGTATCTCAACTCCATTCAGTTATTTCCTGCTGATTTCCTGATTGCTGTTTCCTTTTAAATGACAAGTAGCTCTTGATTATGTCCTTTCAGAAAAAGAAATATCACCTTAAAATATAATGATAAAGCATTTTGACAGACGTAAAAGGGCTACATGTTGTTTATATGCAGGTTTTTGTTGCTTTTTGTTGAATGCCAGCCAGGTCTTCTCCAGGCCATCTCAAGGTCTCTGCTTAGATTTTCTATCTGCTTCATGAAACGGGGACAAGTGGGCAGTTTAAATTTGATCTGAAATTGCCTTGATTTTGTCTTAGCTTTTAAATAGGTTGTGTGTCAGAGAATGGCGTTGTTTTCTCTCTTTACCCATTTCTCTCTCTTTTTTTTGGGGACGGCAATTTTTCATTTTGCCATCACTGCCTCTGCAACTTTTTGTTTTTGTCTGTCCTTGACATTCCTTTGAACCTAATGAAGTTTCTACTTCACCGTCCAGAATTATGTGTTTGAAAAAAACTCATCGCACAGTGCAAAATAAACTTACTAGGTCTTAAAATAAGGTAAATACAATCTCAGATGAACAATATCACATGCCATATTACAGTCATCATTTATTTGACAAAAGTTTGTCGAAATGCAGAAACAGGGTGCAACAGAGACAAAGTGTATCCTGTAATGCAACTACTTTTTTTTCCTTTATAACGTCGTGACTTTCCCCCTTTCTCGCTTGTTGAAAAGGTAGCTTCAGGTAACTGTTCAGGGTTATCTGAACACAGCTCTCCCACCACAGAATTGAGTCTGGTTGAAGTCCGGACTTTGATTGGACCACTGCAAGATCTTAATTCTTTTCTCTTTAAGTCATTCTGTTGTATATTTGGGGCCATGTTTGGGGAAATTGACCGGTTGCATGAACCAATTTCAGCCAGGCTTTATCTGTCAGAATGATGGCCTTGCATCTAACTCCAAGATATTTGGGTATATGAGGAGTTCATGGTCAATCAATAACTGCTGGATTTCTGGGTTTTGTGGTTGCAAAATAAGACAAGTCAGCTGACCGTTGTTATGAAGAGCATGTGCTGATATGCTGTCTTTGTTTTTTTTTTCTAAATGTGGTGGTGCTCTTGTTCAAGGGGGTAAAACCCAAAGAAAGGCAGGTTTCTTTGTGCAGCACAATTCAACTACGGGTTGATTCAAAGGATGGACGGATGGATGGGGTGCTTTGCTTTGGTCTGTCCAAAGGATACTTTTTCAGAACTCTTTGTTTAGATGCAGCTTTCCAACCTAAGCCATGCTACCACATCCTGCCTAATGAGAAAAGTAGGTTTGTTTCTACACTTTTGCTACTTTACTTTATACGTCGCTTCAATATTATCTTTTTTTTTCTGTCCCCTCTGGTCAGGTCCAGCAAGATTAGATAAATTCCATAATTCAAAATAAATAAATAAAATCAGATTATCAAGAGGAGCCTTATACCCTTAAAGCTCCCCTTGGCAAAGTCAATTTTTCCTGCATAACAGCAGCCAGACCATCATTTTGCTGCTACCATGCTGGACAGGACAAGTTTTTCTGCTACAACCCTTTCAAAAAGCCAAACCTGTTCAAGTTTTTCTAACTGACTGTAACGAAGTTTAACATTTATGGTGCTAACTAAGACCTTTAGAGTCAGAGATGTAGCTCTAGGGATTTTTTTTATAGATTTTTTGAGCATTGTATGGTCTGACCTTGACCTGAACTTGTTGGTATGTCCGCTCCTGAAGATTGGCAGTTGTCTTCAGTGTTTTCCATTTACAAATGGCCTCATGACCTTCCCAGACTGATGACCAGATCAGCAACAGCTGCATCTCTAAGATTATTGATGATATATTTACTCACACTGGAATTCTTCAGACGAACTGTTCTGGCTTTACAGAGGTGCTTGAACTTGTTGACGATGAATTGATGATGTTATTTAATTAGCATTAGCTGGATGCTGCATGCTTTCCTAAATCCTTGAGAAGCAGAATTGTGTATCATCCCACGTTGTTTACCTTGTATTATGCTTCCTTTAAGAATAGGAGTTAATACGAGGATATGACATGTTGTGTAAGGCTTTGAATTAAAAAAAAAAAAAAAGGTTGGATTTCCTCTTTTACAACAATATTTATTTATTATGAGTTTCTTGATGTTTCTTTTATTTAACAAAATGAATAAATGAAAATACAAACATGGGGATAGTGTGAGAGAAAAGGAAAGGGAGGAGGATGAAGGGCTGCAGAGAGTAAACAGAGAAACAGTAAATGAAAGCTTAAAGATGTTGAGGGAATTTTTGGAAATTGGATTGGCTGTTTTTGTGGTATCAGTTTTTTATAATCCTATCCTGTGATGCTGTAATCTCACTTTTTCTTTTCTACAGTGTGAATACCCTCATTACATGAGGCAGAGCTGACGTCTTGTCATGAAAATGAACATAAAGAGCCAAGAGAAACTCCTTATTTAATAGTAGTCCTTCTTTTGCATACCCTGCAAGGCTGCTGCCACCCACGCTATTACCACCGGAGATGATCGCAACACAGTGCATGGGACCTGAAGGCTCTTTTGCAACTTTGAAGTACTTGTAAAACAGCAAAGCACTCACCACATATTTCTATCAATATATCTTTGTGAGAAATAATTAAAATAGAAGAATTAACAGTTCTTGTATATTTGGTCCTCTATGGAATCCGGGTCATTGTAATTACCATCTCATCCATTTGTAACCCACAGTCCTCCATATATTAAATCATTTCCTGGTCAACTTGAAACATAAGTGTGAGTACTTTTGTGGGATGAAGGTCAAAGGACCTTGCTACAGGGAAAGACAGCCTGATTTCCTCATCTCACATAAATCATGAAATGTAAGTGTTAAAGCTCAGAACCTGTGGCCACAAATGCATTTCAGTGTATATTAGTCAGTATTTTTGGTCTTTTTCCATTCATATTATGTAGTTTATCTGCAGCACACTAGTTAAAGGTCAGAAGCAGTTTACAGATATATAGCACACATTTCCATTTATTACTATAAATCAGAGATGGGTAATAATACTGGTAAGATTATATTAGTATGTATTCAGCAGCCAGATGATGACTCTTTTAGGTAACTCTTGTTAAAAAATGTAGTTGTATGTAATAAAATATTCCTTTTTTAGGTTTATTTCCACATGGTTATGCATAAACAACACAGAAATATACAAAACAAATCCAAAACACATCTTAAGGTACAACAGTGCTTAAAAAGGAGCAGGAAGAAGAAAAGTTACCATACCTGCCCCCTTTTTTAAAAATCAAAATACACCAATAATTGATTTATCAGTTACTTGACAATACTTAACAGAAATACTCATTTATATTTTACATAATAGCCATCATTCAGCAAATTCATACGCTCTATTACTAATA
>JBAMHW010000009.1:9103683-9118469 GCA_037177495.1 Rhadinocentrus ornatus | reverse complement strand
GGGTGGGCGGGGAGGAGGGGGGAGGGGAGGAGAGGAGAGGAGAGGAGAGGAGATGAGATGAGATGAGAGAGGAACGCAACTACAGTAAGAGACAGAGTGATGATCTGCCCAGTAGCTGACTCTCCCTTTAACTATTTACAGACAAACACTGAGGAGGCATTCAGAGGAAACAGCACAGCGTTGCAACAGTGACACTTGGTGGCAGAGACACTCCCTGACAGATAACTTGCTGAAGGACCTTAAAGATACAGTATTTAGTTTATGGAGACGTTTGAATAAAATACACGGCACACCATTAAAACCAAAAAAAATCAGAAGGAATCGCTCTTAAACTCAGAAATCCTTATAGAGGCGCAGTTAGTGCAAACTAACAGTTATCACAGCTTTTTTTTTATCTGAAATTGTGACTCATAATAGACTAATTGTCAACTCCTTATTCAGGCTTTATACACTTTATATATGAGTATAAGAAAATTTTTATATGGTTCAGGATAGATAGTCTATAATCATAGACAGTTTGCTTGTATAACCCCTTCCTGCCTCGGACCATCCAAGGCAGAAGCTGCTTACCAGTGCAGACAAAGCTATCCTGTGGGCATAAAGATGCATTTGCAAGCTTCAACTAGCTGGAGCATAGTCATTTTCACCTCTGGTGGCAGATCTATGATGGACTAGGAGTCTCTAATTCCAGGCGTCATGTGGAGAATTCCGATCCTCTGAGTACTTTGAGACACACTTTGATAGAAAACTGGATTACCGGCACTTCATGCATGAAATGTTCTTGAAGTAACCTCTGCTTCACAGAGGCAGAAATATCCTTCTGGCAGAAATAGTAAATATAGATGTTTTAAATCTGACCTAAGAGAGAGCCAGTTGATTTTTGTTTTAATACTTCCAGTGTCCTTGATGTGAAAAGTACAGTTTACGTGGCAACATCAGCTTGTTGTGATTATTTGTATTTGCATTGCTGAGCCTAAACACATCGTCTGCACTCTGAGTTACTCCTGGAATTTGTGGCTGAATCAACTCTGCAGTTATGTAGCATAGGGGGGGGGGTTAAGAAAAAATAAGTTTAGCAATAAGAAAAGTTAATCCACAGCAATCATTAAGTGTTTGAAAACCTAAATAACAGAGCACAGCCTTATAAACCACAGTACAAAGAACAAGGAAAGGATCAGGAGAAGTACCATTCGCCAATTCAATTTTTTATTTATTGCAGTTCATGGTCACAAGGAGGTGGGAGCCTGCCATCGGGCAAGAGGCAGGATGCACCCTGGACAGCTCGCCAGTCCATCGTAGGGCCAACACAAAGACAAACAAGACAAACAAACATGTATGCGCTGGAGAATTACCTTAAAGAGAAAGAACTTTTTGGTGTGAGGAGAACCAGTGGAGAGCCCACCGGGTTAGCATCGGTGGCTGACAATGGCTACGATTGCTAGAAACTGCTAATGTTGCTTTCAGAGTACAAGATCTGCCTGGATGCATGGTAGGCAGGTGAAGAGTTCATTGATGCCTCTGTAACAAACACAACAATGTGTGTTGTTGTTTTAAAGAAGAGGATTAATTAGTTGAATAATTCATGAAGCTCCAGATGAAATGTAGAATTGTTTAATGGGAATTTAGTCTCTGTAGCTGATTTATCAGGCATGCAGGAGACAGACAAAATCTACCAGTTTTGTTATTTTATGTGGAAAATTACCAGTCACTCACCAGCTATCCTTTAGCATTAGGTTCTTTTTAAGTGTTCCGTTACATATTCCAATAATTGTCTCTGTTGTTATAATCTAATATGTGTGGCAAACTTTCCTTTGCAGTAGCTACTGTGAAAATGTCAGAACTAAATGAACTGATTATTACAAATAAAGCAAACAGCCAATGATATTTGTTCACAAACAGTTGTTTACTTAGTATAATCCTGCATTGTAAGTCAGTTATCACTGTTACACAGACTTACACTTCTTTCATGTTGACAAGTTTCACCAATGTTTTTAGCACTATCTTTCATTTAACTGCACAGCTGTCACATCTGGCAGTTTTATGACTTTTCATGAAATCTAAACAGTTTGGACTGACAGATATTTTTACCCACGTAGGAAGACATGCCCACATTTCTTAATCTTAAACTCTTAAATGATTCTTTGCGTTACTGTGTTCTTTCCCTGTAACATTTTTAACTGATATTCAGACTGATTATTTTTTCAAATAATCTATTTCCTACGTTTTTATACACTTTTAAGTCACTGAGACTTTTTAACCTGCAAGTTGCACTTTATTCAATGAGATGTCTCCATTTGTCTGTTAATTAACTCTGTACTGATCCTTTATTAGACCGTTGGTTCAGCTTCCTGCACCTGTCAAGTAGCTGTGACCAGACTCCCTAATCTTTTCTGACAGGATTGAAGGTGTTTGTTGTTGAGGTGAAGCATCACTTCAGGGGACACACATGTATGAACAAGTTGGTGAATACTGAGAAAAACCGGTCTCCCCAAGGGTAGCAGACTCACTGTGGGTAGTGGTGGAGAAAACGATGTTTGTGGTCTGCTATTACGGACAAAGTCTTCCACCCTCTCGATGGCAAAATGTCAGCGCGGTGGAGCACTTTTAGTCGGCAGCTCTTTCCACTCAGGCGTGCCAAGAAGCACTTCAGGAGTCCATCTGACTGCCCCCCACTACAATGCCTCATCCCTCAACAGCCTCTAGCCTTTCGGTCCCCCTTATCTATTTTCCAGCTGTCTGTCATTTACTTATTTTTTGAGTGGGGTGCAATGTCATTTCAAACCCCTCTCACTCTCTTCCTCACACACACACACACACACACACACATCTGAAGACCCAAACAGAATATCTGGTCCCCGTTTTTTGGACTTAGTGATGCTCTGGTCTTTGTTTGACCTGTAGTTTTTGTTGTTTTCCTTTTTCTATACAAAGCTTCTTGTGGAAAGTGATTTCCTCACATACTAATTCATTTATTGACTTTTTCACAGGAACAGGATTAAATAGTCCGCCTCCTTGTGCCCACTTCGAAGCTTGTGGTTCATCTACAGGCAACTCGCTGAGCCAGCAACAGTCACTCAGTGTGTCTCATCTGTGGCAGTGTGTCCTTGTTTTCATCTGTGTTCACTGTCTGTGAAACTCTTGTCACAGACACTTTTCTAGAGATCGATTTAGAAATAAACTCAACTTGACTTAATGAGTCCTGCTATTTGTCTTATCCATCTGGGAGATAGTTGAGGACTGTTTGGTTCCATGCATGATGCCCAGCTCTCGAGCTCAGTTTGTTTGCAACATCAGACAGCTGTTAACATGTTACTGACAAATAGGCCCAATATTTTAAAGTAGATCTTTGCACCTACAAACGTAAACTGTGGCTCAGCTTATATTTCAGGAGGTCTTTGTAGATTTATTTAACATCCAGGTTAGGGTAAACTTAAAATGTCCCCTTGTCTTTTGTTAAAGCATTTAGGAGAATGCATCCCTGTGCTTGCTTTCATTACATTAAAAGCTACTTGTTGCATTAATAAGTGACACTACAGGTCCTGAAACAACAGTATGAGGTCTAACAATAGTAGTTAGACTACATTAAATAATATGAGCTTTGTTAGGATGGAAAGTAAAGCAGCATCTTGACATCATGTGAGATCTTTAGCAAAAAGAAACCTCTGAGTAAAAAAATGCTAAAAGCTGCAGTAAGGTCGCTTGATGCTGACTCCAGTGAGAAACCAGTCAACCATAATACATTCCTGAACTTTACAGCAAAAATACAAATATTTACAAGATAATACAAAAATACAATGTCATGTTGCAGCACAACATGGAAGAGTAACAAAAAGGACAACTAATACATCATGGGATATGAACAGTGCAATAATGAAAACACATTTTGGCAGATTTACACCTGGTGCAAACTGCCTTTTAGTATTTAATATTGTTGTTCATTACAAGCAAGGCAAAGCGGAACGTAGCGCCTGAAAGGCTTGCACTGATATTTAAACCTGACTCTGTTCAGACCTTAAAATTTCAGATGGTTTTTAATCAAATTACATAAAAAATGCTATTATTTCTTTATGTACTTTTTATTTGATTTTAAATATTCTACCTGATCAGATTAGCACTCATTAAAAACACATCACACTTGTCTGTGCTGCTCCTGATGGTTTGATTTACTCATTAATGACTTTCGCTGCTGTAGCACATTTCTTGGACCTCACGTGCAGAACTGGACACTCCCAGTGATGTTTATGATTTGCATGCACACACTAATTTGCCCAGGTTAGTGAATCGACTCGGATGTTAGGTTTAGAAGTTGTTTGTTTCCTACATGTGATTCTACACCAAAATAATAATATTTTTCTGGCTCGAGATCACCCCAAATTCTTCTATTTTGGAACTTAAATTTAGTTGGAATCATAATTTACAATAATAGTTGTATTAAATTATGACAATACATCTACTTTTGTGAAAAATAGAATTGAGTCTGGGCCACAATGCAGCAATTAAATGACCAACAGAGAGACCAACGGTACCAGAATGTCAAAATAAGTAATGCAGACAAAGGCAGAGTAATTTCTATTACATTCACTGCAATTCACTATTTCAATTATATAATTGTCCAATAAACACTCACTCTGTTTATCTGTCCATTTAAGCAGATGACTAATTTGTTGCCTTTATTTTCTTATGTTAAGCTTTTCTATCTTGTATTTAATATTTTTAATATTCATTTAAGAAATGTTATTGTGAAGCAAAATGATGCAAATTGTGTATTTTTCAAACCAGCTGTCTGACAGAAAGCTTGCAATTTACTGGCCAATGAAAGAATGTTCGACATAGATGGGTGCAGAGATTTTACTCTATTATCATTAATTACCATCACTCAGGCAGATGTTTACATTTTCCTGTAAAAAGCTAAATATGTGACAGTGATGATGGGGCATGGATACATATTTTTGCATTAGCAGAGGCTCAAGCTTCAGAGGTTATTTTACCACCGGTCAGCTATGCAACTTTCTCCTCTGCAGACTACCAATAGGAATTCATGCTTTTTTCCACTAGCTGAAAATCTTCTTTTTCACATTTGCATGGAAAGAATCCCCATTGTCAAGGGCACCATATGTTCCCAAGGGCTCTCAGCGTTGAAGCCAAACAGCCTCTGAACATCTGTGAAGGTGTGTTGACTGCAAAGGGGAAAACTTTCCATAAAGATGTGCCATCAACCTCACAAGTGTTTTTGCCAGAAGCAATTAGAAGAAGTCTGCGTGACTTCTGTTCCAGCAACATGCTGTGGGGTTTATGGCATGAGTTTTAGTCCCCAAAGGAAAGTGTGCAGTTTCTGGGTTATATTCTCTGGTGATACATTGTAGGGAAACAGGAAGGTGCCTGTCTTATAAATAGAATAAGAAATATTTATCAATATTCAGATTAGTTTTTTTTACTTTTTTGGAGCTGCTAGCAGATCTCGCCAGTTCATTGGTGTTGGCCTTTGCCCTCCATCCTGGCTCTACATATCTTGGCAGTAATTCAGCCCTTATCTAACAGTGCTACGCATTTTAAATTAGCATTTCATTTCATGGCAGCATGATGCAACTTTGTGACAAAGCTTGCCAGCACATAAATGAAACAACCTGGCATTCACACATCCTGTCCCACTGCAGCAACCTAGAACCGGTTTGTCAGCATCCCAAACGACCGCCAATGGCTCTGAAATTTAGCATAAATAAATGAAGAAGCAAACAAACCAGTACAAGCCTGATTCTGTTTCAGTGGCAATCTGGGGCTCACACTCGCTGTGTAATGATCTGCAAATAGCTGGCCGCTGAGATAAAATTCAATTGAAACTACACTCTGCCACTGCCGACCACATGGCAAAAGGGCTGTTATCATTTTAACCAGGGGATTTACCATGTGCCCGGTAAAAACCAAACACTTCAACTTAATAGGACTGCATGGGGACTTTGAAACAAGACCACGTGTTGCCCTGTATTTTGCTTCCCTGCAAAGGTCTCACCCATGAGGGACACAAAGGGCTAACGGATTTAATCAAATGCTGTGCATTTATATACTGTTTATGCACGTGCACCTAATAAAATGCATTGCTTTGAAGTCTGGGATGTTTGTTTCTCTGTCCTTATCTACAGGCTTATCACAAGGGGAGATCTTAAAGGGAACTGCTTTAAAGATTAAAGAAGAATGGTCAACTCTAGTGGGAGAATTAAAAGTAGTGTTCACTCTGACAAAACAATCCTGACCTGAGATCCATTTTCCTTGTTTTGTTTTTTCTCTAGACTTTAACTCAAGAATTTTGTTGACATTTGCTTTGTTGTCATGGGGATGGCTTTGCTGCTACACCTGAGCCTTTTTTGTTTTCTCTCTCTTTTTCTTTCTACTTTTTTTAAAATGATGTATAATCACATCCCTGCCCAATGAAGAAGTACAATTTTTTTAACTAAACATTCAATTACTGCCTTTTTCTGGGGCTTTCAACTGAATTGCATCAATTCACCGCATGTACTTTTATCCAGGCACTGAGTTAGATGGAAAAAGCAGCATTTTTCTTCTGGGCTACAGCTGCTTGAGGTATGCTCATGTTCTCTGATGTTGTAGGACAATATGAAAAAGGTGAATTAGAGCTTGCTTATCAGCCGAGTTCACCACGAGTCTGTGAGCAACTTAGCGTATGTTTAGTAGCAAATTTAGGTTGATTTTACTATCTTTAAAAAGCCTGTAAAGAATGTGAATGTCGCCAGTGTTTGATTTTTTTCTTAAGTGAGAAATTACACTTATAATGATGAATGGGTTAATATTCTGTTCCATTAAAAGCCAGAACATACCTGAAACACACGGATACCAGAGAATCTCCGACATTATTCATTATGTAATGGCCATTTTTCTTTCAGCGCTGTTTAAATGGACATTTATGGCAGATGTAAGAATGAAAGAAAAAATAAAATTTTCACTTCTTTTCCCCCAGCAGTGGTCAACACCACTTTCCTGTTCTATTATATATGAGCTTAGTACAGGAAAAAAGAAGAGATTTTCACCTTTGTACCAAAACATAATGAAGCCCAGATGTATTAAAATGAACAAATTGGTGTGAGACTGAAGTCCAGGAAAAGCATAGATGGGAACAGCCAGTTTTCTAGGTGATGAACATTTTACTGATGAATGCAAATCAGTTTATTTCGTTGGTGCAGGAATCAGATTTGTTTCAAAAATAGTATAAATCTGCCTGCTAGGAATTTAAGACAAATCCGTGTATTCAAAATACAGAAGGAAAAGAAAGCAAGACAAGACAATTTGATCTAACAGTTTTTATGCCTTTACACTCACTTTCTTTCCTCATTATATTCTGTAGTGACTCGCTTAAAAAAACTGTTCATGAAAGTTTAAAATCTTTTTTTTTAAATCTTAGGTCCTAGATTGTAGTTAATTATTTTCCAAATTATAGCCACCATTGTTTGTGCACTGACACAGGACATTTACTCTAAAGGCGGATTTATGCTTGCGCGGCGTCTGCGTGCAGTCAGCTACGGCGTATCTGACACCGATGAGTTTGCTCGAGCGTAGGGGTGTGCGTCCTTTTGGTGTCTGTTGCAGTTTCTCCTCCTAACCTGAAGGTGGCAGCAGGGGTGGAACCCAGGTCGGAGTTACGGTATTTTGATGATTAACTTCAGTTTGGTAGGTATTTTCTGTTTTAAAACAACAATGGCCGTCAGTATGGTTCAGTGTCTTTATTAGTTTGTGGAAGAAAATGAATAAATAATTTGATCAACCTCTCATCAACTTGACCCACTGGTTATTGTTTTTAGAAGCGGTGGTTACCACACAAATTCAGCCACAAGATCCAGATATCCGGCAACACGTGATCCCAAGCTGACCAATCACAAGGGGGTACATCAACCGTCTGTGTAGCTGGGGTGCACATCAGGTCTGGAAGAGGTGCACGTCGAGCATCGGCTTAGCTACGCGGATCCGACGCGGTTACACGGATGTGAATGACGCGGAAGCATAAATCTGCCTTAAGTAGTTAATCAGCCAATCACATGGCAGCACCTCAGTGCATTTAGTCTTGTAGACATGGTCATGTCGTCTTTCTGAAGTTCAAAATGAGCATCAGAATGAGGAAGAAAAGAGATTTAAGTGACTTTGAACATGGAATGGTTGTTGGTCTGAGTATTTCAGAAACTGCTGATCTACTGGGATTTTTACACACAACCATCACTAGGGTTTACAAAGAATGGTCGAAGAAGAAAAGCTATCAAGTGATACCAAATTATGCAGAACAGCATCTCTAAACATACAACACATCCAGCCTTGCAGCAGATGGAGAACAGCAGCAGAAGACCACACCGGGTGCGTCCTGTCAGCTTTGAGCAGAAAACTGAGGCTACAATTCACACAGACTCAGCACAACTGGACAATAGAAGACGGAAAAATGCTGCCTGGTCTGATGAATTTTAGAGGTCAGAATTAGTTGGAAACAACATGAATCTATCTTGACTTGTAACAAGAGTTCAGTGAGGCGGTGGTGTAATGGTGTGGGGGATATTTTTATGGCACATTTTTGGACCTTTAGTACCACCACAGCCTACCTGAATATTGTTGCTGACCATGTCCATCCCTTTGTGACCACAGTGTAGCACCATGTCACAAAGCTCTAATCATCTCCAACTGCCTTTTTGATCATGAAAATGAGTTCACTGGACTCCAACGGCCTCCACACTCACCAGATCTCAGTCCAATAGAGCAGCTTTGAGATGTGGTGGAACGGGAGATTCTCATCTTGGATGTGCAGCTGACAAATCTGCAGCTGTGTGATGCTATCATGTTGATATGGAGGAAAACCTCTAAGGAATGTTTCCAACATCTTGTTGAATCTAAGAAACCAAGAGGACAGTTTTTAATGTAAAAGAGGGTCCAACCTGCTACTATGAAGATGGACCTAACATAGTGGCTGGTCAGAGTAGAATTACATGCTAAACATTTGCAACCTCTACTGGTTATTAAAGCATTTCTATATGAACTGGAAAAACACTGTCCCAACTTTTGCTATGTAAGAATATTGTATTTTAGCTTTAACATTACAGTTTCTAAACCTTCATCAAAAAGTTTTGCTATTAAACTAAAACCAAGTCACATGTGTTACTAACTAATGTTTAAAAAAATCACATCATAAACACATGAGCGATTAAACAAAATGTCTTTCATTCATATTTTGTGGCAAGAAAACAAGAGGATGATGCTCTAAAGTGCAAACTCAAATGAATTGTATTTCCGCTGCTGCTTGTTGGGGGGGTGTTTTACAGTAAACGGTAAAACACTGTATATAACAGAATTTAAAATAATTGTTTTAATTGGAGGATCATTTGAGATTTTCTCTGATAAATAACTATAACATCTTTTTTCCTACACAATGTGCTAGTCTGCAACAATTTTTATTCATTTTATTTCTATTTACATCATAACAACGAAAATGAAGGTGACTTTTTTCCCCTCAAAGTGAAAAAAGCCCAGACTCTCCACAGAAAATAGTGAGGAATGTGCAGCAATAAGGTGCTCACTATAAATGTGAATGTGTGAAAATCACGTCTCTCGCTGTTTGATGACGGATATCAAATATTTGCTGCCAAATGACTCCATCTCCATCTCATGTTTGTGACTCATCACTTTCCCAATGACGGAGTGCTGTAGAACAGTTTTCCTCTCACAGCTGAGTGCTTATTTGATGACTGATAGAGGAAGAAATACCAACTCATCAGCGGCGCTGGAATTGTATCAGAATAGAGAGAGGTAAAAGTTAAATATGACACAATTTATCATTTAAAAAAACTTTCTAAATAGGAAAGTCAGGTTTGAGGATTAAACCACCATTTAAGCATTTCAGTTAAGGGATCAATGGTTTTAGTCAATTCAGTACTCACCCTGATCTCCTCAGCATGAAAATTATACTTAAAATTGCCAGGTCGGGATTTTAAAGTTGTGTTTGAAGAGTAAAATTAGTTCTCTCTCCTTTAAAAGATGTTGGGGGGAGGGGATTCAGGTATTTAACTTCAAACTTCATATTAAAAAGTAAAAAACAAGCAAGTTTACTATTAAAGTTGTATTAAGTGGAGCAGAATGATTGAAACAGAGATCCCTGTAACTAAAACTCCTAAAGGACTTCAGTTCTTAATTTATGCCTATTTGTTTTTTTGTAATAAAACATATTGGAGCTTTAATGAGTATTAATGTGTGGAGATTTGCAAAAGGTCAAATTATTTATTCAGAAAAGAAAAAAAAAAGAAAAAAAGAAAAAAATAATAATGAAGGCCATATAGTTCATTATCTAGAAATAGTGTAAATATGAAGTCTTTTTCTTGAGAGTGAAAGCAAAGGTTACCTGTCAGCACCTTCTGTTTTTGCTTGTGTGCCCCATGTGGTTGATGGAGGCAGGTACGATAAGAAAGGTTATTGTTTTTGCTGCCTTCAAAATGAATTCCCCTTAAATAATCAATGTTTTAGCCCTCAGGCTTTCCTCAAGATCGCTACTAATAACCTTTGAGTAACCGGCTATATTTTCATGTTCTTACAAATGCATTGTGTTCATTGTTGCAATAGTTTTAAACACTCTCTGAGGAAGGGATTCTTTTTAAAGGTATCATATCATACCATACCACACTAAATCAGGTGTATTGAAGCAGTAAAACATCTAAAACCTAGAGAACAGTGGCCCTTGAGGACCAGAGTTTGAAATTCTTGTAATCATTTTATATAATCGGATTACTTGTCCGTGTGGTGAATCTTGTGTGGGGAAAAACAAGTGAAGCATAAAACTCTTGACTTGCTGAAAACAAACACTATAAAATTCAAAACTATGAATAATCCAGTGGCAGCACATTTCGTCATGCTTTAATTATCATCTCTGAGAAATATTAGGATTAAAAAGGTAACTGAGATGAGGTACCTTATTTTACTTGTTAACAGAAAAAAAATTGGATTCAATGTCAAAGTTTTGTGCTAGATGGTCTTGTTTTTTTTTAAACTTTTCCTGTTTGTCAATAACGACTCAGATTCCAAAAAGTCTGCATGTTGAGTAAAATGTAAATAAAAACAGAATGTAATAACTTGCATATCTCATAAAGCCTTATTTTGCTGAATAACAAGGCTTTTTATTATCTGTGTATCAACCCAGACTCTTTCCTGTGAAGCCATATTGTTGTGATGGATGCAGTATGTGGTTTAGCATTGATTTGCTGAAATATGCTATGCCTTCCCCAGAGGAGAAGTTCTCTTTTTGTACATTTCAGCATTGATGGAGCCTTTAATGGGCGTGGAAGCTGCCCACGCCCTTGACCAGCCATACTCATCTCATGGCCCGCGGGCCAAATGCGGCCCGTTAGTGACTGCTGACTGGCGTGCATCATTCCTATCTATTGTTCTAAATTAAAATATTTCATACAAGATGATTCTTTGATCTTTCTTTGATCATGGTGTAAATGTTGAAATTTTCCTCCTAGCTTTCTCACAAGGGACTGGATGTAAAAGGAGTCCTCCTTCTGGTTACATTTCTGTGTGATGTCACTAGCCACTTGAACCAACTTAACTTGGCGGGGATGCAAATGTAGAAGAGCTCTTCAAAAAAGAGCTTTTCAGACAACCATGGACGTTTTTCGTGGCGGACATAGAGGGAGAGCAACTCCACTTCCCTACCCTGCATGGTGCTTCTGCAAATGGAACTGTGCTGTCACATATGGTTGCATTGCTGAAAAATGTGTCAGAAAATGTCAGATCCCAGTTTCACAACTTCCGAATCCCACAGCAATTGCTACTGCTTGCGTGCAACCCGTTTGCCATCACTGTCACCGGTAGATGTCCAGCAGAGGCAAAACATGCTGTACCTGAAATCAACGAGGGCACTTTCCAACTGGAACTGGTCCAGATGCAGGCAAATGATGTTCTGACGGCCATGTCCAGAGAGGAGGAGACAATGTGTGAGTTTTGGGCACACTCAGTTCATCTGCATCCAAACTCTAAATGACTTGCTATATACATGATGACAATGTTTGGATCCACTTACACATGCAAGTCGGGGGTTTCAGGGATCAATATGACGAAAGGACAAAAGAAGGCACCAGACTCCCATCTCAACCAGTGCTTGCATATTGCATTGATATCTCACAAACCATTCTTCAATAAGGGCTCAAAGGATATAAGATGCATTACCTCACATTAAAAAGCAACGCAAATTTATTTGTATAGCACATTTCAGGCTCATGAGACAACTCAAAGTGCTTTACATAAAACATTAAAAGCATTACAATAGGGTGCAGGAAGCACTAACAAGTGCAATTAAAAAACTTTAAAAGAAATAAAAGAAACAGTAAGATAAAAGCTAAAATAAAATAGATAAAATGCAAGAAATAAGCAGTTTTTCTGGGAGTTTGTTCCACATGTGAGGAGCAGAAAAGCTGAACGCTGCCTCTCCATGTTTAGTTCTGACTCTGTGAACAGAAAGCAGATTTGACCCTGATGACCTGAGAGATCTGGTTGGTTCATAACGAACCAGAAGATCCTGGATGTATTTTGGTCCTGAACCATTCAGTGCTTTGTAAACTACCAGCAGGATTTTTACATCAGTTCTTATACAGACAGGAAGCCAGTGTAAAGATCTGAGGACTGGAGTTATGGCTTAGTGAGGACTCGAACGGCAGCATTATGGACTAACTGCAGCTGTCTGATGGACTTTTTAGGGAGACCTGTAAGGACAAAATTACAGTATTCCAGTCTAGTAAAGATTAATGCATGGACAATTTATTCTAAATCATGCTGAGTAATTACTCCTTTAATCCTCAATATGTTCTTTGAGTGAGATAGTCTGACTCCACAACTGTCTTAATATAACTGCTAAAATTCAGGACTGAGTCAATGACTACTCCCAGATTTTTGGCTTGGTTGTTAGGTTTGAGCTGACTTTGAATCTTTCTTCCTTGGCTCCAAAAACTAATATTTCATTTTTTTCTTTATTTAACTAAAGGAAGTTCTGGCACACAGTCTTTATATTGATCAATGCAGTTGATCAGAGTTTGGATCAGACTAGTCTCCTGGTGAGATATTTATGTAGATTTGTGTGTCATCAGCATAACTGTGGTAACATATTTTGTTGTTTTCATAATTTGAGCGAGTGGCAGCATGTAGATGTTAAACAGCTGTGGCCCCACGATGGAGCCTTGGGGAACTCTTTGGTTTGCTCAGATTTATAGTTACCGATAGACACAAAGTAGTCTATGTCTTTTAAATAGGACTCAAACCAATTAATTGCCGTGCCAGAACTTCTTACCCGGTTTTTCTGCCATTTTAGTAAGATGCTATGGTCAACTGATTTTAATGCAGCACTGAGATATATTTGACAACTCAACAATAGAGGAGTGGTAGTCTAGTGATTATGGAGGTGGGCTTGGATCAGGAGATCCTGTGTTCAAGTTCCTGGGCTGGCAACTAAGGTAAACCACTGTTGACCATTGAGCAAGTAGAAATATTTCTGAAGTATTCCAATAATTATCTTCATTTTTATTTTTTAAAACTTGCCAATATTTTATAAATTTTTCTAATGTTTTTCTGCATCATAAAAAAGGTTTCAGCTATTCAAATAAATATGGTTCAGAGTATATATTGCTAATTGCAATGGAGCTAATTAAAGGCCTCAAAATATGAGCACAAGCTATCAAGCTTTGTTTTTTGAGTTTGTTGATTTTGCATGAAGAATTTATTTAGTTTATTTAGTTATTTAGTTTATTAACAGGCCCCCGACCTCCTTTCATTTTTTCAATCTGGCCCTGCTGATGGTCTTGCTGCCATCATCTTCAGAATGAAATAATATTGTCCATGAAATGGTAAAATGTCTCAGTTTCAATTCTGATATGCTGTTTAATTTCTATTAGGAATAAAATATGGGTTTATGAGATTTGCATATAATTGTATTATGTTTAATTTACATTTTGCATAACGTCCCTTTTACAGATTATTTATTATATGTGGCAGCATATTGGATAAAGATTTGTTAAAAGCTTTTTGATTGTTTGTTTTTTTCCCTCGCCTAATTGTAGAGTATGATTATTTTAATCATAATAAGATATGGTATGAGTTAGATAACAGTCCTAACTAATGAGCACTGATTTTGAGGAAAGCTTAAGGGAAGAACCTTTAATCAATAAAAATATGAAGATGGAGTCTGCAGCACCTCATTATTGTCCTTGGTGTGCTTTGCTCTCTTGCTAAAGGTCTAAACAACATATACAAAAAAACTAATAAAAAAAATAAATAAATTCAGGTCACCCTGAAAAAGTTATTAGTTTTATTTTATTTGTTTTATTTTATATATATATTTATTTTTATTATATATATATACAATGAGCACCTTATTGCAATATATATAAATAAAATAAAACTAATAACTGTTTCAGGCTGACCTGAAGCTCTGCCCTCTCTTTATCAACATGATTTTAAAACCAACTTGTTCTTCTTCTTGGGTTATGTGTGCTTTCCTAAATTATCTCTGTGCACACTGAGTGGACTGATTAAATCCTAATAACCTAGGATAGGTTTAATTTATTCATCTATGTGGGGATTCTGAGGCAGAAGTGAAAGGAAAAAGATATTCAAATTTATAAAATTACAAGTAAAAGGTGCATTTTATTGTTCATGTTATCTATCCACCTATTATCTATCTCTCTGTCAATCTATCTATCTATCTATCTATCTATCTATCTATCTATCTATCTATCTATCTATCTATCTATCTATCTATCTAT
>JBAMHW010000009.1:9084863-9103583 GCA_037177495.1 Rhadinocentrus ornatus | reverse complement strand
TATCTATCTATCTATCTATCTATCTATCTATCTATCTATCTATCTATCTATCTATCTATCTATCTATCTATCTAAAGTCACAGTGTCATTTAAGAGTTACAGTTTTTCTCAGTCGCTTTAGCTCTTTTCTCACATCAGACTTTACATTTGCTTAGCAGTTAGTGTGTTCCTTAAAACAATTAGTACAAACTGCAGAACCTAGTGGATAACCTGCAAAAGTGTGTCACTTGCCAAAAATAGATAGTTCATTCCTCGAAAGCAAGTATTTATGTCAATGAAACTGTCAATGCCATCAAAATGAAAGGTCCTGTCACCATTGAGTACAAACTAGGTACTCAAATGGCTTAGTCATGTTTTCCTTATGTCTAATCTGTAAGTGCTTTTTAATAAAAAAAAGTCAGATCAGAGACGCTAGCTGAAAATGCCCAAGACAGCACTACACACTTGATGTACAGCCATTTGAAAACTATGGTAAAGTTACACGTTGTTAGTGCTGTAACTGAATACATGACACAGAATACATTTTTTTTTCACATTTTTACTTCATGCAATGTTTGCTATCGTACAGAAAACTGTTCACAGCATTATGCAAAAGAGCATACTCTTCAGTCACTTACATACAACAAACCTAAAGTAACTATTAACCTTTGGTAGAGTGGTGCACAACTGTAAACAATATACTAACAGTACATACATGTACAGTTCATTATATGTACATACAGTACATATTACTCTACTGTATGTTACTGAACAGTATGTTCCTGTCTGTCTGGTCACATATTTTCATCGACATCTCATCGGATATCATCCCTTGCGATGCAGCAAGGAAAATATCTCCTCAAGCGGCGAAACTCTGCAGGACTCTGCTGTGATCTCATTGCATCCTGTATCCATGGCTACTTGGACAGTCATTTGTATGTGGATGCTGGTCGTGCACCTTCCACCTCCAGCAGAGAAAAACACCTATTGGATTTCGTGAAAGCTGAGGGTCACCTGAGAGCAGTTGTTCAATTTAGGAGACATTCCAGGAAAATAAACAAAGAAATGTTCCTGCTTGACAGAACTAGCTCAACATTTTTCTATGTAATGACTAGAGCAATGAAATGAGGACTATTAGTTTTATATGGAATGACTATGCAGCATTAACAAGTATAGTTCATTTTGACTGACATGACATTAGCAAATGATAATGTTATGAAACAGCAGAGTTTTATGAAAGCAACTGATGTATGTCCAAAAGCATTTGCAATTTGTTGGAAGGAATGAGAAACTGCTACTAAGATGTGCACACATGACTAAATGTTGTGGAGGTTGAACTAACTGTTGTGCAAATGTAAATAGTGATGTGAGAAATGCACCAAAGCGACTGAGAAAAACTGTAAACAGGTTTGAGGTGACACAGAACATATTTACAAAGAAGCGGAGACTTTTCCAGTCTGAGGGGAGTTTAGAAAGAGAAGAGGAAGCTATAATATGCTCTTGATCAATAAAATTAAAACACCTTGTGAAATCATCCCTGGAAGCTTGTTCCTGTTTTTAAGTTGTTATTGTTTCTAGCAGCCTGTGTACACATTGACACAGGCCTCTCTATAAATATAAGGGTTAAATGAAGGGGGAGTGGTAGCCTAGTGGTTACAGAGGTGGGCTTCAAGTGGGTTCAAGTTCCTGGGCTGGCAACTAAGGTAAACCACTGTGGGCCCCTGAGCAAGGCTCTCACCCCCCAACTGCTCCCTGCTAGAATCTGGCAGCCCACTTTTCCTAGCAACTAGGATGGGTTAAATGTAAAGAAGAACTTTGCAGCTTGGGATTAATATAGTTTAATTTAAAAAAATTAAATAAAATAAAGACTGTAAAAATAGACCCACAGATGATGAGAAATAGTTCGGGTCAGATGACAAGATTTTAGTTTGTTTCATAAGTAGGAGAAACTCACATTTTCTGCTTCTGTTTCTCTTCTTTTTTTTTATTATGCTTTTCTCTTTCCTGACTGTGGATGGCAAACATCATGGTTGATTTGAAAGTGACCGCATTCTGAGCTGAAGGTTTTCAACGCCATGCAAACCCTGTAGTTGTCTATGGCCAATTAAAATATCACAAAAAGGCCTAATTTAATGTTGTGTTTTTTTTGTTGTTTTTTTTATAGTCCTGGTACATACATACATGCATGCAGTCATACCAACCCTTCTCCAATGCACGCACACATACATAACAAATCCCAATTTAATCACTTCATATAGTTAGATTCACCTCACTAGCAACCACAGTTATGCAGAGTTACTGGTAGGGATGGGCGTATCAATACTCTGGAGTCAATACCAGTCAATGAGCCAGTCAAAATACTGAATTCTGTACTTTTTGGAGTATCAAGATACCACTCTGCTGATACAAAACTTGACATTTGTCTTTATTTCTGAGAGTTTTAGGTAATTAAATTGCGCATGTAGTCCAGAAACAGTGTATTCCTTCTGTGTCACAAGATAATGACAGCCAATCAGATGTCTTGATGATGCTGCTACTGTTGGTGATTGTGAGGTTTTGTTTTGATATTTTCCTAGTTTAATGCAGGTTATTGCACATTATGTTTTATTAAATTTTCTTATATTACTATTACACATATATTTTACTTTGATGTTTTTAAGTACTGATGTTCCTGAGTTTATTGCAAGGGCAGTATGAAATATAAATAAAGACATTAATGCACACTGGACAATTATGATTCTCCTTGAAGGGCCAAGAAGTATCAATATTGATGTGGTGTTAGTATTGATGTAAAAGTACTGTTACAACACCAGCTCTGCTAGGGGAAAGGGGGTTGCCAACATTAAGGACCAGAAATTAAGTATTGTAAGTAAAAGGATTATTTTGCAATAGAAAAAAAAAAGGACTAAAACAAAATGAACAGTTCTGAAAGCGAAAGGCAGCAAAACTCAAAGCAAACAACCAGAACCAAGGATTTAAGATTAACCAAAATAATACTAAAGGCTTAAAACCATTCACAAAGTTACCCAACTAGCAAAAGAACTTAAACCCAGCTTGTTCCAAAGCAATCACCACAAGCAGGTCTATCTAGTAACAATGCAGCCAAAAACACACACTACTACATCCAGTCCAAGACTGCAAATGGCAAGCTGTGCCGAATGATCACAGCTGCCCTGAACAAATGGCAGCAGCCATCTTAAATAGTGGAGCTCCAGGTTGCACATCAGTCAGTTGGGTCATTCGCAGATAGATGTGTCAGCCATGTGCCAACGATCCAGCCAATCACGGACGAGCAATGACACAGCCAGGAAGTTGCTTAATTAGTCCAGGCAGTCGGCCAATCACCTGGTTGCAACCAAATACAAACATTTACATAGAAAGCCAAGGCCTGGGTAACAGTACCATAAACTAATTGCATTGTATCAAAAGGAAAAATGTTGGTTTTGCCCTTCTCTGGATACTGTCACATAATTGACATTTTCTCAAAGCATGTATCAATAAAACTACTTAAAAGTTAGAAAAATTCCAAATTCCTAAACCTGTAGTGAATTTTTAATCAAAAAAATGCTGTGTATAGAAATTTAAATTGTTTTTGTCAGCATTGGACTGATGGGAAACATGAAATATGTGGTTAAATTAATTAATTGAAATTAAGTACGAAAATAAAATTTTACTTAAATCACTACTGTATACAAAAAATTAAGACTTTGATGATGGGTTATGGAGAAAAATGTAAATCACAAGAAACACTGGCCACCTTGTTCAGTATTTAGTTCGGTGTGCAGCCTTCAAAGTGAAGTCTAATCGTCCCACTTTGATGTGTCAGACATTCACACTTAATCTTAGTCAAAATAAATCTGCCTGTCATTAATCCTCTTTTTCTCCACTCACCCAGATCAATGTTTCCTTTTACAGAGTAAAGATGGTAATTAATCCCAAGTCCAACAGAGCCTTCAGGCATGACTATTCAACAAAGACTCAAATCAATGCTTCTGCTTATTCTTTGTTTAGAAAATGAGTTGCTTTTTTTGTATCATGCTTTACATTCCATCAAAAGGAATCAATGTTTTCTATAATAGCCAAATAATTAATGCTTGTGCAAAATCTGAACATCTTAAATCTCGCAGATCAGCCAGGAGGTGTGTGTGGAGGGGTATTGGATTGATATGCTTCTTCATCCGCTTATTAGAATTATTTCAGAAATAAGTGTGGGCATAATATGGGCATTTTTTAACTTCATTTACTTTTCATTATTGACATTTCTGAGGGATTAGATGAAACCTATTTGGGAGAAGTGAAACCCGGAGGAGTGGAGTAGGCTAAAGACTGGCAAGGCAAGAGTAGCCTGGGCACAACAGATAGGAAAAGGACTGAAGGAGTGAAGGGGCCACTGCCTATTTATCATGGGTAAGGTGCATGAAATTGGCTCTTAACCTCACAGTTAGCGGGTTTAATTAGAAATCATGCTTTTGCTACAGGATGGGGGAGGAGAAGGAGTTGTCCAAACAGGGTGATAAATGACTTGTGGGACATAAGGCTTCAGAGGAATCAGAGGAAATGGCTTGGTGAGAGTGAAATGTGGGTGACAGCTCTGGTCAAGGCAGGAGGTGAGACAACAGGGCTGAAGCAAGCAGGAGATTGCAGCTAAAGTGCAAAACCCTGACTTCAAGATCTGTGGGAGGGGGTATCAAAATGGGAACAACATGGTGGTAGACAGGTCCACTATCAGGAGGACAACACAGGTCGACAGTGGACTGACCTTTCTTAGAAAAACCATCAAACAAGCACAGAACTCCTGAGTGGAAACTAAAATCGTGATACTTTTTCCATATTTTTTTCATTTTTAGTCCTGCAAAGTATTTGTAAGTGTTTAAAAAAGGTTCATAAAGATGTTTGAAATGAGAAGCTTCTGCAATAATGTCAGTATCACTTATACCAACCATGAGTTGCTTGAGCTAAGTGTCAAAACAAGTCTAAAAAAGAGAGTTTAAAAGTAGTCATCTTTTTATGGTGATGAAAGACACTAAAAAGGCCTCAATCCACAGATAAGACTAGATGAGCCATCCTACTTGGAAATCTTTGCACTGCTGAGAATGATGAGCAAACAGAAATTTGGTGTGATGGGAAGAAAAATAGCGTTCACTGGGTTAGTTTGCAGACAAGTGCGAAACAGCCCAGATGAAGGGAGAGGAGAGGTTCACTCAGACATGTCCAACCAGGGGGGAGACCCCAGGACACACCTGGATCCTGATCGATGGATGAAATATACCTTCTGGTTTGAGGATAAAGTGTCAATTTGTCCTTTTTGGCCTTGATCCATCTAACAAAAGATTTGGGATTACAGACGGTAAAATTCTTGAATGAAAACTAAATAAAAAATTTGGTTTATTGGAAAGAAAAATTTTCAGATTATGAACAGGAAGGAAGATCCTATTTAAAGATTAAATTATTGGGCTAAGTTATTTGGAATAGTAGCTTGTTCGAAACATCTCTAGCTTCCATTTCCACTATCATGTCATTAGCTAAATTCATTACTTCTGATCATTGTGCTGTTGATATGTTTAAAATTATGATCTTCTGCTTTGTTTTCTTTTGGAGGTCATAAGAGGTTCTCTGCTAAGTTTCTGTCTAGGTGTTAATATGTAATTCAGCAATGACCAGATTAGAAAAAGTAGAACAAAATTATAGTCTCAAGAGGAGCCAGGCCAGCTGAGAGACATGGACCCTGCAGTGTGTCCTGGATATTCCTCTGGGCTTCCTCCCAGTGCTTTGCTGAGAAAATTAAATAATTAGGTTTGCAGGAAACTATGTAACATGACTGGTTAAAAAGAATATATCAGAGAGATGCTTTAAAGATAAGCTAACATCTTCTTATCTTTACTTCTAAAATAAAGAGCTTAATAAAGCCCGATAACCTAATAAAGGTGTAAGAGTGCATAAATGTCACCCACAGAAAACATTTGGCATGTAATGAAATAATAAAGGAAATACCAGAAGAAGCCCAGAGGAAATTACTTGAAATAATTCCTTTAATTTTTTATTACACATTAAGTGTTCCATCTTATTTGAAAATGGGACAATAATCCCACTTTGTCAAAAGTCTACCTAACTTCAGTAACCTGAAGCTTCACTTTTATCCAAACCAGGAAGTCTGGTGGTTATTCTTGACATCCTAAAACCCAGTACCAGAAAGCATATGTTCTGGTTTCATGACTGTCCCCGTCAACTACTTAATAATGACCATAAAATCTCTTTTTGGTGGCAAAGTGGCATAAAACAGGATGCAGTGGCAGAGAACAGTGTATGTCTAACACCAAGATACTTAACAGAATGCTAACAAGTCAACATTCTGAAAAAATTTTCTTGTTTTTGCAAGCATGTTGTCATAGATCCAGCCTCTCCTGTGCTCAACCAGAGGTGACACTAATCTTTGACACAATGTACATCACATGAAAAGGTCTGGCCCTGCACAAAAGGGCAGGCTGGTGATATGATTTTAAAATGCTGCTTTTGTAGCACCAGATGTGCTCAGGTATCTTAATGTAGTAACAAGCTGTATGCGTCACTGAAACAACTCTTAATAAGTCATTTACGATGTTTTATTGATCCTTTTGAATGTGTTTGTCAGTCTTTAAAGCCACAGGTCACAAACTTACAAATGCAAACTCAGTGCTGACTGCACTTGTAAATCAGAGCACACACTCAATGTTTTTAACCCTGAATTTGTTGCCCCTGACTAATTATCAGGCTGAATATTTGCTTCATTGGTTGTTGTTTGGGACATTCATATTCAGACGTCTTACAATCCCTGTCCAACTGCCTAAAGTTAACTTTCTTGGACTCATGACTGACCTCAAGTTTCAAGCTAACTTTTTATTGAGGGCACTAAGTCATGGCTGGTCAATTGGTCTGCACATTAGGAGGATAATATTTGCAGGCTGAGGCTGTGCAGGAATCCTGATTAAAAATCTATAGTGTGAGTTAAGATTATTCACAAGATTAATAAAAATGAATCTACTGAACTTAAATAAACAATTAATGCTGTAAATAGCATAAAAACCTGCTAGCTTGGTATCCAAGTAATTCTTCTTAAAAAAAAAAGAAATAGTCTAACCTGCTTCATCATTTAACAGAGGACACATGCTTTAACACATGACAGGGAAAATCTGTGAGTCTTATATAAATCTGAGCCTCCAGGAAAGAGCTGTGAAGCAGTCATGATCGGGTGGAAAGCTAGTGGTTTTGATAGAAATATCTGACTCACTGAACCCCACCACTTTCTAATTATATTACGATTAATTGCCTGGGGTCTGTGGGACTCTGGTTACCAATGTTAAAGTATTAATGTACAGCACACCTTGTCGAATGGGCCCTGTACTGTCTAGAAAAGCCAGTTAATTAGGCCTGTGGTTAGGTGTGATGAAAAGGGAGTAGCACATAAACAAGCCCCAGCAGAGCAGGGATGCTGAGGTCACCTGCTACTGGACCTCTGACAGCCTCTACCTGTTTCACACAGGGCCGCATGCTGCTCTTCTGTCTTCAGAATTAGGCTGGCAAGGAAACTTTTCACACTCAGGAAAGCTCCAGCCTTTGTTAATCTCCTATCTGTCCAACTGATTTAGCTGAAGGTATATTTCTCTGTCGCTTCCTTCAATATGTACCTGCACAGCTGAGGGATCTAATGTCTGTCAAAAAGTTAAGCACTGCAAGCCGCATGGAGATTTTTAATGAGGCTTCCATGCTTATTTCACGCTCTGTATCCATCCTTTTCATTTTTTACCTTTTTCTTTGCTCTCTGGTCCTCTACTCTATCCCTCACCCATGAGAAAAGTTCTTACCATCAATCATCTTTTGGCTCTTGCAGACTGAGACGGTGTCGTGCTGGGATCTGCGTGTTGCCAGATAGGACCACTGTGTACTCAGCTTACACTTACCCTTCCAGTTTGACACCCATGGTATTTACTTGCCATGGAGAAAATTGAAAAATACACAGGAGTTTGAAGTGGGCACACAAAAGTCAAACTCTGGACTTTTGAACCATGGTTTCCATCAAAGCTCAATGCAAAGATGGTTGTTTCTGTCAACTGCAGTCCTTCATGGCCAAAACTTCTCAGATGCAGCCAACAAGAAAATGTTTCATCAGACTCAATCAGTCATGTGGTGCATAGACAGGCTGTCGTAATGCATTGTTTTGCCAAGCAGGAGCGTGGGCAAAATTGGATTGCAGTTGTTTAGTTGATGCCACCATGAAAAAAAGAGATTTGAGTGTCACAGTAGGGAAAAAGTCAAATTGCCAGATTGTGAATAGGGAGCTACACGAATGATTTGAGTGAAGTGAGGGGGATAAAAACCTGAGGCTAGAAAACATGATGTCTATAGTGTGAAAATAGTTATTTTTGTTCATACAGAATGCTTTTCACACATGGTCATACAAATGTTCTGCTTTTCTGCAAAAAGGGACACATACAAAACATTATTTAAAGAAATACAAAAGGGGGATTCGGTAATTCAAGTGGAGAAATTTTAACAAGAAAAAAATGTATTTTGAATCTTTTTAATTGTATTTATAAAAGAGGAGTGTAGCCCTCTTGTTAATTATCGGGATCTTGATAAGTGAAGATAATGCAGGTTTGCATTAAAGTGCAAGAAGAAGAAAACAACTTCAAAAGAAGCATTATCATGCCATTAGCTAGGATCCTTATTTCCCTGGATAATCTCTTTTATAGGTGCTCCTGAGGATTGTCTGTTTTAATTTCTAACAGCGGCTGTAAGATGTTTTCTGCTAAACATTTTGGCAGATGTAGCATTTGGTTGTCTGTTCGGGTTTTGATTGTACAGTTGTTTCTGTTGCTTTCCATCTCTTAGATCTGTATTTTCTTTTTCTTGTCTTCACTCTCTAGTTCTCTTTTCACATTGCTCTCCCTCTTTCTTTGTTCCCCCTCTCAGGGTCAACAGTAACATGTAATTCAGCAATAACAAGGTCAAAGGTGGCCTTATATCTGCAAAGCATCATTTCTTTTTAATCTAGGAAGCCTCGGGAAAGCAAATTTGTATTGTGGCACAACAGCAGCCAGACCATCATTCTGCTTGCTAAGATGCTGGACAGGACAAGTTTAGAAATAAATACATATGACTACATTACTAACATGTTCAAAGTAAGTTATTCTGTTTAGCCAGGTTTCAGATATCACTGCTTATTTCACTATTTTATGCTCTATTATATATAACCTCTGACAGTGGATACATCCAACTTACAGACTTTGATCATATTTGTTTTTCGTATCTAACCACTGTTTTTTTAATTTGTGTCATATGAAACACAGTGTCCTCCTCTTCTAGCAGCATCATGGCATCATGTGTATTAATAGCACAGCACTTCCTGCACTTTAGCTGTGTGTCATAGCTGCACATAGCTACAGCAATAATGTGCAACACCTATTTATGAGAACAAGCTGCTCAGAGTGCATTAAGGGAAATTTATAATTATGCTAACGTGCCTTCTTGCTTCTCTTACTCACGTTCCTTTCACACATTTCATCTGCTCCCGGTTTTTATGCAAGCTAGAGAGACTTAAAGGAAATCTGCTCGAGGATTGATCAAAAGATGGCAACTAAAGAACCTTTGACTCCCCATCATCAGTCTGTAGTAATGTCACAGTATTTGCAAAATTTCCAAATCCTGCTATTTGATAAAAGACCTACCTCATTGTCTCCCCATGGAGCAGATAAAGTTTGGGGAAATTATTGAGGAAACACAGTTGGAAACTATTTCCAGTAAACATGAGGATTGAAGATGCAAGAAAGTATAAGTGCAACATAAATAAATAAATAGCTATGTGCTCCTCACTTTTGTCCTTAACCTTTTATTCCTGTTTAATTTTAGACTGTTTGTTGTATTTTTTTCCTACTTTGGTATGTTTGCCATGCTTTTCTTTTCTATCTGGATGTTTTCAACCCATATCAGCTATCATGTCTCAGTTTCCCCTCTTGGGTTTCATATCCAAGAGGAGCTTTTTGTATCAGCTTATATTATTAAAGCTCACTTTTCATTTTTCATAAGGTTTCTGTGCTGACACTTAGGACCTTTTGGATTTAACAATAAAACATAACAGCTTTTTTTTTCTTTGTTCCAGTAAAAGAAAAATGTCATTCCTCCTCCCCTTTATTATGAACTGAGAGAATAATCAAATTACTAGAAGATGCTATGAGAGCCTGAGTCTGTCTCACAGATAAAGGAGAGGAAAGGATGTGCATTAACACATTCGATCCAACTCGAGATGAAACCCAAGAAACCAGGGGGCCTTATTTATTAAACTGACATCCAAATAAGTTTATATCTGAAGACTGACTTAAGCTGAAACATCTAAGCAGTTATTTATAAAATCTTTATTTCACATGGATATGGTTTTATTTGTTAGCAGAGCTGATTGAAAGATGTTTTTCTGCTGGTTTTGTTGGCGGTTACAAAGAGACATTCAAAATCTGCCAAGCTTGATGTGAAATGACTTTAGGAACAATGTGCAAAGAACTGTAAACTAAAAGGTGTGATCACTTTTGTCTCTTCTTTTCCTTATGCTGCACACTGTTGTTAAAGGGGAAATTTCTTTTTAATATCAGCCTTTATGTTTATGCCTCACCTTGTTCATAATAATATATTGCAATGAAAAAAAACAACACATTCACTGGATTCTTCTTGTTTTGTTCTTTATTTTGATTTTAACAACATATGTTAACTATTTGGATGTTATCAATATATAACTGTTGCAAACCCCAGCTTGCTAGAGAAGAGGGGTTGTGGTTGGAAAAGTGACATGTAAAAAAACAAACAAAACACTTTGTCTTTTCAACAACGCTATCCTTCTCTCCTACGTCTACAATTATATACCAGGTCCAGTATGCAGATTTAATCATGACTATATTTAGCAGCTTCATGCAGCTTTTTTTAGACAATCAATAACTTTTTTTCTTTCCTGAAGAGTTGGCAACAGTGGTTTTTGTTGCTCGTGCTAGCTGAATTAGCATCCAGGAATTCCTCGTGCCATCAATAGATTTCCGATCTGCTGATGTACTTACCAAACTTTTACCTAATTTTCCTTCCTTCTTTTAAAATCTAGACTATTTTCAGGCATTAGACTTGATGCATTGCAAACCAGGATTTTTGGGATGTTTTACCTTGCAAGCAGCAAACACAGGCACGTACTGCATGCCTCTTTCAACCTCAGGAGGCTTTGAGCAGTGTCACTGTGCAAGTACTGTCATAAGCAATTTAGAACTGTTTGATTAATGGTGCGGACCCAGTCTGACATTTTACCCTGACATTGATCTGAAGCTAAAACTTAGTCAACTGGATTCTAAATCCATAACTAAGCCATTAAACTATTTATACCATTTTTTATTTGATCAATGGGACTGTATACTGATATAACATCTTTAACATTAAAATTCAGTTCGACCTACAATCTGCTTTAACAACCTTCTTTTTTCTCTTTTATATACTTTCCTGAACTTTTGAATAGAATATAAGTATGTCTTTAGGAATTATGTTAATGTAAGATAAAGTAAAAAAAAAATAAAAATCTAAGGACAATTTTACAACTCAGACCCCAGGGGTCCATTGGCAGACTTCCTCACTTTGACACTTGACACAATCTCTGTAAATGATCACCTCCATGCACAACCCAAGCTGTGATAATGTTAGACTGAATATCTCAGCTTCACGTTCAATCATTTGTGCCACTTGAGATTCTCCTTCAACTTTCACAGGAACAGGATCTGGGCAGAAAATCATCGCACTCCAGCAGTTTCGGTGTGATTACAGCATTTCATGTGCAGCTGCATTGCTAAAGTAGTTGATGAAATGGCTATAGTCTTTGTTCAACAGCTCAGATAACTTGTTAAACTCTGCTGAACCCTGTAGTCAATTTCAACTCGAGCCATGCGGCTAAAACCAAAGATGTTGATTTTATAAATTCTTGAAGAAATATATACGTTTCAAAAGTTAAAATCTGAGGAACACTATGAAAAACTGCAGGAAAAATATAGTGAGTATTGGCAGCTATGAGGATGTGCAATACTCACACAGTCCAATTTTATAGTTCAGTGTGTATATATAAATTTACAGTATTCAAATAAAATAAATGTTAGATTTTGTGTAACTTGTTTTACCATAAACATGCTGTAACTTCATTTATGTTTAGATTATGTAGAAGGTGACTGCACCTCTCAATATTAAATATGTTTAATCTTTTATTAAAAAGGTTACTTTTAAACTGACCTGTGGCTAAGGTCTTCTGGCTGAGACTCTTAGGATTATCACAATTTATATGATTGAAAATCTACAAGACATCTTGTTGCATGTAAGCTTTTCTGTTTAATTATTATTCAATATATGTTAGTTGATTGCAATATTCACTTCCAGTGAAGTAAAACATCAGACATTGTGTTGCTGGGTAATAAATCCTGAAACAAAAGCCTCCGCAGAGCAGCTGCAGACATGGCTCCGTTCATCCTGGCACCGTTATCAGATGCAGTCCAGTGTCAGAATGCTTACATTCTGGAAGAGCTCCATGAATTTTCTCCAATTGGTAAAACGATTGCAGTGTTTGTCAATTGATTTGGCATCAGTTTTCCAGGGCAAAGTAACTGCAGGCAATCAGCCCCCCTGCTTGTCTCCACGCAACATGTCACCTACTGATTACTATTTTCAGTCTGTGTTGCTGTTGATGGGCCTCTTCTGATGCACATAGCTGATGCCAGGGGGACACTCTGCTGCACTTATTTCAAACTGAGACTCAGAGATGGCTTATCATCCATGCTCAGCTTTATGTTAAGCTGCATGTGCTTGTCTATCAGTTGTCAAACCTTTGCTCATGTAAGTTTGTTGGAGGAGCACTCATTTTCTCATTCAGCCATTTCAAATCTGAGGTTATCCCTATCGCTTTTGTTTCTGTCCTGCTTTCTGTACAAGGAGACATTTTATTAAATTAAAAATAAATAAATACGTGACTGACAATTTTATTCTTAAATCGGCAAGGCAAGTTTACTGATAAAGCAAATTTCATACATAAAAGCAATTCACTTTGCATTGAAACATCTCAAGGCAGAGGCACTCTAAACACAGCACAGCAGTAATTTAACACAAAGTCAACAATCCGTCATAATTCCTCTAAAACATATCAGCTCCACAAACCCTGGGCTTCACTGATGCTCAGTCCTATGTGTTTTCAGTTTGTTTAGAACACATAAAGAATTGCTGCTCTTATAAGAAGAATTTGACCATTATTACAAGTTTGCCATCATAATGGTGGAATGGCAGAAATGCTGTTGATGATGCATTCAATGACAAATGAAAATTTGAAATGTATTACTTCTGACTGGTAAAAATAAATTCAATAAAAATTGAACAAGATGTACAGCTTTCAGGTTGACAGCCTTTGTTTTTTGCAGTATTTCAGCTCTTGTGGCCCAGGTTTGCTACACTCCACATTTCCGCAGCTTCTCTTGGTCTCTTGTTAAAATAGCATTCAGTAGCTGAATATTTCTTCACCGGATGTTCTTTCAAGCACTTATTTGTACAAAAAGAAAACCCTTGAGTATTTTCTCCACCCTTGGAAAGCAAACTATAAGTAATGTATGAGCTGCATCTGTTGATTCATCCACCTGAATAGAAAATGGTCTAAAGGATCACAATTTATCCACTAGCTGGGATAAAATGTTATTATGAGGTTCACACCTACTCCCATAGTGTGTCATTTAGAGTTTTACCCCGAGCTCACATTAGGATATCTGTCCTACTCATGCTTGTCCACTGTGCATGCTTTAGACCAAGAACCATAGGAGTCTAAATGGGTGAAGGCACATTCACAGATAAAGGTCATGAAGGTGTGAAAAGCAACAAGGGGTGTCTAACCAAAGAAAAACAGTCTTGGTAATTGGTAATACCTTGTCCAGAAAAACAAAACACCACAATAGAATTGGCGCTCCTACAGATTTAAAATTCTCCATCACTCTCTCATCAGATGCTCTCTCATGCTTGGGTCGGAACCGGGCTTCTTTGCCCACTTGTGGCTCAATTATGGCACTGGCAATTGTGTGTGGACCACATGTCAGTTGCCAGCCTGGCTTGGATTATCTCAAGTCTCCTGTGGGTCACATGTGGTCAAGATGTTAGTTGTTGGCCTGGACATGGGTTACAGCTAGTATTTTGTGGTCCAGAAGTAGTCCTAATACGGGAAGCATTACTTAATGCAATGTCCTTGGGGGCCACATGTCGTAGTTATGTGGCTGAGTTTTGGCAGCCACGCTTGTTTAACATCAACGCTGTAAGTCAATGCCAAATAGGGGCCAAATTAACATTTCAGATGTAGAACACAAGTGGTAATGTGGCTAGGTTTCAGCAGCCACACTCACATAGCATCAATGCTGTCAGTCAAGGCCAAATATGGGCCAAACCAAAACAGCAAATGTGGGCCCAATGGGCCAAACACTTTTTACTATCTGGGCTTCTTAATCACTCTTTGTTTGTCTCCTTTTTGTGTGTATCCTTATTTTTGCTGACTACGATAAAAAAACAGATTTTTTTTAAAAAGCCAGTGCAAAAATCATGGCTATAATCAGTAAACCTTATGGAAATGTGTCATTGCAATGGTTGGATAGTTGTACCCAGTGAAACCTCAATACCTCCAACAGCTCCTCCAACAAAACAAAATGCATTCATAAAGGGATTTTTTGATGCTGAAAAATGAAAATGGTTCATCAGCTTGCAGATATCAGGTTTTCCCATTTAACTTTCTTCTCATGAATTGCAAAATAAGGTAAATAAGGTAAGCTTTTAAAGATTCCTAAATTACCAACCCAAATGTTGAAGATGTTGCATAACCCTGTTGCTCTATACAGGGGGATTCAGCCCTTTGCAGTTCGAAACTGATAAACTTAAGCGTGTTACCATCAGGGTATTGAGTTTATCTGCATCATACTATTTGGAACCAATAAGGAACAAAGAGGATAACTGTGACATTGGCAGAAAAACTGACGTTACGATAGATTTGGATATTGTAGTGACTGACATTACAACCAACAAGTAGATAGAAAACATGTAGAAAAAGTAAAAAAAAGAAACAGAGAGCCCACCCACCTTATACATCTAAGCAAAGGCATCTCCTCAACTGAAATGCATGCAAAGAACTCCTTGAACAAGCAATCCAAAATGCTTAATGGTAGGTCTAACAAGAAAACAGTGTTGCTACCTACGTACATAAAACAAGCAACTGGGTGCCTGTAATTAGTAACCAGCAACTTCACCTGCTTTCACTGGCTGCTCAAATTAAAGTGACTAATGCATGCTAACAGAGTGACTGGTTTCTACTAAGTAATGCACTTATACTGCTATGCTTTTACTTTGTAAAGCTTAACCTGTTCTAGTAATCCTTAATGTAGTGAATACTGAACATTGTTTCTCATTTGCAAGATGCTTATGTTAAAAATATCTGCTAGATGACTAAATGTAAGTGCAAATTTTTCTGGCTCAACAATCCATCCTGGTCTTAGTAAAGGACATGGTCGCCTTAACTACTGCAATGATCCTCTCTTGTAATCCACAATAAAACAGACGATCCACAAATAAGCATCTCATCTGGTGTTCCAGTTTCCAATTAGGACACATATCACACCACACATTATCCCACAAATCATTCCACTATCTGTGCTGGCTGTACATGGCTGCCTCAATCACATTAAAGTCATTAATGCTTGCCTGCAGTGACTTATGGATCTCTGCTATTAGACATACAGGTTTTTGACCATTGTACAATTTGCACTTTCATCCTTATGCACAAGGCAGCCTCTTTCAAGTCTGTCCTTATATGTGGTACAATGGTGGAATGAACTACTTATTTCAAGAATCTCTTGAATATTCACCCAAGAGCATCTCCTCTTCAAACAATTTTCACCCTAACTTCCCAACTTACTTTTACTTTTCACTTCCATATTTATAATTCTCTTTTCTGACATTTATGTAGCACTTTATACATTTATGCTCTATGCTATAGATGGACACAAGGCCTTGCATCCATATCCTGCATTTCTTATGTAATTTGGTCCATTTCCAAGGCTCTTGCAGATTTGTCCCTACTATGTAGCGAACAGAGTAGTATCACCAGAAACCATGAAAGCAGTATTGAGCCATATAGCTGAAAAGCAACCAGCAAAAGAAACAAAGAAGAGGAAGAAGCCAGAATGTATATAAGAGCAGCACAGATCACTGTCATCACTGCTACACTGCCTCCTTCTATGTCTCCAGTTAGATACCTTTAATAAAAGTTATGTGATGGAAAATGTTTCTAAGAAAGATTGAAGCTTTGATCATTTCAGTTCTCCCATATCTCCTAACTGTCTGGTGCTTCAGATAAGCTCCTACACAGCCAACCAGATGAAAGCATGGGAAAGCTTGGATGCCTTTACTTTCATCGTGCGTGGATTGGTAACGCAAATATAATTTAGATCCTTAATATGACTACATTGTGTCTGCTCCAATAAGTACTAATTTTAGTGGGGTTTTTGTTTGTTTGTTTGTTTTTTTGTGCCATGTGCAAAGATTGCTAGGATTTACTTTTTCAACGGGGCAAAAACATTGGCTCAAATTGTTGTCGGCTTTTTGCTAAGCAGCAAAGATTTTCACGAGTTAACAAGAAAGCAACTATGGCTTTAAATTAGCCACAACACAGTAGAAGCTAACAGAGACAATCCTAGACAACTTAATTGATTTTTATAAATCTTTGACAAAGTGATCACTGCTAACTCTAACATTCTTAGACTAAGCTCCTTGTTAACCCAACAAAAAGCTCACAAGTCAATTTTCTTGATGTCTTGTATTAAAATTATTGGCTCACTCCCCTTTTACATTGACTTTGCAAGGAACCTGAAGTAACTTCAATCAGTTTAATGATCTGAAAGATTGGATTAAACAAAAACACTGCTACTATAAGGCATTTTCCAATGATAAAGAACAAATATTCCACACACATTCAGATCTACAGTGAGCAAGGTTGACCATCACATCTTGTTATGATGTGGATGTGAAATTATATCAATATAAGCAATTGGTGATGGATGGATGGATGGATGTGAACAAACTGTGAAAACTGTTCATGTTAAAGGAGTCAAGAATGATGGAGATCATTTTTGCAAATAGATATAAATGTTTCTTTAAAGGCTAAATAATTAGGATATTGTTCTGTAAAAATAATTAAAAAATTTCTCATTTGTTGCAAGGGATAAAAGCAAGCTTCCCTGTAAACAACCTGCCTCTCTACATCAACAACGTTTGTCAAGCTTTTCTCCATTCAAAATAAGAGTTACGTGACGGAATAACTTCAGTGCACTGTGTAGCTCAACCAATCATATGCGACTTCCCAAAGATGTCAAACAACAGTGCAGCGTTTGGTATTTTATGTCAGCAAAAGCATCTGCAGTAATGTGATATTTTGGCCAAGTGAATAGTGTGTTTGTCCTTATAAACTTATTAAATTACTATAAAATTTTTTGTTAAGTGAGACAAAGGGAAAACAGCCACTGCGTGGCATTTTTTTTTATATATCATTGAAAAAGTAGTGGAATAATGTCTCCTAACCCTGCAGTAACAATGAGCTGGTTAGTGTTAGCAACTTTCTTTAAGGATAACACAGCTGGAGCAGAGGATTGAAACGCTACAAGGCATTCGTGGGAATTTATTGACTCTATTGCAGCTTCTGTACAAGCAACTGAGTTGTCAAATAGACTAAGTCAAATCTTCATACGCCAAGGCATGTCGAATGTGGAGCTTCCCGCTACAGACCTGGCTGATACACTTCCTTGGATGTGTTCAAATGACACTGGAATAGCTGGGGAAATCCCAAACTGGACAGTCAGACTGATCTGTCCTAATGGAACGGTGTTGGTACCAGACCAAAGTCATCAACCCCAGCCAGAACCTGGTCTGATGTTGTTCGTTGCAGAGGTAAATCCAACAGGAAATTTAAAGCTCCAGCACTCACTCCACCACTTGAAGTCTCACTACATAATAAATACGATATTTTGACTCATATTAAAATAAATGATTATGATTGTGATGCAAGCATCAATAAAAACTTAAGAAGTAGCCCTAAAACTCGGCCAAGGGCTAACCAAACCAGGAGGAGAGACCAAATTTACACTAACAGGAGGACAAGAGAAACTATCGGTGCCTCCACACAAAAAGAAAAAGAAATAGACACAATTCTGATTAGAGACTCTATAACACAGCATGTGAGGATGGCAAAGATGGAAAATCTAAGATTTTCTGATACATCAGTCAGGGAACTGACTGAAGAGATCTTGCCAACAATTCTGTCTTCATATATGAAGATATGAAGATTATTGTCCACAGGGGGTCTTTTGATATTTTGAGGAGGAAAATCGGCTCTGATTTCCTTAAGAAAGACTTTTCTCTGCTGTTGGAGAGACTGTCAGTATAGGGCACACCATGTTCACATTTCAGGACCCATTCTGACAGCGGGTAAAGGACTTGAACTTTTCAGTAGACTTCTTGGCCTTAACACATGGTTATCAAATTCATGTATCGCTCATTGGATAAAGTTCATCGATAACTTCAATATCTTTTGGAACTGTAAGGAGCGACTCAGACCTGATGGTGTGCATCCAAATCTAACTGGATGCAGATTACTTGGTGCACATTTGCGTCATGCTGTTGGGATGGCAAACCCAAACA
>JBAMHW010000009.1:9067467-9084763 GCA_037177495.1 Rhadinocentrus ornatus | reverse complement strand
CCCAAACTGGACGGTCAGACTGATCTCTCCTACTGGAACAGTGTTGGTACCAGACCAAAGTCATCAACCCCAGCCAGCAGCTGGTCTGATGTTGTTCGTCGCAGAGGTAAATCCAACAGGAAATTTAAAGCTCCAGCACTCATTCCACCACCTGAAATCTCACTGCATAATATATGTAGACTCATATTAAAATGAATGATTGTGATGCAAGCATCAATAAAAACTTGAGAAATAGCCCTAAAACTCGGCCAAGGGCTAACCAAACCAAGAGGAAAGACATAATTTCCACTAACAGGAGGACAAGAGAAGCTTTTGGTGCCTCCACACAAAAAGAAAACGAAATAGACACATTTCTTATTGGAGACTCTACAACACAGCATGTGAGGATGGCAAAGACGGAAGAACAAGTGCGAAGTTTGTGGAAGGCATAGCTATGTTGGCAGAGCAGGGGACGGGAGGGTGTGCAGGAGGTTCACAGAGCAAAATTTACAACAAAGATAACATGTCATGATGCGTTTAGGGTCCTGGCTGTAATAAAGCTACTGCAGACAGCTGTATCTGAAATCAAGCCTGGACCCAGAAGGATTCCTGTGTTAGTTAGTAAAAGAAGGAATTGAAAGCAGTCAACTTGTGGGGTGAATCGATCTAATCTGTTAACTGTACCATGTATAACTCAGAATACAACAGAGATCAGTGTAAGCTTCATAAAGTTAGCTGTACGTAATATTAGGTCTCTGTCCAACAAGTCACTATTAGTTAATGACTTTATCATTTGTCACAGTTTAGATTTTCTTTGATTTCTTGATTTTGCTTCTTTTGAAAATCGTAGTTTTATTTTAAGGGGCATTTCAAAAATCCTGTACTTAATCATTTACAGAAGTCCAGGACACTGTGCAAATTTTATTGATGAATTTTCTGAATTATTGTCGGTTATCTCTACTGATTTTAACCATTTTATCTTAACTGGGGATTTTAACATTCACGTAGATAACATGGTGGATGGTAATGTCAAGGAATTTTCTTCCATATTGGACATGTTTGGTTTAGCGCAATATGTAAAAGAACCAACCCACATTCGAGGTCACATTCTGGACCTGGTTATCTTAAAAGGTGTTGATATTTCTTCTGTTGCGGTTACTGACTTGGCCTTGTCTGACCATTTTTGTATTTTGTTTTACTGATCACTCAGAATGTCCAAACAACCTGCTTCTCAGTTAGGAAGAGGAACATTAATGAAAGAACAAGTGCTAAGTTTGTGGAAGGCATAGCTATGTTATAACAACCAGTGCAGTCAGTTGATGGACTCCTGGATCATTTCAACCTGAAAGTCTTGAATGTAATGGATGCTGTTGCACCAATAAGAATCAAGGGCTTGACCAAACAGAAAACCCCAAGGAGAAACAGCACTGTGGTCAACAGCCTAAAAAGAGAATGCAGGAAAACTGGCGGAAAAATACATTTCAAATTCACTATGAGCTGTACAAACAAAGCCTGGGTAACTATAACAATGAGCTATGCAAGGCCAGACAGCTACATTTATCTGAAATGATTAACAAGAACGTCAAAAATTCTCACACTCTATTTGCTATGATTTACAAATCCTCCTGTACAGATAAGCCCAGAGCTCCTTTCCACTGAGAAATGCAACCATTTTGCCAACTTTTTTAGCCTAATAATAAAAGCAATTAGGCAAAATATTAATTCCACACAGTCAAACAAGAAAACTACTCTGTTTAAAACCTGGCGATAATTCGGATGTTATTTCGCAATTTAATATGGTTAATTTAAAGATCCTACAAGAAATACTTTAGGCATTTGAAATCAACAACATGCACTCTGGACATTATACCATCTGACTTTGTAAAAATAGTTTTTACCTCAGTGGAAAGTGATCTCCTACTTCTTGTAAACAGCTCACTGGCATCAGACATTTTTCCCAAGTCCCTAAAGATAGCTGCCATTAAGCCACTCCTAAAGAAAAGGACTCTAGACGCCTCTTTAATGAACAACTATAGATCTGTCTCTAACCTTTCTTTTATATCCAAGATTATTGAGAAAGTTGTATTTTACCAGCTTAATGACTTTTTAAATGAAAGTGGAAATCTTGATAAATTTCAGTCCGGTTTCTGACCTCATCACAGTACTGAAACAGCTCTGGTCAAAGTAATAAATGACATTAGGTTAAATACTGATTCTGATCAAGTATCAGTCCTGGTTTTGCTGGATCTCAGTGCTGTGTTTGATACTGTAGATCACAGAATCCTGTTGCACAGGCTGGAAAACTGGGTTGGACTTTCTGGAGCGGTCCTTAACTGGTTCAGGTCCTATTTAGAAGGCCGGAGTTATTTTGTTACGATCGGCAGCTATAAATCCGAGCAAGTAGCCATAACTTGTGGAGTCCCCCAAGGGTCAGTCCTTGGACCTCTTCTTTTCAACTTGTATATGCTCCCTTTGGGTCAAATGTTACAGAACTTTAGCATTAATTATCAAAGTTGTGCAGATGATACACAACCTTATGTGTCCAGACGACTGCAGCCCAATAGACAGTGTCTGTAGCAAATAAACACCTGGATGAGGGAGAATTTTCTACGTTTAAAAGAAGACAAAACTGAGATTATTCTGTTTGGTAGCCAAGAGAAGAGGGTCAGCTTTGGTAAACACCTATCACCGACCAAGTTGGTAACCTTGGAGTGTTGATAGACTCAGATCTGACTTTCAGCAGCTACATCAAATCTGTCACTTAGAAGCTTTTACCAACTCAGAAACATCAACAGAATTAAAAGTTTAGTCTACCAGAAAGACCAAGAGAAACTCATCCATGCATTCATCTCCAGTAGACTTGTAATGGTCTTTTAACAGGGCTTCCTAAAAAGACCATTAAACATTTGCAGCTTATCCAAAACGCTGCTGCTAGAGTTTTAACCAGGCCTAAGAGATCTGAACACATCACACCAGTTTTGAAATCTTTACACTGGCTTCCAGTTAGTCATAGAATAGATTTTAAAACCCTTCTGATCGTTTTCAAATCCCAGAACGGTTTAGGTCCAGCATACATATCTGTGATATGTTCAGAGAATATAAACCTATCAGAACTCTTAGATCAAAAGATTCTGGTCAACTAGTCCAGACCAGAGTCCAGACTAAACATGGAGAAGCAGCATTTTGCTGTTATGCTGCTAACAAGTGGAACAAACTGCCAGTGGAAATTAAACTTTCACCAAACATTGACATTTTTAAATACAGGTTAAAAACGTTTCTTTTCTCATGCCTATGAATGAAACCTGCACAGTAACTTTTTAACATCTCTTCTTAATCATTTTAATGTAATCTATGATTTTATTGTGATTCTTGCTGGGGGTTTTTTCTGCGTTTTACTATTTCTTAATATCTGTAATGCTTTTGTTTTATGTAAAGCACTTTGAATTGTCCTGCACTGAAATGTGCCATACAAATAAACTGCCTTGCCTTGCCTTGTTGATAAATGTAGCTTTTGTTTTCACTGTAGTTTATGTTAACCTAAATTACCGCTTGAAATTAGCGCTAGCATTGCTAAGCATAGCAATTTGCTGTGTGTAAATCATCTTCGCTCGTCATCATGATGTTTGCTGGTGCTATGTTCTCTGTCCTTCATAGACTGTATATAAAAGAGCCGTCATCTAACAAAACAACAACCTGCAAGAAACTCTCGTGGGAGGGGAGGAAGAACGCTCTCCATGTTTTTCTCTTTCGACTGCAGCTCTGATTTGAAACACTAGATGTCAATGCTGCTTATTTTGCCTTTAATTCCCTGTCCTGTACATAAAGCTTCAGCATACTGGTTCTTTGTGATTCAACCTTTATTTGATACTTTATTTGAGACATAATAATAAAGAAAAGTGATGTCAAAGTAGCTCAGTGGTGGAGACAGCCATTTAATAATCACACCCCATGATGACCTTTTGCATGTCATTCTCATTTCTTTTCCCACGGCTAACAATAGCACCATGCAGTGCAGGTCGACACCGGGCACAAAATAAGATTATTAAAATTACCCAAATGGCATTTCAGCGACTTATAATGATCTCCAACGAAGGTAGGTTTTCACAGTAAAAAACTTAAAATGTCTGTAAAACTTTAGATACTGCTCATAATCTACTTCTCAGTTGTCAATCTGTGGACTCAGCATGTTCCACGTCATATTGCCAAAATATGCCAAAATATTGCTGCTTCCATGTCACGCTTTTGCTTTCATTAAACTCAGCTAGAAATTTGATTCTTGGACACAATTTGACAAATCTGTGATGATTTGAGACATTCTGAACACACAGAAGGACGGGCATGGGAAAGCAATTATCACACAAATGCTTCTGAACTTGCTAAGAATAAATTGATTTGTGGTGTAAATCACTGTTAGGATAATGTAACAGGTATGTAACAAAACTGTGCATTTATTCTATATTGGTAGCAGCTAGCCATTTATCTGTAATGCATTTTCAACACCTTAAGCAATTTGGGATACCTCCTGGCTTAGATCAAGCAAAGGAGGCCTGTGTTAGCACCGGAATGCTAACACTTGGCATCGAAAAAAGACACATAACAGTGAAATCTTTTTTTAAACAACTAGGGATTGTAGGCGTTTACTCATTTGAACTCGGAGT
Organism: Rhadinocentrus ornatus; assembly: GCA_037177495.1. Lineage (NCBI taxonomy): Eukaryota > Metazoa > Chordata > Actinopteri > Atheriniformes > Melanotaeniidae > Rhadinocentrus > Rhadinocentrus ornatus. The sequence goes on along the minus strand of JBAMHW010000009.1, from coordinate 9,080,126 downwards.
AGCTTCTTCAGCCCCTCAATTTCACAACCTCCTGCCATGCTGTCATGTTTGAAGCTGGACTGCTTGATCTCCTTCTCAAGTGATGAGATTTATTCACTTTGAGCAAATTAAAACGTGTAGATTAATGTTTGGCTTGTTTTTCTGTTTAAGTTTTCTGTTTGAAGTCAAGTTAGGATCACAAGAAATTAAGTTAATTGTTTAAAGCCCAACCCAAGGACAAATAACAAAATGTTAAAAAAAAAAGAGTAATAGAAATCATTTTTGTATATTTATCATATGTTACCGTTAAATAGCTATTCTAAGATGCATATTGCTCTGTACTGTGAGGGAGACACATCATCATGTCACACCTGTTGTGATAGAAAAGGTAGATGGAAATGCAAAATTAAAGTAAACCTCTAAATACTAACTTGAGGTGCTTTTTTTTGTTTATAAAGGCTGATGAGCAAAAAGACAAATGAAATATACTTTAATGATATGTTAATTTTAAACATATTACTTGTATCACATGATCACATAAACAATCGGCTGTTTCTGCTTTATTATTCGCTGACATGAAAGAATAATCACAACAGTAAAAGTATGATAGGAAAAAAGTATTCCGATTCTGAATAGCTGAAAAGAACATTAAAGATTTCTCCCAAATTGTCTCTCAAATATTTATTTGTGTATGTGTTTGTAATCTTCTCTGAAGTTTTCTGTCCAGTTTATTACAAGCACAATAATGTAGCTCATACCCTCTCTGCATAGTAACACTGCAGTGTAGTTTATTCACACTAAAGCAAGTAGTGTAAACATGTAAAATGCATCATTTTTACAAGGTAATATTTAAAAAGTTCCATTAAAATTTATGTTGATGCTGAATGGATACATCATGCTCTGCAGGGGTTTGGGATTCAGAAGATGTTGGGATGAACGTCGCTATCTTCCAGTCTGAGGCTGCGGAACTTGTCCTAGTTCTCCACTGAGGGTAGGGTGGAACATCAAGTAATTACGTGCACTGCCACATCAGCAAAGGATAGTGTCCAGTTGTTGAATTGTACTTTTATCCCAAAGACAAAACTTAGAAAGGACACAATACACAAAACTTGTTGGTATGACAGCCATTAAGCTTCACTGTACTGTTTGTACTATTGTTCCACCACAGGTAGTCTGACAGTTAAGACCTTTTCAAGCAGCAAAAATGCAAATACAACATGACTGTGTCATAAAAGACAAAATAGTTTAGATTTTGCTCAGTTGTCACTTGAAATGAAATGGCATGGTATTTTTATAAAGTTGTTTTTATCACAAGACAAATTGTGGTTTGCATGAAGATTTGGTCATATATGAAATAATTAAAGATCTTCAGACCAGAGGGGCAATAGGGGTCGGGTGCAGTGTCAGTTGGGTGGCGGCCGAAAGCAAGGACCCTGGCAGTCTGATCCTCGGCTGCAGAAGCTAGCTCTAGTGATGTGGAACGTCACCTCCCTGGCGGAGAAGGAGCCTGAGCTGGTTGAGCGGTTCCAGCTAGATATAGTTGGACTCACTCGATGCGTGGCTTGGGCTCTGGAATGACTATCCTCGAGAAGGGCTGGACCCTCTTCCATTCTGGAGTTGCTCCCGGTGAGAGGCGGCGAGCAGGTGTGGGCATACTCATTGCCCCCCGACTTTCATTGCTCCCCGACTTGGCGCCTGTATGTTGGGGTTTACCCCGGTGGACGAGAGGGTAGCTTCCCGATTGTTGTTTGTGCTTATGCACCAAACAGCAGTTCAGAGTACCCACCCTTTTTGGAGCCTTGGAGGGGGTGTTGGAGAGCACTCCTTCCGGGGATTCCTTCGTTCTGCTGGGGGACTTCAATGCTCACGTGGGCAATGACAGTAAGACCTGGAGGGGCGTGATTCAGAGGAACGGCCCCCTGATCTGAATCCAAGTAGTGATTGGTTATTGGAATTTTGTGATCGTCATGGATTGTCCATAACCATATTCAGACATAAGAGTTTCCACATGTGCACTTAGCACCAGGACAATCTAGGCTGCAGTTCGATGATCAACTTTGTAGTCATATCGTCAGACTTGCGGCCACATGTCCTAGACACTCGGGCGAAGAGAGGGGCGGAGCTATCAACTGATAGTGGTGAGTTTGCTCAGATGGTGGGGGAGGATGCTGGTCAGGCCTGGCAGACCCAAGCATGTTGTGAGGGTCTACAGCTCCCATCTCCGGCAGAGCTTCAACCATGTCCTTTGAGGTGGGGGACATTAGGCGCATTCCGACAGAGAAGTTCTAAGAACGCAGATCTAAGAACTGCCATAGTTCTATGAACTGTCCTTCCCCAGGGGAACTGTTTCATGTTGCATTCGCACATGAGTTGGGGGCGGTAGGGGAGACCGATGTGACGCAACTGTCTGCGACAGTGACATGTGACTTTAGCGCCACACAACAACAAAACAAAGCCCGTGAAAAATAAAGAGAGCACAAAACAACACCGCCAAGCTGGAGGACGAAGAGATCGCCGTATTCACGCTCTGCTCGACGAGGATGGACGATAAAATCAGGCGTCTAATGTCGAGGTTGGAAATGCACATGGAGAGTCGGGAGATGAAGAAAGCAGCAGCAGGAGATGCTTCATCATTTCACAGAGGAAGAAAGGAGAGCAGAGCGCTGCAGACAGAGGAGACGTGTAAGTTTAACTTATTAAACATGCACAGATTTATATGTGCGTCATATGAGTAAACATGTCAGACGGGTTTCTACTGTCTGCGATGAGCAGATTGCAATAAGTGAATATTTTAGATGGCAGGTTTATTGTAACTCGTGTTCTGTTTGCGTTTCAGAGGTTGCTGCGGCTCCTTGAACACTCCTCAGTGTCCGGATGGTCCGGAGCAAAGCTGGTGGCTGGTGGAAGAAGGTTGTTCCCAGTTATACCGATAAGCAGTGGATGGAGACGTTTCCTATGTCCAGAGAGACATTTCAGTACATCTGTCGCCACCTGAGGCTGCACTGAAGAGGATGGACAGAAGCACCTGCTGCGGATACAGACGGAGTTGAAAACTGTAATGTAATGCCCCTGGATAAAGACTTAACATGTAGCAAGCAAAGATATAGTATTTAATATTTCATAGCTATTATTGGTTAATAACTTCTTAAAGTTTTTATTAGAAAATATTTCATAGATGTGGCAAAACCACATCTAGCTGGCAAAAACTGAAAACTTCTGACTCTTTACAAAGTCATTTATTTTTTATAGTGAATACAGCTGTGAAAAAATAACGACATGCGCGTGATGTATATGATTATGCATATCACTGTCCATTACACACCAGAGACCCTCTATCACAGCTCTGCCTGTAGAGCCGCTCGCTTTGTGCCTGTTCCTGGAAGAACTGCAGCATGTTGAAGCTGCATCACTTTGCTTCTGCTGGTCAGCATCTGACCCAAGCTTGTCCTGCATGGTAGCCAGAAGACTGTCAGCACTTCTTCTCTTTCCTGAAAAAAACACGGGGAGGGTGTAGGCAGATATTTCAAATAAAACAACTATAAAAAAATATTTTATATTGTGACACAGTGACACTCAACAAGATGCATGTAAAATGAAATAGGATGTTATATTTACCAGGTCTAGGGTGGCAGAGGGTGCTGGCTTTTGGTGGCGTAGGTGCTGAATGGATAAACATTTTAGAATAAAAAAAGTTATAAACATGAAGGATGCTACTAAAGCTAACCTTTTATTATAATATATAGTGTAAAATTCTCAATTGTCCAAGACTGCACAAGTTGTAATAACAGTCATTTCAACTGGAATTAAACATAAAAAAAAAAGTTTAAGTCCAGTTGAAATGACTGAGCCTGCTATTACAATCAGTTCTGTGTGGCTCCATCTGTTCCCCTTTTTACATTTAAACAAATATCTGTATATGAGCACGTGGTCTGTTTACACCTGACCATTATCTCCATTACATCAAGAGCAGAGATTTTATAGTTAAGCTGTTTTCTTTACCTAATCGATGTGGCGAGGGCTGCTGGTGGCTGCAGGAGCATCCAGCCGGTTAGCTCCGTCTCTGATGAAGTAAACATGAATCAGAACCAGATTATATACAAAAAAGATGGAAAACTGGTGATGTGGATCAGCTCAGCTATTTGGGTGGTATTTGAGTACAAGTCATAGGTTTATACAGAAGCTTTAACGCTTCTTGTTCTGGTTACTAACCTTCAAACTCCTCTGAGTATGCGGTGTTCTTACTGCTGGTGATCGCCACCAGAAGCCGCAAGCAGGAGTCCTTTGCTGCGGCATAGCCTGAGCAGGCAGGTCGGTGGTCCGAGGTGTAGAATTTTCTGGTTTTTCAGTTCGTCCCACTCCGGTTGTTGAGGTCTTGTGTGTTTTCTAAATGTGCTGCGTCGCGTTATGATAAACACGTTCTCTAACTGAGAACTGGTCGTCGTGAATATTTTTATATTCCGCTGCGAACCTTCAGAACCTCTGAATGTCCTCTGTGGTAGACGGTCAGAAGAGCTTTAACCTCCTCGTCGGTCCATTTATCGCATGCTCTGTTGTTGTTGTCGTCCGTAGCTGCATTCGTGCTTTTTTAAATATAGCGGTGACATGAGAAGCGGATATCTGAAAGGGGCGTAGCTACTAGTCACCAAACACCTACGTCATGAGGGTTCCTATTGAACTACGAAAAGAACCTACCTCAGAGCAGGAGCTAAAATGGTTATAGGAACTGAGGGTCTTTAGCCCTAGTTCCTATATGTTGGAATGCGCGAAAAAACAGCCTGGTTGCTGAAAAGGTTATAGGAACTGCAAAAGGTTCCTACAGTCGGAAAGGGCCTATTAAGTCCGAGTGGGCTGTGTTCCGTGCCTCTATTGTTGAGGCGGCCAACCGGAGGCCGTGTCGTCAGCCTCATGTTGTGGCTGTAACTTTGGCAGTAAGGTCGTCGGTGCCTGTCGTGGTGGCAATCCCCAAAGTCGTTGGTGGACACCAGCAGTGAGGTATGCCGTCAAGCTGAAGAAGGAGTCCTATCGGGCCCTTTTGGCCTGTGGAACTACGGAGGCAGCTGATGGGTATCGGTAGGCTAAGCGGAACACGGCTTCGGTGGTGGCTAAGGCAAAAACTTGGGCATGGGAGGAGTTTGGAGAGGCCATTGCATGGACATCGGGGACAGTTCCCCTAAACTGGCAGACTCGGGTGGTGGTCCCCCTCTTCAAAAAGGGGGAACGGATGGTGTGCTCCTACTACAGGGGGATCATACTCCTCAACTTTCCTGGTAAGGTCTATTCTGGGGTCCTGGAGAGGAGGGGGCATGGGAGTTTGCTCAACCAGTCTACATGTACTTTGTGGGCATTGAGGGGATCTGGTTTGGTGGCCTCAGAATTGGATCTCTGCTCTTGGCGGATGATTTGGTTCTTTTGGCTTCATTGGCCGTGATCTTCAGCTCTTATTGGAGCGATTCGCAGCCGAGTGTTAAGCAGCTGAGATGAGAATCAGCACCTCTAAATCCGAAAACCTGGTCCTCAGCCGGAAAAGGGTGGAGTGCTTTCTCTGGGTCGGGAGTGAGGTCCTGCCCCAAGTGGAGGGTCTTCAAGTATCTCGGGGTCTTGTTCACGTGTGAGGGTGGATGGAGCGGGAGATCGACAGGCGCATCGGTGCGGCGTCTGCAGTGATGCGGCTCGGGCATCTGGTCAGGATGCCTCCCGGACGCCTCCCTGGTGAGGTGTTTGGGGCACGTCCCACTGGGAAGAGGCCTCAGGGAAGACCCAGGACACGCTGGAATGACTACATCTCTCAACTGTAGTCTCGGGATCCCCCCAGACAAGCTGGTTAATGTGGCCGGGGAGAGGGAAGTCTGGGTTTTCCTGCTAAGGCAGCTGCCTACGTGACCCGACCGCGGATAGGCGGTAGAAAACGGATGGATGGATAGATTGACTTCAACATCATAATTGCAACTTCAAACATGTTTTTTTTTAACTAAAGTACCGAAAAATTTAGCTTCAATACCTTGAAAATAAACAAAAAAATTTAAGAAAAATGCTAAAATAGTTTGTCCATGTTGAGTTTGTGTTGTGTTGCATTTCATAATAAAATTGCAATCTGATCTCTGACATGCTTAAAAGATTGAAAACTCTAAATCCAGTTTATCTGGTATACTTTGGTATTTGGTACAACATAACAGCTTAGTGTTGTTTGCAGCTTAAGGACAGATGTGAGACCTTGTAGTGACTTTCAATAAGAGAATTACAAACAGAAGATCACTTACAACATTTTCAATATGGACACATGATGGGTTCAAAGGGGACAAAATCATTCCTCTATTTGTGAATTATCTCCCCGTTAAACAAATAAATTACTTGATGCCCTTTTATAGAGATGCAGCCAAGATTTTCTGTTATGCATGTGAAAATCATCTGTAAAATCTAAGCAGTGAAATATCACTGAATGAGGAAACTCAAGGAGCTCCTGCAGTCAACCTGAGCCAGAGAGAAGACACAATTTTATAAGAAAAAAAACTCCATCTATTTCTACTTTCTCTTTTATAAGGGTATCATTTTTTTGTCATGCTTTCTGTCTGTTTTGAGCTCCTAGTTCTATTTCCCAACATTATTGCCCTCAGGAGAATCATACATGTCCATACTTTTCTTCCACCCAATACTAAATTCTTACTGTTTCCTACCAGTTGCTGTTTCTCCTTCCTTCTCCTGCATCACCTTTTCCTGACACTAGATAATGTACTGACAGCCCATTACTGTTATCAGGCTGTCCTTAATCGCTGATGTCACAAACCACATCAAAATATCTTACAATAAACAAAACTGCAGCCCCTTTTTCTGATAGTTTTGTCACATCATTAGAACTCAGTCAGAGGTCTTTGCCTCTCTCTTTCATAACAGCGTTTTGCCAACTTGCAAGATTTCTGATAAATATTAACATCAAGCAGTCTTCAGGCACAGAGATAAACCAGATCAGTTTTACAAAAGTGTTTATATGGCTGAAGGTTTCTTTGTAAACTGAGGAAACATGGACAAGGATTATAAGAACTATACAACTTTTCTGGTTCTCTGCACAAATAAAATTAAATATATGTAGCTCATATTTGTTTATCACAGGTCACATTTAATCAATTACCTGTGATTATCTTATAACATTAACGTTAATGTTATGGCACCTCATCATACACCAGCAACTGGATATCAACACACTGGCCATTTTAAATTTACACCATGACTGATTCTTAAAAGAAACACAAGAGGACAATATTAGAGGACTGACAAATGACAGTGGCTACGCTTACATGGACAACTATTTCATCTATTCTATTAAAATCAATCTGATCAGAGATTCTAACTGACATGTTTAGATGCTAGGTAAAGTGATCCGATCAGTTGTGTGTTTACATGATAGAAAGATTTAATACGTTGCGGTGCTTTTGACAAGCACAATGTGTTCTAATTCAGGAGAAGGTGAAGAAGACGGTAAATGTTTTTCAAATTTTTTAAATAGACAATAATTCCTCATGAACACTATCCTCCACAGTCCAGATCTGTTTTTCAAGTGAAGAAACAACCGAAGCAACATTAATGACATATATATCACGAAATATATATATAAATGTGGAAAAAAATATGTTAACAGTGATGTTGAAAGAAAGACGTGGACTACAAACGAGGTGCATGCCTTCAGTGCCATGGAATAAAGTTTTATAAACTAGTTTGAACTCATAAAACCTAAATATTTAAAAGAAAAAAGAATCCGTACTAAATTCTGTGGTAGTATTGAAGAGACAAGAGTCTGACCTGAAGGTTGCTGCCACGGAGACAGAGAGCGCAAATGTGGAGAAAGTGGAAGATGCCCTTTGAATGCATGAAGAGGGAAAAATGACTAATTTAAATCTAAATAGAGCCCGTCTGGCAGCTGGTCTTCTCTTTTTATCTCTTTTTGTCTCTGTCTATTTTAACTGACAGATGAGAGACACTGAATGTACTGAATCTATGGAGGAGTCATTGTACATCGGCATCTGTGTTATTTTTGTTGCAATTAAAACAAAGAGCAGAAATTCACTCTATTGCTTCACATCCTTACTTATTTCTAATACTAATTCATACTGTTTATTTCTGTATATTCATATTTTGGGTATGCAAAGTCTTAAAAACAATTTCTATATTACATTTAATGACACATTGTCAATACATTTCCTATTTGAGAAGCATTTTTAAAGACTTCCTTTAATAACAACCGCACACCACATTTGATGATCGCAAGTGCAGGTCCAAAGATTAATTAATAAGAAGATAATTTGAGAGTTAAGAATATATATTTGATTTTCTAAGAATTTATTTATTTATTTATTTTTTGTACATATAGGCAAGTAAAAAGAAAATTCAATTAAAAAATAGCAATATAATAAATGTTGCAATTCAAAAGGTGTTGAAAGAAGCCAAAGATTATTTCATCCAACCTCTTCTCCATACCCTAATGAATTATAATAAATATAATTATCATTATCATTATACATATTATAGTCATATTCATTGTTGGTAATAAACACTAAGCAATACCATATTTCCATTATTACCAGGTTTCTGCCAAACAAAACTCCAGTCACCATCTGAACTAATTCCATCAGGTTCCAGTCTATGAGCCATTCTTTTGAATGCTGTTTTGCTTTGATAATTTGGCAATGATATCAGAAATGGACACAATACAAATTTTTGCTTTGGCAGATTTATGCACCGCTAATGGTTAATTCAGCATCCATCTTGCATCCTGTCTCTTCTCTGAGCTCTTTTCAGCAAATAAAAGTCAATCTGTTGTCTTATCTTGTTAAATCTGTTGCTCTGTCACCTCTTTTTTTCTTTCCTTTCCCCGATGATGTCTTCCTTTCTTTCATTCATGAGTCCACCAGACTGTTTGTTCAAAATGGCCAGTATGTTGAGCTTCAGTTGCTGATGTGTGAAGAGCCATAAAGCAGAACACAGTTGTAGACGATTTCTAAACCTTGGGATGCTACAAAGCAACGACGGCTCCAGAATAGTAAATAATTAATGTAAGTCTGCCATCAAAATTACTCAGAGACACAGTGTTTTAAGGTCAGTAAGTAATGAAGTTGCCGTTTGATGGACAGACCATGACAAAGAGGTGTTACGTCCTCATTTTGTCCAGGGGTATAAAGACGGAACATAACATAATGTTACTTTTTAACAAAACAGAAGGTCATCTCAGCTCAAACAGGGATGGCAATTCAAACTCAGAACACATGTAATTTACTTCGTAACAAAATACTGCAACCAATGACCCACACAGGAAAACTCTGTCACCAATCAGTCCACAATTACTCCCAGGCTGGCAAACTGTGTCCCACTGTCCACAGTCGCCCTGAGTGATGATGCCGGTGCTCTCTTGTAGGAGCACCTCTCCGCGGATGGGTCCGCCAATCCAGAACTGGGGCCAGTGTAAACCAATCCAAATGTTGAGGGGGCGGGTCCTTGTTGAGATCCACTGTCCATCAGTAAGCCCAGCTGCAGACCGTCAGGCAATTAGGCTTGAAGGCTGACGCCCGTAACATGAGGTGAAACCAAAACTTTTCCCTAGTAATTATTAAATATAGGTTTCTAGATTAATCCTGGTAACACAGTTGTCTTTGAGGGGTTAAATGTCGGTCCAATGAGCACTAGGTGGTTATTTCTGAACTGATAGTACTGTTCACATGTCCCGAGTCACCTCTTTTCTTCATGTGCTGCTAGAAAAACAGGGAAAAGGTGCAGTGAAATATGAAATCTGTTTAGCATATTTATTCTTCAACATAGCTTGAACCCTCTTTAAAAAGCTTTCTTGTCATTGTTTAGGCAGCTTTCAGGAATATATATCCAGGTTTTTTTAAGGAACACTTAAAAGCAGTACAATACATTTACTTGTAAAAGGCCTGTTTTTTTATTTTTTTGGCCACAATAAAGTTTTTTTTTTGAAGGACCTACTATTGGCTTTTATGGTAATCATTTCCATTTATACTTTGAAATACTAAAAAATATGGCATAAAACGGGCATTTTAGTTCAGAAAATGAATTTCCACTGTGACAGTTATTCTGCATTTCACTTGTACAGATCTACCTGTGGTATATAGTATCACTATGATGTGGACTGAAGTCTCAAATGAAAACATATGGTTATCAAATGTTAAAGGTTCATGCATATTACAAATACAAGAGTCAGGGAGGAAACTTCTGTGTGCATAATTTTCTTTGCATAAAGATTCCATGCACATTTACTTCAGCTGAGTTAAGTGCCACATTTTGACTGGAGAAGACGCCTCAGACTTCCAAAGCACCTACATGTTCACGCAACACCTGGATGAAGGTGTCTTATTTATTCAGTCAGTCTCAATGAGAGCGAGCAGAATGCAGCAGATGGGATGCTCTCAGATGAGATGACTGTTTAATACATTTAGATTTGTTCATTTTTCTCTGAGTCTGCTCTGCTTGCACGGGGGGGGGGGTGTCCTGGTTGTTGTGACATCTGCTTGTTACGGACTTGAAAATGAATTCTTTTTAGCTGTCTTTGGTTTTCTGTTGCGAGTTATTCCAACAGTGTTTTAATATAAATGTGTCATATTTTGGACAGATACAGATCCACTGTGTTTAGACATAGTAAAATCCAGATTTACTTTGTTTTCATCCCTCTTTGAAGACAAAATTTTGCATAACCATAAAAAACACTTAAATTCCAGCAACTTTATTGGATCCGCCGCTTTAATTACCTGTTAAAATAAATATCTAATCAGCCAATCAAATAGAAGCAACTCCATACATTTAGTCATGTAAACATGGTCAAGATGACTTGCTGAAGGTCAAACTGAGCATCAGAATGAGGAAGAAAGGGGATTTAAGTTACTCTGAACATGGCATAGTTGTTGGTCTAAGTATATCAGAAACTGCTGATCTACTGGAATTTTCACACACAACCATCACTAGGGTTTACAGAGAAAGGTCTGAGAAGAAGAAGAGACGCACCTTAAAAAGTCCTGCTTTGGACTGTATAATTTCAACGAAAGAAAAAAACACATTAGCAGTGCCTGGAGGGGAATACTGGCCGACTGCTAAATTATTCATTTGAATTTGGAAAATTAGGAGAAAAAGTCTCTGACTAACAGTTGCCAGACTCTCCTTAACACATTCATTGTTTTATCTTTGTTAACAAACGGTCTGCTCAACATATCATTTTTGATGTGCTTCAACAGCCTGAAAGAGGTGTTTTGTTTCATTACATAATAAGCTAATGTTAATCTCTTGAATTGTTGCTTTATTTTTATATTATTTAAAAGGGTCTCAGACAGATGATCATGAAATTACAAAATAAGATGATTTTTCCCTAAAACGATCCCTAAATTGATTAAACCTTGTGAGTAATCACAGATTAAATGAAAGAAGAGACAGAATTTTTTACTATTAACCCACATTGATGTTCATATTTGTGTTTAAACAAGACGTATTTTTTACAATATATTTACTTAAAAAGTTATTCAGAATTAAATGCAAACAATAATCAAGATCTATAAAATCTTAGTCAATTTCTTCCTTTGAGTTTTGTGTGTTTTTTTAAGCACATCTCTTCCTTTTTAATCATACTTGATTATTTTGTTTTATAATAATCTATTTTTGTTGTTCATCTGATTTCATCCATAGATTTTATGTGTATCACTGCTGGTTTCAATAACATAACTCACAGATGTGCTCACACATGTTTAAATTAAGATATTCCAATGACATGATGCCAAAACACTGATATTCAAACAGAAATTCTCCGTCACCCGGAGACTCCGATTGCTCCCATTGGCCGAAGACAGTAAAGCATGCTTCCCTGCAGGCTTAGTACCGCGAATTCAAAGCCTTACAGTCTGCTCCAGAGAAGTAGTAGAGAAGAGAAAGATTATGGAAGAGAAAGAAATGGAATAGAAAGAAAATTGGAGATTAAGTGTTTTTGTCTTTTTCATTTCACATCAGTCCTGAAGCTTTGTCTCTTGGTGAAACTGAAGAAACAGAAGAGGAATAAACACCGACCCGACACACATACTGCATCATTGAAGATGCAAAAAGTGACAGATGAATTCCCTGTAGCGTTTTTAGAACATCGGTCTCTACTTCACTTTCTCTTGGATGCAGACAGTGTCACCAGGGTGTAAGTATGCCATCTCAGTCAGGAGTTGGAGACCTCTGACCAGGATAGCTTCCTCTCATGTAGCTGCTGGTTCGGTGGGTGTCACAAAGATCAGTGATGCCAAACTAGCCTTTCCTCATCTGTCATAAATAGACCTTTAAAAAGCCTTAAGTAACTTTACGAGCAGAAAACTCCAGGTTCCGGACTTGTTTGATGGCACAGTGATATGTATAATGTGCATTTCTGGAGCTGTCCCTGCCCAGCAGCATCCCGAGCTGAAGAATTGCACTATACAACTTTTTCTTCTGGGACAACACATGATGTTGCAGCAGTGTTTTTCCTACAACTTCACACGTCTCCACAGATAAACTAGGGATGCACTAGTATCATGACACCAGCATCGGGTATCAGTCTGATACCATGTGTGTGTACTTGTATTCATAAAAGTTCTCCGGTACTTGTTTGAGGGGGCGAGTCTCAGAAAATAGGATTGCTGGTTGAGTCGGCAGACTATGGACTATGATTCCGGTCAGAG
>JBAMHW010000009.1:9032662-9049921 GCA_037177495.1 Rhadinocentrus ornatus | reverse complement strand
TAACCTGATGTGTTTCAAGTTTTTACAATAAACTATCACGTTATAACCTGATTTGTTTCAAGTTTTTACAATAAACTTTCACTTTATAACGTGATATGTTTTTACTATAAACTATCACGTTATAACCTGATTTGTTTCAAGTTTTTACAATAAACTATCACGTTATAACCTGATTTGTTTCAAGTTTTTACAATAAACTATCACGTTATAACCTGATGTGTTTCAAGTTTTTACAATAAACTATCACGTTATAACCTGATTTGTTTCAAGTTTTTACAATAAACTATTACGTTATAACCTGATGTGTTTCAAGTTTTTACAATAAACTATCACTTTATAACGTGATTCGTTTTACATTTTTACTATAAACTATCACGTTCAGAAAATGAATTCTGAAGACAAATAGAATGTACATTTAGGAAGGACACTTAGCATGGTTAACACAACCACCTTGACTTTGCTAACAAGACTCTTTTTTTATTTGCTTATAGATATACAGTTACAAGCCAACTACAAGGCTCAGAAAAATTAAGGGAACACAAAATCCTTAAAGTGTAACTTAAAATCAGTCCCACTTCTGTGATATTAATCTGTCCAGTTATGAGGTAGCACTAGGGCTGCCAACTATCCTGTATTAGCCAGGATATCCCGTATTTTTATCTAAATTGGGTTGTCCCATATGTGACGTCTCTTGTCCCGTATTCGGAGTGCTGCTCGTTGTCTTTGCCAGTATGTTGCCGTTACGGTTGCCTAGAGACAGACACCACATTTTGGCACTGCTAACAACACCTGCGCCTTTTTAAAATGTCCTCTGCATCTGATACTCCACCATGTCCTCAAAACCGAAAACGCTTTCATCCCTAGCTGGACAGCATCAGTGGAGATGTTTACAAGACAAACTGTAAAATGTGTTGCCCAGTGTTTCCAGTGGCACGCAGTGGGCTGCCTGACATCAGACATCATGCATCAGGAGAGCAACACTGGAGACATGTAAGAACACAGAAGACTAGAGCTCAGTGTCCCAGTTCTTCATCCCCCAATCATCTCCTCAGACTGATCCGATGTGGGACATCATGTCATGATTGATCCATGTCCGGAATTTAGGAGAATGGGTTTTTAAACTCGAATGAATGATCATTTATTTATTATACAGTAGTATTAGTCATTATAAATATAATATGGCCATTTAAAGAAAAAGTCAGACTAATGGATTAACAGTTAATAAATAAATGTTGTCCAGAGAAAACATTTATTTTTAAAATAGAACTTAAAAGTTACATTAAGTTTTCAATGTATTTAGTTTATATTTAAAAATTTCATTGTTGCTCCACACATACAGATCTGCTTTAGGTACTGGTGCTAATACCGCGTGGTAGATTATCCAGTATCTCTTAACAAAATTATGGTAAGTAATTGTGCAATAACTAAGTTGTGTGGTATTTTGTTATATATTTTCCCCTCGTATGTTAAATGGATGCATATTATTACAGCTTTATGGAGCCTAATTAACAGCCCTTTATATGCAATAATGTTGCACAATAAACAATGTGTTTATTGATATTAAGCATTTTAAGCTTTAAGTGTAACTAATTGCTTTTTTGATCACCCTTTACTAAAAATACTGGCACAAAATAAAACACACCACTGTATTAAACAATACTCCAACAACAGAGCCAGATGCCAACATCCCCTATCTTGCAACAGTTAGGTAGTTTGTTGTGAAGATTGGTGTGTGAACTTTTTTTACATTCAGGACATTTTTGTTGCTTTTTTTAGCACACAGTCATGTCAAAGTTTCATGCGAAATAAGGTGTTTTCATGTGGTTTGACATTTTATAAACTTTTCTGTGGTCAGGTTTATTTCTGGGAATGGAGGAGGGAAAACTTAGTTATTAAAGATCCATAAGTCTTTGTGAAGTTCACCTGAGTCTCCAACCAACAGATTTATGATTTCATAACCTCTATAACACAGTTTAACATTTACACATTAGGCTCTATATGCCTGGCTTTTTCGGTTCCTTGTGCTTCTTTAAAAGTTGTTCCTTAAAACAAAACTGTCAAAACTCAATTTTATTCAGTATTTACAATTCCAATGTACTTTCAAAGTATCTAAGTCAAATGTGAAAACTGTTTTTTATTTAGTCTTTGACTCTTCCTGGCTCAATTTCAAGTTAGTCGACAGGTTATTTACTGTTAATCAATGTGAAATAAACTCAGTGCTAATGTTGGTGAGGTCGGGCACTGGTGGAAGTTTATTTACCTCGCAGCCATTTTGGCAGGTACCCAGTGGCAGCTTAAAGGCTTTTTCAATCCAAAAGGTCAAATTTTGCTCTTGAATTTAGGATTCTTAAAGCTGTTTTAGCCCGGGAGGAAGAGATGTTAATTTTTTTTTCAAATGCAAATATGATTCATTCTGTACAAATATGTGAGTAAAGGGTTCAAGTTCAGTTTGGGTAAACTGCAGAGAAATGAAGCTAAGAAGTAAAAAAAAAAGAGCTGCTTACCAGTTGCCTGAGAGCCACAAAGAGAATTCTAGTTCATTTTCCCACTCCTCTGCTGCCCCTCATATTCCCCCAATGAAATGACCACTTGCAGAGTTCAAAGTGTGTCTTTTGTGTAACAGGAATACTGTTGCAGCATAAAGAGTGTCGGCCCTCCTCAGTCTCTCTTTCTAGCTAATTTCCTCAGAGCCTGCAGGGCCAGCTGGTAGGGGGATTTGACAGACTTCTGACAATCCTGAGGAGAGCTGACACCCAGAGCCCAAGTCTCTCCATCGCTTGAGGCTAGATTGGAAGATGCTCAGCATGCAGAGAGCAGATGAGACAACTATAGGAGCCAGCAGAGCTGTCCTTGCAGAGCTGGCTAAATTTGAAACGTCTAAGAGGGGCAGTGTGAGCAATTATAACCACACAGAGGCTACAACTTATACTTCAGCCACAGCTCATCAATATATAAATCTGTCCTTGCTGTCATTTTCAGCCCATTTTTATGCCATTCAGAAATCAAACACTTATTGTAATGGTAAAGTAGCTAAATGGGCCATTACACATTCAGGATGTTCACCATATCTGCTTGTGATTTTCAGGAAATAGTGTGGTAAAATGCAGTTATTCAGAAATGTCTGTCACCTCCATCTGATAGAAAATGAAATATAAGCTCAGTAAGTGAGTAACTTAGCTTTTTGATGGAGTCCCATTTAAAATGCAGCACCATTTGCCAGCCTAGTAGCTCAGATACTTCAATCTTTTTCAAGGCTTTAAAAGCAGAATTTACATTTATTCCCAAATAATAAAAATGTTTAAACATCCAAAGAGAAATTCAAAGTCCAAAGTCATGTGGCCCTTTTTCCCCCACTATCTCCACTAGTGTGCTATACTTGCAGTATAAATGTGAGGAGGTATGATGTGCATACAGCCATTTGCCCCCATCAATGTCAAATCACAACAGTCTTGTTTCTGACTCCAGGGAATACAAGCCTGGGTTTTCAGACAGATCTGGAATACAGCTAAAAGAACAGAGGGAGGCAAGCTCAAACAGCAGCACGGAGAGATGCTGGAGGTCTCTGGGCAGACAGAATAAAATACGTCACTCATGTTGTTGAGTCTGATTAATTCTTAAAAACATCAGAATCTATATGTAACAGAAAAACATCCTCTGACTCCAAGAAAAAGTGGGGGAATATCCTGACAATAAGTTTAAGGAATATTCTTCCTCTTTTCTGTCACAGTTATGCTCTGTATTCAGTTGACATGCTGCAAAATACGAACAATAAAAAGAAAAGAAGAATACCTTTCTGTGCCAGAGAGTCAAACTGAGACGATGTCACAGAGGCACTCAGGTTTAAACCAATCATTATAAAAGTATTGTGCAGTTTTTTCGTAAGAGCTGTGTAGAATTTTAGCTAAAATTTGTGTAAATTTGAAAGGGCCAATTTTAGATGCAGCTAAGGAATGTCTTCAAACAAAGATTGGTAAATTACTCTTAATCAACCCCATTAATTGTCTACGAAGCCAGTAACTGTTAAATGGCGTGTTCGATGACTCAGTAGTGAATTCATGTCATTTAACTCTGTAGGGACTGGCTCTAACAGCAAGCAGTGGAACTTCCTGTCATGTAGGAAGAGCGCTTTATGAATAAAATTTGATTTGATTTTATGTACTTTCCAGTCTTTAAAACCCTACTACAGAATTACAGTGATGGGAGTAACAATGTTAAGATAAATGGCATAACTTTTTTCAGTAATGGGTAATGAATTAAGAATAGGTTAAACTATAACATAAACTATCTGACTTCAATAAAACTTTGCCTATTCAGCACTATTTCGTTGAATCAGAAATGAGGAGGATGACGTCAAGGATCAAGTTAACAATTTATTAGCAGATCGAAAGCGAAACAATTACATAGTCTCTGGGTTCAAAGTGCATAGCCCTAACACCAACAGCATGCTGGGTCAGTTCACGAGACTGAAAACCCTGTCTATCTCTCCCTGAACCATTTTAAAAGGGAATGTAGGGGAGGATCTTCTTATCTCTCTCACACACACAGCTGTGAGCACCTGTGAGTCAACTCAGGCGTCTTCCTGTTTATGTAGCTCTGCACACCTGTGAAATGTAGATAGAGTGCAGAGAATAGTAAAGCAGGAAATACAACGAATAGTCTTTTGTTTCAAAGGACAAAACTGACTGCCTAAACGTGGTCATTTCAAAAACTTCTACACAAAAACTTAATGTGAAAAGAAAATACATTTTCCAAAGGTTTGATGAAAAAATTGTGTAAATGCTCAGTATCTGAGCCAGGTTAAGTGTCTGAAGACATTTCTGTCAAGCAGTGCTTTATTCGTCCACAAAAAAACACACAAAAAGCTAGTATGTTGTGTTTGTATGTTACATTTAGTGACACCTGGATAATTTACTGTTTTGTGTAAAAATATTCTACCTGGCAGAATGTGAGCACGAGTTTGAAGACAATTTCAGGGTTTTTCCTTCTTTTTACAAGTGTCAAAGTTACAGGTTAAATTATAGTTAACATGCTTTCTTGATGTGCCATTCACCTTGGAATATCAATCGCACTATCAATCAAGTTCAATCGTCTTTGAACAGACACTTTGTGACTTTATCTGCTGATCCCTTAGTTGGAAGTGTGTTTTTTTTTGTTTGTTTGTTTTTTTTAGGGGGGGTCACAAACCACAAAAATGCCAGCTTTAAAAACAAATTAAAAAAAGAAAAGCTTTATGTCAAAAACAAAAAAAGTCAATGAAATGATTAAAGTGAAAACTAGTAGTCATTTTTGGTAAGGAAAGGATGTCTCTAATTGCTGAGGCAAATGCGGCAAAACTATTACGATGTACCCTCATTTTACACTGGGTGTGTGTGTGTGCCGCGCTCTGGCTGCGGTTTTGTTCCAGCCTCCGTGGCGGGTTAATCCACACCAGGAGCGTGTCAGGTGCGGTGTGCCCATGATTGCAGTCCGCGTGGCTGGATCCCAGAGATCACGAAATCACAGAAGAATTGGAAAATCTTGTGATTCTCCACTTCCAGGAAGAACGTCTCGTTGTCCATGATGAAAAAAAGAAAACACTGAGACACCCTGACCAATTAATGCCGTAATGTTTAAATGGTTCAGCATGCGCAAATCTGCACAGGGGCTTTTATTTTGGAAATTAATGCAAGCTTTTACACTGCTCCCGTGTCTGTTTCCTGTCTGCCCCTATCTGAACTGCTGAGTTGGACGAGTGGAGGATAGACGTATGTTTAGCGGAGAGCTGCGACACGGTGCTTCTGGGATGCGTCTGTGGCGTGCCCAGTGTGAAACACGCCATTGACTAAAACGGCCACAAATAGCTGTGAAGGCTGCGGTACAGCTGTAATGCGGCGCACGCGCACCGGTTGGAAATTGGGTGTTTTTTCACAGTCATAACCCAACTTGGGTACTGTTACCCTTGTGGTGTAATAACACATTCATCTCATCTTACAGCTGATCTGTTAGACTCACAATATAAATTTTAACCTGATTTAAATCTGGGGTTGTTTGACATTCAAATAGCAGTTAGTCTTGGTAATAGCCCCCGTGAGGTCTTAAGATGTCTCTCTCTCACCCCTCTTTCTGTTTTGAATCTGTGTTTTCACACCTGGCTTCAAGGTGAGGTAGCTGGAAGGCAAATAATGATGTGTGGGTGTAAGAATATTTCCACAGCAGCCCTTGCCATTTGTTCTTTCAACTAACAGTGGTCATGTCTAGCTTCTGATTAATTAAACATACCTTAGGGTCATGGAGTCATTGAAGGCAATGCAATTTATCATCTGGCTCATGCGTAATGTAGTGTGGCCTACTGCAGAGTCTCTCATTAAGAGTGATAAACTCAGTTGTTGCATCCAAGGCCTCTCCAGAATACAGCAAGGCCAAAAAGGAACAGAACAGGAATAAGTGTACTTCTGAGAGAACGACTGTAATCGCCAAGCTTTCATCCTTAAATTAATAGAAAAATTCCACCTCTGTCCATTTCAATAGGACTCACAAACAAGTATGGTTGTTTGTGAGGAAGATATTTTCTTTTAATTTGAAGCAAGCCGTGCAAAACAGAGCAATAAATTTGATATCAGTGATATGATCACTAGATTTGGTGTAAGCTGGACTTATTTTGTCCCTTCCCTGCATGCTCTGGCAAGTCATATCCAGTTTACACATCCAACCAGCATCTGTGTGGAATATTGCCTTTAGACATTTGCAAAAAGTAAGTTCAGTTCTCTCCAACTAGAAACATCCAGTTACATACTCAGCGAAAAGCAATGACTTTTTTCTTTTTCTCAAGGCCCCGAGAACAAAATGACATAATTTTGTTCTCACTGACGTGTATGGGGACATCTTAAGGTGAATTTATGCTTGCACGTCGTCTGCGACCATGTCACCGCCGTGCATCCCTGCTACGCAGATGGTTGACGCAGAAGTACCCCCTTGTGATTGGTCAGTTTTGGATCACATCTTGCCGGATCTTGTGGCTGAATTTGTGTGGTAACCACCGCTTCTAAAAACAATAACCAGTGGATCAAGTTGATGACAGGCTGATCGAATTATTTATTCATTTTCTTCCACAAACTGATAAAGACACTGAACCATACTGGATGACATTGTTGTTTTAGTTAATCATCAAAATAACTCCGACCTGGTGAGTTAACCGGTCGATACCACCCCTGCTGCCACCTTCAGGTTAGGAGTAGAAACTGCAACGTGACACCTAAACGACGCGCACCCTCTACGCTCGAGTGCGAAAGCAAACTCGCCAGCATCGGCTACGCGGTAGCCGGCTGCACGCAGACGCTGCGCAGGCATAAATCCGCCTTACGGCTTGTTCACGACAAATCCGATGAGCAGAACTTTCTTCTTATAGGGCTCTGAGAACTTTTGTGTGATTGGTCGGCTATTTGAGGTGGGCATTGTTAATGTTGAAAAGCCTGAAGATCAAAGTTGTCACTTCAGCATTTCTGCTGATGTAAGGCTGAATGAATACCTTAACAGCTGATGGATGTGGTGAAAAAGTACAAACATTAATACAACACATGATAAATAAAGATACGGACACAGCTGCGTGCTCAACCCCGCCCTGCCACGGACTAAATTTTTTGTTAAGTAACCAAAACAAACTTTTTTTCTTGTTCTTGCTACCTTGATAACAAGAACAAAGTTCTCGCGGAGAACTTAATAAGCTTTAGTCAGCGCTAAGTAACGTGGATCCTGAGGTACTCTTTGAACATCTTTATACTTTTTTTCACACTCCAATATGAAAATCTTGCCGTACTAATTTGATGTGTTGTACTTAAATCTATACCGTTACATCTCAACCAAATACGTTGAGGAAGCGTATTTATCAATTCAACAGCGCGTTTCTTAATTGAGAGAGTGCATTGTTCTGATCACAGGAGTTTTTAATTAAACGACCCGTAATTTTTAAGAGCTTGGTGCAACTTTATTGTACCGAGGTACAGAAACATTTACAAACATGACAGTTTAAAATGAAAATAGGCAAAAATCTTATCAGGATCATCAGGAAGGTTTTAAATAACAGTTTAAGAAATAAAAGTAATACAGAGGTAAAGGTATTATGTTTACATCAGGGCAGGACTTTGCGTAAAAGCAGAAGAAGAGCGGGGAATGTGGCGTGGATTAAAAAAAGAGGAAGAAGAGGATGTAGAAGGTAAAGGAAATATACATTTGTTGAGTCTAACTTTATTGTAACATTCGTTTTTATTAGATGACTACATGTTTTCTGTTACAACTCAAATTGGTTAGCTGTCTCTAAACCCAGTTGTCATATTTCCCTTAATTCCGATTAATAAAGCATTTTTCATTCATTCATTTATTCCACACCTGCCCTATACTAGATAGCTGATCCCAGCCTGGGCAATGCTGGGAGGAAAATTGTTTAAAGATGGGGGGGAAACCCATCCTGCAATGTGCTGCCAAGTTAGCGACTTTTCAAGAAAGCTCCTTGCAACAAATCAGGGGGTCTGGTTTTCTTTGCATCTCCTGTGAAGCCAGGGAAAGATGGAAATGTTCTGCACATGTGAAAACAGCATATGATTTGTAGCCCAGATTTCTGTGATAGAAATAAAACAGGATTTTGTTCTCTCTCTATAAGAGAGCAGTTCTAATGTAAATACAGCTGAACACACAGTCCTGTTGTAGCCTTTCACTTATCTGTATGGTGTTTTTCTCAGATTATGTCATCAGATTTTCACAAAGCAGCAGTTTAGAAACTTCTGCTGTTTAACATGAAGTCTTTTCAGGTCACATTTTAGCTGGATGACCTAAGGATTTTCACACAGAATGGTGACACATGGACAAATATATGAATGATAATACTATATTTAATATTTACCTGCCACTATAATCAATCTGTATTCTTTGGTCCAGAGAAGCTAAATTATACAAGGTTGCATGCACTGCCTGGCCAACAAAAGAACCAACTGACCTTATTTTTGTGAAGATTATGTTGTATAACAAAAACCTGACCAAGTGAAGCATCTTTATATCATAACACTCCCCCCACTGGCTTGTATGGTAAATAACAGGCATGATGGGTGTGAGTTCTTCTCTCATTGTGTGTGTGGAAATGCTCATATTGTTACTACTGAACATCATCTTGAAAGCTGCTGTTGATTTTTTAATATTAGATTTTTTTAACTTTTTAAAATATGAGAATGAGTGACTGACAGGTGTTTGTTGTTACTCAGGTGTGTCCTATTACACTTCCAAACAATAAATAAAGCTGAATCTCTGCTCTTGGTTGGGTTTCGCACAAATCATTTATAGTTACTGCGGTAATCATCATAAAAAAACCAGAGAGCTGTCTATGGGTAAAAAACAAGCAATTGTGAAGCTGAGAAAAGATGGAAAATCAATTAGCGCCATTAGACAAACACTGACCCATCTGGGCCCATATTCCTAAAGATTCTTAGTGCACAGAGTTGCTCCTAGCAGCCAAATTCTAAGAAAATTCTGAGTTTTCATGATGTTTTCAAGCAGAGGACAAAATGGCGGATGGAAGAGGCAAGAGAGAAATTTTCCAAAAACTGGATGGCATAGAATTAATTAAACGTTACAGATTAGATCGTGCAGGAATCATGTTTGTGGTTGTTCGTAAAATCTACCTCTCATAACACTTTTATGCTCGTTGACCAACTAAGCCAGGAGCAAACACTGTTTCTCTGTCCAGCTGGGTTGCCTTGTTCTTTTCTTCTCCTTGGCTGTTTACAGGTTTGTGGTAGATTTGAATGCTAACCAACACTGCTTCTTATAGGCAGGTTGGCAATCACAGACATTGGTGGAAGCTGAGCCATTTTACCCTCGTTAATACAAAATGGAGTTAAAATGTTCAAAGTTGAAAGTGCAACAATTACCAGCATGGTAAATGTAAGCAAATAAGTATAACTATCAGCATGGAATACTGTCTGAGTTTCTACACATTCTGTAGGATCATTGTAAAGTATAGCTGAACATTCATTTAATAGAATTTCTTGTATGTACAATATTATTTATAATTAAACAGCTTTCATGTAGATTAGATTATATGATTAAGTTTATTGATTTGACAGTCCATCATATGCCCATTATCACCAAAGGTGTGTCTAGCTTTTAGGCTCAACCAGTCACAGCTCTTGAAATGATGACTCATACCTAGTAACGGGGTCAACCACACCTCCTCACTAAGATAGGAGTTGCTGTCCATACCTTGCTCAGAGATCTCTGGAAATTTTCTGGAATCACTCCTAGGCTAAGACTCCTTGCTAGGAATGTTTAGGTTAAGTTAGGAGCTCTCCAAGAGGATTCTCATAATCTTCAGGAATACAGGCCCTGGAATGTCCTGAAGATGAAAGAAACCACTGGTGTTTTAAGTAACAGACATCAAGTGGGTAGACCAAGGAAAAAAATCAGAAGTTAGTTACAGAAAAAGTGTGAGAGCTTTAAAGAAGAACCCTAAAACGACTGTTGTGACATCAGCAACAACCTCCAAAGGGCTGGAGGGAAGGTATCACAATCTCCTGTTTGCAGAAGATTTCATAAACAAGAGTACAGATGCTACACCTGAAGATGCTAACCACTCATTAGCAAGAAAAACTATAAGGCTATACTGGGATTTGCCATAAAGTACAGGGGCAAGCCACAAACAGTCTGGGACAAGGTTCTATGGTCTAAAGGAACAAAGATTAACCTTAACCAAAGGGGTGGGAGGGCTGAGGTTCAGAGAAAGCAAGGGTCAGCTCATGATCCTAAGCATACAAGTTCATCTGTTAAACACAATGGAGGTAACATCATGGCTTGGGCTTGCATGGCTTCTTCTAGGACGGGCTCATTAATCTTCACTGATGATGTAACACACAATGGTAGCAGCAAAATTAACTCAGAAGACTACAGAAACATTTTGTCTGCCAATTTAAAGAAGTATGCAATCAAACTAATTGGAGGATCCTTCATCATTCAACAGGATAATGACCCCAAACACACTGCCAAACCACAGGCGTTCATCAGGGGCAAGAAGTGGAAGATTAGACTGATCTCAATCTCCAGAATAAAACCCCATAGAGCAGCAATTTACCTGCTGAAGAAGAGACTGAAGGGACTAGCCCTCCAAAACAGAATACTTAAAGAGGCTGCAGTGAAAGCCTGAAAAAGCATCTCAATGGGTCACAGTAATTACACTTCCCTGGTTGTACCTCTGATCCAGATGTAAATACCTAGAAATAAAAGCTTTTGACCCAAATGTTTGTAGTCTGCAACAAAAATAAAGAAACTGGCATCACTGTTCCAGTCACTTTGAGGGGAGTGTACATCTGCAACACCATGACAGGGTAACATAAAAAAGCATATGTGACGAGTGGAACACTTGTTCGTTTTTTTGTTATTTTTTAAATAAATAAGAATAATAATGCTACCTGGGGACTTTCACCCCAGGAAATCCTGCCAGAAAGATACATACGTTCAAATGAATGCACATGGACAGATGGATTTACAAGTTAAAAATCATATTTAAAAAAATAAATACAGGGGTTAAAATTAATTACAAAAAAATAATAAAAAATAATAAATCATTCCAACATAAAACAAAGGTGCAAAAGGCTGAATTCTCACAGGGATCAATCCTGAAAACAAGAGGAGGGTTCTCTCTATCAACCATAAAACAGGTTGCACCCCTTCTTTCTGAATCAACCAGGTCTAAGCGCACCCAAGACACTCAGGTGCTATTGGAATGGACAGTTTATACAAATGCGGAGGATTGCCCATTCGCCACTGGACCAGAATACCTGGCGGGCAGGATCCAGTTCAATCCGGGACAAAACAATACTTCCACTTCCAACAAAACAGCAGCATGTACGTCAGTGCCGACGCGTGATGCGCCCCAACGCGCACACAGGATACTGCCAGACAGCCTCCATAATCCCAATATGGCTTCAGCTCCATCAGCCACCATGCTACTCGGCAGCTGATCCACCAATTGGGAAACCCCCCTGCTGCCAATGACGGCAACCTGTATGCAGGGCACTGCTGCACACCATGGGTATATTCAGCTGACATGCTCAATCACCTCTGCCATGACAGCTAGAGGTCTAATCAGGTCCACCCAGGACGAGGGAATGCCCCGTAATTAGCGAGCTCCTGTCTAATGTACCAGTCTTTGCACCGCCCTCATAGTCAGCACTGATGAATTACACCTCAGGAGGTGCAATTAAGGGAGGAGAGGCGAAAAGGTACCCAACCTCATCCTGCCACACATACTAATACCAAATATGGTTACCCCATCCCCCATACCCATTTTGTCAGCACCATGAATGGTAGTGCAGTCATTGCTGCACCTGAGATCCACTGGATCCACTCACAGATGAAAACATGTCTGGAAGACCTTAGGCCACTGACAACCAGCATCCATTTACAACTGTGCTTGGCATTTGAAGACATTTCTATGCCCATTACCACTAGATGTCAGTCATTTTTACACACTGTTCCTTTAAAACACAATTATTCAAGATTTTCTTAAGATCAAACTTCTTGCACAGTGAGCATGGTTTATAATTATCTATTAAGGTTTTAAATATGATTTAGACAGTTTAGACAGACTACCAGTTTTGGTGGTTTCAACAATCTCTAGTTGCTTTCTTTGCTAATGCAGATCAATAATGCGACCTTTCTAAAAGATAATAACATAGTTTCTATAATCACAGGATGAAAAATGTTAACCATTGCAGTCCGGGACAGAAAAGAGAAGCAAGCTGACTTAAAAGGGAAGACAGCGTGCTGATGATTGCGTAATCTGCAAACAGGACTGATTCTGCAAGTGACACACAAGCTCTGAGATTGATCTGGTTTCCAGGCAGTTCTGCATGGCTGAGACAAACTTAATCTCATATTCTAAATGAGTTCATCATTATGAGCAATACTTACAGCAATTTGCTTGATAAAGAAATGAACCATTAGCAGCATTAATGTTGCTTAAACTAACACCAGCACAAAACATTGACTGCAGCTGGTAAAGCAAGGCAAAAGCAGCGGTTTAATAATATTGAATATATGTGTATAATAGCTCTAACTTTGCTGACAAGTGCTGACTGCATGTGTAGAAGTGACATGGATGAACTTTCCTTCCATTTGACTAACGCAACAGAAACACAATCTGTCTCCAATTTCAAATAACCCAAATGCAACCAAGAAGCAAGGAGTTGCAATGAAGTCGGCACAGCATGCAATAACCAGGCAACTTTGACAAATGACACTTCACCATGTTAACCTGGAGACCGACTCTGTAGCAAAAACAAAAATACCCATCCTTCAGTTTGAGTCATTTTTTAAATGCAATTCTCTGTCTTTGCTCTTTATTCAGGGACTCTCTGAATACTTGTGTCTCTCAGAGGCTCATAGTCTGACTAAGCAGATGTTAATAACTGCAATTAGTCATCTTCCTCTGAGACAGATTCAGGCTTCGGGCATCAGGAAGCTGTCTTCTTTAGTGACAGCTGATTCTAAAAATCCTTCACTGAACTAAATTCACTCTAACTCATCTGGTGCCGGCCAGGGTCACATTTTCTTTTTACTGTACAAAACTTTGCTCATCTATTCCACCATTATGGAAATGTAACGTGATACTTCAGGGAAGACAAGGGGACGGACTGCGACCAATATGATGTAACCCTTACAAGAGAGGCTTTGAAGTCTGTTTCATCTTTGTGTAATGATGTGCTGTGAGAGAATCTCAGCCTGGCGCTTCTTGGAGGTCAGTTTTATGTGTCTTATTAAACAATGAATTATTAAGGATATTTATTCGATTGAAAATTTTATTTATTTAACAGTCACAATCTGTTATGTTAGCAGGGGAAATTTAAATATAATCAACATGCTTCCTGCCACCATATCTGCTCCTGTTTACTCAGATCCAGCAGACCATCATGAAACTGATTTTTTTTTTGTTTTGCAAAGGTCAAATGCTACATAATAACCTTAAATTTCATTACATATTTAGACAAAATCGTAAGCAAAACACAGACTCCCTGACATGCTGTAAAATTGTGTAGCACAGGCTGTGATCAGATCTTCCCTCGTGCCCTCCATTGTATATTCAGCAATGTGACCTGAGAAGAACACTGCTGCTCATTGCCTGCCATTTTCCCTGTTTCGCCTGCTGAGCTGCGGAGGCGTGACTCAAAGGATCGTCCCCCTGCCAGGCACAGAACAACCATGAGGCCCCGCAGCGATATTCCTGCCGGAATATCAGAGCATCTGCCCCCCCCCGCGGCTTGCCTTTCAAACCGCACGAAGGCCATCTTCCCCCACCACCAGCATCTTTCAAAGGCAGAGGCAAAACTTGGGGAATATATTATCATTGCATCCCGAGTCCATCTGGTGGAGCGACACCTGGGAGGGCGTTTTCACCAATTTTAAAGCCCACACAAGGAGAGAAAATCTTGCCCTGCAACTTTAATAAAAAATCCCTCTGTCATCATGAGCTGTTAATCACTAAAATTCATTTTCATGGACGTCGTTTTCACTGCCTTTCAGATGCGAAGAGTAAAGGTGACATTTGATAAGAAAATTACTTTTTTTTTTTCCATCTCATTTCTGATAGCAGATATTAAAGTAGATGAAAGGAACCAAGGGCTATTTCTTTGTCGCCAATGCAAAAACTCGCACAGTACAGCAGTGAATAGTTGGGTTGTAATGTGTCAGAAAACTCAGCAAATTTTCATTTAGAATAAATGACAATCAAATACAATGAAGGCTGTTAAGATCCAATATTTCTTTAAAATGAATTCCCATTTTCTTCCTGACCTGAAAGGTGTTTTGCAGGATCTGCTGATTACATGCTTCACACATCTATGACAAAAGAGGAAATTGTTTTTTTCTGATTGTTATTTTTTCCAACCAATGGGAAACAACAGATTCCCAGTGGACAATAATATTCCTGACCTGACCTTATAAATAACCTAATGTGCATTTTTAATAAAGGATGTTCAAAGAGGAAGAGAGGCCGACTTTCAGGAGAAGAAATTAATTTGCTTCTTCAAGTTTTCAGAAAGGCGTGCAGAGTAATTACAGGAGGACACGTTCTGCACTCGGGCACGCTCAGTTTGTTAATAAACAGCAGCGATTTTGTATTGATTACCTCAGTAAAATGGAAGTAATTTGTCTTTTAATGCAAATCAGCATCATCAGCTGCACATGCACATTTGTATGCAGTGAGCTCACACTGGAGCCGTTAGTCAGGTGGCGGGAACTCTGTGAATGTTCAATCAGGGAGACCATTGGAGGTTTGCTTGCTTCTTCATAATAATGACGAAAAATTCGAAGCAAAAACTCAGCGTTATTCTCTGCGATTGTTCAGGACACACGTAATCAACTGATGAGATTTTGTCAGAAGGTTTTTACTGCTGATTCTGGGTGTCAGGACCTGGCTGTTATGGTAATACTGGAAAATTCTGTGACATGGTTTAGTTTTCTGCAGTCATGTTTAAAATGATTTGATTTGTATTCCCGCTGATCTGAATGTGATCAAATACAGGATGTAATGTTTGCATTAATTGTTTAAATAATAATTCTTCTTTTTAACAATTTAAATAATTTTCACAGTTATGGGAATACAATCGTTGAGGCTGAAAGAATAAAAAGATCATGTCAGATGTGCTGAGGTGGTCATATTGACATTACCACATAGTGATGTTAGACATCACCATGTGGTGATATATATTTTGACACAGTAATTCTTTTTTTTTTCTTTTTTTACATCCATGAGTTGCTTTTAAATCACTTTCAAACATTATCTGAAACTCTATAATACCTGTTTCTGACCATGTTTAGTTAGAAAGCTTAAAGTTAAGAATATGGCCATAGCTTGAGATAAATTGACTATGCCATCAAGAATCATTCATTAATTAATGATTGAATACTCAGTATGTGATGGTTGAGTAAAGGTATGCATTAGCTGGTATTTTGGATGCACAGAGGATAGCCCTGTCACAGGCTCAAACACATAAACAAAAAGTGGTTCTCAAGACCATCTCAAGTCTGGTGTCCAAACAATGGGCCAGTGGTTCTTAACTGTGATGTTATCAGTGGTCAAAGGCTGGATTCACCTGAATGCTAGAACGCTGTATTACTTATGTTTTAATAAAGTAATAATATGTATATACACTGCTCAAAACAATAAGGTGAACACTAAAATAACACATCCTAGATCTGAATGAATGAACTATTCTTATTAAACACCTTGTGTGATTTTGTTGTCAGTATATAAAGAAAAAAAATTATCAATAGAAATCAAATTTATTAACCCATGGAGGTCTGGATTTGGAATCACACTCAAAATTAAAGTGGAAAAACACACTACAGGCTGAATCAACTTTGATGTAATGTTCTTAAAACAAGCCAAAATGAGGCTCAGTAGTGTGTGTGGCCTCCATGTGCCTGTATGACCTCCCTACAACACCTGGGCATGCTCCTGATAAGATCGTGGATGGTCTCCTGAGGGACATGACGTCCCAGATGTGCTCAATTTGATTCAGGTCTGGGGAACAGGCGGGCCAGTCCATAGCATTAATGCCTTCGTCTTGCAGGAACTGCTGACACACATGAGGCCTAGCATTGTCTTGCATTAGGAGGAACCGAGGGCCAACCGCACCAGCATACGGTCTCACAAGGGGATTGAGGATCTTGTCTCGGTACCTAATGGCAGTCAGGCTACCTCTGGCGAGCACATGGAGGGCTGTGCAGCCCCCAAAGAAATATCACCCCACACCATTACTGACCCACTGCCAAAGCGGTCATGCTGGAGGATGTTGCAGGCAGCAGAACGTTCTCCACGGCGTCTTCAGACTCTGTCACGTTTGTCACATGTGCTCAGTGTGAACCTGCTTTCATCTGTGAAGAGCACAGGGCGCCAGCGGCCAATTTGCCAATCTTGATGTTCTCTGGCAAATGCTAAACGTCCTGCATGGTGTTGGGCTGTAAGCAATACCCACACCTGTGGATGTCGGGCCCTCATACCACCCTCATGGAGTCTGTTTCTGACCGTTTGCTCCTCCTGTTCCTCCTTGCACAAAGGCGGAGGTAGCGGTCCTGCTGCTGGGTTGTTGCCCTGCTACGGCCTCCTCCACATCTCCTGATGTACTGGCCTGTCTCCTGGTAGCGCCTCCATGCTCTCGACACCTCGCTGACAGACACAGCAAACCTTCTTGCCACAGCTCGCATTGATGTGCCATCCTGGATGAGCTGCACTACCTGAGC
>JBAMHW010000009.1:9020820-9032562 GCA_037177495.1 Rhadinocentrus ornatus | reverse complement strand
TGGCAGACAGACAGAATGAATATTGACTGTGGCTGGAATAATAGCTTGCAAAGCACAAAATCTGGGCAATTCAAATATATCTGCCTCACAGTTGCAAACTCATGAGCTCAGTTGAATCCCCCTCCCAGTAATTTAATTCCCTTCCATCTCTTCCTCTATGTCTCATATGTCCTCTGAACCTTTTTTCAGAGTTTTGAACCTGCTGTTCTTCCCCTCAGGATCTCACACCATATGCCACTCTATGCCTCCTACCTTTAGCGTGGCGCTACTCTGCAGTGGAATTAATATTTCACAGATGGCTCCTCAGCCATTTTTCTTGCTGACAAACTGAAGGGGGAAAGAAAGATTTCAAGCAGCCACAGAACAATAAATATTTAAGTGTTTCCCTTGGAAGTTCTCCAATCGGGAGCTCCTTATGTACACTGTCAAACACGTGCTCTCCTGCCATTTCTCTTTTTTCCTTTCTCACTCCGACTCCTTATTCATCTTTCCCTCCCGTCTCATCTGCTGCACCATCTGTGCAGCTGTAATAACCAGGACTCCTCATGTGCTCTCTTTCACGGCTTGGCTTTCTCTTCCACCCTAATTCCAGCTTGCCCCCCTCCCTGTGCAGGCATGGCCCACCTCTGCTTGGCTGTTTGACTTGTTTGGGTGCCACGACGAAGCAGGCTGTTGTCACACTAACTGTCCTGCCATCACACAAAAACAAGTGCAAGCAGACGGGCAGTGACCTCACTCTCGGTAACGAGCAGAATACACCATCACTCTGTCATGCCTACAAAACAAGAGCATCTCACAGTGAGGAGTGTGCGGCCCACATCCAGCAGCTCAGGTCCTCACCAACAGCAGACTATTGATCTGAGCCAGTAATCATACTAACACTTCACTCAGACAGATGATGAAAAATGGGATGAAGGCATAAGATTCTCTCGGCTTATGTTTCAAACAGCAAAAAGTCCTCAAAGGCAACCTGAGGGTTTTTGCTTTTACCACGAAGCACCTGGAAAACCTTCCCTGTAGCAGGAAACAGACCTGTGCCGCACTGGAAATACTGATAGGCTGTTGTGGTGCACGTATTGACTGAAAACACACCAGAAAAAAATGGGAAAACAAAGGAAATAATCTATTTCTGCAAAGCACTCTAGCACCTCACTGTGGTGCATTGAAAACAACAATCCTCAACATAAAATTAAATATTTACATGTTTATCCCACTGAACTTTCCAGAGACAACTAGGAGTAGTTGAAACAGTTCAGGTTTGTTTAGCACCTCCACTGACTGCATAAAAATGAGCTCTATTATTTGTTTCTCCTAGTTCACGATACGCTCAACAGATTAAATTTGATGTCGGATCTATTTAGTTAAAAGTATATTGAAGTAACAGATAAATGACAACAACATGCTAAGAGGGTTGAGTATGATAAATCGATTAACTTTAAACTTTTTGCATGATGCCTGGTTAATCATTAAGTTTGATAATCAAACTAAAGTTTGCAGGCGATTACAAGTCTATGGTTAAGGAACTCTTAATGCAAGTAAAATAGAATATCCTATGGCAAAAAAAAAATTATGGCGATTCCTCTCAGTCTAAAGTTCAAGTCTTCAGGTAAGCTGGAAAAAAAACAGAACCCAGCCTGCTGCTGGTAACTCTTCCATCCATTCTGTTTCAAAATCCTTAAGACTTATTGATTATAAAGAGTCTAATATCTCCCGACAGAGAGCAATCTATATCACTAAGCTATCACATATCTATCTGTATAATGCCTCCAGTTAGCTAATCCTTCTAGTTTAGAGGTCAAGGAGTTTACTTAATCTCCAAATATTTTCACTGCTTAACTGGAAACATCCCATATTTGTGTGTGTGTGTGTGAGAGAGAGAGAAATCATTATTGATCAGAGTGTATTGAATGGTAAATGACAGCCATCATATCTGGCTTCACCATCACAGCCCAGACAGCCTCCCTGCACATCTCTACTGTGGGTCTTCAGAGACTGCAGGTATGTGGGTGGGCGGGGGTGGGGATTATCCTGGCAGTGCAGAGCAGGGTTCTGCAGCACAAAGCAGCACCCGGTGGTACCGCGATGACTCAGTGGATAATGAACAGGTTTGTGATATGTGCTGCAGGGGCTACTGAAGGCTGAGCCAGGTAGCAGTAATGAAGCCTCCATCTACAGTTACACAGACTCTAAAGATAAGAATCCACCTCTATCATCTTCCATGCCTACTTCCCTCCCATTCACAGCCGCTTGATAAGATTTCACACACATCTGCATATCATCCTGCATCTTTTTCTCTTTATGCAAAAGAGGGTCGGCCTTCCTGAAGTTGAAGGTTCAGAGCTGTACAAAAGACTTGAGCCACCTCTGATTTCATTATATTTAGCTTCCAAGCACCCAGATTGTGTGGTTATCTTTTAAAATCATCTCAAGCAACAGATCTCCAGGTTTTCTGAAGGTCTTTCAAAGTTTCTCTTGGGAAATTTGATTTCATTTTCACTCGTTTTAATCCATCAGTCTTTCAAGCATAAAAAGATTCCTAACTCAAAGGATGAACCAGTATTGTGTCAACACAATAGACCACTTAGCAGAGAACCCGTTTAACATTCAGTCTTTAGGCACTTTGTTAGTAGCAGCGTCAGAAAGACGTAATTTGGTAAAATTTCTTTAATTGCATCTTGACAAAATGCTAAAGATGATAGTTTGACAGACATAAGAGAATACAGTTGTTAACTAAAAACATCTCAGCATGAGCTCCCCAGTCAGTAAGTGTAATGTTAACTCATTTTATCTTTAGTTTGTCCTTTTTTCTCTCTTTCTTTTCTTGCCTTCCTCTGATAATGTCCTCTTGCGTTCTTTGATCAGTCAGCCATGGTTCACATTCAAAATGGCCAGTGCGTTTATAAACAGTTTCTGGTGTGTGACGCAGTGCATCAGGTAAAACCAACTGTCAAGCGATGCAGGGTAACGATGAGGACTGTACATAATAAATGTACCTGTGCCAATAAAACGAGTCAGAAATGCTCATTTTTACAGGTCAAAAGTTGCATAGCGCTACTCTAAGGAAATGAAACAGCGAGAGAAGGATGAGGTATGCAAAACGACACAAGAACTGGAATGAAAATCCTTCCCAAAGCCCAGACTTCAACATCATTCAATATCATCTGGTCAGAGAACAAAACAAAAAGGCAGCCAACATCTAAAGAAGAGCATGGAAAGTCCTCTTAGAACCCGGGGGAACTTTTTCTGAAGACTACTTAAAGGAATGTCAAGAAAGGCTGTCTAAGAGGGCTCAGACTGTGTGGAAGACGTTTTGTTTTGCTGTAAATATATAAAAAAGAAATCAGACATGGCTCAAGACTTTTTCTCAACTCTGAACAGACAGTGCAGATTTCAGGACCCATGTTACAAATCATCTGCATAAACCATGCTTGATAATAATACATCTCAGGACTGGTAAAAATGTGAACACACATTATGCTCATTTGTATGCAGAACTTCAGACTAAATGGTCACCGAGCACGAGACATCCTGACCTTTACTTGCTCAACAACTTGTAACGCTCGTCACCGCTGCTTTACACTTCACGGACTGCACACCGAATGAGCTGCTTAGAATTAACGCCCTCAGATTCGTGTAATTAGATGCATGCGCACACACAAACGCCGCAGCGTCGCCACTTAACTGCCATATGACTTCTTACACACTTTACAGCTCGAGCTCATTAACTCTGCACAAGACATTTCTGTTAAAACAGCGTGGTAACGTAAGAGCAGGTTCAGTGTGAGTTACTGGTGTCAGCAAGTGCTGAGATGAGGGAGGCTGCTGCTGCTTCAGCATCAATAAACACTGCATAAAACACACGGCTGCTACTGTACCGATGCTATTTATGCATGAGTAAAAAGAGCCGGTGACAGACGCTATAGATCAGACCTACAATATGACATTGCTGGAGTGTGATCTTTGGAGTTGCATGGACCGCTGCAGCTGTTGGCCTTCTGCCTTTTTAAATTGCACAGTCAATCTGTTGTGTCCACTCATCCTGAGAAGAGAGAAGCGGTGAAATTCCTACTTGGGTCGCCTATCGTCACGGCCAAGGAGGATGCAATTTCCTTTTTAAAACACATATTTCTTATTACTTATTTTTTCGTGACAGTCATTTGAATATGTGTAGGGACTTAATTTCATGCTTGACCCGCATGTTACCACAGCTGTAAGCACAAACCATAAAAGAAGAATGACTTCTTGGATGAATCAGAAGTGGAAACGAATGTCTTTGTTTCTTCTTCAATTATTGACATGTCTCAGCTGAAGTTCAACAAAGTCTTCACAGAGCTCTCAAATCTTTCTTAAACTATAATGTGGACCTAAATATAGCATGTTAAATGTAACATTCTCTGCATGTAAAACATCTGTTAAGCACCCAAACCTAAACCACAAAGGGTCAGTGTGCCACGATGAACTGCCTGAATCAGATCATTGGCAGTCCACACTTTTTCCTGTTAAGCTGAGGATACGCTCTGTGATCCGGGACTGCTTGAGATGAAGGATATGACTTAGGATTTTCATAAAGCTCTCCTGTCAGGCTCCGAGCTGTGGAATGATAAAAGTCTCACAAAATTATTCTTTAAAAAAAAATAATGATCAAGATCAAATATAAAAATAAATAAACCCAGAGATATGAAAATAGATTGTGGAACTATTTAGATAAATAAAGCAGTTGCATCTGTCGTCACGTTTATTTCCCTATAAATTAGCCATTTTTTGCCAATTTTTAATTAGGCCCATCTTTTTTTATTATTTCCTGTAGCTTTATCTCATCTTAAAAAAGCTTGGGAGACCTGTGATTTTCTAGAAGTCTGTAGAACGGCCTTCTTTCACTTCTAAAATGTCACCAAAATCATTAACACAGCATCAACCAGTCCAGGGGTCTGTAACCATGTGGATCTTGAGCCACATGCAGCTCTTCAGCTGCTCTGCATTGGCTCTCGGGAAAACCAAAGTATAAATCTGTAAGGGCAGATTCCTTTACATTCATTGCCAACAAAACTGGCTCACTTATATGCTTGTTTTATGGCAACAAAAAGAAGACATTTACAGATCAGCCAGAATTTACTGAACAGTAGCTAGCTGGAGATGAGCACAAACAAACCCCAAACAGACTACACAGAAGAATTCATTGGAATATCATAAGATCGATTCACGGACTTGGACGAAAAAGAAAACATGAATTAGTTCAGAAATTTGAAGATTTGTCTTTTGCTGCACAGACTGTCAAGGGCAAATAATTTACATCATGACTCAGCAAATTGATTCACCTCCAGACGAGTCAATTATTTGTGATGAGTTAAGCGACGTTGATAATATTGAGCAGACAGGTGTGCAGGTTTATTTTGTCATGACACATGAAAATCAATAAAATGCTAAACACTTCTTTTTATTTCCATTTACTTTTAAAAGTAAAATAGTTTTTCACAGCTCTAAACTGTTTATTTGGTGGGAAAAAAAAGGTTTTGCTGCTTTTTTGGTGAATGTTGCAGAACCCTGAACTGCCCCATGCTTGTTGCAATTTCACCGGCATGTCCAAATAACTTCCTTAAAATCTTTCGGTTGATCAGAAATGCTGATGACTGGTCTTTTAAAAATGCCTGTATTTTTCCTACATGGAGAACTTTGAACATAGCTGTACAACAGATTGTGTCAGGTCACCAACATGAATGCGTGCAGGAACACCTTTAATCACACCTTCAAAATGGGTTCATAGCATATGAAAGGTTCCTGTACCCTAAGAACCAAAAATAACCAGAAAGAAATTTAAAATCCCCATCTTCTTGAAGTATGGACTTGTGCTACGACACATCTATGATTCAGTCAACAGGAACGCAGAATGAACCGATAAAAACATCATGATAAACAAAATGTTTAGTATTTCTAAAAGATGGTGGAATGCAGATGTGTGTCACAGCCAACAATACAGTACATGTGGCCATGATGCAGTCATACTTTCATCACGGAGTGGGAGTGGTCCACAGTAGCTAAATCCTTAGTTATACATCGTTGTAAAGGTGACTGAATCAGGTTACTTACAAACTAATTAATTATTTCTCCCCTTTAATACCACCCAGCTAAATTAATGTCCTCCCTCTTTGTGCTAAGTTTATTCAGGAACTGTAGTTGCACATGTAGTGGTGAAGGGTTGAACTTTCTGTACTTTACCTGCTCCGTTTTACAGTTACCAGTCAATGACATCTCCTTAAAGAAACATTAACAGTTTTCTGACTATTAACAGTCATTTACCTTGATTAACCAATCAGTTAATGTTCAGTAATTTCTTCCGAGTCAGCAACCCCACAGCTAGATTTAAACCGCAAGGAATTAACTACAAACAGTGCATGCATGAAATTTAGCATTAATAGCTCTGTTGTCATGTTTTGCACCAAAATCTCTGCATATGCTTGCACTAATTTAAAACAGAAGGAAACATCACCTCATATTTTCTCATGCACAACCTTTAATACACTATTTTCATCCATTTTTACTCTGACATGACATCTTTGGGTTGACATCTAAGTAATTAATGTAAATTATGTTTTATACATATTTATTGGTAAGTTATTAACTTTCCAATTTCATTATGTGTGCAGATTATGTGAGCATGTCTGCGAAGGGTCAAGTTACAACACAGCAATAAACTGTATAATGAGTAAGGTGAATAACTGAAATCTCAGTTCAATATCTGGAAAAACGTTGCAATCAAAGCAGGGAACAACCCACAGTCTGAAAGTCCCTGAATCATCTGCATCCTCTCATGAAGCCAAGGATCATTACATCCAAGGAGAATTACAAAGATATTCCAAGAAATCCTCAACCATGATGAATAATATCCTGTTACAGCTGCTAATTAAAGTTATTGCCATCACTCAGGATTTTAGAAGACGTGCACACTTTAGTTTCTTTGGTAGTGTCATTATTTTCTTTTTGTAGCTCATCAGTGGACCGGGCTGATGTAGTGAAGTGAAAGCAGGAATCATTCTGACACCTCGGATTCACTGGAGCATGAGAGTGACTGAGGCGACCAGAGGCAGCAGGAGGTCAGCACACACACGTCTGCCTCCTGAGGTGAGCGTTGCCCCATACTGATCCAGGAGCTGCAGGGTCACACCATCGGTCCAACCAAAACCCAGCTGTGGCGGAGAAAGCAGCAGAGAGTGAGGGTTGTTTCTATTTTTATAACAAACACCAGGAAAAACAGCAGAACAGATTTAATTCTGGGCATTAGAAATGAGCATTTGTGCTTGAATTAGCAAATGAGTTCAAATAAAGAGGCAGATGCATCAAATTATAAACACTAATGATTGGAAAAACATGAGATTCAGACCAAACACACAAGAAAGAATACCTGAACTTCATATTCTCCTCCTCCACCAGGTTTGCCATCGCCATTCACATCGTACTGTCAGAAAGAGGAAAACTGCAAAGTCAGACCTGGTTTTGTTATCACTGGTGGCGGAGCTAGACTTTCATACATGGGGTGGCCAAAGGGTGGACAAGAATGTCGGGGAGGGTGGGGGGTTATCACTTCTACTGCTGTGATAACTGTGGTCCCATTAGAAAAAAAAACAACATTTTTACACTAATGCTCTGGATCACCAAGTGGAAAGTTGGGGGTTTTGGGGGTTTAATGTGGTAGTAAGGGTATCAGCGGCTTACTGTCTGGTGGTGCCAGTGGTGGACTGGCTCCTTGGGTCTGACGGCTATGACTTGTGTGGCTAGCTCCACATTGGGAACTGTTGGGACTGCCAACACCAGGACTGACTAGTCTGATCTGTGCCCTTCCTCTTTACGAGTGGTAAAAATCTTCTGTTTTCTTTATTCTGAAATCTTTCTAAAAAAACAATCAGGAAAGGACTAATCAGATAACCACTTAAAAATGGACTTAAAACTGGTGTAGTGACCCTGGTGATCCATGTGCGTCTGGAAAGACGTTTCTGTCCTCCCCCTCAAGTGACTTGTAAATCACCTGAGGTGGCACCAGGTGTTTCAGAGTGTATTTTGTTATATGGTCCGTACTTATCTAGCGCTTTTATCCAAAGCGCTGTACTTATACATTACATTCAGCCATTTACACACACATTCACGCACTGATAACGGAAGCTGCTGTGGTGCTCACCACAACCTATCAGGAGCAATTTGGGTTTCGGTGTCTTGCCCAAGGACATCTCGACATGAACTTGACTTGGCCAAAGATTGAACCGGCAACCCTCAGGTTACAAGACAAGACAAGATTCCTGCAAATTACAGGAGTAATTACGGTAGACCAGGAAGTGTGGGCTTTGTACTGACATTGTAGGCTACATGTGTGTGTTCTGCCTACATGTGGGGAGCAGCTATACAATAAATGAGAAAGCGCTTGCAGCTGTTTTTCTCCTTACAGCTTATTTACATGATTCAGCGTGAGAATCGGAGGTTTAATGGAGAGCGTGAGAAGCCACTCAAATGCGCAAGTCTCACGGCCGATGCGTGAGTTGGCAGCCCTGTAAAATAAATGCGGCATACCAGCTCGCACAGGTGCTTCACTACGGTCTCGTGCTGCTACATGCATGACACTATACTAGAGAGATCACTTCGCAAGAAACAAGAGCGTTCAGTCGAGATACTCCATAGTGAAACCTGTTGTCATACACAGTCTATGGTAAAGCAAGAAAATTATTGCGGCCAGCAAACTTATCGCCCTCATTTTTTCTTACTTTGCAATTGATCAACTTATTGCTTATCGCGACCGGCCTACTTAACTATTAATCATAACTACTTTTAGAAAATCTGTTTTAATATCAAAATTGAAGCAATCAATTTGACATTCATATAACTGTCTGTGCTACATTGGAAATGTTTAATAAAGTTGTCAGTTTTGGTGTCTTGTCTTATTAAACAGTTAAAAATCACCTCTGCAGGTGTTGGGAGACACAATTAGTCAGCTTTATTTAATTAAAAAAAGCCACCAGATTGTCAAATATTTACATTTCCAGTGAAATATTTCAAGGTCAACACCGGAGTGTGTACTACAAGAATCTAAATCTTTAGATGGGGGTTGTTCCTGTGTTTTGAATCATGGCTGCAGTATCGATTTGAACCCCTTGGGGTCACTATTAAATGTTGTGCCTTTAAACACCCTCAAATTAAACCCAAATATTAGTAGATGAGGCTAACATTAAAATGTTGACCAGTTTTATGTGAGAAGTTAAGTTTCATCACTGATGACTCCTGATAATTGTATCATTTTATTGTAGTAGAGTACAAAACCACAGCAAGTAAGCCCACAACTCTGACTCTACAGGACATATTAAAAATTATTTTGCAGCGATTGTGCAGAACAAATGCTGAATCATCACAGTTTTCAGTAAATTCTTACAGCTGCGGACCAAGTTTTTTTGTTTCTAACCTTCTATGAGCATGTGCTGCAGAAGAGGCCATGCATTAGGATAATCCCACTGCTGCCCAGAGTCCCTCAGTGACGTTGGGACTCCATTGGGAACTTGAAGAGCACCACTCCCCTGTGTACACATTAAAAAAAAAAAAGAAAAGGAAAAACCAAAGGAGTAGTGCATGTGTGCCATCTGCTGGAGAAACTAAGCTCATGCGCTGAAGCGCATGAAACATCCTTGTAAAAGCGACCTTCTTAACTGAGTCCAGGCTTGTGGCTGAAAATGAAGCTGTGGCAGCCAGGAAGCACTGAGCAATGCATTTTAAAGCCCCAACTGTTAGAGAGGAGCTGTGATGGCTGGCAGAGGAGGAAAATAGTCTTACAGGGTAGTTATGGATGTGGAAAAAGTCAATCTAATCCTAATTATATGATTTTATATATAAATATATATATATATATACTGAATCTCATTTATTTTAACGGTGACTCAGTCATTATGAAACCATAAAAAGAGAATTGAAAAAAATTTATCTATAGCTGTGTGAAAGAGTCTAAGACATGAATTACAGGTCTGAATAGATATGCATTCTCATATATGTGTATGTGCAAATGTATATATTGCCCTACTTCCTCATCCGCAGCCAGCTCCTCACCAAATTCGTAACCTGCTTAACTTAGTGAACAAATTTATGTCACGAAGGATGACTTAAGTCTCAAAAGAGCCCTAAGGCCTCCCTACATAACTGTTAATTGAGATTAAAAGATATACCGATGTTTGAAATTAAAATCATCAATATAAAAATCTTCAACCAGGAAACAAACAAAATCAAACTACGGGTGTCCCAATACGATATTGGTATCAGAAATAGGTCTAATTTGTGAAAAAAACAAAAACAGTATCAAAATTAAAGCAGACTGCACCAAAAATTGCAGATATAAGCAGTTAATTCCACTCTAAATTCTGTTTCAGCAATTCCTTCCAGCAGTCAATAATAAATGGTTAATAATAAATTGGTTAGTTGTTTTTACTTATGCTTACTGTTGCTGACTATTGTTTTCTGTTTGAGTAATATCACTTGATCAAGCCTTTCACACATTCATGTTAAAAAGCGCCTATGAATGGCTTCAATTGCTGTGTCCGTGATCCGGTTATGCACATTCACCTCATAGGATTTTTCTGCACCATCCAGGGTGTCATCCTGAGCCATCTTTCCAGTCAAGACTTTCTTCATCCTCGTCCTCTTTTCTGGCAGTGTGGCCTCCACTTCAATGTCCGTGTCATCTATCTCTTGGACTTCTGTGTTTGTCCAGTTGACAAATGTGTCTGCTGCTTTTTTTTTTTTACAGATTCTCTCTACAGCCTTTTTCCTCTCAGGTGGTGCAGTCTTTGGGCTGCCTGCGTTGGTCTTGTTCTCTCCCTGAACTAACCAGCTGGACTTGCCCTGAACCTGTCTGGGCTGGACATAGGGAAAGTATTTATCATTAGATGGGGAAATAACTCAAAACTACAGAATAATGTACAAGATATAGGATTAGTTCATATTGAACTAAACTTGTGTTTTTCAATGCAAAAAAGTCAGATCTTTGTGACAATACCTGAAAATGCTCACGATGACACTATACATAGCCATTTAAAAACTATAGTAAAAGTAACACATTTACACAGAAATTAAAGTTACACACAAATTATACCCATCACCTCAGTAAACAATGAATGAATTAAAAAATTACAATAAATTCAATGGCAAATATTGCCAATTAAACTAATTATCTCTGAAAGGTGTACTTGTATTTCGTTCTAAAATTCTAATTCTAATTCTAATTCTAAATTCTAAAAAGTATCTCATCTGTATTTACAATACAGCTTGATTCTGCATCTATATTGACAGCTCATTAGTCCATGT
Source organism: Rhadinocentrus ornatus (assembly GCA_037177495.1). NCBI lineage: Eukaryota > Metazoa > Chordata > Actinopteri > Atheriniformes > Melanotaeniidae > Rhadinocentrus > Rhadinocentrus ornatus. The sequence goes on along the minus strand of JBAMHW010000009.1, from coordinate 9,021,240 downwards.
CAATGTTTACTGTTGCTATGGCAACAAGAGACCGCTGACGTTAGCAGCTGTTAGCTAGCTTAACTAAATCATCTGAACAATAATAACCCATAATATCACAATTGAGAATATTTAAACAAAATCAACTACAAATACCAACAGTCACAGCCCTTCAACTCTGGGCTAATATCTTGGTGCAAGTATTCAGTTATTTAGGTCACATCACAATCAATGTAAAAACGTTTTCTATTTTGTTTTGGACATGTAGCCTAGCGAGCTCCAGGCTAACGCTACATACCATGTATGTCTACTCGCTCGTCTCCCAGTGCAGCAGCACCTGCTGGGGCAGTGACCCCGGCACCAAATACACTGCTCAAAAAAATAAAGGGAACACTAAAATAACATCCTAGATCTGAATGAATGAACTATTCTTATTAAACA
>JBAMHW010000009.1:8964010-9020720 GCA_037177495.1 Rhadinocentrus ornatus | reverse complement strand
GCAGGCAGCAGAACCTTCTCCACGGCGTCTCCAGACTCTGTCACGTTTGTCACATGTGCTCAGTGTGAACCTGCTTTTATATATATATATATACATATATATATATGTACAGAATAATAATTAGTAAAGTAATTTTTTCATTCCTTTCTAATTCTCCCCCAACAAACCAGACTTTCTGGTAATCTTTTAAAGTGGTCTTGAACAATACTTCTCAAGTCTTTGTGGAAGTCTTTCAATGCCTTATTTAGACATTAGCTGTTTTCTCCGTTAATTTACACTCTAGTCCAAGTACCTGGTCATTTTCAAGGGGATGTGTGTTTTTGTGTGTATCACACAAAACATGCAACTTAGCAAAGACCCAGTTTTAATTTGGATCTTTAGGCATTTTAATTTTAATTGCTCATCACAAGAAAAAAATTGCTCCTATTTTATTCACCTGTAAAATCAAATACTGAATAATGTAGGATAATATATAGAATAGGATGACAAAAATAGAATTGCAGCAACAAGTCGATTTCTAATAAGCAATTAGCTGAAAACATCTCAACATGATGTGCATTCTGTTCTTAAAGGTGCAGTGTTAAAAAATGACTGACATCTAGTGGTAAAAATATGGGCATAGCAATGAGTTCTGTCCACAGACTCTAATGGCCTCAGGTACATCAATGGCACTACAGGTAACTACTTCAAAACAGTATGTGTATGTAAGTCTTTTTCTATGGTTCTTTTAAGGCATTGAAATCAGACAAAGCTGGTATTGCAGTTAGAACCCTCTGAATTATTAAAAAAAAACAGTGTTCTGTTTTATATCTATATGACATGAACAGTGATGCTTTTCTATATTTTTAATTATGTGACTTTTAGTTTTTTATCATCTATAAAATATATTCATAATATATTTATGTAATATAAATATTCTATACAAAAATAACTACTATTTTTATTTTCTATTTATCACTGACGCAAACCTGGTAATTACAATGTATGTATATATATCTTACATTTTACAATTTCTTTATGTTTTATTCAGTGATTAGACGTATATTGGATGACTGAATGTCAAATGATGTACTAAACTTGTAACTTTCACCCATGCACATTCTAGCAAACAGCCTTTTAACAGGTGTCCACTGTAGTATGAATCACAGAGTGATTAGACACTGAGAGAAAACCCGTTTTTTATTAAAAATGTAATTTTTTGTCATTGACTTTTGGTTTTGTGTGACGCTGCACCTTTAACATATTTTAAGTAACTGGGTAAGTAGATAAACGGCAGATAAACAGGATCTGAAAATGATGTTCTTAACAGGAACAAATTTAGCAAAAACCTGACACTTCAAGTCGATCCATTCACTGATCAGAAATTATGAAGGAAGATGGTCATGAAGCCATTTTTAAGGAGTAGAAAGCAGGCAGAAAAAGCTGAGGTTTTCCAAATGATACATGAAACAGGTCTGAAAATCAGTGACAAGAGATCTGGAGGAGGGATAAGTCCTTCCCGGAGTCCAGACTTCAACATTCTTGAAGCAGTGTGGGATCATCTGGACAGAACGGAACAAAAGGGTAGAAACATCCAAAGAAGAGATTTGGAAAGACCTTCAAGAGGCCAGGAGAACTACTCCTGATAATAAAGTTGGCCGCAGAGGGTTTGGACTTCACCTTTATTCACTGCATTTTCCTTTATGTTTGCATGTTTCAATAAATCACTAACATATAAAGAAATGAGGAATGGCTGAAGACCTGTGCACAGCGCGGCACACACACCAACCTTTAGGTACTTAACGGCTTTCTCCCATCTCAAACTGAGAATAGTGCCGTGCCCAAACAGGCGCCAGGTTGGAGGGGAAGAAGTCAAAGTGTTGGGAGTGCTTCACCAGGCTGTAGTCGAACCACGCTCCTCTCTCAGCATCCCACAGGACCAACTCATCCTCCGTCGCCTTCATTCTGCGGGCTGCAGCTTGTACCGAGCAGCTGAGTCACCACCACCTGTCAGGAAGCAGCATATCACCGTTATGTAACACCAGTTAGGAGCTGAAGCTGTGTGCAAGGTCAGAGGCTGCTCAGGCTCTCACCCAGCATCGAGTGAAATGAAGCATGACTTTTCTCGTTGCGGCACAGCAGAGCATTGAGGTCAGCGGGGAGGATCTGGCTGGTGCGGGTTTTTCTGAGGGCGCCGTTGTTGTGTCCGTCACCATCTATGTACCAGCGGGACGTGAAGTCCCACCCAGACTCCGCACCTGCTTTTAGATCCATCCACAGCTGCTGTTTATCCTCTGAGACCAAGAGGGGTGAGGGATAACACCACAACAGCATTTTAAATTCAGCACTTATACATGAAAATCTATTTTCTTAACAAGATTTGGAAGCTATTAAATATGCAGCCTCATGCAGAGCCATGCTTGCTTCATTTTTGAAGCATTTTACACAGGCTACAGACAAAAGGTCTGTAAAGCCTGAAAAGGAAGCAACTTAATGAACATGAATATAAATAAAATATTGCATATTAAAGGGAAATTGCTTCAGCAAACATTTTGGCGTCAGAAAAATCTAACATTGCAGAAAATAACAGGCTTCTTTTAACGGTTGGCTCAGAAAATGGATGTGTTGGAACATTAATTATTCACTGCAGCATAATGGGGAGGCATTTTCAGAGCAAATTTGTTTTGCCCAAATGATCCTTCAATCCATGAGAATGTATTTTAGTTGGGTTTTTTTTGTTTTTCTTTAAGAAAAAAAACATCTGACCATATATCTCGGGCAAACAGAGGATTAATTCAGCCATATAAATCACATTAATAAGACATCACCATCAGCTAATTCCATATCATCTGCATAGGATTCAGGCCTAGAAGTAAAAATAAGCGCTGTGATCTAATTATTTTGACTTCTTCTTCAGGAGGCCTGTTTATTCTGCCTTCTCTCTGAAAAGACTGATCTAAATAAATGAAGTATATCTTCACAACTACATGGGCTGTATGTATAAATGTTGGTCCCAATAGAAAGCTTACACGTGAGATTATTACAGAAGTGTCAGAATCAAGATACGCATTACTAAGTCAGTAAATTTAACTCAAACACAAAAGATCTAAATGATCTCCTTAAAGAAAACCACATAACTTTCAGTGAAAACGAGGAAAGCATCCCAGGTCATCCAGGAATTAGTAAAGTCTGACGAGCAAAACGTGTAATCGTAGAAGCTAAAAAAGTGAACCAAGCAGTTATCTAGGCGTTCTAATAGGAGGTGTTATCCAGGTAAAGTTCTCAGGAACCTATGAACCACTGTTGATGATCAACATATCAACGCTAAGTCAGGAGAATAGAGAGATATCCCATGATTAGAAACATCATCAGGATCTAGGAAGAAGTAAAGCCCAGATAGTATGATAGGAAGAAAACCCCTTCATCTTCATGCAAACTACCAGGACATTCATGATTAATTTCAAACAACTATAGTCATGAGATGACAAAGCTGGGTGTTTTTTTAAGGTAAAATAAAAAAAAATATGGTTTACGATAGTTTTATTCTTTGCACAGTGATGAGACATGTTAGTAATCAGAGACTCTGCTTTCATATGACACTTTGCTGAAAGTGGAGAAATTAGAAGAAGCTCGAACATATTCAGTGCTGTTCTCATGCTTATGTTCCTATATAGTTGGCTTGGTGTCATCAAGAATAGGTTAATCTGAACATTTACTTCAAACATACCTGGATAAATCCACCTGCACATGAAACCGGTTCAGCACGTTCTTCTCCGTTTACCTTTACGGTGACAGAACGGTTCTGCCTCCAGAACTGGTACTCCTCCTCCAGGACTGGTAAAGCTGCTCTAAACATGTAGATTTGTAAGAGTAAGGAAATAATTTAAATCAGAGGAAAAAAAGTTAAAGGTGTCTCATTCTAGTGAAGAAACCCAAAGCACAGACGGGCACAAGCACTACTCTTATAAATATTAAATCCTGGAGGAGCCACGAGGCAGCTGAGGAATGATGTGTCTGCAAGGACGTCGGCGTAAGCCTAAATATCACCTGAGGAACTCTTTATCCTTGGTTGCTTGATAGTAGCTCTCCATAATTAGAGTGAGGAATGGAGGCTGACTGCGCCTCTCATAGTAAATCTGCCCACTGTTTGGAACGAAGCCATATCTGTGGGAGGGTGAGAGAAAATCTTTTATTCCACAAATCTTGAAACCCCCCGAAGAGCACCATTTCCAGGGCGCATGACTGCAGAAGCTAAATGACTTGTTCAAAAACGAGCATGCAGAACTACCTGCAGCCAGCTGGAGTTTTTCTTCGAGGTATAAAGGATGAGCGAGTTTTAAGAGTTAACTGGTGACAAGGTAGAATTATCCTATAGGCAGCGTCAGTCATCTGTGCCAGAAGGAGCCCGTTGATGTCCCAGTAGGAGTCCCTGTTGGGCACAGAGGGGCTCACGTCACACTCTGCACAGAAAACCCAAAAGAAGTCTTGGAGTAGACCTGAGTAACTGATGTCTCCTCTGTCTCCGAGCTGTCAGACAGCCGAGCAAAAAGCCCCACCAGTCACTTACCAATAATAGTAGAGTTCCCTGAAGCGGCCCCCTGGCACGATGACAGGATGGTGGGTGTAGATCTCCGAATAGAGCTCTGGGTGATCTTTGACACTGATGCGAATCCGGAGGGGAGACCCCTTTCATTTTTGTTTTATTTTAAATGTGTAGGCCCAGTAAACAGGCATGTTGAAAATAAAGTCAATCTTTCAGTTCTAAGGTTTTATGTATCAGGACATAAAAATAGTCTTCCCAGGACTGGATGTTCCAGCAAGTCGAGTCCAAAAATAGATGCAATAAACCAAGCACTACATCTCAGACTCTCCAGGCTTCAGCTAGCATGCTAAATGTTAACGAGTTTAGTTAGAAAAAGAAGGTTGCAGGAGGAAGCATCTTCACCAAAACATAATGTACACACACCAGAAAGCACAAACACCTCATACTAAGCGCCAAGCATGGTGGTGGAGGGATGATGATTTGCACATGTTTTGCTGCCACAGGTCCTAAACAACTTGCTGTCCCTGAGTGGATCATGAACTCCTCTGTATACCAAAGTATTAAATAGTCAAATGAAGGCTAAAACTATGTTTAAATTAGCTTACACGACAGGACAATGATCCCAAACACAGACGCAAATCTACAGCTGAAAAAAAAAAAAAGACAAAGTGTTGAAATGGTCCAAAGACCTGAACTCAGACTGAAATACTGAGTTGGGACATTAATGGCTTATTGTCCATTAGAAAATTGTATACTCATAATTGAATTAGTACATCCGTTCAACAAGGTGTGTTTGGATACTTTATAGTGAAGGGAAATTTGTTAAGATCTATAAATATCTGTATGTGTGTTACTGGAGAAGCTCAAAGGTGCCAGAAAGCACTAAAAGTATCAGGTTCTCCAAAGAAAACTTTCATGATGAATAGAAATATCCCTTTGGCATGATGCAGCTGTAGACCTAAGCCTCTATCAAATCATAGGCAACTCATGTGAATTTTATTCCTGCAAAGGCAAACTGATAGAGGTTCAGGTGAGGTCTTCAAAATGGTCAATTTTGCACAACTTAGCATATTTTTTTCTGAACGTCCTCCAGCTAAAGGACGTCAGATTTTAGGTGAACAGAGTAGTGAAAAATGAATACTGCAAACCTAAATGAACTGAAGAAACACGGTAAGGGGTGGCTGAGACTTTCTCCATGTGACAGTATGCTGCAAAAAGTGCTTCAACAAACCGTTTAACCATGAGGTCCGCCTTCATCTGGCTTACTTTTTATTCAATGACAGCAACACGTTGCTGGTCTTATAACTCACTTTAAGACCAGTTGGAGGTTTTGACCCTGAACAGATTTGATGAAAACAAGAGTTGAGAATAATTAACACGTCATATATAAAAGATCCCATCTGTCTTTATGGAAAGTAATAAAGTATTTATAAGTAATAAACCCTATCAAAGCTACTAAAAGCAATAAGCAGACAAGGGCAAAGTTTTCCGAGGAAGTGATCGACAGTGCTCAACTGAAAGACATAAGGAAAGTTAAAAGCCATTTTCAGCAGATGTTCTAAAACATTTGATCGTGAAGGAAAATACATTAAGATTTGCAAAGGTTGGGAAAAAAATGCCATGAAAATGATCCAGCAAAGCAAAAGGAGAGAAAAAAAAACTTCCTGGATAGATAGTCAGGATATTAAGAGCTCAAAGTTTCCTCATGTACAGAACAAAAAAACACTTGGTGGGTATTATGTCATTTATCTGACCCGTCACATTGTGGAGGAAACAAACCCTTGAGAGAAACAAAAAGGGTTGCAAATAAGCAAACCACCACAAGCTCGTGCATCTCGAGCTACAATCTGATGCAAGTGTTAGCGATGCGGTTCCGAGACCTGCCTCCAGGTCGAGGTTATATGGAGATGCACACAGAGCGGCAGCAGCAATGCTGACCCCTGACAGGACGAGTACACAAACACAGAAAGACTCAGGATAAATTTCAGTGAGCTTTATTTCAAACCAAAGTTTTACTCCAATATCCAATGTTTGATGACATCTGAACTTGTAAAATTTGCATCACTGAAAACTGCCAATTACATCAAAAAAATTTGAAATAGAAAAAATGAACTCAGGTTTCAAATTCACTTAAATTTTGAGACTTTAAAGCTGTACTCCACTTAATTCCTTAATTAAACAAAAATCTAAGGGCAGCTCTGAAATCTTTTCACACCCCTATCCAATACTCTGGATTTTTTTTTTCTTTAATCACAGCATCTTGTTTTTAAAGTGCCCATTGATCCCTCCCAGTTTCATTTTACTGATGCATCAGTTCGTAGGGAAATCTTAGGACTCCTCGAGCATTCTCTTGATGGTAAACGATGGGACTGTCAAATCGTGCACAAAGCTGTGCATCATTAATGTGTATTAAGAGGATGTACAGATGCATCAGGGCAGCAAACATCAAATTACCCACCCAACAAATTTTTAAAAAAGACCTTAAAGAATGAGACAATTTGGTTGCAGAAGCTACGCAATTAGTCACCCAATCTGGAGTAAGATGCTCTTGTCTCAGTCTTCAAGGTTCTCAAATTGCCGGCTTCTGGCAGTAACGCTGTAAACCATCGATCAGTCGCCACACTAAATCTTCAAAAACTGAAGATTTAACCATGAAACTCGAACAGGGGCGATTACTGCCAGACAGCTGGCACAGAAAAAAAAACACAACAAAAAACAGACAGCTGCCAAATGTCTGCACGGTTAGATCTCCGTCCCCTCAGCCAAACTTCACTTAACTTGGATTATTTTTATTGCATAAATACAGCCCTCCCACCCAAAATGATTCTCAAATCAGATGTGCAAGTATTTCTGGGACGAAGAACTGAGAGAACGGAGATCTGAGTTCTAACCAATGAGAAACAGGAGTAATCAGATCATCATAACCACACTTTGGAAATGAGCCGAAATTTAAAAAGTAGTTGTACATCTCAAAGATTAGAACCATCGAAAAGCATCTCACCAGGACAAAAAGGGAACCTCTTTGGCAAAAAAGTTACAAACTGAACAAAAATGTTCAGAGAACCTTCATGCAAATAAAAAGGTTATGTTGCTTATAAATAACCCAAAACCCTAAAATATAAAGCAAGAGCAGAGAAATGAGCCATAAACCCAGCAGGCCGGGGTGCCTGAAACATTTTTGTAATCCATCATGCCCATTCCCGCTCAATGCCACTTTCCCCCAAAGTTTCTACACCACGATGTACATCTCCTACCTGGGCATAGCGAGCGTACAAAAATAGCAGTCCAAGTAGAGAAGCTGGCTGAAACCGCTTGTCTGTTAAGTGCAACCCAACCTGCTCAGGACGATTTGAATAACGTATCTTTTGCTAGCCAGTTTTCAGAAAGCCAGCTAACTTGCAAAGCACAGAGGATTATTTCCTGCTACATTTTAGGTCAGATGGTTCATTTTAATGCTTTCAGCCGACATTCTTCAAAAAGGGGAACAACTAAACAGCTTCTGCCCAACATTAGGAATTTATGTAGCTGTGCTTAAACATAAAGATCAATGTAACAGCTAATACTTCGCCCAGAAAACAAATTTACCGCCAATTCAGCTGCACTGCAGCAAGTAGTACTACTACGTGACAGATTATTTTCTCTTCAAACACCAGCGTTCACTTTCACTGAAAATCGGTCTCAAGAAACAGTTTAACAAGTCAAGGCTGGTGACAAAGAATTAATCAAAATGCAAAGCTTCAGAAAGCCATCTGTCCTAACACTTGTTAACACTGGTAGCAGGAGAATAAGGGCAACGATTGGAACACCAAGTGCATCTTTGACAAATTGCACCCAACCATCAATTTGGAGGCTAAAAAGTTACTGATAACTGTCCCCAAAATAAACATTTCATGAACAAGATCATTTCAATGTTTTTGCAATTTCTAAAATTATAAATAAACTCACAGGCCAATGATGCAGAACAAACTGGCAGTTAAAGAAAAGGTCTCCAGTGCTAACGAGAGAAGGGGCGAGCGGCTTTCCAGTTTGTCAGCCAGCCTGTTGCTCTTGTTTAAAACAATCATAAAATGAAGGTATATACACAAGGTGTAAGGTGCACCCCACGTGTCGGCTGCACGTCTTGCAGAATTAGGTATGGCCATCCATAGGAGGGTGAAACAAGGAAGGAAAGGAAAAAAGCGCTCTCTCCAAATAAGCTCCACATTAACAGGAATCCTCATGACTTGTGATGTTGCTTTGCTGCTATTCTTTTTTCTTTTTTTTAGTGTTTCCAGGCTGAAGACAGAGGAAAGAGTCTGGGTCTCTAAGAAGCATGAGCTTCTTCACAAGCGAATAGAAAGTCTGGCTGTCTCTTGGAGAAAAAGAAAAAAAAAAATCCAGCATTTCTGTCCATGGAAAATCCAAGTTTGTCCTCATTGATCAGCCAGACTCTAGTTCAGCTAAGCCACCTAAAAAGATAATTCAGACGCACCTCCCTCCAAATGATCTCCATTCCTTACAAATGAATGACCCAACCAAAACAAGTTATGAATGCACCTTTTTGGTCAGACATTAAATTAGTTAAATTTTCAATTAGGTGAGCATGTGGTATGAAGTGAGCTAAATGGTGGACAATGAAGGGTTATTACTTTAGAACGAGTTGAACTGCTTGTTAAGGCACTTGATACAAATTGGTTAAATCTTGAAAATAAAACATGGAGCATGGAGGGTGTCGTCTCTGGGCCTGTTGGTGCTGGCTTTGTGTCAGTGGTGGATATGAATCATCTGTGCACTGATATTTTCGACTTGGTCCCATGCTTTCCTCCTGGTGCTCATATGTCTTCAGTACTTTGTGGTGCAGCGCAGGGCCTTAAATAAAGGCAGATGAGTTCTTCCAAAAAGTGTCCATCAAAATACGCATTCCTAATGGTGGCATCCAAAAAAAGACAAACTGTACATAAAAAAATAAAATAAAAAATCCAAGATGCTGGGGTCAGGGGAAAAAAAAAAGCATACAAGGGGAGTGGAGGATGGACTGATCTGTTGAGAAAGAAGAATGAAATCAAGTTACTCAGTAAGTTCGTATTGCACATATACATTTCAGATGCCAACCGATGAATGATGGTGCATGCATCGTTTTATTTCTGGCCCATTCTGACTCACAATGTACCAATGTTGAAAATCATTGACACAAATGACAACTCTGCTTTCAATCATCACTTTTCAGTTATATTCTTTTAATATACATGGGGAGTTAGACGATTTAACCACTGCTGGTTAACCCACGTTAATAACTTGACGGGTCACAGCTCTAAGTGTTGCCAGCCACGGTCCGTCAACAGCCCACTTAACACAAGTCAGTTTATTTTCTGTCAGACCAGCCAGTTATTGGCAGATGTCTAATATGGACGGTCAGTAAATGGGACCCTGATACAGAAAAAAAACAGCCATAGAAATCTTCCTGCAGCCGGCAGAGATTCACCTGCTGTTAGCATGAACTGGAACAGCAGGTTTCAAATAGTTGCCATTAGACATTAACCAGCAAATCTTTATGAGTTAATGCTCAAATATTTTACTGTGTCTGATTGTCAAAAGAGAATTTTCCAAAAGGGAATGTTCTCAGTATTAAAAAATAAAATAAAAAGCAGTCCAGGCAATGATAGCAAAAGCTGGTTACTTAGATTTTGTTTTGACAATGAGCAAAACTGATTATCATGTCTTCAATTGTCCAATGACAAAATACATTAGGTCAGAAATAAAAATGAAACAATGGCTGTTAAATCCTCCATAAACCAGCATGTTTTCATGTGCTAAAGTGTGTACTTACTGGCTCATGGCTTGACTTCTTCGCCACTCTCACTGTGGTACTCTGCCACGTATAAGCTTTTGTCAATGATGCCAGGGATGGGCTTGATCTCCGTTCCAAGCTGCTCTTCGATCCCTTTTAGGTTGAAACGATCATCATATGTTATGAGGTTGATGGCTAGACCCAGGTGTCCAAAGCGTCCTGCGAATCAAGGAAGAGGGGGTTTAAATAAATAGCAGTGGAAACTGATTTAAAACATCAAACATCTGAGAAACAAGGCTCAAATGTCGGTAGTGATAACCGAAATAAACAAAAATGAAATTTAATTTGAAAAAAGAAACTGTTACAGGCTCTTACCAGATCTACCAATGCGATGAAGGTATGTTTCTCCCAGCTTGGGAAAATCAAAGTTGATCACAACATTCACAGCTTGAATGTCAATCCCTCTTGTGAAGAGGTCTAGAGGGGACAAAGACCAGAGCATTTCCTCATCACACGTTAAGCTGCAGTAAAGGTTGCAAATAAAACCAAAAGCTACTAATTATATTAATTCTACTTCCTGTTTGCTCTCCCCTTAGCTTGCATTTTTCTGCCAATATTCTTATTTTTCTACAAGAAATTTAAAGGCAGCGGCTCCCTGATACTCAAACATGGACTGTATTTTGTGGTTAGATAGTATTTCATTTCAAGACCAACAATCTAGTCAGTGTCACCTCAGTGTGACCTACAAACAGCAGAAGCCTTCATCTACAGTTACTCAGGAGCTAAAGCTAACTAGCTGCTACAAACTTGTATAGAAGATCCCCATGCTGGGGGACAAAAAAAAGATTGAACAGCTAGTGGTGAATGTGGAACTGAACGGACATTGTAGAAATGATACAACTTTGCCATTAATAAAGAAAATAGCCGACAAGATCTTGCTAACACAACTAGTTGGCACAAACATGGCTGGAAAGAAATGGGAGGACAGTGTACAAGGTAAAAAACGTTCACCGATAGTCCTCCCATGTATGCTCTTGGTGCAAAACCGAAGGGTAAATCATCTCACAGGGAAATGGAAGGAATAGTAACAGGCTGAGACCAGTTTGCTGAGATTAGCGACGTGACCGGGTGGCCTGCACTGCCATCCAGACCAAGAACCTCCTCAACCCCTTACCCTAGCAAGACAGTCATGGCCAGTTGTCAAACAAAAAACCAACAACATGTCTTTTCCTCAGCAACCAGACATGCAACTACAGAAGAGGTTTGCTCCACTGCTGCAGGATTCTGGATCTACATCTGACGACTGGGATGAGCTCTGCCCTCGGACACTTACATGCCCTGTTGTCTGCCAATTGTCACTAATCATGAAGCTGTAGATGTCATAGCTGGGGACTTTAATCATGCTGAATCAGGATCCAAAACAAACACTCCCCAGGCGTGAAACGCGAGTAAATTTTCGGTTTGGCGAGTAAATCTCAGAGGGCCACCAATTGGCAAGTAAATGTTGGTACCAATCTAGTCATATTTTTCAGTCTTCCTTTAGGTGGATTTCTTCTTCATCTTTCTCTGCTGTCTGCATGTACGGACGACTCGCACGTACACAAACATACACTGACCAAACACTCGCACGTGACACGACAACGTGCTTGCAACTATTTCAGCTCCGTTTCCGGTTTAGCTCAGGCTAACTAAGTAGGGTAAATATGTGGAGATTTTTAGCAGGAGCCGGCCAGCTTACCAGAAGAAAGGATAAATCAGGTGGGCTCACAGCCCCAACCAGGAAGTTCAGTGAAAAGTGATGGTTTGGATATAGCAGCGCCTTCTGCCTGCTTCATGGCCCGGTTTTGCTCGCTTCTCCCGCGCCGACTTTAGGCAGTAATACACCAGCGCGTGCTGCGCTGTCTGCTAGCTTAGCTAAGCTGTTTTCAACCTGAAGGGTGATGACAGCTGCATAATGGGCGTGACGTGACTCCGCGGGACGACGAAAAGCTGTCAACCGATCAACTGATAATATTGTGTATTATATTGATCAGTTAAGTTCATTATTATTATTATAAATCAGCTTTTATTATTAGATACGCCATTTATATTCAATATTACTGATTTATTATTAATCAGATCAATAAGCTTTAAATTAATTTATCATCAATTTTTGTTAAGTTTATTTTTTAAACAAACTAAAAAGCACAAATCAGGGAGTATGATCCCATTAAGGTTGTAATGCTGTGGCACAAGGACTGTTAGGAGCAGGAAGCCAGACTTCACAGGCTGTGTGAAAGCACCAAGAGTAGAGAGGGAGGAGTCTGGTTAAGTTTTACTTAATGAATTCAGACATTAACACTTTATCAAAGAAAACCATTTTTCTTCTTGTTTTGTTTAATGTTGCTGTGACTTCCAATTTCAGCTTGGATACAACACAACACAGTATTATAGAAATAACATGCCTAGAGGTATGGGTGTGTAAAATAATAGTTCATTTCGGACACCGTGCTGAATTAAAGACTGTGCTCCCTAAACTCCATCAGCATGTTAAATGTGCCACTAGGGGGGAAAACATACTTGACAAAGCTTATTCGAACATCAAGGGGGGCTTTAAGGGTAAAGCCACTACCATACCTGGGTCAGTAAGACCACTTGTCCCTGCAGCTTATACCAGCATATACCCCCCTCAGGAAATCTGCTCCTATCACACCCAGAACTGTGAAAATGTGGCCCGAGGGTGCCTCTCAGCAACTGCAATTAGTACTCTGACTACCGTCCAGTAGCACTTACTATTATAAAATGGCTTGAGAAGGTGGTCCGATCTCATATTTCAAAACTTACATTCAGGTCTGACCTTCACCAGTTTGCCTATCGAGGAAATAGGTCAATGGAGGATACCATAGTCACAGCTCTTCATGCTACACTATCCCACCTGGAGCAGCAGGGGAGCTATGTGCGACTACTCTTTGTGGACTTTAGCTCAGCATTTAACCCCATCCTTCCAAGCATACGGGTGAAAAAGTTGTCGGACCTGGGACTATCTTACTCCGTTTGCCAGTGTATTAAGGACTTTGTTAAAGCACCCCCAGAGGGTGAGAGTAGGCCCTCACATCTTGTTGGCTCTCAACCTCAGCACTGGATCCCCGCAGGGCTGTGCACCAAGTCCCCTGCTCTACACTCATGACACACATGACCCCGGCAACAGTATAATCAAATTTGCCGATGACAACTGTGGTGGGGCTCATCTCTGAGAAGGCTGAGTCTGCATATCGACAAGAGGTGGTGCAGTTGTCAATATGGTGTTAAAAAAAATAAATAAACTTAGTCTTGGTAGTACTAAGCGCCAAAGAGCTGATTATAGACTTCAGGAGGAAAAAAAAAAAAAAAAAAAAAAAAGGGCATCCAACCACTGGTCCTCAACGGGGACTATGTGGAGCAAGTTTCAGACTTCCGATTTCTTGGTATAAGTTTAGAGGAGGACCTGATCTGGAGCATCAAAACCACTGCCACCATCAAGGCGGCACAGCAGAGATTGTATTTCCTGAGATGACTCAGGAAAAATAACCTTATTCAAGACGTGCTGGTGTCCTTTTGTCATTGCTCCATAGAAAACATCTTGACTTACTGCATCTGTGTGTGGTTTTCCAGCTGCACAGCTGCAAACAGGAAAGCTCTACAGAGGGTCGTCACCACAGCCCAGAAGATCATTGGCTGCCCTCCGTCATCCCTGAAAGACCTTCAAAGCTCTCGCGGTCTCAGGAAAGCTCGAATTATCCTCTTGGACCCACCCATGCATGTGGGTTCGAATGAAACAATCTGAGGTGCTGAAACGAGACTTCACTGAACTGCTGGGTACAATTCGCTGTCTGGGTGCCTGGACATTCATCAGTGGCCCCACACTGATTTACGGAGGTAAAGGCAAATGTTACTTGTTTGTGGCAAGCTTTTCTTACTAAACTGTGGATCCACATGAACAATGCTGCACAGAGCTGCTCTTAGTTTCAGTTTCCAGTCAAAAGGAAAATAAAAAAACTGATGTAAGTTTTCTGAGCGATAGGAGGAAAGCTGAATGAGATGAAGTCTGTGGATAGAGCACAACTTTCCAAAGACCCACATTTATGGTCTCCACACTTCTTTCGAGTCAGTTCATTGACCACAAATGCTAATGGCGCTAAAAGGGCTGGCAGGTAAAAACATAGACTGCAACAAAACAGAAAATAAGACAACACCGGACCGCAGTTCAGGCCAAGGGCAAAAAACACAGAATCGTCAGAGACGCTGAATGTCCTGCCATCAGCCACTGAACAATTAAACTCCATTCTGAACCATCCAACCAACCCTGAACCACCAGACCGACGCTGGTCACGGAGGAACCTGACAAATCATTTAGTCCTGCAATCCGGAAATTTCCAGTTATTAAAAGAACAAAAAAAAAAAAACTACAACCAATGCCTCAACTCAAACAGATGACAGCCCATCAGATGCAGCGGTCCAGCAGGAGATGTCCATTACCCAATAACTGGGGATAATCTTTGACTACGAATTATATTTGTGCAGATAAGCAGCTAGAAACAGAGGAAAACCGTTAGTCTTGTTTCTCAGTCTGACAAATTGCCTCGAAGTTTTCATGTGCCGTAATGTACATGTAAACTTACATATCTGTTGATGCGGTTAAAAGTCAACTTGAATGTGTGACAGGTGGCAGAAAACAAAGTTGCAGGTTTACTATGAGAGTGAGAGAGGATTTATAATCTGGAGCTGACATCATTGCTAAGAACAGCAATAATACTTGTGCCTTGTTCATTACTGTTGACTGGCTAACTAATCCTACTGTATCAGGAACCCCAGAATTTCGGTCCAATCAGACCCGTAATGAGTTTACTTCTTTCTTTACTGACAAAATTCAGAAAATCAGGCAGGCAGTCAGTGCTTCCATAGCAGGGCAAGACATATGTCCCTGTGTTCACTCAGACATGAACACCATGACACACTTTTCTCCAGTCAGATCTAAAAGCCTGGATGAGATCACTGGCCATCTGTAAACCACCACTTGCTGTCTTGCCAACAGTTTTTTTTTTTTTAAATGATTAAGGATGCATGACCTTAGATATCTTACAGATTGCAAACGTGCCTCTGCTGTCTGATGTCTTCCTTCAGAACCTAAAAACCGGAATCATTAAACCACTACTGAAAAAGAAAAACCTTAATTCGTCACTCATGAGCAGCTACTGGCTGATATCCAACCTCCCATTAGTAAGATTTATTTTTTAAAAAGCGTTTTTTAAGAGCTACACAAGTTCCCGATATTAAATAACTGTTTTGAGCAGATAGCGGAAACATTTCAGTCCTCTTTTAGTAGACCTCAGTGCCGCATTTGACTCGGTCGATCATAGCATCTTACTAAACCGGCTGAAAAACCGGGTAGGACTTTGTGGCACTACAATAATTGCTTTTGAGTCCAGATTTCTCAGGTCATCTGGGTCAAATCTACTTTCTGTTCACGGGGTCAGAACTAAAAACGCGGAGAGGCCTTGTTAAGTTTTCATGCTCATCACATGTGGAATAATCTCCCAGAAAACTGCAGGTCTGCTAAAACTTTCTATTTGCTGCCTATTATCAAAACTGTTAATCCTCATACTGAAACCTTTATTTTTTGCATTCTATCCATTTTATTTGAGTTTTTTTCTGTTTAATTTCATATCTTTTTAAAGTTTGTTGTTAATGCACTTGTTATTGCTTCCTGCACCCTGCTGTAATGCTTTTAATGTGTTAAGTAAAGCACTCTGATTTGTCTTGTATATGAAATGTGCTATACAAATAACCCTGCCTTGCCTTATGAACAAACTGGACTGAATCTTTAAAGATGCCTTAAATTACTAAACTGGTACCATAGAAATTTAGCTAAATTTACCTTGAAACATGGAAAATATTGGTCTTAACTCATAGTACATGTCAGATGCTGATGTGTAAACATTCTTACATCTTGAGTCCTTTTAAATACAAAAAAAAGGAACAAAACACCACCACTTACCAGTGCAGACAAGATTCCGGCACAGGCCATTTCTGAAGTCGTGGAACACACGGTTGCGATGCTCCTGAAGAAAAAAAGGATTTCAGACTCCAGATTTACCCATCTGTGGGATTCATGATGTTGTGCCTGAGCTTGAAGGAATATAGACAGCTGGTCACAGCAGATCAGTGCAAAAGCGGTGTGTGCAGTTTTTTCCAGGTGTAAACGGCTTCAGTTCTTGTCAGTAGACAAAAACCTTGCAGTATACTCCAAAAACAACGTTGGTGTAAACTGTATCAGCACATTAAGTGTTGTGACATGCACATCTACACAACGCATTGCTTAAAGGACAATCTAAAGCAATTGCAGCAACTGCTGTTGCATGCATAAACCGCCATCTGTGTCGTTTTTTAAATTGTTTTTCTTGGGCAGAACGCCAGCTGACCTGTCTCATCTTGGCATGAATGTAGAAACACGAATAACCAAGCTGGGAGATCTTCTTGGCAAGAAGCTCTACTCTCTGGGAGGAGTTGCAGAAGATTATAGACTGGTTGATCTGAAGCTGGAAAAAGAAAGGCCAATAAATTCTGGGGAAATCAAGTTATAAAATTAAGTTGGAGGTAGGGGCCATTTTATTATTCCCCCATAAACTTAAAACTACTCTTTAGAGTAGATGACATTTCAAAATCCATCCTTGAATACTAAAGAAAAACAGTCACAATAACAGCCGGAAAACAAGTCGGCTTTTGAAACATTGTTCAGACAACTTAAACAATTCTGTAAGGAGTTAAAGTGCAGAAGAATAGCAACACTTACCCTGGAAAATAAGGTGTTAAGGCAATGGACTTTTTGCCTTTCAGTTACATAAGCATAATACTGAGTCACACCCTTCAGTGTAAGTTCTTCCATTAGGTTGATCTCATAGGGTTTTTGCAAGTGCGCATTCTACATGTGTAAAAACAAAGAAAAAAAGGGGAAAGACAAAGTAAGTTAAGCTACTTCTACAGATGATGAAGGTACATCTGTTTAGAAGCTTACAGCACATAAAGAAAATGTACCATAAACTTCTGCACGCTGAGAGGGAAGGTTGCAGAGTAAAGCAAAATCTGCCTCTGTTTGGGCAGGAAGCCCAGTATCTCCTCCATCATGACCACAAAGTCCTGAGACAGGAGCTTGTCAGCCTTTAAACAGAAACAGAAAAAGACTCATTTAAATTGTTTCCAGCTGTTCAGGTATTCATATCTTACATAATTAGAAAAAGTAGCAGTTTGAAAAGAACGAGGAAGAAATTATTCAACTCACTTCATCCAAAACAATCATCTGCACTTGATTGACTTTGGCCACTCCTTTCTTGATGAGGTCCAAAATCCTCCCAGGAGTGGCAATTACCACATGTACTGTAAAATAGACAAAACCAGTTTGTCAACAAGATGTAGCCAATATTTTTCATACACCAGAACCAACCATCCAAGCAGATTGTAATTCTATACTGTAAGAAATAGTCTCAGATCGTCTCATGTTTAGGTCTGTATGCACATAAGGAGCTTTATTGCAGATACAAAAAAAATTCAGAATGAAGATTGTTGCCAATTTACTACAAATTTACATTTCAGACAAATTTTCACACATTTACACTTGCTTTACACATTTAAAATTAACCAGTGCGAAGCACAAAAAAACAGAATTTAATAGATTTTATGATGCAGTTTTGTTTGCTAATAATCCATAAATCATTTATATTCCAAGCAGGATGATTCAGACTCAGTATTGAATATCCAAATTCATGTGCATATGGTTGATACAACACTTCAGGCAAGAATGAATAGTTAACCAAGAAAAACATCATCAGGTAAGCAATTTGTGTAAACTGCAAAAATTACCCGTTTCATCGAGTCTCATTATGTCATCCCGAAGGTTGGTTCCACCTGTGGTTGCCATTACCTTCACTCCACCCATGTGTTTGCTGACCTGGATACATATTTGGCTTACTTGCAGTGCCAGTTCTCTGGTGGGCACTATGACCAAAGCTGGAAAAACATGAACTCGTGATCAAAAACTATTCAAAACCAAAGTTTACTCGTAGTCTGACCAAATTAACAAACAAAACATACGTTAGAGAGACAAGTTTTATAGTGTTCAACAAACTATGTACACTGAAAAAGGGTTTGTCTCCAGAATAAAATTTTACACTTGAACTAATTCTACTGTTTTGTATTACAACATATGAATTATAAGATTTTTAATCTGGACATTTGTAATATGTATATTGTAAATAGAAGATTAATTTTCTATCTTGTCTGGATATTTAAGTGTATATTGTGTTTTTGCATCATATAGTCCAATATTATTCTCTTTATTCTATAATGCTGCTGAAACATTGCAATTTCCCAATCTGATCGCATCTTGAAAATTCTGAAATGTTTTTCATTGCTATGTGGTCAGGTATGAGCGCATTTACAAAGTCACTGGGCTTTAAAGACATTTTAACGTAAACTCAGATGCTCAACAGAAAACACACCCCCAGTAAGAAAAAAGAAAAAACGACAAAGCTGCTAGATTTGCCGCTAGTTGCCTTTCTGACAGTTGCTAGCAGGGTCTGCATACTCGCCAAGTTGGCAACAGTGTCGACAGCAATGTCAGAAGGGCTGCTTCTGGTATTTGCCCAAATAATTTTATTTTGTGTGTCAATGTCACTCTCTGTGATCACTTATAGGTCAAATGTAAAAAAATTTATTTTTTTAATCTATAGCACAGACCTATTTTAGCAACATATGCTGTGTGCCATTTGACAGATTGAATGAGATTATTTCTTTCAACAAAGAACCACAGGAAGAAATCTTTACATAAGCCATGTCAATAACAGACTTATCTTTGGTTCTAATTTCTCCCCGTGCTCCAAAAAAATGACTAACACTATCAACAGCATTGAATTTGCAGCGTAAACAAGTGCAAAACAAACTCACCTTGTATAGAGTCCTTCTTCAGGTCAATGCGTTCAAGTAAGGGAATGAGGTAGGCTCCACTCTTTCCAGTGCCATTCTTGGCTCTGGCCAAAATATCCCTTCCTGACAGTGCAATGGGAATGCTTTCCTCCTGCAGACAAAATGAGCCCTCAATATCTTACATGTGATGCTTCTTCACCGTTTGTGCATTTATGGCACATTCAAATTAAGCCCCACCGTTGTACATTTTTAAGGTTTGATTTTAATCTTTTGTCACAGATAAATTCCAAACAAGAGGAAAATAAGTTAATTTATAAGTCCCATTTGTTTGCTCACTCTACATGTGGCTGTGCTGTTGCTCCTGACCCTCCTTCACAATATACTTACAAAAAATGAATGAGAATTTATACAGACAATGAAGTGAAACTATGACTTAAGGCATTTTATTATATTTATTTATTGTTATATCACTTATGTCTAACCAAAACAATTCTGACCCTGTTGACATTTCAAATCTGAACCTGCAAATTCCCAACAGCAGAGGTTAAGCTTCAACCAAATACTACAAGATAACTAAAATCTCTCCATTTTTAAAAGTCATTTCGAAAATGGGTTAGGTAACATCATTTTAAAGAAGCGTGTGATGCATTTCCACCTATGCAAAGACATTGAAGTGCATCTGAAGTTGCATCTTCAATAATTAAAGTATGCAATTCACAAGGCACAATCTCCTAGAAAAAGGCATCAAATCAGAGATATGATATGTCTGAAAGTACCTGAATAGGAGATGGCTTTTCCCAGCCCATTTCAAAGATCCCCATTAGTAGCTCCCTCTTTAGGCAATAATCTTCAAACTCATTGCCTTTAGTTGCAGTCACATCCTGTAATTATTTTTTAAAATTTATTAGAAAACTGTAGGCTTATTTGAGAAAAAAGGCAGCAATTAACAAGAACTGACTGAAAATGTGCAAGTGGGAAAACCAAAAAGCAAAAAAATGGCACAGATTTTAACTTAAAAGGTCATATGAACAGTTGAATGAGAGCATGACCATCTTGTACGAACCGAAGTTTTCATCCTCATGTCCTTTGGGGGCAATTTTAAATTTTTCTTCCAGTCATCTCCAGGCCTGTGGGAGGTAAAGTTCTTGTGAGCAAATACTATACCTTGACAGAGTCTTCTACAAATATAACACAAATGTAGGTTGTTTTACTCAGATCAGAACTTACTTGATGACAGCATTTGTTGTAGGGGCTGGCTGGGAATTCCCATTGATTGTGCCTTTCATCTGGTTTAACTGCTGCTGTTGAGGACCTCCTCCACCTCCTCCTGGAGATCCAGTGGGCTTCACTGAGCCTCTCAGCTGGCCATTCTGGTTGGACATGCCCAAAATCACTGGGTTCTCTGTCCTGGTGGTACTCATGTTTATTTAGCTTATTTACTCTGTTCCAATAGGTATGGAACCTTTAACAGTCTCCAGATAAAGTGAGTCCACTCTCTTTGGACCACTCAAAACTTAAGATTGCCCTTACCTTTAAACGTTAATCATTAACAAATAGAAATTTATAAATCTGTTCTTACTCAACAATGTTAGAGCATCAAGTGTCAAGAGACAAATTCTTCTTATAAGACTTCTAAGCATGGAAATTAAATTAGGGCTTCACATAAGGTTAATCTGCCAGTGTTATCTGGAAAACTATACACCAGGAAGGCTTAGCTAGCTTTCAAGTGTTAGCCGCCAATCCAGCAAGCCATCTTGTTAGCTTAACTGAGCCTCTGTGTCCTTCCAAGTCTGTCCAACCCTGAAACATAGGAAACAAGAGTTAGAATTTCTATGTTCGACCAAAGACAACACAATTAAATAAACAACGTGCTATGTTTTAGCTTGTCACGCCATTAAATTAATATTTTGCTGATCAAACGCAGTAGGAGTATCTAGCCGGCCTAAAGTCAAATGATAGCCGATACAACCGTTAATGTTTTTTTGTTGTTTTTTTTAGCGCCATTAAGAATTAAAGAACAATTATTCAAGAACACTTGTGGAACGGATTCACTATAACTGTGCCACACATAAGCTCCGGTATAGAAATATATAACGGACCAGATATTTGCTTGTTCAGTCCAACGAACAAACCTTGATGAGAAGCTAAATGCGTTTGATAGCATACTATGCTAAAGCTACATGCTAATTATGTACGGTTTCGGTGAATGGAGTTCGCAGTCAATAAGTAATTTTTTTGGTTTGTGTGTTAAATTAGCGTTGTTATTAGCTATTGTTACTCTGCAAATAAAGCTAGAGTTAGATATATTCCATTATTTAGAACAGGCTGACCCGGCCGAATAGCGGAAGCCATGCAAGGTCTTCTATCGAGCTAACACAAACTGGCGAACAGTGGCGAATTAACAATTTACCTAGTAGTGAAACTCACAATTAAACAATTGAATATGCGACAAAAGCGTAAATCTACACTGTGGACTATTCGGTGTTTGCGCATTTACCTTGAATTACTGAAAAAAGCGGTTCCGTTTGCGGGATTTGTACGGTGTACTCAATATTTAGCTGACTACGAAAGAGTCTTGTCAAACGACCATTCAAGATGGCTTCCAGTCGTATTTAAACCCGCCCCCGACCAAAAAATCAGCTGATTCAATTTCAAATCAGGGATTTATCTTTGATGTGACCTAACAAAGTAATACTGCCATACATTAATTTAAAATGTCTGAAATTACTTTATGTATCCATCTACTCTATCTAATGAGTCTGCTTATTGAATGGTGGCAGTACGAAGGCATGTTTATGTTGATCTCATTGCAACCTCTTTAGTTGGCTGACAGGTCGACAGAAAGCAGCAGATCTGCTTTTCTAACATAGCTAACATTTTTTCATGTTAGGGAAATCGGAGCTATGCTTCTAAGTAAACAAGATAAAAGACAATTTGAATGGCTGACTCACCCTTGTGTGAAGAGTCTTTCTGCAACTTCTTTTGTACCAAATCACTGAAGCCTACTTCCATTTTCACATTACAGCAGCTTTGCACGTTTCATTTCCTGTCTTTTTCTATATACACTCAATTTAATATATGGTAGTATAGTTTCACATCATAAACTCCCCTTTAATTGTTCCATTGAACCAGCATTCATTAGAATGTAAAAAAATGGAAATTATATCAGATGCAAACACATTTCCACTTGCTGGGGTAAAAGCTACATTTGAAGATTAATTGTTGGCTTTTCCTGCTTGAACTTCTCTGATTTGTTTCTGGGAGAAAAAGGTAAAGAAAAAGAGACTACAACATTTTTCATATTATTTAAGCAGAGGCTTTGAAAGGCCAGCTGAGAAAGGCTCCAAACTGTTTCAGGAAAAGCTCTGTGAATGATATCAAATAAATATTACATTAGCTATCAAAATTAGAACTTAAAAGTCATTTTCCATCAGTTAATTTAAGAATACATTAAAAACACTTATGTGTTCCTTAAACTGTACATTTCGAAGTTTTTTGTCTTGGAAAAAAACCTAAAATACGACTCTTCATGTTTTCAAATTAAAATAATAAAAGGTTGGATATAATTGGACATATCGAAATGGTGTTGCATTCACTGTGCACTGCTGGCCAGCCCATGATTCTCCGGTCATGGCTTCAGGCAGAGAGCTGCAGCTACCCCCTCAGCCCTTTTTCTACCTTCTCTTTTTTGCAAAATTTACATTTCTTCAGTTGCTGACAGAACAAACAAAAGGCGGCACCCAGCAAGTTGTCAGGGTCTGCACAGACTGGAAAAGCTGTGCAATGGCTTTAATTTAATAACTGAAAGTTACAACAGTAACTTGGAAATGTAATTTTACTTCTACCTTTTCTTGGTTCATGTCTTGTTTAAACTTTAGATTGGTTGGTATTTATTAGAGTCAATAAAGTTTTGGATAAAAAAAATCACTTGAGCCACTCACTATCTTTTGTTTAAAAGCTGCAGCCTCTCTGGAAAGTAGAAGAGGGAGAATCTTTTTCTTCTTTTCATTTATTTCTTTTTCTTTTACTTCTTTGCCAACGTGTCTCCTACAGTATGGCTTCAACATATTCACGTGCCATTGCACATCAGGACCTTGGTTGTGATAATGCACCACTTAACATGTTGTATTTGTGTTTGTTTGTTTTTTGTCAAATCCAACCTTTAACTTATTTGGTTGAATTGTTTTAACGCTTGCACACTGTTTTTAAACACTTATAGAATCAGCTGTAGCCACAAAATAAATCAAAATAACCTATGGTGTAATGAAATGAATATTATTCAAATGAAACTTACACCCACAACATATCTGCGGTAAAGGGTGCAGCAGAAGCACAGACCCGATGCCCCTGGCTGCAGCTGCTTGGTGTTTATAATAACTCATGCATTTACTGTAAGTACATAGTAAAATGTCAAAGTGAAATGTATTTCTATGGCATGTTTAAAAACGACACACTGACAAAAGTGCTTTACAAGCTCATATACAGTAAAAACAAGAACCAATATGAAATAAAACATTTTTTTAAAAAAAGCACAGGAAAGCTGACTAAAAAACAACCAAAAACCTGATGGGACTCAAACTAAACTCTAATTAAAAGCAATGGTTAAACAAAATTTTAAAAAAGTTTATTTCAGACAAGGTTTAAAGGACTAGAAAAATTCAGAAGTACAAATATTGAGCAGCAGGTTGTTCCAGAGTCTAGAGGGCTGCCTCGGCAACAGCTCAATCCCCCCTCAGCTGATTTTGGACAACTGGTTGGACGATCCCACTCATTAGTTGGGAATGTAACAGCTGAGCAGCTTGGTTAAATATGTGGGTGCTGTATCATTTAATATTTTAAAGGTAAGTAAAGGAATCTAAAAATTAATCTGAAAACAGACTGGCAGCCATTGAAACCCTGCTAAAACTGGAGTGATATGATCATGCAGCAGCATTTTGGGCAAACTGCAGGTGATGGAGAGATGAGAGATCTAGGTCAAGGCCAAGGTGGGAAGAATTGCAGAATGCCAATGCAGGTGATGAAGGCATGAATAGGTTTCTTAATAATAAGTAAATAAAATCCACCCATTTTCTGTACCGCTTAGTACAGAAGCTGGAGCCTATCCCAACAATTAACAGGCGAGAGGCAGGGGAAACCCTGAACAGGTCAACAGTCCATCGCAGGGCCGATATAGAGAGAAAAGAGCTACTCACACTCACTCCGAGTGACCAATTAACCTAACATGCATGAACCAACACATACACAGGAAGAAATTCTCCATCACACTTCATGCAAACTCCGCACAGAAAGGCCACTGTTCAAACCTCACCCCACCGAGGCTTCTTGCTGTGAGGCTGCGGTGCTAGCCAGAGGATAAGGTTTTGCTTTGGTAATTTGCTATAAATTATGATAACGGGACTTGACTACTGTGGATACTTGCTTCTTAAGTTAATGTCTGAAAAACGTTTCTAAGGATATTTGTTTAATCCCAAAAACACCTGTATAAATCAAACTATATCCCAAGTATTATCTTATTCTTGTCAAAAGTTGTAGGAAGCAGTTACGTGGATTATATTACTGGTAACTGCAAGCATGTTTTCATCTGTTTTGGTATGATATTTGTGGAGAACACACCCCTCCACACCACTGAAAACATCAAAGCAAATTAAGAAGAGAATCACAACGGTAAGCAAAGACACACTTCACTGCAGCAGTTGGAGACACACGCTGAAGTGCCCAAGATACACCAGCATGGCTACAACCAATGCGACAACCTGTGTAGAATTTAACGTAAGCCATGATACATTTTCAAATTTATTTAGTTCTTCTTTAAAACTACTTGGACTTTTGGTTAACTTCTGTATATAGTGAGACATTTTCTATTTTAGATGTGATTGTAGACATTCACACATCAAATATTTTATGTTTCGTTGATAATTTCTGTAATAACACTGAATGGAAAATATAGTAAGAAACTAGATTAGAGCATATAATGTGTTAGTCTGCAGATAAATGTCCTTTAACTCCTGTCAAACGTCCATCAGCTAACTCACTGTCTTATTTAGTGTAGCTTAAAATATAGCAGAATTTATCTAATCCTTTGCTTTTTTGTACAATATGTATATCTATTTTTTTATTTTATTATTTGACATTTTGTATTTTTAACTCCTTCAAAGTGTAATAAGAAGAAAATCAACACTTTGAAAGACTAAGCTGTGCAGTTTAAAGATGCACTTTAACAGATGTAGGCAAATCAAATAGCTTCTTTTCTGTTGACTTACCAAAGAAACAAGCCAGGGAAGAAATTCTCCATCTCACTTCCCATTAAAGGAAAGTGGGTGGTTATTTTTCTAATTACAAGCGCATGTAGAGATAAAAATATATTCTGTACTCTGCAAAAGTCTGGAGCCAGCCCTTGTTTCTTTGTAACTTTCTTCCAAGTAGCCAGACGATCATATTATCTTTTAAAGCGGCCCTGAGAAAGCAGTCTTTTATATTTATTATTTTTATTTGAAAATTGGAAGCTTTTTCACTCATTTTCAGTCCAGCATTTGTACCTGACCATTTTAACATAAGTTTTCTTTTTATTTGTTTAAGTTACTTAACACTGAGAATCATCCGAGCATAAAAAAGGCTTCTACAGTAACTCACGGGATGAATCAGAGTTGTATACAGATACAAACAGAGCAAAACATTCAGTTTCAAATAGGATCATTTAGCAGCCTGTCACAAAGACACATTATTGGTTCAATTTTTTTTTGTTGTATACATGAAAAATACCAAAGATGACAGTTTAACAGAAATGAATTAGTAATTTTTCACCAACAAGGCGATTTCAAAGGAGTTGTCAGCGAAAAGATCTTAGCACAGTGTGCAGCGTGTTAAAATATTTAAATCCAAACAAGTGAAGGACAGAAGAAGTGATGGAGAAAACATATGTTTCCTGGTAATATATAGTGAAATAAGGGTTTGCTCAAGACTTTTGCACTGTTCTGGAGTATAAAAGAAAAGTGCAACTATTTTTTTTAAAATCTGAAATTACTGAATTGTTTATGCTGTTCATTTCAGTCTATATTATAGATTAGGGGCCTGATTATTGGGAATATAAAAGCAGAACATTTGTACAACATATTTGACCTTTTATTTGGTCATAAAACGAGTTTGTCCAAGATAATATGGTCATCAAAGAGGCATAAAAACAGTCTACGTTTATAGGAAAGATTAAAGTTTTAGATGGCGCGACATCTCATCAGATATATTAACATACTGAGCATGTGTACTTTTTGCTGGCCACAATACGTTTTGCCACATTTGACTCAAAAATATCTTCAAAGCCTGTAATTGGGAAGTGAAAACAATCTGGTCCATTTTGTGTTTCCTGACAACTCTGCTGGGGGAGCTGCAAGAAGCAAACGGCATAATTACATAAGTCTGTTTTTCTCTGATGTTTTCATTTATCAGCATAAATGCTGGATATTAAGTCTGCCTGGAAGCTGAAAGGTGCTGTGAAAAGTGTGACAGGAACTAAGCTGAAATTTACAAGATGTTATGTTTTATTACATAAAAATACTGTAATCATATCGAAACTTTCTGTTTTCCAACAGCCATTCGAGGAACCATTTGATAATTACACCGACTACAACTCAACTAATGAGTGCTCTGAGGAGGATCAGGTTCTGGAGAAGTGCAACGGTGTGCTCCTGCCTGCGTTTTACATCGCGATCTTCGTCCAGGGGGTGATGGGGAACGGTCTGATGATCACAGTCCTCCTGAGCCGTCGACGTCGGCTGCGCATCACAGAGATCTACCTGCTGCACCTTGCTCTGGCTGATCTCATGCTCCTGTTCACCTTTCCCTTTGAACTGGTCAGCTGCTTCAAAGGTTGGGTATTCGGAGAGTTCCTCTGCATGCTGAATGGGGTCTTGAAAGAACTGAACCTCTTTTGTGGGAGTCTCCTTCTGGCTTGCATTGGGTTTGATCGGTATTTAGCCATTGTTCACGCAATCCCCAGCATGCAAAGTCGACGTCCAAGAACGGTGCACGCAACATGCATTTCACTGTGGGTCCTCTGTTTGCTTCTATCACTACCCAACGCTGTGTTTCTTTCTGTTAACAAAGACACAAACACATCCCAGCTCGACTGTTTTCATTATCGCTTTGAAGTTCACGCACACAACTGGGTTGTAGCCAACAGAATCTTAAAGAATCTGTGCTTCTTCTTCTCCTTGGTCGTCATGAGCTACTGCTACAGCGCACTAGCAATAGCTTTGTCTAAAAGTAAAAAAAGCCAAGCAAAGAAAGGAGCCATTCGACTGGCTGTACTTGTCACATTTGTGTTTTGTTTCTGCTGGCTGCCATATAACATCACCTCAGTGGTCCGAACTATAGTAGAAATGGGCTATATGAGTTCAGAATGCGCATTTAACAACCTCCTGTATCAGGTCTATGATGTGACTCAGAATCTGGGTATTTCACACTGTTGCCTGAACCCACTATTGTACGCCTTCGTTGGGGTGCAGTTTCGCAATGAGCTGGTGCGGCTACTCTGTCAACTGGGCTGTGGCCGAATTTGTCTTCCTTTTATCCGAGCTGATGGTCACAGTGGACAGTCCATTTCTGAAAGAACCAACAGCACGAACTTCAACTAATAAACCCTCCTGTTTACTTAAAACAACTGAAGTGCTGCAGTATCAGCATTACTATGTCAGAGTTGACTGCTTTTTAAAGGCTTTATTTACCAAGTGAACAAAAAGTACATTGGAATTTAATCTATTCTTTGCTTGTAAGTACTGCTGAATGTATTCAATAAAGTTTTCATGTTGTACAGAATTATTGTCCCCTTATTTGTCTTAGAAATAACAAAATAGCCAAAACAATTTCAGAGATTAATATTCTATTTTTAGACTTCTATTAAAACAGTTATACAGAACTGCAAACAACCACAAATTGCATGTTATGTACAGCAAGTATATATATTATATATATATATATATAATTTCTTTGCACAACAGTGGTAGTTGGACAAAATAAATCAATGATATTAAAACAAATAGAAACTTGAGGCACTCCTCTCCCGACTGCCACTCTGTTCCCACAACAAATACACAGCGTTTTTTAAAAATTTACACATTTTACAGTATTTTAGAAAATGGCTTCAAATTTGTTATTGAACAGTGCTTTTAAATATTCAATTTTTCAAATCAGCTGTCATCCAAAATTTGATTGTCACTGATTTTTTTTTTTTTTTCATTTTTATTTTTTTCCTCTACAACTCAAACAATTACAAGAATAACAGTGAAAAAAAATTGGACAAGATGGGAAGCAAACGCATGTATTTTTTCTTTTTTTTACAGTTTGTTGAGCTGGATCAGAACGGCATATTGGCCATACCTCCAGAGCCATAGCCAATGGGACTTTCCAGAGACATTCCCCGCTGTCTGAGAGACTGTGGGCCCATCATACTGGCCTGAGGGTGGGGAAGGCCCATCATGGAGCCCTGATGTCCAAAGGGCTCCCCTGGAATTGACATGCCTCGCTGTTTAGCCTGCATCATCATAATGTTTTGCTGTGTCATTAAATTATGAGAGTGCTGCTGGGAGGGCATCATGCCAAGGTAAGGGTTGGAGGGATGGTGGAGAAGGCTGTTGGCCATCATGGCTTGCTGTTGCTGGAGTTGCTGCTGGGACATCAGGCCTGTCCTTCCCATCATATGCCCAGGGGGACACATGGGGCTCATGCCACCACCAGACACCATGCCCCTAGAGCCCCCCGGAGGAATGCCTATGCTTTGGCGTATTCCACCGTGTGAGGGATGAGGTGGCAGCTGTTGTTCGGCCATACTCTGCAGACTTGCTAAGTGGGGGTTGGATGACGGGCCGCTGCCGTGCTGAGGGCCAGATGAGGACAGCTGTTTGAGGAGCTGCTGTGTATGATGCTGGGGAGGTGGCCCATGGTGTGGATTCTGATGTGGCTCACTCTTGGGGAAGTACTGAAGAGTGCTACTGGGCTTATCCGAAGGAATGATGCGTGAGAGATCAAACTCAGGGATACCCGTGTGGGTGGGTCGTATGACCTCACTTAAATCAGGACCATCACCCATGGGAAGGGTGGGAAATGAGTCCGATGGGTGAGACGGGCGTTGGTGAGGATGGCCTTTGCCAAGCAAATGTAACTGTTGATGCTGCAAAATATCATCATTAGACTGAGTGAAATTCTGAGGCATTCCTCCGATTGGTGAGTGCATGGGCCTGTGTAATGGAGGCTGAATGCGAGGAAAAGATGCCATCTGATTTTGAGACAACGGTGATACGTTGCTGGGTCCCATTCCATCAGGTGGTCCTCCTCCCATGATGACAGAACTCATGGTGGGCATGCCCATTTGGTTTGGAGAGGAGAGCACAGGTCCTGAGGTGTCGTGGGAGAGGTGCTGCTGTCCTTGGCCGACAAGACCCATGGGGCTTTGTGGGTCACTGTGGGTACCAATAGAGCCCTGGGAGACAAGCATCTGTGTCGTCTGGGTATTCCCCATGTTTCCTGGTAAGAAAACAAGGCCAACAATCAACACTTATAACTAAACTAGCGTGTTTATTGTCTGTCACAGTAAAATCTTATTTTCATACCTCCAAGACTGACACCAGACAGTAGAGGTCGATCTGGTAGCATCTCATCATCAGAAGTAGCGATTGTTTTGATAGCCTCATGGTAGAGAGGAGTAGAACTGGGAACAGCATACTTGGACATCTGAGACATGATAAGGGACAGAGGATTCTGAGATGGGGGGGCATCAGTAGAGGACGTAAATGGCATGCTGGGATTCATGGAGCCTGGCAGGTTAACAGGAGTTGAGTTGGAACTCCTGGGGGGAAGTGATTGGCCTGTAAAGGATAAAAAAAATAACCATTACATTAATAAAAAGAAAAGCATTTGTGATAATTAAATGCAATCAGAAATTATGGTACCTGTTTCATTTGAGCTACTTCCTCCATTCCCCATTACTTTCCCACTGGTTGGACCTCCTGGACTCGGAAGAGTAGTTTTAGGGGAGGAGGTCCACCCTGGAGAGCCCACAGCCATGGCTGGAGATTTAAGTCGTCCAGGAGAGGCAGATGGAGAGTGCAACCCAAGGTTAGAAGACCCCATTATTTGAGGAGACTTCATTGAAGAAGAGCATGGAGTCCCGGCTCCAGATGCAGGGGGAAGAGGGGGGTGATGCCCCGCAGAGGAGATTGGGGACTTCAGTCCTTGAGCAGAGGGGGAAGGTAACAGAGGAGATGGCTCCTGGTTGAGAGATGGGGACTTGAGCTGATGAGAAGGAGGCACTGAAGGGGAGGTCAGGGGGTTAACAACAAGTGACATGTCAGAGGGGTGTCTAGGACCAAGGTCTGCTCCTCTAAGGCCTCCAGTTGGGGGCATATGACTGAGGCGCGACGTACCTCCCATTTGATTGGGGCCTGGCTGGTCAGGCCCAAATATCTCAGGGCCTGGATGCTGAAGATAGGGTCCATCCATCTGTCCTCCAGAGAAGGGACCATGATTTTGAAACTGGAAGGGGCCATCGGGACCGGAAATGATTCCTTTAGTTCCTCCTCTTCCATTCTGAGAAGCACTAATTTGTGAAATCTCCCCATGGCCAAACATCTCACCTAAAGACCCTCCACCCGCATGACTACCTCTGAGCCTGTGTGACAGCATCATCTGCTGCTGCTGAATATTCATCTGCGGGTTTATGCTCATTGCAATATTGCCTCCTAAAGGAGAATTCACCAAGTCTCTCATCTGAGGACCGGCTCCAGGAGAACCCATTATCTCCCGTGAACCAGGAAAGTCCATGGGATCACCTCGACCAGCAGGTGGACCCCGGCCCATTCCCAAATGAGGAAAGTCTGGCCCCCCAAGACTATCCATAATTCTAGAACCCAGACTTCCTTGTTGCTGCTGTTTAGCTAATCTGTCAAGTTCAAACCTAGAAACACCCTGCATATGACGTTTCTCCATGATCCGGAACATTTCTTCACGTGTAAGAAGCTCGGGGTCACTTTGTGCAGGTCCACTGGGGTAGCAGCCATGAAAGGGACCTCCACCGCTGATGTTGGGCATATCGTCCATCCAGATCATTCCTGGACGGGTGGGTCTTTGGGGTCCGAGAGCTTCCAT
Source organism: Rhadinocentrus ornatus (assembly GCA_037177495.1). Lineage (NCBI taxonomy): Eukaryota > Metazoa > Chordata > Actinopteri > Atheriniformes > Melanotaeniidae > Rhadinocentrus > Rhadinocentrus ornatus. Next base: position 8,989,365 of record JBAMHW010000009.1, on the reverse strand, counting down.
TGATAAACCTCCAGGACTACTGGGAAAACCTCCTCCCCCAGGTTGCTCTCTCTGCATCTGTCCCACAAACCTTGGGCCGCGAGGTCCCTCTTGGTGCATGTCTAACATTCGCCCATTTCCACCCAGTCCACCTCCTATCATATTGGCAGGACCCCACTGCTGGTCTGCAGGCTTACTGTGGTAAGGAGGAGGGGGTCCTCTCATCAACATGGGACCTCCATGCATGCCCACCTCAGTCACCATTCTAAAGTGCTGGGGATGTGCAGAGGGCTGCATTTCCTGCTGCCGTCTCTTTTCCTGGTAGTATTCCTCTTGAAGTTTCCTCCAGGCCATTTGCTCTCGTGTAAGTCCTTCTGACACCAGTAAGGGACCCATGTCATCCCCAGGAGAAGACATTTGGTGATGGGGGTGCTGAGGCAGGTTATGGTGAGAGTCCATATGAGGGCTTTCAAGTGCAGGTCCACCAAGAGACTGTGTTTGAGAAATTATGGACTGAAGGGGCTCTTCATATTTTCTCATCCCTCCTACTGGAGCCAGCGCTGACGATAACATATTACCACTACTGCAATTTCCAGAGTTGTTAGTGCCGTTGTCATTGTCCTCAATTCCACTCCTATCAGCACTGCTGTTATTATTTAGGTTGGATGAGTTATTAGGAGGGTTGCTGTTCGAGCTTCCTGGGTCTTCAGGGCCTCCTCCAGGTCCAGTGCGCAGGAACAATCTTTTTATGTCCTCCAGGGTCTGTAAAGAGCGCTTTCTATGTTCAAGCTGCTCCTTGGAAAGACCGTCTGTGTTCCCTGGGCCACTCCTTTGGATTACATCAGTCTGCAGGTGTGTAGATAGGATGGAGGGACTCCCTGATGGGGATACCGTAGCAGGAGGAAGTGACATACCCCCTGCACCATCTCCATTTCCAGGGTCTGAACTTGCACATGTGGCCATGCTTCCTCCCTCTGATCTCTGAGCGGTGATGGTGTTGTTGCTAGAAGCGCCGCCAGGTCTGGCCTGAGAAGAGTCGTTATCAGAGTGTCCGCCAGACGGCGCAGGAGGCAACGAACCTCCAACTCCTGCAGAGGCTGGCCGTGGAGTTCCACTTTGGGATTTAGGGGTTCCCATAGGTGGAGAGTTGTTGACCTTCTCAGTTAGGCTAGAAAGCTTCCCTGTGGGGTGGCCCTGTGCCAAGAGAAATGCTGTTACTTCATCTGAAATAATACAAATCTCCATTTTATCCTAAATTTTAGTAGCAACTGGAATTATAATATCTGCTGCTAAAAAATACAGTTAACATCCCTTTTTCAGTATTACTCAAAGCAGCCTTAACAGGGGAAAAATAGAAACAGGAACAAAGAAGTATGGGAGAAAAAAATAGCTAAACAAATTAAACTTCCCACACAGTTTGCACCTGTAGCCTATAATAATAATAATAATAATAAAATTACTTTTCTATGATTTAACAGGTTAAACATAAAACTGACATCTTTAACTTGGTGTCTGACCTGCTCCAACTTGGAGTTTGGGACATTTTTCTGGTGAAACCGAAGGATGGAATCGGTCTGCCCTTTCATCACTGCCTCTGCAGCACTGTCAAGCAAATGAGTAATAACACAAATTAACTAACAAATGCTTTAAAAATTGCTCACTAGACAATAAAGCTGATTTATACAGTGTGACCATCATGCAGGAAAATACCACTCACCTGTTGGCTAGGCTGGTTGTAAAAACATAAATCACTTGCGGTGGAGGCTGAGGCGGCTCTGCTTTTACCCCTGGTCCCACTCCACATCCCATAACTGCACCTCCAGATTCAGACACGCGTCCTGCAGACAGGCGATCAGAGAGTCCCTGGATGGAACCAGCCAGCCCTCGTTCACCTGAATAATAATAATAAAAAAACCTCTGTGATTCACTCCCTCTGCAGCAGCAGCTTGGATCTAAATGGTACATCACTGTAACACTAGATGGAGCTAAAACATGTAAAACCAAATCAGATGTGAGGGATAGGTCGTATTCCAATCTGACACCTTCTTTGAGTCTTGCAATGTATGCAGGATCTAACACAAGTGCTGCTGGCAGAGACCTGGCAGGCAATTTCTAAGCAGGGATCACATGGTTTTCACTGATTTGGTCATAATTACACTGCTGTTAGTGAGGATGTGGATGGACTCACGCTGGGCTGCAGTGTGCGGCTTGTCTTCATCGTCTGTGTCCGGTCCAGAACACCATTCATCTCCACTGTACGGCTGTTTCTTCGTCAGAACACAGCGCCGCTTACTGCGAATACCACCCTCTAGAGAATTACACACATCAACATTAAGAAAACTGTCAGATTACTGCTGTTTTCAACAATATTACACGTTAACATTAACCACAGATCTACAGCCGGTCAAGTGTAAATACAGATTGTTTTCCCTCTTGGTGCATGTTTGTCATTCATCCGTACAGTAAACATCTGGGAGAAAATGTTTGCCTTGTACCGTCTGCAGAAATCCTTCTGCTGTTGGACAAGAACTGATGCATGAATGTTTTTTTTTATTGGGGGGGTTCGGATACGGAAAACAGACATATGGAAACAGAGTAGTGGCATGCAACTAAATGCTCTCATTTTACCTGATGCAAAAAGAAGTGAGAAAAAATGATAATGGAATAAAGAAACTGCACTAATTTAATAAAAGCAGCTGAGAGGGTTGGGGAATCTCACCAAGATGACCCCTGAACACCTCGACAGAACATTATTCAGGAGAAATCCAACTAGGAAACCAGATGGAGGGTCTGCATGTTCCTTCTAGACTTAAAATGCCCCAACTGTGTTTAAACTGCTGCCTCCATGAACCATTTTAAGTGCGTGTGGTGGTGGATAATTTCCTGACAAAAGGCCTGAGGAAAAATAGTTTCGATATTTCATTTTATTGAAAAAAATACAAATATTGCAAAATTTTATCTAAAAGCTTACCTTACTCGATGTGTAAAACTTACATAAACTAGAAGCACTCAGAGTGCAAACCTCCACCAAGTCACTGTTTATTTCATTTTGTTGCCAATGACTGTGGGCATTATTTTTGAGCTAGAAGCTCTAATGACAAAATGATCCCTATCTTCCCATAGTAAAGAATCCTTTAAGTAATTCCTGGATCTAGACAGTGATCCGGATCACTGCCAAAATTTAATTACTTGGTTCTGAGATTTCATGAAAATGTAATTAAAATCCATCCATAACGTTTTGAGTTATGTTGCTAACAGAACGACAGACAAACTAACGCCACTGAACACATGACCTCTGCCTTGTCAGACGTAAAAATGACATAACTGTTGTACTAAATGACTGGATGAAAGTGATATGCAGTGATTAATTACAAATCTGGGCTGGGCAAGGAGATGGTGCCAGAATTTTGTTTGTTACAGATCCAATGAAACATGACTGTCTAGAGACTCTAAAGACCCTTTTACAGAACGCTGGGACAGTAAAACGCACAAGTTTGGATGAGTTTTGGCCTCTCGTTTACATAACCGCAAAGGTTTGAAAACGGGCTTCTGTGTGAAATCTTCTTGAGGCACAAGGCGAATCCTGTCCGTGTAAACCTGAACTGGAATCTTTTGGTGACGATGACATCTTTCTCAACATGTTGCGCTCATGCACTCAGGCCCTGTTTACACTAACCGCAAAACCGGCTTATTGTGCAACATTAACGCGATCAGACGATACATACACCAGATAATCAATACACCTCTATACAAGCACACTTACGGTGTGTTGTGTTTTAAAGTTTCATTGGCCACTACAGGCCTGGCATGCACACTACATTGTTTTTAGCCCTCTTCGCCTGTTTTCTGTCTGCACGAAGGAGGTTTTAATTCCACTGTTGTGTAAACACAAGTCTTTTCCAATACCCAAAATAAAATGGTTTGGTGATTTTGAAGAAATGTCGTGTAAACAGGGCATTAAAGTAGAATGGGAGGGAGAGCTCCCAGTTGAGGCAGACACCCTCTCTACCGTTAAAATTAGGCTTAGAAATTTCCTATTAGATGAATCTTAAATAAAGGGATAGCTGTACCACCTCTAACTATATATGTTGCCATAGGAACAGACTACAGGGGGACAACAAATGATGCCCTCAGCTTGTTCTTCCATTTTCAATTCTTTGCTCTTTATTCTCCAATGTGACATTATTGACTTGTATTTCTCTTCCTTTCTTAACAGGCATCCCTGGCTAAAAGCTATGGTGCTTGTTAATTTGACTGTCCCCTCCTCTCCACCTCCAACTGGTCGAGGTAGATGGCTGCCCTTTAGTTTTTTCCTTTCCACTGTCGCCTCCCGCCCTGTGCATGCTCAGGATGGGGAACTGAATCAAAGAGAAGATTCAATTTTCCTTTGCTAAACAATGATTTATGGGTTGGCTTGTATGAATACAACTGGACTAGTGGGGATTTGTTTTAATTGGACCACAGCAAATTGTCTTGAATTGGATCATGTTGGTAAAGAGCTTTGAGTTGACTTTGTTGTGAAATGGTGCTATACAAATAAAGCTGAACTGAAGTGAATAGAAAACAAGCAAGCCTGTTCAATCACAGGTAAAAGACGAGTCTTTACTCTGCAGTAAACAAACTGGCCTGCTTTGGCATTTTTCTCGTTTTGTCAATCAAACGAAGGTTTGGTGATGCTGAGCTCATTTTTCAGGATGATGATGATGATGATGCATCTTGCCACAGAGCGAAGGGACTTCAACCTTTTCTTCAGGATTGACAAATCTACATCACCAGCTAAACAATTCAGAGCTTAATCTGACAATTTAGGAGGAAATTGTATGTATATCACACTCATATTAAGGGTGTAACAATACATCGATCCAATGATCAAGCTGAGAATATTGATCAAACATCAGTACAGTAATCAATTGTACAACACACTTGTGAAAACACGTGCACAATTGTTTCTATTTGCTTTGTTCTTAAGTTTAATTTGATGAGGAAATTAGTGATTTCCAAAGGTGTGCAACTATGATAAAGTAAGACTGTGCCAACTTTAATCCCTACAAATAGGAGTTTATTCTTTCAGTTTTCTTTTAAAATGATGTGAACATTTTAAAGCTGATTAAACAGAATGTATCACACCTACTTTAGTTAAAACAATAGATTGTTTTTATTTAAATGTCTAAACTCAAGAACAAACTTATTTCTTGATATTTTTGTTGCTTTTTGGTGATTTGATGTGAATGGAAACAAGTTAAATCAGAATGTGAAAATGTCTCATATTGATCGCAGGCAGCTAAATCAAATTTGTGATATTGGCAAGCATCAAACTGTTGTCCACTCAATTTAATATCATGATTTTTAGCCCTAAGTCCTTAAGGGAGAGGTAGAAAAGCATTTGTGTCCATGGTAAGCTCTGGCTCGTCTCACTGTGCAGTGTTTTTGAGGGCCAGCAGGGGCCAGCTACCTTTCAATATACACATCAGACGAGCTTGGGAAACCACAGACCTAAAAACCAGTGACAGTACAGTTAGAGAGGAAGTTGCCATGACAATACATAAAAAATGACAGCAGGAGGTGGACTGCTACCTTGTAGAGGCAGCATAAAAGAGATGACCTTTGTTTTTGTCACTACCAGCTTCTGGTTTTATTGAGGCAAGGCCACTTATTGAGAAACATCATGCTCAGACTTCTGCCCACTGAGTCTTAATGCTCAAGTAGGTGAAAAAAAAACATTAAATGGAGGCAGAAAAACATTTTTTTCCAATGTTCCACTTAATCTCTCTTCTTTTTTTCCCTTTTGTCAGCTTCTGCAGCTCATTGTGATGGAATCACACCTCTTCTAGTGGGTGTTTTTGACAGCATGCATCTTTGTAATCTGTTTTCAGCCATACTTTCTGACATGTGCTACACTTTGGGGGGAAAAAAACCCTGAAACAAAACAAAAAAAGCAAGTCACCACAATATAGTATAAAGTAGTTCTGACTAAGGTTAAAACAAGTCTTTGGGTGAATTAATAAAAATCAATTCAATGCCCTCTGAAGTGGTGGAAATGTGAGTGTGTATGCATGTGTTTTGTCAAAGAGGACGTTCAAGTCATGTACAGGAAGCCCAGATGAGTTTCACAAAACACATTAATGTCATCTGAAGCCAAACCCTCACATGAAGACTTAAATAAACAGCAGCAAACAGATGCAAATCAGACACTTCTTTTCCACAACCACATGCACAGAAATATTTCCCTACTCACTCACAAAAACTCATCAATTCCTGCTTTAATAACAACCTCTTACAGATATATTACCTTTTCACATCTCCATGGCCTCTAAACAGTAAAGAAAGACAGATTTTATTCTTTCTTTTTGGAAATTTGAGAAACGTCACTGCTGCACAGACATGGCAGAACAATCAATCAAAAACCAGGGGGGAAATTCTGATGCTTCAGTGAAAGGTCAGGGCATTTCAGCAAGAGAGAAAACAAGTTAGTCTGTCCTCTCAGTCCTCACATTCACTTCCTGCTGTGGAGGAGGCGAATACACGCAATCTGGTGTTTCGGGTAAAGATCTGACTGATAGGAAGTTAAAGGAAGTGAAAGGTATATTTAGAACAGAGCCACACCATCTTTAAAGATGCTGAACACTTATTCCACCTGAATACACCTTACCTCCTTTGGCATCGGTTTCCAGGACGGGAGGAATTGCATTTCTTGATTCGCCAGAGTCAATGGAAACGCTCCGCTCACGCTTCGATTTGGTTTTCAGCATCCCTCCGACGCTACTCCCCGATTGGCTGACAGCCTTCAGCCCAGGGTTGCTGAGGGAAATCTGGTTGGTTTTGACTCCATGGCTGCCGAGACCGACTCCCTTTGAGCCCAGGTGTGTTGCAGCAGTCTGCTGCTGAGCCTGTTGGTTTACGCTGGGTATCTGGGACCGGCTGTCGCTGCTGACCTGCTTGCCATGATTGGCCAGTTTATTGTCTGTGTGCATTTGAATGGCTGGTGATTGAGGTGGATGTTGGGTAGGAAGAACTGCTGTGCCTGTCACTGGAGTTTACATTATTTACAGGCAACGCTGGTGGAGGAAACAGAAACAGCAGCATTAGTTTTTAGCAACTAACTTTACTTATTTAAATTATTTATCTCCAAGACAGAAAATTAAGCTCAATAGATCATCTAACGCACAAGCGTTTAGTCTGGTTACTCACCTCTTCTCACCTAGATATTCAGCTGACACATTTCCATGTTTTCCTCTCCAGCATGCTTCACTGACCGCACACACATCTGGAGGACAACAGCAGAGTAATATCAGTGGAGGCTGATGGCAACCTTCACAGTCAATGTTATCTATCAATATATGTGTCCTCAGACTGTGGGTTGACATCAACTTCACGTGTTAAGACGGAGAAAACAGAAGAAGCCGAAAGAGTGATAAGAGAACAAGGTCAAAGAGATGATGAGAGGTAACTGCCCCTTTAAGAAAAAGAGATCACAACTAAGTTGGAGCTGGGGGAGGGACCTGAAACTCAGAAGTAGCTCAGCAGTGTTTAAGGTCCCACCCCCCTACAAACACTTTGCAAACCACAAAACCTCCAGCACACATTCTGCAGCACTGAGCAGCAAACTTCTTCTCTCTCCCTCAATCTGACACTGTTTCACACACAGCACAAACAAGCACAAAGGTAAAGCCTGATAAACACGTTTGAGTTGATTAACACAGACAAGCATTTTCTCTCTATCATTATTATCCACATGTGCATTTTATCTGTTTTTGACTGACTTGAGGGTCCAGACAAGGACTTCCCCAAAAGCTCACAGCTATCTGCTTCTAGCTTTCCTGGAGAAGTAAAGGTGAAATAAACAGCCTTATAGGAAACAGAATTTAAGCTTCACATTGAGAATGGAGGGCATTTGCCCACCACATGGGGTTTTATTCTGGGTTTAGCTCCAGAACTGCAAGCTGACGCCACCACCTGCCTGTGTCCATAACCTCAAGTTTCTGATCTTAACCTTTGCCACCGGGATAGGCTTCTTTCAGGCAACAAATTTGCATACAGAAACCAACCGCAAACACATTTTCGTTTCCTTTTCTTGGAATCTATCCCAGAACAGCTGCCTGTGAAAAAAAAAAAAGAAAAAAAAAAGAGAAAAAGTATGAAACTGCTTTTCAGTATTTGCAAGTCTCAACATGACCCTCCCACACCTGTTTCTGCTGCAAAACAGTTGGTCAAAAGAGTTATCACAGTCAGTTCAAAACAAACATTCAGTCCACATATTTAGGCGACATAATCCAGATCCCGTGCAAACTTTTCCACTGGATTCCATTTTTAGATGATGACACAATCCCACCGCTGCACGCAGCACAGCAACATCAGCTGCTCTGCTCCAACAGAACCATCTGTACCACTCGCTCACCTTGACAGGTGATGGTAAACAGAAAGCTGTAATTAGTCATTAACTAACACCGGCTCAAATCAGCACAGAGAGGTGGCTTGTTCACCGGCTCAGGACTCCATCACTCATTAACTCAAACAGGGACAGTCAGACGTTGCTCCTATTGACTAAGTGTGACTCACTTGCTTTGTGCAACAAAACGCGAGGCAGATTAATCACAGGGTGAGACGCTGACCTTCAAGTGGACGCCTATGAAATGATAGGCCTATCTAAAATCAGTGTCAGTATAGTGGATATCAAGCAGGCTCATGGTAATTTCTGATACAGCTGATGTAATAAAAAAAAATCAAGGTTATAAAAAAAAAAAAAGGAAAAAAAGAAACAGAATCACAGATTTTCTCTGAGGGCTAATGACGGCTAATTCGGCATCCATCTTGCATTCAACCGCTACTCTGATATTTCTCCAGCCAGTAAGTCAAGTCTGATATTAACCCTTGTCTAATCTCTTGCTCTGTCCATTTCTTTTTCTTTTCTTCTCTTCCTCCAATAATGTTCGTGTATTTTTTAATTCTCTTTCTATGAATCAGCCACAGTTGGTGTGTTGCTAGCCAGTTGCTAGCATGTGACACGGTGCCTAAAGCGAAACTCAGCTGTTACGGGAAGCAGCGATCTCAAAGGTAACAAAAGGTAAGGTAACATGCTGATTTAAGAGTGTGTCAATCCGGTTATAATAAGATGCCTAATCAGTGTATTCTTTATTACCATCCAGTCGAAGTAGCATTACATAATAGTGCACAAACCTAATGGTGTGAAAACAGATAAACCATCCAGTAAGCCAAAGAGAGAAAGTGATGTAAAACATGCTGGATAGCTTGCTGCATCTCCTGCTGCTCATACTGGACAGATACCTGTCATAAACAAATTGGTAAAAGCAGAGAGATTTCCATTTTAGGTCCCAAGCCAGATTTTCTTCTGCTTTTTCTCTTCTTTGTTAGTGGTTGTCTTGGGAATATCATCCTTATGAATGAAGGAATATTGCAACAGTAAAAAAGATTTGGGTAAAAGTAGAGCTGATGTGGTGTTACATGTCTATCTTTAAAGCTGCTGGACGGCCACTGCAGTAGCCAGAACTGAAGAAAAAGCCAAGGGATTACCACCTTTCACCACTGGGTCTTTCACAAATGAAGAGTAGGTTGACTACATACCATCTGTAGAACATAAATTTAAATATCCTAACTCAGGTCGATCAAACACTGGAACAATTAATTTAGTGTAAAGATGTGAAATTTTGCTTACACGCTCCCTCATTGTTACTAGAGCTTCTGTTTGTGCACGCAAACTATGGTTGTTTATTGGCCTAGGAAGCAGCCCCCAGTAACTGTTGTTCACAATCTGCTGTCTTCTTGCGGCTTTACTAGGTTTTCTTCCATCCTGTCCTCACAGTACATTAGCCTTACATGCATACCTAGCAACAGTCAGAAGTCGTTTGCTTAAGATCTTTACTGTCATTATGCAAGCATAATGCAATTTTGAGGAGTCTCTAGGCTTGCGCAAACTTAGGGGCAAAAACTTTAATTATTAAAACAGTCTCAAGTCAGGGAGCCCCGCCTGATGAATATGATCATACGTGAAAATCTGGGAACTATGATAGGATAGAGGCCACATTGCTGATTAGATGTCTCACAGGCAAACGTTGGACATTACTGGATAAATAGTTCCCCCTAATTAACAACATTAAATCCTGTTTACAACTTTTTTCAAGCGTTGGTTGATGTTTAGGATGATAAAACAGAAGTTTTCCAGAAAACACCCACGTCATGGGTAGCAGGCTGCCCAAAATCTGCAAATTATGGCATACGAAGAAGCGTTATAGTACGAAGATGTCTGGCAGCAGGCAGGTTTAAGATGATACAATGTTAGTAGCAGGGTCGGCTTATCTTTGCATTAGCACTGTGCTGCATCCTGAAGTCGGATTTCAGATCCACCCCAAGAATCAACTGCCTAAAACTGCGGATCCACAGTTGAGTCCAGCACAGTTGTAAGTCTGTTAACATGTTTTAAATGATTACTGTCCAACATGTTGAAACTCCTCCCATGCAACCTCTGACTTTATATTGTGTCGTGACCACAAGTATGAAAGAAGTGTAAAAAACCTTCTTTTGTAGTGTACAGTAGTTTTGCCGAGTTTAGACCTGTTGTATGAAGATATTCAGTAGTTCGGCGCAGACCTTTTTTTTTTTTTTTTTTAATTATTTTATTTTTTTAGTTAGAGACCACTACCCAGTTAAGTGTAGCCATGTGTATTTTTAAGATTGCTCTTAAAACAGGATGAAGCACATCCTTTGGACATGCTTGTAGGGTAACATAGCAAAATGGAAAGTCAAAGTTGATGCACTTATGATTCAGTAACAATGGTGATCACAAAGCCAACAACAAAATCAACAAGTGGATGCAAGGAGCAGCTGACCCAGCAGAACACGTAACTCGATGACGATGTAACTCTGCAGTTTATTAAACCAGTTTGCAATTTGAAAACACATATTGGTTGGCTGATGTGTCACCTTTGTTTGGACATTATAAAAAGAAAAAAAAATAAACAAAGACTTCATAAATAGAAGTTTCTCTTCTTGCACCAAAATAAACCACAGCTGTATGAAAAGGGCATACAGTGGGGCAAAGAAGTATTTAGTCAGCCACCAATTGTGCAAGTTCTCCAACTTAAAAAGATGAGAGAGGCCTGTAATTTTCATCATAGGTATACCTCAACTAAAAGAGACAAAATGAGAAAAGAAAATCCAGAAAATCACATTGTCTGATTTTTAATGAATAAATTGGGGAATTCACCTACAAACAAGCAAGATTTCTGGCTCTCACAGACCTGTAACTTCTTCTTTAAGAGGCTCCTCTGTCCTCCACCTGTTACCTGTATTAATGGCACCTGTTTGAACTCGTTATCAGTATAAGACACCTCTCCACAACCCCAAACAGTCAGACTCCAAACTCCACTATGGCCAAGACCAAAGAGCTGTCAAAGGACACCAGAAACAAAATGGTAGACTTGCAGCAGGCTGGGAAGACTGAATCTGCAATAGGTAAGCAGCTTGGTGTGAAGAAATCAGCTGTGGGAGCAATTATTAGAAAATGGAAGACATACCAGACCACTGATAATCTCCCTCGATCTGGGGCTCCACACAAGATCTCACCCCGTGGGGTCAAAATGATCACGAGAGCGTTGAGCAACAATCCAAGAACCACACAGGAGGACCTAGTGACCAAAGTAAGAAAGGCTACCATCAGTAACACACTGCACCGCCAGGGACTCAAATACTGCAGTGCCAGACGGGTCCCCCTGCTTAAGCCAGGAGATGTCCAGGCCCGTCTGAAGTTTGCTAGAGAGCATTTGGATGATCCAGAAGAGGATTGGGAGAATGTCGTATGGTCAAATGAAACCAAAATAGAACTTTTGGGTAAAATCTCAACCTGTCGTGTTTGGAGGAGAAAGAATGCTGAGTTGCATCCAAAGAACACCATACCTGCTGTAAAGCATGGGGGTGGAAACATCATGCTTTGGGGCTGTTTTTCTGCACAGGGACCAGGACGACTGATCCGTGTAAAAGGAAAGAATGAATGGGGCATGTATCGTGATATTTTGAATGAAAGCCTCCTTCCATCAGCAAGGACATTGAAGATGAAACATGGAAGGGTCTTTCAGCATGACGATGATCCCAAACACACTGCCTGGGCAACGAATGAGTGGCTTCTTAAGGAGCCTTTCAAGGCCCTGGAGTGGCCTAGTCAGTCTCCAGATTTCAGCCCCATAGAATATCTTTGGAGGGAGTTGAAAGTCTGTGTTGCCCAGCGACAGCCCCAAAACATGACTGCTCTAGAGGAGATCTGCATGGAGGAATGGGCCAAAATACCAGCAACAGTGTGTAAATACCTTGTGAAGAATTACAGAAAATGTCTGACCTCTGTCATTGCCAACAAAGGGAATCTAACTAAGTATTGAGATGAACTTTTGTTATTGACCAAATACTTATTTTCCACCATAATTTACAAATAAATTATTCAATGGGATTTGTTCTATTTTCTTTTCTCATTTTAGTTGAGGTTTACCTGTGATGAAAATTACAGGCCTCTCTCATCTTTTTAACTTGCACAATTGGTGGCTGACTAAATACTTTTTTGCCCCACTGTATTTGATCAAAACAAGAAAACAGAAATGCATCAGATGAAAATGCTCTATTCTGCAACATTTCAAAGCTGACAAACACTTCATGTGATGGAAGTTCAGCTAACTTAGGTTGGTCGCCAAAGATGTTTTGAAGTCTTCCTTCCCTTTCATGGTTATGTTTTGTCATGATCAGCCTGAAATGATCACCCTTAACAATTAAACTACATGACAATTATATTACCATTAAACAGCAGAAAAAATACAACACTTTTTGTTTTAAAGTTGATTTCAAGGTGCAGGGGGCCGTTGAGGGGGGTCCGATTTGGTGGACTCAGGATTGGGTATCTGCTTTTAGTAGTTAATGTGGTTCTGTGGCTGCAATTTTCAACACTAGAATGATTTGCAGTACAGTGTGAAGCAGCTGGAATGAGGATTAGTATCTCCAAAGACGAGGAGGGTGGAGTGTCCTCCCTGAGATGGGAATAAGACCCTGCCCCAAGTGGAGAGTTAACTGGAGGATCGGTGCAGCATCTGCAGTGATGCGAACTTTGCATTGGTCTGTCGTGGTGATGAAGGAGCTGAGCCAAAAAATGACGCTCAATTTACCAGAGTATCTACGTTCCTTCTCTCACCTGTGGTCATGTGCAGTAGATAGTGACCGAAAAAACAAGATCACAGATAAAAGCGACCAAAGTAAGTTTCCTTCGCAGGGTGTCTGCCCCGTTTATACAACGCTGAGACTGTAAAATGCCAAAGTTCTGTTGCATTCTGGCCTCTTGTTTACACAATAACAGAGTTCTGGGTGGAAAAAACCATCAAGATTTGACAACGGCCTCCAGGTGTAAACTGGCAATGACGTGATATTTCACGTTATCTTATACTTGCGCACTCCGACCCTGTTTAACCTGCGAAAAGTACAACAACAATGGTGGTCCTCCATGTCATGTTTCTGCTGCCACATCTTTTGAATTTATTTGGTCTGTTGAAAAAAACCTTTCTGCTAGAGTATTTATGCGGTCAGCAAAGACGCAGAGGCTACATGCGCCAGATAACTAGCGGACGACACGTATCGCTTCTGTTGTTTTGTTTTGCGCTCTTATGAGGATGCTATACACACCTGGGTGTGTCGTTGGAAAGTTTCACTGCCCACCAGAGGCCTGGCATGCGCACTGCATCGTTTCTGGTCCTCTTTGCATTTTCTCCTGATTTACATTGTTTTCAATTTGTTGTTGTGTAAATGCTTTTTATTCAAAAATGCAAAGGAAAAATAGTTGCGTTTTGCATGGAGACAGTGTTGTGTAAACAGGGCCTGAGTATTTCCTTTGGGGATAGGGTGAGACAATCAGTCATCTAGGAGGGGCTCAGAGTAGAGTCACTGCTCCTCCACATGGTGAGATGCTAGATGAGGTGGCTTAGGCTTCTGGTTAAGATGCCACCTGGACGCCTCCCCTGGTGAGGTGATCTAGGCACGTCCCACTGGAAAGAGTCCCCTGGGAAGACTCAGGACATGTTGGAGGGACTATGTCTCTCATCTGGCTTCGGCATGCCTCGGGATCCCGCCAGTTGAGCTGGAGGAAGTGGCCAGAGAGAGAGAAGTCTGGGTTTCCCTGCCAAAGCTGACATCTGCATTTGTTACAACCTGATTTCCACAAACGAAGAAATTTAATCCCTTATTTTCAGAATTATTAGTATTTAATCATGGTGACATTTAATTGACGCGTTAAAGCCAATCAGCCTGGCTGATATGATATTGTAAATTAATTGCCTGACAGTTATACAATCAAAGTTTATTTCCCTTCAGGGAGACAGTCTCCTTTTCCCTCCAATATTTTGCAGTCAGTTTCTGCTGAAGCAGGTTTAAAGTGATTCATGTTACTAAATCTGGTCTCACAGGCTGGAGCTTTCTTTATCTGACAAGCTCTAACGTTTTTAAATGTGCTCTACGATGCAAGTTTAAAAGGCCTTTTCTGTTTAAGCTCTTTAACAAACAGATAAAATTGATGTACAATGACAAATATTTGCCACTAAATTAAGAGTTTTGTCAAGATTTTCACGAGTTAATGAAATATGACTAAGATCAAGTTTAACTGTGCAACAGAAACCCCAGTATGCTTGTTATGTAAAAAAGGTACTGCCTTAATATACCTGGAGTGACAAATAAAGAATCTGGTGTCACTCAGTGAGCATCAGCTGACATTTGCTGGGCAAATAAATTTTAAAGGAACTAGTAATCACCCTCAGTGCTAGTAGAGGGAAATATTAAATGAACTCCTCCATGCTGCAGAGTTTGTTGCTCTGATAAAGCTGGCAGGAGATCCCTAATTAAACACTGTTCAGCAACATTAATGAAACCTAGAAGCAACCAGCATAATCAACACTCAGTGAATTCAGGTTAATGGAAATAGTAAATCTGAGGCTAAAAGACCAGGGTCTCATTTATAAAACTGCGTAGCAAAGCAAACTACAGGTGGCGTCTGCGGCGCAAAAAGGAAATGCTGCGCACTTCTACTTTCAGATTTATCAAAGAGTGCCCACACACGTCCTATACCGGTTTCTGTTCATAAATCAGAATCAACTCTAAAACGGACGCACGTGAGGGAACGCACTCCCGGGAGGGAAAAAGTGGAATTTTTCGGGGTGTGAGACAGAGATCCTGATGGACCACGTTGAGAAACGTAAAAATTTTGAATTGGTGGGCACGGCGTGGGTATTACTGGTGTCAGAAAGGCCGAATAGTGGCAGCAGGTGGCAGATGCTGTCATGGCAGTGTCAGAGGGGAAGACATGCCAAAGGCTTAGGAACGTGCAGCTGGATATCTCAGTCGGTGGAACATCTGTCTGCCATGTAGGAGACCGAAGTACGAATCCCACAGGGGGAAATCGCTTTAGAGAAAAGTGTCTGCCAAATGACATCACTGATACCAATAATTTAGTCATCTGTCTTAATTTAGAAAATAAATATGTACAGATACATCTGAGATTGGTAGCAGTTTATTTAGTGTTAAATAATATTTCTTTCTAGTTGCTGGGTGCTCGGGTGGGCAGTGCAAAGGGACACAATCACCGCTATTAACCAGGTGGACAAGGAGTTGCAGGAAATAAAGATTGTTATGACAGAAATGGGGACAATTAAAAAAAGCATTGTGTAAGAATAAATAAATAAAAGGAAATCCACCCGGTGTGTTTCATTAGCGTTGCATCACTTCTACACCTCCAGTCGTCCCGCTCTGCTGGAATGACCAAAGCTGACTTTTCATGCTGGCAGCAGACTGTCCACCTTATTTAGCTGGATGCATTTTATAACATGTAAGTTTTGTTTCATAATGACAGAACACATTTTAGTGGTTGAGGTTCTTATTAATATCATCTGCCTTTTCTCCGAAAATTCTGTCTCCCATTTCACAGCATTTCCTTGATTTTATTCTGGACCAGTGGTGTCGCTGTTTCCCGTTTCTCTGGATTATGTGCGTACGCCTGGGTCAGAGTTGCCGTGAAGGTAGGAACATTTTCCCGTCAAGTTTGGTTTTCATGAATTGCAAAAGTTGACTATATTTGGCGTACGCAGGTTTTTGTTCCTACGCAAGCTTGATAAATAAGACCCCAGAGCACCAAGACTGAGATGGCTCCACAGTCCTCCAGACAAACAAGGAAAACAGAACAAATGAAGAGGACATACAGTTTGTGGGAAAAGCCTGTTTACTGTCACGAGAGAGCTCCAAAGTACGGGTCCACTCTAGTGATGGTCTGCACGTACAGATGCCAAGGAAAAAGAATATAGCACAACGATACATTACACAGATCTGTCTGGATAACCAAGTTAAACCCAGATCCCCATCAAACTTGGCACATGAACTAAAGAAAACAGAGCCGCTCTGGGCTTTAATGGAATAAAATGGAAAGCAGTGTTTACCTGGGATATGTTTCTAAAAGATGACTTACTAATATGTAATGTCATATTTATGTATGCGTGCATCAGCGGCCAGAAATGACTGGAAATGGACTAGTAAGGATAAAAATGAAGAACCAACTCACAAAACGCTGTGTTTAACTGGTCACGCATGACTTCACATTTGCTGGTTGTTCTTCATTCATTCAGCAAACCCAAAGCTAAAAGATGTCTGCACATAGAGTTGAGAAAAGTCAGTTTCAGCTGTTGCTGTTTACTTCTCCAGCTTCTACCACAGAGAAGCTTTTTTGCACACATCTGAGAAAACTTAAAATACACGTTTAAAAAAAAGAAAGAAAAAAAAAAGGGGCACTAATGTAAAGTAAATCTTGGAGTTTGATAGCAAAGAATGTTTGCAGCCAAATTATTGAGATAAACTCTTGCTCTTTAGGCCAGCTTCTGCTCAGTCAACAGGGAGTAACAAACAATTCTGAGCAGCTAAAATAAAATATACACTCATGGGACTGACTCTGACCAACTGGAAGTACGCCTTTTATTAAAATTAGCATCTGAAAACTACAATTTCAGATTCAGCAAATGGAGTTTAATAGAGCAGAGCTGCAGTAAAACCTATTTCCATTAATATTATGATCTCCTGAAGAAACTTATTAAGGTGTTGATTCAACTTTATGGTTATTCCGAAAGTTGCACGGTTTTGGTAAACATTGCTGGTGCTTTCAGGGTGGGATGCAGCACAGGTCTGGCTGGTTGACAATTCCTAGCATCAATATTCACGTCTGTATCAGTGGCCTCGTGTTCATCCCAACCGTAGTACATAAAATCCTTTGGCTTATTTGTGTTCATTTCACAAATCAGACTAATTAAATATTAACTTGGTAATTTTCCTAGTTTTATTAAACTTAAATAAAAAACAGCCCGAATTTAGTTTTTTTGTTTCAGGTTTGTAAAAGAATAATAAAAACAAGCCGATTATCTTCTTGTGGTTTTTATTATATTAAACGAATGAATGATAAACAGCCCCACCTCCAATACTCACCTATATTTATCATTCTCACTAAACTGTAGGATTTTGCTGCATATCAGAAATTCATGTTAAAAAATACAAAAGACGAATTGCACCCAGGTTTTAAAAAAAAGTCCAAAACCAGTGTGTTTTAATTTGTAAAAATCCAATAACAGAAGCTTTGATAACCAGTTAAATAACAGTCTGACTCCCATTACGTTTTCATGACGTTAATAAAATTATTTCCTTCCTTTTGGCATTTGTGCAACTTTGAAAACAAATTCAATTGAAAAATTGGATCACGTCCAGATGGCTCCAGTCACTGCTCCAAACAAATAAGTGGAAATAATTCAATGAGTTCCACAGTCCACAACACATGATCTTTACGAATAAAGCCAGGTCACATACGGGCACGATGATAAGTGCACAAAGACAAACATACACTCCTACATTCCTTGAATAGAAACGAACATTCTCAGTTAAAGCTGGAGGGCTGATAGATGACCTAAAAATCCATTTCTGAAGATCAGAGGGGAAAACGCTGCTCCAACACGTTTACAGATGGGCATTCAAGGTGGTTGTGTTGTTCCAAGTAAAACACACACAGATTTAATCATACATATACGAGGAAGGTGCATGTAAAAGCTGAAGCTCCCATTCAGTCCCACTGGGTCACATAGCCGTTATAAATAGATGCAGAGAGACCTGGAAAGTCATGGCCAACTGAGAGAACAAAATACGAAGCCCACTCTGCAACACAGATGCCACAGTGCTGCTATGTGGACCAAAACAAGCAAACACTGAAGCCTAAGTGTTTCACAGTACCAAAGAATGGATAATGTGTGTGTGACGCAGGAGCACATACAGTAACACAGACACAAAGTTGAGCCGCTTGTGACATGAGCTGGTTAACAAACTATTTGCCCTCGGCGCCAGTCAGAATGAAGCCTAAGAGAAGGAAAATGAGTTAGATGTGCTTGGTCACTTTGTGCCCTCACTAAGGACGGCCGTGGCTAACGCAACATGTGTGACAACAAGGACTCAGCATTTCTCTCCAAAGCATATAAACTTATTCTTGAGATCTAATTTCTTAAAAGTATTAGCTCTGATGGCACCGCCAATAAAAACTTGTTTTTGTGAGTTTGTTTTTATAATGAGCTGGATGTTTAGGCAATATGAAATGAACCCTTTTTATACTGTAGGTTTAACTTTGAATTAAAAATATCAGCTCCGCTACAAATCAGTAAATCTGGAATAAAAGAATTAGTATAAGAATAAGTTAAGTTTGCTCAAAATATTTCCATTCCTTATCTAAATGTCTTGTCTGAATCCTTCTCAACGGCGGCACTTAAAAACACTGCGGTCATAATGACTTATTCCCCAACTTTGACTCACACTTTAGTGGAAAAAACTTCAGGACGATTTCTAGAAACACAATCGTGAGCAGGAGATTTCAGCTGAACTGTTTTGGTTCTGTTATCTTCATCTCTGTAGGGCTTTTATTCACCTTAACTTGGGTTATGAATGTCGGCAATTCTTTTCATGCCCACACGGAAATTACAGCATGACTGTGTGTGTGTGTGTGTGTGAATGGGTGAATGTGACATGTCGTATTAAAGCACTGTAAGTGGTCAACACACGACTAGAAAAGGGTTGTATAAGTACAGTCCATTTACCATGTGTCTGGGGACTTTTTAAAAAGGACCATGAGATCATGACACATTAGATGTTTAGACGTGATCAAAACAACTAAATTTGTAATTTTTAATCAATCAAAAAAAGCCACGGTGACTGGAGTGGGCCACTTCAGATGTCATGCAGGTTTAAGCACAGACCGGTGCCTCTCTGGCTCCACCTCCAGATCCACCCATTCCTGACTGATAGAGATTAGTTATTCGAGTTGGGTGAATAATCTTGCATTGCATGATCCCTACTGCAGAAAAAATGTAAAACCTGTTTTAATGTAGAGCGGTGTGCTCTATGCGGTGTGTTTCTATGTGGTGTCTAGAAGGGAAAGTGACTCTGGTCCTAAAGCTACAAGTACAACAAATGTTTTCAAGAATAAAATAAATAAATGTCAGTCTAAATAAAACAACAAATAGAAAAAAATATATCAATGCATTTTTTTTTATATATATATTTAGAACAGCTTTTGTTAGAGTAAACAGCAAAACCTTGTGGAACAACACGCAGGTGACCAATAAAAAAAAACAAATAGAAAACTATGTGGTTTAAAGTTGCCTTGACAACAAAACATGTGACAGGACTGAGTAAACATGGACTAACCAGACAGGCATGTGCAGAGAGGATTTCCTTCAACACAGGGAAGGCTGTAAACCTCTCCATCTTCAAAGAAGCCTCCTGTTTTAATCTCATTTTCTAACTTTAACAGAAATCTACAAATGAAAAAGAGGTTTTAAATATGCAAACGTATCATTCTAAGAAGTGATATGAGGACAGCAGTGATCTGTGAACTACAAACAGCCAAAGCTTTGTCATTCTAAAAGGAAAAAAATGGAAATCATCCCAAGAAAACAAACCAGAAACGTTTCGAGGCGAGGTGAAGGAGTCAGGGTTGAATATGCTTGAGTAATGTGTTCTGAACAGGCTGGAAAATGGAAACTAGCTGGATTCTGAGCTGGTCGGAAACTATATGTTAAAATGCCTCCACAATAACCCCAATCTTTGTTTTTGGCTCAACTGAGGCATGGGGAAGTACTGGGTTTATTTTGTACAGAGGGTCAGGGGTTGTATCCTTTCCAATTCTGGGAAGAAGGCCAACCGGAATAAGGAAAACGGCTAAGCAGCAGCCTCGGTGCAGACAGGAGGCGAGCATTATGGCACAGAAGCAGCTGGAAAACACAAGACTGGTGGACAGAAGCCTTTTAGTGTCAAACTGAGAAATTCCCCTCGTTTGCTTTTGAAAGGACGGTCAGTCTGTGCAGCCAGAGAAAGAAGCAGAGCTCCCATCCAGCTGCTAAGCCAGTTTTAAAATAGCACTTGATAGCAAATTGGGCTTGTTTCCATCACCTGGTCAGCAGCGGAGGTTACGTTACACATGGTGGCAACAAACAGCAAAGTAACCAGAAACACGGGTAAAGAAATGAACATTCATGCCCATAAATGAGAGAAAAAAGGGATTTCTGGTTAGCTGCTGACGCTAAATTTATTTATATAATTGAAAAGTTATCAGAACTGTTTTGATCTTGAGGGGATTTTTTTTCTAATGTTTTTACAGATTTTCATAAACTTGTTTTAATAATTCTGCTTCGATTAAGAACTGAGGAAAAATGTGTTTTAAAAAGGAAATTTTTTTCCATTCTTGCTCAATGTGGAGATTTTAGCTGGTGAAATTTTAGTTTATGATGTTTTTCAGTGGGCGGCAGGACGGGACTGCAGGCTGGTGCGTGTTCAGGCCTTGCTGATATACAAGCAGAATGGAGCGTGGCATTGTTTTCTGAAATAAGCAAGGTCTCACCCAGATAAAAACAAGTTATCTGGATGGTAAAGTACAATATTTGTTGCTCCAAAACCTGCATATAAAACCAATGTCATGTGCACTAAAGGTTACTTTCTTTATACTGTCAGATGGACAGAAAAAGAAAACACTGTAAAAATCCGAGATTACATCAAGTATATTACTGTATATTCTGCTTAATACGTACTACGTCTCTCAATTTCCTATGATCTCCTTTCTACTATTTTAACTAAGTGTATCAATGATTTGGAGATGTTTGGAGAAGGCTGCAACAACATCCTTACATCTGAGAGTTTTCCTGATTGGGTCATTTGACCAAACTGAATTGGAAGCCAGCAGTCGTTCCTCTGCGGATCCTCATCTCATAACGACCAAAAACATCTTCTTAAGCTGTTTTCTTCAGAAGGGGAACACATTGCTTTAATTTACCAATAAGAAAATAGAAAAAAAAAAGAAACAGCTCTTCAAAGATTAAATATTTTGTCTATAAAAATAAATAAATAAGCTGTATACTTGTATTTCCCTGAGTCGTTACTAGCAACCACTGCCAGATTGTCAAAGATTTGGCCCTTGTGGTTACTTACTAATAGTTGAGTCATGGTACAGTAGGAGTGGACACTCAGTAGTTCTGAAGACTGCAGTTACTCTTATAGCTGGTTTTGTATATTATAAGTCCACGTTGATAATTGTTTTATTAGTTTTGGTCAAGACCTTTGATTTTTAAAAAGCATTTAACAAAATCCAGAGTTATAATTTCACTATACATCAGGAGAAGAATTTAAAAAAAAATTCTTCTTCCTGACTGCAACTGCATATAATACTCCACATTAAACTATGTTTTCTTATGTTCACAATACTGTTATTGATCAGAAATATAGAAATGCTGCTAATGAATGCACTGACGTTACAACTGTAGTGCTGCACCAAGAATAAGATGATAATAGCATCTGATATTACCATCTGCCTTCATGCAACCGTGTGCTGAAACTAAAGTTTATTGTGTAGCTAGCTAAAATTACATTCTGACTTCTGGCCAGTGGCACCTTAGTTTGCATGAAGAAAGGCTGCAGGCTGCACGCGTGTTGTGTCACAGCTTTCAGTCCGCTTATGAAGCACTGAGTTCAAATGGCACCGTTCTCACCGGACCAGACAAAACCAAGTTCAAGAGCCCGCCTGGGTTTTTTTGGGTCTCTGTGTCCGCCTGGTGTGACTACATGTATCGAGGTCATTTGAAAGTTTTCAGCCAGCTGACAGAAGCCGACAGGCTTGTATGCAAAACATGCAAACGATAAGCACACAGGTGTCATAAAAATGCTTTATCTCTAAGGATTAGACCAAGCCTTATTTTATTTATTATTAGGCCTGTACGTAACTGTCTTGGTATGTCGTTAGGAAACGTTCTCAATATCACATTATTCTTTCATAGCTCACCTTAGAGGTGCTCCCTGTAACTCACCCCAAAGTTCTCAGATCACCTAACTAGATAAGAAACACTTATCACCAAATCTGTGTGAGCTTGCACCGGAGGGGTTTGTGCAGACATGCAGCGGCCATACATTTAATGACTCAAATCGGCTCCGGATTAAAAAAGATGCAGGAAATGGATCTTTTATAGACGCCCGTGCTGAACCATTGTAGACACAACGGCTTTCTTACTGATCCGAAATGGATTCGTCATAAACACACTTGTCTAAATGTGTGTATGCAAAGCCAAATTTAATAGATTTATCATCTTGCACGAAGTTTCCTTCATCTTCACTACAAGTCCAAAAAGAAGATGCTCAAAGAGGAGAGAGAAATTTCACCTCCAGTGGAAACATACAGTTCACCGGAGCCATGAAAGACAATTCGGATCAAGTTGCAAACTCTGTTAGGTGCTAAATATAGAGTCCACCAGGATATTGTAGATACACACACACTCGGCCTGAAGTGCCTGTCCAGACACACAAAGAAAAAGCTTCAGCAGACCTCTTTGCAAACCAGTTTAGGTGCAGCATTATCACACTGCATTCAACAGGCTCAGGGGTTGTCATGAGTTTAAACTGAGACACATAACCACACACACAGACACACACACACACAGAGGTATGTCCTAGTATATAAATAGGAAGAAGAAAGTGGTAGAAAAAAAATGAGTGTGCTTAAATAATCAACACCAGTTATCAGAAGCAGCATGTCAGCATTTTGCTTTACAATTCTGATAATTACAGCTGGAACTGGAGTCCAGACTATTAGTGGTCCCAACATATTAATCTTATATATTACACAGTTGTTGCTGTACAGTGGTTTTAAATAACTGCCTGTTGAAATCAAATGTCACAAAGAAACCTAAATCTATCTATTCTGCGTTCAATAATTTAGATCTGTGGTTAAAAAAAGTTGATAATAAGGTGGTATCAGCAGTAAAATAAACAGCTTGTGTCTCCACATGCCCACTGTGAGAGTGTGACAGGTTTCATTACGAGTCTGTCACCTACTCATCACGGTTTAGCTGTTTAGCACAAAACCATTCAAATCCTGCTTTGCTTGAGTCTGCCAGATTAGCTAGCTGACAAGCTAATATTAGATAATTTGCACATCTGGATTAAGACGACTTCGTCGACAGACCGACGGTGACACGTGAAGTGGAGCAAGCACCGTATTCTTGTTAGTAGAATTTAAGGACACATGCCCCTGACTTGAACCCCAGCGCTCATGAGTGGAGACCTGCTGCGCCAGCCAGGTCCACGAGCTAACTTAGCATGCTAATTCATGCTTTCGCTAGGCTACTTGCTTGTAAACTGACGTTGCCGTAGCACACATCTGCAAGCGAACCAAAGCTAGCTAATGGGATCTGAACTTTGTTATTGGCTTGCTAGCGACGCGCTGACTTCCTACAAAGAAGAGAAAGTTGTGCGGTTCGTCACATAAAGAAAGACAGCTCTGAAACGTGCGAGATGCGGGCAGTCTTCGGCTGTGACAGTGTTTTGTAATGCGGGTGTACTCTACCCCATTAGGCTGCTGTTTGAGATCAGAAGAGGCCGATGTCAGGACTGACGGCCAGTCGACATTCCCCGGAGTGGCCGCCGCCGCCACCGCTTGCTCCGCTCGCAGTATTACTGCGCAAGATGGTCCCGATCCTGTTGTTTGATAAGAAAGGAGCTGCTGCAGTTTGACTCAGATGGTGATAAATATCATCGGCATGTCTACGCTGAAGTTTCGATTGAAATCAGAAGACGCGTCACCTTGCAGCGGTTCATGACTCCCACTATTCAAGATGAAGAAGGGCAGGACGTTGCATTTCTCTGCGAGTCCATATCGCTTCCAATAATTAGTGTGGCCACGCGGGCATCCGTATGTCACTGTACTGATATGTCATAATGGACTTCTATGCTGGCTGGAAGTCGGGCGTTTTTGACCCTCAATATTGTTATATTAATATTTATATTATTAAAACGATAATACCAAATGTTTAAAGCCACATTTAGCTTTGACAATTTAAAGTCCACCATCTCTTTAATCAAATTGTGGTTAATCTAAATTAATTAAAGTGTTTGTTTTTTTCTTTAATTTTTTTCTATGGGACTTATCAATTCTCCATCTAAATTCCAGATTTACAGTCCAGTGCAAATGGACTGATTTTAGTCAGCCACACTTGCAGCAAATCACTGCAAACTCAATTAAATTTATGTCTAAAACGAAGATTCATAAATGAATGGGGTGCCAGTTGTTGCACTGTTAAACCTGCTGTCTTCCTCAGACGAATGCTCCCTCTAGTGGTCTGGGCAGTAAAACAAACAAACAAACAAAAAAAACTCAGCAATATTGTCCAAAATTAGCTTTTGGGAGGTTTTTGGAAATAATGTTGTCCAGCTTTAATATAAAATAAATAAATATGAACTTGTGCTATCCCCCATCCCACAACCGCTCACATCCACCATCAGAATTGCCCGTGGATTTGTTTTTATCACTGATGCAACCTAATTTTAATTTTTTGTAATTTATTGTGTTTGAAGATGTCTTCCTGTGCGCATGTGTGGGTAGGTGTGGGTATGTGGGAGTGAGTATTATGTGAGGAGCTTTTTAAAATTTCGTTGGATTATTCAATACAATGACAATAAAATTATTCTATTTCTAAAAAGAGCTAAGGCCTAAATCGAGTTAAAATAAACCAACATATAAATTATGTCATCTGGACCCCCCAAAAATAAAAATGAAAAATAAATAAACTATATAATTTACTCTTAATAATTATTTGGGTCATCTCTAACAATGCAAGAAAAATACTTTGTGTGCAGATGACTTAAAGGACAACTGTGAAGGTCGTTGTTTGTTGTTTTTTTTTTTGGGGGGGGGGGGGGGGGGGTTTTGGATGCCTTTTTTAAATGCAACGAAAACCTCAAGGTCCCACATGTTTTCCAAAATTTCGTATGGGTGTCAAAGGTCCAAAAAAATTTTTTTT
>JBAMHW010000009.1:8926829-8944895 GCA_037177495.1 Rhadinocentrus ornatus | reverse complement strand
TGAATGAATGAATGAATGAATGAATGAATGAATGAATGAATGAATGAATGAATGAATGAATGAATGAATGAATGGCATAGTGATACTGGTGATCTATTCATAACTGGAAAAACTTTGTTCTCTTCCAGTAACCTATAAATCCCTTTAGGTCAGTGGGACCCCAAGGGGGTCCCCCAAAGAGCACATGCATGTAGTTTAATTATTTTCTTATGTATTTATGTATGTGAACTGGCTTCTGTTTTCAATTAGGACCTAATAATCAGTGGAAAAACAAATGAGTGACTGCAGAGTAGAAGTTATGTGTATATTTTTTTCAAAACAGCTTTTTGTGCTTGTGCACCCGGAGGGCTTCGTTGAGGAGAGAGGCCCCTCTTCCTGCTGCCCTTGTCCCAAGGCCAGTCAGCTGTGGCTTTGCTCTGCTCAGTGATTCAGATGGAGGCCCAGCAGGGAACCTACTGCAGAGGAGGCCGGCACGATAAGGTCGAAGGCTCTGAGAGGAGAAGTGAGCCAGGAGGGAAGTGGAGGTCATGGTAAGGAGGGTGGTGGGCTTCTGTGCTTTACGAGCACAGCTTTGCATACCTCTTCTTTGCCTGCCTGGCAGATAAACAACGATCGAGCCGAAATATATGGAAGGCTGGGTAATATGCACTATGTCAGCCTGTCTAGCAGAGAAATACAACAGCCTCGCTCTACCTCCTCGATGTGTGGTCCATGACACAACTGCCAGTGGAAGAAAAAGCAGGGAGGAGGAGGAAACCTCACAGCTGCCACCACCATGATATGAATGGGACTCAGGTCTGAGGATGAAGAAGCACAGAGGACAGCTATGAAAACTAATAAGAGGAAACAACAGCACTGGACACTGACCAACACTCCCTCTCATGAATAAATAAACAAAGTAGTTGTACAGCACTTCCTGTCAGAGGGGGAAATAAAAGAAAATCAGAATCCCATTAGAGTGTAAGTGGAAACACACATCCTCACTGTAAACCAGCACAGATTATTTTTCTCATGTTTGGACTGAATCATCTTCTGTTAAACTTTAGTAACACATTCCGGTACCGGTGGTCCTCTGAAATAAGAGGTTAGCTTTGCTTTCAACAAAGCCAGTTGTAATGACTGATCTAATCACAGGGCAAGGAACCCACCTGTTTTGCCAGCTCTGCTCTCACATAAAGTGCAGCGTTGCCAAGAGCTCGCAGTCAGGGCGGGTGGCACATGTTGGGGTGGCAGATCCCTATATAGTCTCAGCTATCTGGGTCTGATTCTGTTCTCTCATCTGCTGCCAAGGACACACACACAAGAAAAAACAAAGATGTTGCGAGAGCTCAACCGGGCCGGATCTGCTCAATGGGGCACTGCACCTGAAAACTTTTACAGGACTAAGCGGGTCCAGATAAGATTCTTTCTCCCTAATTCTCTCAGCTCTCCCTGCCCCCCGACCACCCCACTCAGGCCGACCATCATCCAAAACATTTTGTTTTTCAAGCAACTCACATTTTCCAGTTGCCTGATCTTCTTCTTTCCCATTTTTTTTTTTTAAGTTGCAAGCAGCCAGGCAGCAAATCAGGCAGACAGCCAGCAGATGTGGCAGACCCTTGTGTGCAGGACTGCAGCACTTAGAAAGGATGTGCTTCACCAGTAAAGAATTTGGTCAGCTTCTACTCCAACAGAACAGTACTTACTGGTCCCATTAATGACAAGTCATACTTCTTTTCTCATTTGTCATATTTCCAATATTACAGCCTGAAACAGCTGCAATGCAGAGAAGCCTCGCTGCACTGGTGTGGACTTACATTTTTAATGCTTACAATGATTTTCAGACTTTTAAAAGTTTAAATTATGATGGGCCAATGCAATAAAGATTCTCTCCTATCTGTACTTAAAATAAGTTATTCCCAGAATTTTCAGCCAGATTAAATTGTCCTCTTCACTGTCTGGAATTTGTAGTTTTATCATGTAAATGTGGCTACATTGTAAACTTCTGAAGGTTATATAAGACTATTATCCCTTTTTTCTGAAGCTCCAGCAGACAAACAGTTTTACCTCCAATACTTTGCTCTCTTTTCACAATGAAGTGTATTAACATCCTTTAACTTTATCTACCAGTCCAGTCCATTGTTGTTTTATACCACAGTTTTATTACATCTCTGTATTTCAGCAGCTCTAAACATAGTCCTCCTCTCCCTTGCAAGAGGAAAAAAACAGTTGAAGATTAAGCTGTTGCTAATTTGTTACAAATTTCTTGTCAGTCTGGAGTTGCCTCCAGTAAGACTAGGTTAATTGACTGCTTGCAGGGAAGCAGTGCTGAGCCCCAGCCTGTTGACATCAGCCAGTGTTTACTGCATGAAACCACTAATGATGCTGTGTGTCACCTAAATCGAGTCGGAGACAGATTTCTTTTTCTAATAAATGGGATTCTTGTATGAGGATCTGGAGATTTCTATAAATGTTATAGACTGTCAGTCCCAAGAAAGTCACCAACTGGACTTAACTAAGCAAATAGGTAAAGTATCTAAGGAGATGTTGCAACTACTAAAACTAGAACTGTCCAACACTTAATTAAAAACTGGAAGGATAGTGGGTAGCCATCATCTACCTGGAAGAATTGTGGTCAGACAAAAAATCTCGAATGATTGGCGATCACGTAAACGTGAAAAGTCCTAAAAAAACGACTTTCTGCCCCAGTTTCATTAATTAAATATGAAGCAATAGCATCATCCTGATACCCTATACCTATATCTCTCAGGTTTAGCCAGATGCCCAGGCATGAGCAGAGAGCTGGAGGGAGACAGCTGGGGAGGTGGAAACACTGATAAATAATTTAACACCCAGTGTTGTTTGACAGAAACTTCCTAGTCAGTCAACCAGCCTCACAGTCACTCTAAGTGTGTACAGCACCGTGGACCAGAGAGTGAACACAGTTATCAGCTCTGTGGAAGGCTTTAAATAGCCAACCAACTTAAAATTTTGTTGTGGCACCACACAGAGTCTGAGGATGATGTCCTGTATCTGCCTGCTCCTCTGCTGGCTGGTTCTTCCTCTGCAAGGTAAAGGCTCATTGTGTTTTAGCTCATTTTAACAAAGAGGATCGGGTGCAGGCAAGTTGAGGCGAGTAGTCTTTCTCTTAACCACAAACTGGTGTCATTATTTTGTCAAACTGCTGAGCACAGCCAGAGGGAAAGTCATAAAGTTTGATGTATCAAATAGGCCGAAGGCAGATAAAACTGTATTTAATTACGTGTTGTTCATCCTGAAGAGCTGACACAGTCCATTTCCAACAAACTGTGAGGTCCTGAAAATGTTTCTGAAGACTTCTGCTAACAACTTAAGTTGTCAATTGTTTTCGAACCCTTGTTGTAAGGCTTTTTTTCTTGTATCAAGACTTCTATCTATTTAATAACAGTAATCGACTCCAGCTGTCTTGTGTTACAGGTATAGCGATACTTGACCCCGAGGAGGTGGAATACATTCGCTCCAATGTTACTGCAACTGTGGGAGGATCAGTCACCTTAGACTGTGGCTCTGTTATGCCTGCCATGTTCATCTGGGGCTTCACCAAACCAGGAACTGATAGTAACGTGGCTGTGGCGCACAACTACGGGCAGGGCCCGAAGCTCCAGTCTCAGTTCAGCAGCCTGGGTCGCTTACAACTGCACGATAACACATCTGCTTTAGTAATAGAGGAGCTTCAAAAAGACGCAGCTGGCATGTACACCTGCCAGGCTTTGTATGATACAGAAGAAGGAGCTCGGATAACTTTTTACTTCACTCGGCTGGATGTGGAAGATGACTAATGATGTTCAGAACATCTACTTTGAAGCAGAACTTGGAAAGTTCAGGTTCTTCCCTGGTTCTGACTGGTTGTTTTCACTCAGATGTGACAGATTCTCTCCAATTAGACAAAACACAAAGAAGCCAAATTGTCTGTCTTAAATTGTACTATCGGGATATATGACAAAGTTTTTATTGAAGCTATTGAAGGGTTTGTTCATTGAAACTTTCTTCCAATAATTTCTCAATTAATCTCTTGTAGCCCTATTGGGGATTTTGGCTAATTTGCGAAGGATCTAATGTTTCGGTTTCTCAGATTTTTTACTTCTTTTACAAAAAAGTGGTTAAGAGAATCCCACTAAAAACAGAAAACTCTGTTAACTCATGTAGGGAACTCTGCACAACCTGTGAAAGCAGTGATGTGATATCAAACTTGAATCTGGAGTAAACCTGAGACCTGCAGTGGTAGTAACAGACTGAAGCGCTTTGATCAGAGGAAGGCCGCACTATTGTCTTCTGCAGCCATGTATTCTTGCAGGTTGTGGTTTCAATTTCACACACTTTCGCAGTCTGTTTTCTTCTTGACTATTAAAACCATCTGGACGGTGGGTTCATTAGACAAGACTAATTCTTGTGTTTTGTTTTCATTTGAATATATTGCTCATTACACTTTGTTTTGTTCTACCAAGCACCCCGCTGTGTTGTTTTTCTTTGTTTGTGGGCATTGGAGTGTGCTTAATATTTAGCTACCGTGTGTCTGTTTGAAATAAACATTACTGGTGATTTCTGTGCACAATTAATAAAATATCCTCATAGCTTTTTTATCATTTTTCCAGGTGTACTCAATTCTGAAGCTGCTTAAACTCAACAAGCTCAGCACCCATTTAAAATAGTCTGATCACAGTTAGAAGAAAGCTGAAATATGTGACTTTTCCACCTGATTATGTCCAACAGGTGCAGTCAGTAAATGCAGCTGTTCTAACAAGATGAAAACTCTGAGGTACCTTCATGCATTAAAACCTGAGCAGAAATCCTTGAGGGGAAATTTGAACTAGTAGTTGGTGGGTTTTTTTTTTTGCATGTGAGCACATTGTATGCAGGGATCTGTTGGAATGCCGTTGGATTTCATCCAACTACAACATGCTTCACTTGTGGTTTGTGACATTGTGACATCTCAAGAATAAAATCGCCTGAAGCCGAATCATGCAAGTTAACAACACACTGCCTGATTCATAAGCATTGCTTTCATTCAGGATGTTCTGGAGAGGGGAGCCAAAAGAAGAATAGTGGGCGGAGGGAAGAAGGAATGGCGTTAACAGGTCGGCTCTGCAGCAAGGGGCAAAAATTCCAGGGTGGACAATGAGGTTTCTTGTTCCCATGGGCTACTTAATGAAGGGGTGTAGCTGCGTGGGTAGAGGGTGCAGGGCAAGACTGAGGGAGGGTGCCGACTGACAGACGTGGGAGATGGAGAAGCAGCTCATTTAAAGACAACCTTGCCCTTATCTTCTCCTCATCAACCCAGGCTGCATCTGTCAGCATTCCCTCTCCCTCCACAGACCATTCCTCTTTCATTTCCAACTTCATTTCCTTCCCATTGTTTTGTTCCTTTTTCTTGCACTTGAATGAGCAACTGCATGGAAATAAAGTAAAATTCAACAAGACTGTGCATAAAATAGCCATGTCTTCTAATTATTCTCATAAATAAAAAAAATAAAAAAAATAAAAGTGCATCAAATATTTGGAGGTTTCAGTGTTGATAAACTGTCTATTCCTGGGAAAAGACTGAATTCAAGTCAAGCACATTAACTTAACGCGGCCAACCCTAATGGTGCTACACTGCCATCAGAAACAAAAATAACAGATGGAAGAGGCTGAGCCATGCCTTAGCGGCAAAGCGAGTAAACTCCAACTGCCAGAAATATCCTGTATACCATCGGAGGGAGGAGAGATGCCAGGCGAGCCGGGGCCTGAGGACTGGCAGCAGACTTTGGCAAAAAATAAGGGCAGACAGGCACCAAGCGTGGAAAATCTGCACCGCAGTCATCCCCAGTGAAGCACAGCCAGGCCTGTCATCTGCCCGCTGCAGCCCTATCAACTCCAATCAGCCTGCACATCAGGGAGATTATTCTGCAGCCAGCAGAGAGTTGGAGATTTTAGAAAAGACTGAAATCTGAGAAGAATGAAAAACTCATCTTTCTTCTGTTTTTGATATTAAAACTTTGAATTTGACAAAAGTTTTCAGCATTGCACTCATGGATATCTGGCCATGCAGGTAGTTTTAGCTTTGTACATTATGAGTTTCTACCTATATGTCAACACAGTGGAGGGTAAAATAAAAAAAGACAGTACTAAAGACTTTGCTTATAGACTCAAAAGTGCTGCATGCAAAGCTGCTAACATAAATTAGCTGTTGCTCATGACATAATTTGAGTCTAACTTTAACTTCCCTTTTTCCTGTATGTGGCTGCAGAGTTGCTCGTGTACACTCAGTTTTTTTGCTTATGGTTTTAACATACACAGATTTGCTGTTCAAACATGCTCTAATGTGACTCCTCCACTTCTCCCAACAGATTGGGGCCAGCAGGTCAACAGTGGTCTCAAAGCAACAGTGCATTTTGTGTAAAGCGATGAGCTATCAAGTATACAATGAAGCAAAGAGCAGCAGCCTTAATCTGAACAGTGAAGGGAGTGTTCACCCCATTCAGGGGTCACTGCAGTGGAACAGCCCATCACAGAGCCACATCAAAGGCCTGCCAGAAATATCGATGGGTTTGGACAGAGGCTGGGAAATTCACTACAGCAATCATTCATCCAGCGCTGTACGTAAAGGAGGGGGAAGAAAGACATTCAAAGTGGCTTTTTGTTGGCTCTCTCATATCTTCTCTTTATATTATTACAAAATTTTACACAAACAATTGCTAATCTCCACACTTGAGTGGGACAGAGGGACAAAAACGACAAAAAATAGAAAGTATTTCTCATCCGAAAGGCATAAATAATATAAAAGACAAACTTTTTTTCTTTTAAACAGATACATTCATATGAAATAATATTTTACTACTACCAAAAAATAAATAAGTCATCTAAAGAGTTTTTGATCTTTTACAATTATCCCTCCAGTGGGATAGTCTGTCTTTTTGTTCCATCTGGCTTTGCTTTCAGTCTTTGTAGTCAAGTTTTAATTCCCCCACGTCGCTTGTCTCGTCTCAGTCTGACAGATCTGCGTCCATTTCACTGTAACATGCAGTGTCTTTGACTATCCACTCTTCTGTCCACCTCCTTCCCACTCTCACTGTGTAGTTTCTCCAAACTCTCCTCAGCGTGGGAGCATGAGCTTGTGTGTGGGCAGTGCTCAGGCCTCTTGTGGGCTGGTCTGGATCAGCTCTCCTGCCAGGCCGCTGCTGGAGATCCACCCGGGCTTCTCGTCACAGTCTAAGTCTGGTAACCCGAGGCTCTGCCAGCACACCACCGGCCCTTCCATGTCCACGCACTCCAGCTCCTCCTCGGCTGCACACAGAGGGAGACATCAGTCTTTGTTTGAACTTGATATTAAAAATGATGTGCACAGATTCTGAAGAAGCCTTTGGTGTAATTTGTGGTGATTCTGCATAGTTTGTCTGTTGATAACATGAGAAATGCTGAGGATACAAAACCCTAGTGGAATGGCAGCAACGGTTCAATGTCAATGCTGAACAATGAGTCCTCTTATGTTCTTACTTAATTTACTTGTTGCACCCAGAACTTAAACAGCATTAAGCGTTTTTTCAAAAAGATACAGATTATTTCATCCCTGTGTTCTTTGCATTTTCACAGGACAGATTAGGCAAATTAATGTAAAGCTAAAGCACTCAAACCAGGAGGTGTGTTTCAACTGGCTTAGCTCCAAATCTGTCAAAGTTAAACATTACAACTGGGCTGTTGCAGCCTTAGAAGTTAGCTTCAGATTGAGATTTTATTGTTATGATGAAATCTGACGTGACTGAGGCAGAATGGTGGAGGATGAACACTGAGAAATATTCAGCCCTTCCAGCTTGACCTAGAGTATTCCTGGGTATTCTCAAAAGAATTACCCTTATTCCTGAGGTGTTTTTTAGGTTAAATATCTCCTCTGGAACTTATGGTTCCTGCAGTGGGAATGGAGGAGGTTGATTAAAGGATCTCCTCCAAAAGACTTGAGTTTGTGGTTTTCTGCAATTTTAATGCAAAATAAAGCATGATAGCAGTACAATGTTCTTAATTAACTCTGAAAAGGTAAACAAGGAGATCTCTGAAGGCATCTGAATCTGGCAAACGCAACCTGCAGGTCCATCCCTCTCTGCTGTGCTTCAGCTCTGCCCGCAGAGGAAGTCGCCAACTATGCAAAAACTAAACTTTTGTTTTCACTTACTTTTAAGTTGCATTGGAGACACTGAGATGAGCCGGAAGATTTCAACATATTTAACTTTCTCAGTTT
Source organism: Rhadinocentrus ornatus (assembly GCA_037177495.1). Taxonomy (NCBI): domain Eukaryota; kingdom Metazoa; phylum Chordata; class Actinopteri; order Atheriniformes; family Melanotaeniidae; genus Rhadinocentrus; species Rhadinocentrus ornatus. The sequence continues at coordinate 8,936,668 of JBAMHW010000009.1, read as the reverse complement.
ATGACTGCACATCGAGTCTGGTTGTAGGTTGATTTTCTGGGTGATTCTTACCATCCAAACATTAAAATATGAAAAATCACAGTGAAAAATATCCTCAACATCTTCTACAACACCCTTGTCATTTTACTCACAGATGTTTTGACACTAAAAATATGCAAAGTTTTGAGAAATAAACTGCATGTTGTGTAAAAAAATCCCATGTGTCTCACCAGTGGTGTCTGCAGGAGAATTTTCATTGTTTCTGATTAGACAGCCAGAGTGCTGCGACGGTGACGACTCCCTGTGCTCATCTGGCTGGTACCCTACGTCAGCCTCCGGGTCTGAGCTGCGGCACTGTAACTGAACCTGGCCCAGAGGCACCATCTCCAGCCCGTCCTGCTGGCAGGGCGCCACACGATGCATCAGAGGCAGAGTGCCGCTGGGGAAAGTGCCATTGGTCTTGTTGTAACATCTGTTCAGGAACAGAAAATGTTTGAGATGCTAATTGAGTACTCACCCACTGATAAATCTCAAGAGAATTCTTCCATGGTCAATGTGTTTTTTTTACCAGGCAAACTAAGAATGCATCAGAACTGTGACAGGCTCTAACATAACTGCAGCACTCACACACAAGTGCAAGAATTATAATCAACCACTGAGCCTTGGATCATAAGTTTCAGGCGCACAACCTTCAAAATATCTGTGGCAGTTTTTGGTCCTGCTTTTTGGCTCAAAGTTGCATGGAGTGAGCTTCCCAGTGTTTCCTTCTACTGCTGCGTGATTGGATTGTGGCCACGCCTCCTCTTTTCCCAGCAGCCAGAGGAAAATAAACACAGGATTCATTAAGTCTGCTGGCTGGGTGCACACAGAGTAAACTGTGATGCTGGGGATTCTTAAGTAAATAAACAAGACAAGCAGGAGGGCAAATCTGTGTATGTGTGTGTGTTTGGCCCTCACAGAACCTCTCAAATACATCTTGTCAGCTACATTTTATGAAATACAAGCAATGTTTAGCATTTCTCTGCTCAACTTCACTTTGAGTTTCCATGAGATGCTTCCGTTTCTCTTCAATTTCCGTCAAAAAAAATTCTATGGGACTGACGTTCCCATACATCATGACTTCATTGGATGCAATTTAAAGATTTTGCCAACGCACACACACAAAAAAGTTTTGTTACCTGTTATTGTTGCACAGGTTCTGACAGCTTATACAGTCTGAAGACTCTGTTTGAGGAAGAGCTGTGTACATGCCTCCACCCTGGCCAGACAAGACAATACAAACAACAAATTTAGCCAAACGTCAGCTGATTTACACCTGCCAACAGCACAGCACTGATAAAACAGTTTGCAGAACTCACATTAAGGTGATGGTGGGGGTGTGAGTGCTCGCAGTCATGGGTGTGGGGCAGCGTTCCTTGGTGGCCATGTCGGTGGCCAGGTGAGAATAATCCTCCGGAGCCATTGAGCATCGCCAAGCCATTTGGGAGTTTGTGGTGGAGGTGATGGCACCCTTGAGGTAAAATCTGTCCAGTGTGCCCATAGCCCCCATGGATGCCTCCATTGATGCGGCTGGTGCCAGGCGCCAGGGTGGTGTACTCCAGAAGATGGCCGTTCATCTCTGCTGGCTGGTACAGATAGCCGGGAGGGTCATACTCTGTGGAGTAAAAGATAGAAACCAGGATGACAGTCTGATCTTGTTTACTTTTTCTGGAGGTGTATTTAAAAAAAAAAATAAAAAAAATTCCTGCTTTCTGCTTAAAGTGACATACCCGAAATAAATTAAGTATATCTTCACAACTACAAGGGCTACATGGATATGTTTTGGTCACAATAGTAAGCTCAGACATGTAATATTACTACAGAAGGGTCAGAAGTAAGTTATGTGCTATGAGTAAATCCACCAGGAGTACAGGAGAAAATGTCAAACCACATTCCAGTGAAAACCAAAGTATAGCAGCCCAGTTAATCTAGGAATTATTAAATTAATATCTGATGAGTAACTGTGCAAAAGTAGAAGCTAAAAAGGTGAACCTGAGCAGTTTTAAAGATTTTTTTAAATGAAAAGTTACTCAGGTAAATATCCAAGGAACCCATCAGCCAATGTAGATTATTGACACCTGTATCAGTTTTCAGGTAGGAGAATTGAGGGATAGCCTCCAAATTCACCTTAAAAACACTATGAGGATCCAGAAAGAAGTGAACCAAAGATAGTATATCATAGGAAGAGTGGTTTCTTCACTATAAAACCTCCTTCATCTCCATGGAAATAACCCGGACCTTGATGATTCAATTAAAGGCAGAGTCATAGAAGGAGTCTCTGCTTTTATATGACACCTTGTTTGTGTGGTTTGCTTCTAGTGGAAACATTATCAGAAGCTCTAAAGTGGACAGTGTGGTTTTGTCTTCTCATTCTTCTCATGTTTTTGTCACTCTCCCAAAAACTTACTTGGGGTTAAAATTGTGTTTTATTTGGGAAGTAATGCTTGGTAGTCTTTTAGCTGAAGGTGTACCGATAATTCTGATATGCTACATGCTAGGATGACTGCTTCCTAGTGTGTGCAAAGATCTTCACTGCAAATATGTAACTTATGCTGTGTCCTGTACATAGGGTTCTCATCAATAAGAGGTTAAAGCTTAAAAAATGACTCACTTTTTGGTTTTACCATCCATGAGCAATCTTTTTCACACGAGTCCAGACTCCTACCCCACCGAGAATTTATTACAAAGTGGGATCTTTGACTCATTCAGATTTTCTCCAAAACCTTTAAGGTGCAAAAACCCAACTAATTCCAGATCCAAATGGTCAAGTACAGAGGCCTTCAAACAACAGCAAAACATTTTGCAAGTCCAGTGGGATCTACTTGGAGCGAACACTCGGAATATGACAAGCCATCTCGGGGCCAACAATCCTTAAAAATGGGACATGAGTTGTGTGTTCACAGATCATTGTACAGCAAGTACAACAACATGCAAAATTTTACAGCACAATAAGCTGCTGCTGGATAAATCCATTCTGGGAACTCACTGTGCATGTTGTTCTGTTGGCGATTCCTCCACAAACACATGCCGATAAAAGCCAGCAGGATGAGCACCATCACTCCCAAAACACAGCCCACAATCAGGTACAGTAGTCCTCCAGGAGGACTCGGCAGCTCAGGAGGGTTTATACCAGGTGGGGTGATGGGGCGCTGGCTGGGTGACCCGGGCGACTGACGAGCTGCAGCAGAGAGGAGTGACGGAGATAAGGAACAGCTTCCAAGATAAATGACAAAGTACCAAACTGTAAAACGCAAGCCATTGTTGCTCCTCGGAAAACTCTCCGCTGTGTAATTCTGGTGATCACACCCGTCATTAAAGTCACAGACCTCGCAGAAACATGCCCAGACTTCAGATAGTGGAGGTTTAAAGATGTGTGAGTCATATCTTGTGTTGTATGCTTTGCGTTTTCTGACCTCTGGTCTCACAGATCATGACGTTGCTGTATTCACTTTCCCCGCCCTCGTTAAAGCACTGCATTTTGATATCGTAGGAGGTCTCGGGCTGCAAATGTCCAATCATGTGCCAGTATTTCGCACCTGAAAAGGAGTTTGAAGTGTTTGTTAATTCATGTAATTTCACAACAAATATTATAGTCTGGCTCTTCTCTTCAATCACACTTTTCTTGAGGTCATGGTCTTCATTCAGCCCCTCTTCTTTGCTTTGCCCCCTTTCTAAGTCAGTCCCACGAGGACCCAGACAGTTGCTTAACTCTACTCCAGCTCCATATATGGCAGCTACATGTTTGATCTGGCTTGCCTCCAACCCCCCCTACACACACACACACACCACTGCTGCACTTTAAAACATTGTCACACTACAACATGCTCTGGAATCACAGATGAGACAAGAAACTCCAACGTGGAAATGCAACATTTCCAACAGCTGAGGCAGAAACCAGCTTCTCTTTTTTTAAGTCTTGTTTTTAGTTTTTAGTTTTTTCTCTGCACGTGTGCTGTGACTGGGAGCGATAAGAGATAAACGTCTGCTGAAGTTAATCAGTGATAATCAGTGCAGACGTTTGTGTTCAATCACAGCTTAAGGAAGATAACAGAAACCAATGTGAGAGGAACAGGAAGACAGGCAGCATGTGTTGAATCTCAATGCTGGCTGAGTTCTACATGGAGGGAAAAAACAGCTCACTGGTGAAACTTGGCAGTGAGTGCTTTGTCAGATTTTTTGCTTTTCTTTTTTTAAGAAAGTTCAAAGAATACCACCGCTGCTAATGCAATCACACAGCTACAGTAACAGAAAGTTTACATTTCTCCAGGTAGTATTTGTACTGCAAATACCCAATGTACTGCATCACATTGGGAACAATTAAGTTAAAAAATGTCTGCCCAAAAAAAAGTCACCACCTTGATTTAAATTGGTAGCAAATAGGTAAGAGCCTCCCACTGGATAATGACTGCATGGTTGGCGATGTTTCAGCTTACAACAAGTTATTTACCCTAACAGATGCAATGAGTAGCTTCTCATCTCTTAAACAACCATGCCATAAGACACACCCTGATGTTGTGGAAAAGAAGTTAATCTGTTTCAGAAGGGTCAAATCATTGGCATCAAGCAAAGAATCATCCTGCAGGAGCAGTCTATGATCTGGAGTTGCTACAGTTGGTCATGTCTAGGTTCAGCATCATTATGTGCCCAAAAAATCAGGTCAGCTGACTACCTGAAAATACTAAATGAGGAAGATGCTCCATCAGTAGGTTTTTCTTCCCTGATGGTACAGGCATGTTCCAAGATGACAATGCCAGGATTCATCAGGCTTAGATTGTGAAAGAGTGGTTCAGGAACACGAGACATAATTTTCTCTCATGGATTGGTCACCACAGAGTCCAGATCTGAATGTGCAGCGGCCGGCTCTTCTATCATCAATACAAAATCTTGATGAAAAATGTATTCAGCTCTGGAATTTATTTTTAATGAGACAATCCTTGTTAATTTTCATCTATTCCACTCCATCAAATGGTCCATCCACCATTATGACAGGGCAGTTGTTTCTAGGTTCTCCAGAAGCTGTGAAATAAAATGTTTCAGTGGACACTGATTAAACGAAGGCTTAGGTAGTAACAGGTTAACTTGCCAGTTCCCTTTGTTGAGCATTGCTGAGGTGCAGCATCTTCCACTTGTCTCAAATTTGCTTTCTGGTAATTGGTTAGCGGAAACTCAATGCCAATCCCCATGGAAATAGGTGAGAATGAAGTCTGGAGGCAAAGTGTATTAACTAAATATTGGTACAGACTATTTCTTGAGCTAACTTACAATAAGCCCAGTCCATGTTTGATATCTTTCACTTCTGTGGATGAAATTTGAATCTGTTTTGATATTTTGGGTGCTTGCTGGGTCTCCATGCTGACCCTACATTTGTCCCTGACTGTGAAGAGCCTGTGAAAGTCAAATGCTCTGAAGCTGAAGAGTTGTGTTGAGTGAACGGACACCCCTCCTTCCCTTCCTGTACCAGGCTCAACTGTTAGCATTCCACACGGCAACCCGAGTCCCTCTCCCCTGGTCCGGCTCATGTTACAGCTCTGGACCATTAGCTGGCAACAATTTATTAAAAACAGATTTCAGAAAGCCCTGCTGCCCAGGGAGAGCACTCTCTATAAATCAAAGGGCAGAAATGCCCCCTCTTCGGTGCTCCCCATTCTTGACTCTGAGTGTCCATTACACTCCCTACTCCCAGTTATTCTGCACAGTGTGAGCTTACATCCACGGCAGGATGAGGCTGTCGACAAACTCTCGGCAACCTCAGTCTGATATGGAACCACAGTCACACTTTAAAAGGTCCATTTCTCTTACCCTCCACCATATCACGCTTGTAGTCGCTGTCATTGTCGCTGTCTGTGGGCCGGTAGTAGATGTAGAAGCCCTGGATTGGAGTGTTGTTGTTACTTGAGGTGCTATACTGGATGCGAATAGTAAAAAAAATGGTTAAACTACAGCAATAATGAAAGCAATTACTTTACAAAGACAGGAAACTTTTCCAGCAACTAATGGTGGGCCTTGTTATCAGCAGATGTACAAAACTGCAAGCTGGGTCATGATTGCACTGTCTGTCTGAAGCTCAGGAAATTATGAGGCAGTCTGAGGTTAAGTGTAGCAAATGGGGGGAACTATCTGCATCCATCTGCAGCTCCAACTGTTGTGGGAAGGAAAACCGCTTTGAAGACAGCAGAACAGAACATAGAAGAAGCGGAGCTCTAATCAGCACAGCCGCTCAATTAAGGATCTGACTGAGTCTTTTGGCTGCCAGAGAACCACCAGCCCAAACGCAGGGGAGCCAAAGGAAAAGATAATAAATCACCTGAATCATTCCACTGACTGCCCGTACACAGAAAAGAGAAATTTAAATTTAAAGTGATCTACTTTTTGTTAGCAGTTATTTTGTTATTTTGCTACTTGCAGATTTGGCTGCATACAAAACAACTTAAGCTGGTTCTCAAAACCTGACTGGGCAAAAAAATATCTCTTGGAGGCTATCTATCTACTTTATCATGGAATTATTGGATCAGACAGAAAGAATCCAGCTAATGACACTATAATGACATGTGGGAAAAATGTATGACTTTAAGTTTGATGGGCGAAGATGATTTATGGAGTCTCGGTGGTATTACGCTTAAAGGCACTTCCTGGCTTGCTTCATGCTGATGGCTACATCTAAACCTTACATACTGTGTGCTTGCAAAGCAACAATTTTCAAAGTTCTCTTAGTGTAAAATACAACAAAATGAAGAAAATAGAGGGCAGAACACAAACAAGAACAGCAACCATAAAGATCATCCACAGGGTTTCAAACCAAACCAGCTCAACAAACGTGTGTTTCGTTTGACTTACAGTCCAACGCAGCATAATCTGCGTGTCGCTGATGGCATCGGTGAATGAGATATGAGGTCCGACCACCGGCCTATCGGCCATGCGGGGACTGGCCTGCGGCACCTGGTATGGCTTGGAGGGAATGCTGGGGGGACTCTCCCCATACATGTTAATGGCTATAACCCGAAACTTGTTGGTGGATCCTACGACAGGAAGAAAATAAAAGCAGCTGTAACTGCTGTAATTTTTTTCTGTTTCGGGCATCAGGACACCTTGTGAGTGGTTGCACCCTGTTTTAGATGTTTGGAAAACTCACCAGGCTCCAGGTTGCGAATTTCCACAGACAGCTTGAGAGGTGAGATGTTATCTGCAGCCACAAGCCACTCTGCACTGCGACCACGTCTGTACTCCACCCGGAAGGCTGTGATGGGAGAACCGCCATTGGCTCGCGGGATCCAGGTGACATATGCCGAACTCTCAGTCGCCATGGATATGGTAGGGCGGTCAGGGGCCTCTGGAACTAGGGCAGAATCAAATAAGGGACAAACTGTTCAATTAAAAGAACAGAACACAAACTAGTAGCTGTCTTCGCTGTATCGGATTTCATGCAGGGATGATCAAAGAAAAAGGAAGAAACATGGCAGAGAAGCCGTGGAGGATGTATACTTACTGCTGCAGCTCTAAGTCACAGAGTCAAAGAAAAACAAGAGAAACAGAGAGAAGAAATGTTAGTGAAAAAGACTAAAGTGAGTCGGAGCAAAGACGGTTTTCCTGTAAGGTGAGTAAAACATGCAAACACACAAACTACAAAACAGAAACCTGTGAATTCTCCTCAGGATTCTGCAACTCAGTCAACACCCACCTCTGTCGTGTATCACAACTCCAAAGTGGGTGTTAGGGGTTCTGTCCTCTGGAGCTTTAGGTGGCATCGAGATGACCGGAGGCTTGGAAGGGTTCTTGTTGGAGGAAGAGCTCTTATCTGAGAAAAAAACCAACAGAATAGCTGGCAATCAGACAACAGAACCAGCAGAAACCAGCGGCAGACAGACGGCCATCAGTTCCACTCAATGCACATGAAATAGCTTCAAATGTTGTTTTATAAAACGTCCTCCTGGTTTCACCAGAGTTTCAGGTTTCAACTTGGCAGCTCGGAAGCCACAACTTGTCACTGATTCATGCAACCAAGTCAGTGTGTTTCCAAAGAGTTGAAATTTTTGGGATCAGGGCTGCAGAGCCCAACATCAGTCACCCGTTTTTCCACACTGACTCACTTAAAGAAGTCCACTTTTAGAGGCTGATTTTCATCTTTTTTTGTTAAAAGATATAAAATTTTGGGATGTTGAAAACAGTTTCATGTAGGGAGCAACATTTTAAGATTTTATCTGCTCATTTCCTTTAATTTCTTGGTGGTCCTGGTTTTTGAGATCTTTTCTTTTTTGTTTTGGTTCAAGCTGATTTTGCAAAAGAACTCTACAAACATACAAGTCGTTTTGTTAGTACTTTTTCTGACCAGGGAAGCCTTTTGTGGTGCAGAACTATTTTTAGTTTTTAGGAACATGTGAGTTTTTTTCTTGTTTTATGTTTCAGAAAATATCAAGATTTACTAAATTATATTTTTCTGACTGATGATAATCACTGTGATTGTTTCTGACCATTAGATGCAGTAATTTGCTGCATGCAATTATGCTTTTTGGGCTTTTTCTTCTTCAGCAGAAGTAGAAATATGACTTCAAAAAACCTAAAGTTCATTTTCTCACACTCCTGACTAAAAAAAGTAATGTGCATTTTTTAAATTTATCTGCTTCCATGACACTGCTATTGCTAATTCCTCTCTGATGAATTTCTTCCTGAATGTCTGCTGCACTTTAAGTTGGAGGAACTCGTGACCTTTTAGGCAGCTGAGAATTTTTTTTTTATTGCTGAAGATTTAATTTGCTGAAGATTTAATTTCAAAATAAAATGTCAGAAATGTTAAAGGTTAATGGCTGTGTTTTATTCTTATTTATTTAATTTTTTTATTTCTTTGTGACTGACCCTTTCCGGTGCGGAACGTGAGCATGGCCGGTTGCCCCTCGCCTGCTGAACTTCGAGCCACCATCAGCACCTCGTAGAGACTGGAGGACTCCAGCTCTGACAGCCGCAGGGTCTTCTCACTTCCAGGTATACGAACTGTTTGCCAGTCTCCCACCACTGTTCCCATTTCATCAACCTGACACACACACACAGATACAAACATTGATAAAGAGGACACAAATTTATCTTTTTCTAGTCAATAATCTTCCACAGTTCAGAGTTTTCTAAACCCGCGTGGCCTCAGGAACGAAGCCTGTAAGATTTGTCACAATTTCCAATTCCGCTGCCAGAGCAGTCTTGACTGGTCCTGCTGCAGTTTTATAGTCAGAGTGAAATGATGACTGAAGCAAACACAGAGTTTTAAAGGGAAAATAACCAACCTATCATTTAGTCCAGGTCTGTGCACTTCTGCTTTATTCACTCAGATGGTTTAGGTAAAAGACTTCGGTAAAAGAAAAGGTGGAAAAAAGAAGAATAGATTTTCTCCTCACCTTACGGTATTTCACAAAATAAGCATTGATGGGGCTGCCTCCATCACGCCCCGCCCTCCACTCTAGGTCGTACACGTCAGGCTTGTGAGTTTGTGGTGGGCTGATGATGATGGGCGCCTCCGGAGTGGGACGATCACTACTCCTGTCAGCCAGTGGGTCAGTCTTGTCGCTTTCATCTCTGGTCAGTAAGTGCTCATGGCCCTCGTCGCTCTGTATCCCATAGAGTGATGGCGAAGCCTTAAGTAGCTTGCCAGCGGTGGAGCTCAGCTGTGGATCTGTCAGTCAAAAATCAGAAATCAAACTTAACAAGAGTCGAGACCTTTGGTAAAGTTTGGTCAAACATTGGAAAAAAAAAAAGATGGTTCCAGTGACTCAACAGGAGGGCTCGATGTAACGTAACACACACACAGACACACGGGCACACACACAAACACGGCCACTATA
>JBAMHW010000009.1:8909747-8924223 GCA_037177495.1 Rhadinocentrus ornatus | reverse complement strand
TATACACACAGTTCTACATCTGTTATCTATATAACAGATATAATATATCTGTTATACAGGCAGAAATGCCTTATCTTACAATGGTAAGGCATTTCTGTCTTCAGTCCTGTGAGTCCATCAGGTAGAAAAACTCATTCTTTTGTCCTTAAATGTGAGGATCCGCTTCTTTACTTAATTTTATTTTCAAGATGTTGCCTACAAGAATACATTATTCATCTTGTCCAACATTTTTTAAAACTGTTGTAGTTTTATAAAAACATAAATCTCAGTTGTACCAAACCTGCAAAACAAAAAATTGTCATCTAGGCAATAGCTAGTTAAATGATTTATTTTTATACAAGTACTTCAAATGATAAATCAGTATATAATCAGCTGATAAATACATACCTGACTGTGTTCTGAGCATTCCATGTGACTGTGCCGAGCCAATCCCGTTGTCCACTACACACTGATAAACTCCGTCATCCTGTGGCGTCACATCTGTGATAACAAGTGAAGATCCAGAGATTTGGAAGTGGAGTGATGAGGTGATGGGGTCAGCGTTGAACAGCCAGGTGATGTTTGGGGAGGGGTTTCCTCTCGTAACACAGTTAAAACGAGCAGAAGAACCCAGAGAGATGAGCTGGTCGTCCAGACCCTCCGGGATAGATGCTGGCTCTGAGGAGAAGAGGAAGCAATAATATCATCATCTGCTGCGAGCAGTCACCATATCCCATCCTTTATTGTTTTACTTACCAAGAACGTTTACAGTGTAGTTAGCGCTGATCACTACCCCTTCCTCGGTGTCAACCGTGCAGGCGTACCTCCCTTCATCACCTTTCTTTAACGTTGCAAAGATCAGGTTGTTGTGCTGCTGTTGACGAGAAAGACCCAATGTGACCTCCTTCCCATTCTTCAACCACTTGGTTGCAGGTGCGGGACTTCCCGACACGACACACTCCAACGTCAGCCGCTGTGACTGCTGAATCGAAACAGTCACTGGGGTGGTGGGATAAACTATCCGCACTGAAGACGTGGGGTCTGAATCTAAACAAGTGAAAAACCAGTAAACTTCAGCTGAGATGTAAAAACTTCAGCATCTTAAATAAAAAACTGTCTTCCAACTTACATTGGATTGACAGCTTTGTGCCATGAGACTGCATGATTGCTTCCCCAGAAACAGGGTTGATGGCACCGCATTTGTACATGCCCTGGTGCTGGGCTGAAACAGAGATAATCTGCAGGTTTCCGGATGGAAGGACTAAATAGTTATCTGGAAAGAGAAGGCAACAAGTTTAGTAGCAGCACAACGCCCCCACAGTATTCAAAGCTTTCCTAAAGAATCTTTAACATCACTCTGAATGACTTAAGCTCCTCAACCACTCGCAGATTTGTGGTGTACCACAAAGCTCAATCATTGGCCTCCTTCTGTTCACTGTTTACATGATACCTCTTTGCCATCTTATTCAAATTTTTGGCTGGTGGCACTTATCTGGATATGCTGAAAAAACCCACTGATCCCAGCAGCCTTGTCAGTGCCACAGCTGGTCTTTCTTACATGAAATACGCAATGAACCAAAATTTCCTTTAATTTAATATGATAATAATGATAATGATTCCTATTATCATGATAGGGCTTTACATTACCATGTTGTGGCTGACACTATGTGAATTGACACTATACAAATACAATTTAATTGAAGTGAATTTGAATTTCAAACACACCTTTTGAAACTTCCATCCAGACCCCTCGTACTCTCAGTCTTGGCCGAGCTGCAGGGACGCTGTGTGGAAGCGGACACTCTATAAGAACTGTGCTGCCTTCCTGCACCGATAACGACCGCCGTCGGCCATCTTCATATTCTGATATTTCTGCAGCAACAAAGAAGAAGAAGATTCCTTTGAAGAGCCGTGTTTTCTGTGCAGAAAATCAGACTTTTTATGTTTTCTGAGTGAAGATGATCAGCGCTACTCGAGTCGAGCTGTTTGTGTTGGATCACTGGTTTTGTTTATTGTTGCAGAGAGTGATTCTGTTCATGCTTGGTACGGCTCCAGATCAGGGTCACCCTCCTAATGTAGCATCCAAGAGTAAGAAGCATCCCAGCAGGAACATAACACGCTTACACACAGGAAAGCACAAGCCTCATTAAGGATACTCGTCAAGAGGCGTCTGGAAGGCTGCCCGAGTAACAACTCCTACTGCTTCCTTCCCCTCCGCCACTCAGCAGCAGGCTGCCGAGGACAGGCATTCTTTCTAAGTGTTCAACATTCACAAAACGGCTTTCCTTTTCTCAAGGCCCCTTCCTCTCTTTCTTCAACACTCTTTGAAGTGAGTGGAAATATCCACAGAATGGTAATTCTTTGCATCCGTACCTGCCACAGCCACAAGAGCGAGGCGGCTGGCGATGGCCGGCCCGTGGTCGAAGCGTGCCACACACTGATAGATACCGGCATGGCTGGCCGTGAGAGAAGAGATGGTGAGGGAGCTTTTGCTGAGCTCCACACCAGGCAGTGTGTCCTGGTCCAGGAGAAGACCTCGGAAGCGCCAGGAAACCACAGCTGATGGAGGACTTACTAAGCACTGCAGACGAACCGCAGAGCCTGGACTCTTAACCAAGGAGGCCGGCTCAGAGAGGAAAGAGGGAGACAGAGCTGGGAAAAAAAAACAGAGAACACGCTCAGAACACGTTCTCCTTCAGATACACATCCAGAACAACCTGATGGAGGATCCAAGACACAGAGACACATCAACTTGAGAAGTTATTTGTTTTCTAAATATAAAAATCCCCCCTCATTTCTTCTCTGGTTTGATCTTCGACAGCTTTAATTCCCATCTTCATCAGCTGATCTCTGACTCAGTAACATAGGCTAAGTTTGCCACTGTAGTAGATTATTATTTGTCTTCCAATAATTTCAGGTTTAATTTTCTCTCTTCATTTTCATTCTGCTAACATAAGACAACTAATATTTCTGTTATTGACCAAACCTTTACAAAGACAAAAACCTTCAATGTAAATGAATAAAGCATCATTAAACTAAATGGTTGTTTGCTTTCTGGCAACAAAAATGATGTAGGGCAGATATTACAGGCCCCATCAGAGGAAAGCTGCTGCTGATGTTTTTAAAAGGGTGTAAACTTAGTAAATTATGAAAAATAAGTAGGAATACAACATTTCATTAAAATGATCACACCCCGAAATTGGATTAAGCAAGCAAAGAAAATGGATGGATGGATGAAAGATTATCTACACACTGGACCAATGAAAGTCTGGATAATATTCTTTATATTAACCCTCTGTCACAACAAATGATTAATCACAAATTTTCATTAGTCCAGTGTGTAGGATGTTGTGATCGAGGCACAAACAGCAAAATGAATACCTGAACTTAAAAACCTAAAAAAAAATTGCCAATTTTCTGCTAATTAAAAAAAGCAATTACTATTCTTATCACACTTTTGTACTTTATTCTAAAACAATATTAATATTTTGTTACATTTCTGCCAACTAATTAATTTAACAGCTTCTTTCTTTGCTTATTTTCAGCAGCTGCTCCTACCAACTACTATAAGCAGCTCACGCCATCATGCATCATGTATGTTTATAATTTTTATATAAAACCAGGTCCACTGTGCAGAGACTATTGTAAACTAACATGACAGCTTATTTACTGGAGATCTGCAGCTGTTTGCTGTATTAACTACTACAATCTTTGAAGCAGTTTTAAATTAAGTCATAATTTCTTGATATTTTAACATGCAATTCAGATGATCTATTTATAGATGTCTACGTTTAATAAAGGTAATAAACTATTGAAAGCATCCCATGGTTTTTTAGTATGAATGCTGCCAGATACATTCAGCAGAGAGAATGGTAACTTACATGAGCAGCTAATAAGCAGAGACTGGCTGAGAAATAATAAGGTGTACAGGAGGACCCTTAGGCCACTGTCCATGGTGCACTTTGACCCCTGTCAGCGGCCGTGTTGCTCTGTATGTTCGCCCTTGTCCGTTCAGAAAACCTGGAACACACAAACGAGAACAGAAACACATCAAACCAGAGCTCTCAACATGCCAAATGAATCTCTTACAACAATCCCTCTAATCTTGACACATCCTTGTTACACACTCCTTTATCTCCACCTCCCACCAGCTCTTCTGACCCATCTCCATACCCTTTTGGTTGTCTCTACAGAGGCTGGAATGTCCTCTGTCTCTCTCACTGGGCCGCTGAGATCTCCTGCTAATGGAGAAGCAGGAGAGAGGCCTTTGCCTCCTTCCTGATATCACTCTCTTGTCACACTGTGTTGTCTCCTCACAGGCTCGCTGTAGCCTGAAGTGTAGGCCAGACACACACAGGGAAACAAGAGAAGAGCCAAGGGGAGAGACAGAAAAGGAGTGGAGGGCACGTAATTAGGAGCATTCCTCTGTCCTTTTCAACCCGACCCCCCCTCTGAACGCAGCACCTCCTCCTCCTCTCTCTCAGAGTAATCCTGGCGAGCTTTGATCCCAGGTTCCTGGTTGGTAACCAGGATTGGAGCCTGAGGCTGGAGGGACAATGGCCGTCCAGCTGTGATTTTCACACTGCCGCTCCGGTGGCTCGCAGATATTAACAGTAGGGCCAACCGAGGCTGGAGGGTGGGTCAAATAAAAAGCAGGATGCCTGGGTGGGAACGGAGAAGGTGAACAGGTTTCTAACCCTCATTCACCAACTTCAAAAGTTGTTGCATATACTTAACAATCAACCAGGTCAGTTTGATTAGCCTATTTAGAAGGTGACAGCTAAGACAAAGCATTAAGACGCCAGTCCCAGTAAACATTTGTTCTTGTTAGATGATCTGTTAATGTCTTTGCCCCCTGAGCTCGTGCCTCTGCAACAAGTGAATACACACGTCTGTGGTTAGCAAAGCTGGCAGTAGTTTACTGTGATGTAAGAAAGGCCGTACATCAGAAACCTTAAATCTTTCAGCAGTATCTTGTAATTAATAGGTTATACTTTTGTCATAAGGTTTATTAGCAGAACACAGCACAAAGATGAAATTCACCAAGTTTCCTTTAACTAGCATTCTAGACTTTTGTTACTAGAAGGTAGCAGTAAAGGCTATGTTGCTAGTGTCTGTAATGCAGTAGCAGAAATAGTTTACCTGACTGGCAATGAACCTCAAGGAGAAAAATATAAACAACTGCTGTGGACATCCATGAGAGGGTGAAGAGAGATCTTCTACTTTCATCTCTGAAAATATCTGGGCTACATATAATTTCTGGGAAGTCAAATAATTTTAATCACTGTCTCATCAGACATAATTTGCAAAGCTGCTTCCATTCCTGGTACGGTGTTTCAAGTTTTTTTCAAGTTTGATGTTAAAAAAAATAAATAAATAAAACATATCTCAAACAAGCATTTTTTATCTTTTATTTCAGTTCACCTTTAATATTCACATTTTATAAATGTGAATAAAAAAAACATCACTGGAAACCTAGCCACTGCTACTTTTTCTCAAAATAAAGCTGTTTTCTCACGTTAACTCCAGAGGTTTTTTAGGAAAAAAGTCCAGACAATTTGGTTCAGTCTCCATGGCTGTTGTTCACACAAGCACACCACAGTGGGGGGGCTTTCTGCTGGAAATGTGCTCTCCTGGCTGGAAATATGAGGAAGGAGGTGCAGAGGAATGCCTGTATAAAGCAGGCAATACATGATGAGGGAATTTTTTCTTCACAACACAATAAAAACAGCAGATTAGGCTTCTTATTGTTCTGATCCGAGAACTGCATGTATCTGTACAGATCCACAGTCCCAACAGAAAGGACAAACTCAACAGCACACAAAAGCAGCAAAAATTTCTTGACATGTACATGCTTCAGCCACATTGACTCCCTAAATACGTAGTCAATGTAGTTTAATTTAAATGCTTGTTACATTTTAATTACAACAGAGATTTTTGAGGTCATTGCATATGTTTTGGCTACACCCCCTCTCTTCTACACACCGGTCCATGTATTCAGTCTCACTCTCTTCATCGTGCTCTCAGAGGGCATCCTGAGAGTAGGAGGAGAGAAGAGGCAGGAAATAATAAACTCTTCCAGCTCCTGGCTCACGCCCCCTTCTCACCCCGAGGTCGAGGGTTAGGACGGGGCAGAGGGAGAGGATGAACCAGCGGGTGTCTGGTAGCCCTGGACCAGCCCCCTGAGGTCACCTTAAACTCTCTGTTCTTGTCATACACATTTTATTTAACTGTTTTCACACAAAACTAGTGTAAATGTGCTTCAAAAATATGTTAAACTGTTTAAACATTGGAATAATTGTGAATTAAGTGGCAATCTGTAATTCTGACTTTAGGAGTAGGATTTACTCAACCACCATATTTTGTATGTATGCTTTGCATTTCAGGCTCAGGTTTATGTGTGTGCATGCTCATTCATCAGCTTTGCGATTCTCCATCCCACGAGTTGCAACAGGCCCTGCACACTGCCCCCATGTCATCAGTGAAAACTATCTTTCTCTCTCTGCTGGAATAATGATATATAATTACAATAATAACAACAATGCACAGCCAAGCATGGACACATTGGCACACCGTATGATAAGACACCGGAGGTGATTCTACTTTTTTCTTTCTCTCATTTCTCTTTTATTTAATAGTTTAGTCTTCCCAGCTCACATATCAGTTGGGCACTAAAGTTCCAACTGGATGCTCTTGTGTAAACACACACAGCTGCCTATCTGGCACATCAATCTGGCACATCGAGGAAACACAAGGGCATCATTCCTGCATCTTATCTGTTTGGTTTTCCGGTGACATCCGCCACCATGAAGCCTCAGCGGAGATGGTCTCTGTGAGGATATCTTGTATCCTTTATCACAGAGACTCGTCCTCATGCTGGCAACACTGGCTCCATAGAAAAGGCAAATCCTGCTTCTTTCCGAGCAGGCGAAAGCTTGGAGTGGCTCTTTGTCAAAGGGGAAGCTCCTGTCAAGTAAAATCTGATGAGCCAGAGAGCTTTCCCTCATCCTCACTCCTCTGCTTTCCTTCTCAAAACTCCAGACTTGACAGCTAAGCAGGAAAAAGGGCTCCAAAATTATTCTCCTTATGCTAAATCTGATCCTGCGTTTAACCTGTTTTTGTAGTTAAATTGTAGTTGCATTGATTTTCTCAAGTTGGGATCAACAGGCTATAAATTGAAGAGAGAGACAGCTTGCAGAAAAAAAAAAACTGCAATGTTAAAGGTCGACAAACAGACATGAGGACAGCTTATGAAAAACAAGGAGGATGTCAGTGACTTCAGAAGGAAATGTTCCTATTTTCTGGGCAGAGGGGCTGATCAGTGTATATTTGGAATACAAATGTTGGGACTGACACCTGGCTTTAAAGTGTAAAAGCAAGTGAAAGCAACACATTTTTTCTAGCTTTATCAGTCATGCTTCTTGCACAAAGATCCATAACAGAGAAAAAACATTGAAGGACAGCACTTTTATTTATCTATTTAGTGAGTAATTCAAAACTCAAATAAAGGAACAGAACAATCAATCTCCATGTAGGACAAGAGGAATCCCTGGTGATGACACAGGAGAAAATAAACAGACTGACAGGCTGCCCTCAGGGAAGGGAAGGAGATCTGAGTTCTGGGGCAGTTAGCACCTGCACTTCTTTTTTGGCCTCCTCTCTGCAGGAACTACTTAAAGCCCCATCTGCCCCCATGTAGAGCAAACCCATATCCCTGTCGTATTGGGTAAGCAGGGACAAAAGCAACGTGGCGAAGCATCAAAGACCTGGAGGGCAGAGGAAGAACAGGTCACAACTGGTGCTGCTGACTGAGGCAGAGGCCTAGTCTCACTGCTTCACAAGACTGCACAGCTGAATGAAAGCAAACATAGTGAGGCAGCTCTCAAATGTGATAACAGAGCTTATCCGGACTGTGCTGGCAATTGGTACCAGAGAGGAACCAATACACTGAAAGATTTAGTTCCAACAACACAACAACAACAAAAAAAGGACGAAACGCAACAAATACCCAGAACTGAATTAAGCTTAAAGAGAGACGTCAACGGAAGGAGATCAGTGGGCTGTAACAGAAAGAGCAAGTCTTTTCTGGTATGATGGTCTAATCTGACCTGTGCACTGAAGCTTACTCACATGCTATACCCCAAACCTGTTTGCACTCGCCCCACATCTCACTGACAGAAAATCTGCAGCACACACATTCCTCAGCTCCACATAGAGAGCAAACAACGGACATGCAAAAAAAAAAAAAAAAGCATAAGAAAAAGACACACACACAAGAAAGAGATAGAAGATAATTCAAAACTGAGTGATGGGAGGCAATGGGGGCAAAGGCAAAAGGAGATGGGGGTATAAAGAGGTGAAAAATTCAATGGGAGGTGAAACACTGCCAAGCCCCGATTCCCTTCTCCTCCCTTTCAATTTGGCTCAGAGATCGAGGCATACAGATAATGGCATCCATGTCTGCCAACACTCAGCTCAGCCCAGAAACTTGGGAAGGGCCTCCCAATAGAAGAGACTCTAAGGGCCCATTATGGGTTTCTTGTGTTGGTCTGGGTGAGTCCATGGAGGCAGCCCCGGGCCACAGAGAAAACTGATGAGTGGAAACACTGGGCTTTTGGTATGCTCTAACTCTGATTAAAGACTGAGATGTTATTAAAAGTGAGACAGACTTAGAAAGAGGGGAGCTAAAGTAAGATAGAAAGAGAGCATAATTTGTAATGGGCTGAGGGAATTAGGGGGACAAAGAGGGGTCCTCTTTGTTTTACCATAAGTAGTATGGAGATAAACCTATTCAAGGGGTGTAGCTGCTCCATAATACAGAATGAGTGCCTTTGTGTGACCCCAACTTTTCTGCAGAAAGTTAACGCAAATCTCCTTGATAAATCACTTAAAATGAGTGTAACTGCAGAAGACAAACGAGGTGCTCAGTCTTCAGGCACCGTCTGCTCCCTCTGCACATCCGTCTGCAGCGCTGATGGACAGAGCATTGGCAGTCCAGAAGACACAGGGTGATAAAGAGGCCAAGATGCTCCCAGAGCCTGCTGACGCCAAAGTCCTGACTACACTGCAGTGGTGTGGGATCAGACTAGAGGAGGAATGAAAGGAGAGGCCCTCGGGGATCAGACAGTCACATCCCACAAAGCCCTGTTTACCGAGGACACACACCCCCACCTCCACCCAACAACGCCTCCGTTCACCAAAGCCCGACCCTCCCAAAGTGCCAGGGCCGGGACCTGGGAGACAGCACTAATTCCACCCTAAGGCTTGTTGGCCGAGGACACAAACAGAGAACTGAGAATGGAAAGAAAGGGAGGGGGTATAAAGATTGAGACAGAGTGAGAAGAGAGTGAATGGTACAGTATGTAAGACCCATCTTAATTGGCGATTGTTCTGAAATGTCTTGTTTTTCCTGGGAATCTGTGAGGGGGAGGCACAGGAGGGTATGAGAGGTACGGCTGTTTCCCAAGGTCCTGAACAGTGGGATTAACCACAAGGGTGAAACTCAATAGCAGCCTCGGACACTGGAAACAGATCCCTGGGTATCACCACCATACAAGGCCACCTCGAGACCTTTTGCAAAGTGCATGTAACTAACAACCCTTCCCCATTGTCTGAGCTCTCCAGGCCCTTCCAGCTGATTTCACAGGCCTTTCAGGTCACGGGGGAACATTAACTCAGACGAAAAGGTAATTCTGATTGAAAGGAAGAATGCACAAGACGGCCTTCTTGCCTGCAGGGTGTGTTATAACACTGATCTCCAACATGTGCCAAGAGTCTGATTCATCCCGGCAAGTGGTAAGGGAGCAAGGATTGTGCAGTCGTGGCACCAGGGCAGGAGGCCACAGACTTACATTCCTTAATATTAGCCCTTATTAGAGAGATGAAGGGAAAACACACTGATGGGATACAGGGGAGGACGAAATGATCACAACTGTTTCATGCATGAACAAAGTCCATCTTTCCAAGGGGAGTCAAGATAGCATGTGTTTTTAAACTCTGCCGTGTGGGCATGTAGTGATCTGATCCAGCTGCCCCACGACTGCGCTCCTCTCAGTGGAGACTCTCGTCCCTCCCCAACTCTCCTGGATTCCATCACTGCTTACGTCTCTACGGCAACAAGCGGCAAAGACGCAGACAACAGTTTCTGTTCAGTCTCCCACTGATAGCTCCCTGGCTGCCAACCAAAAGTACTCTCAAACTAAACCATACATTAAATAGTGTAATGTTAAGCATGTGCAACGAAAACAAAATGACAGTGTGTCCAAACAGATACTAACAAGAAGCTGGGTTTTTACATTATTTAAAACCAAGCAGATAAAAAGTCGACTGTGCAGCTTTCAGGGTGTTTGCCTTTCTGTTTGTTTCCTGAGAGGCGTGAGAAAGAAAGTGCACATGAAGTTTTCATTCTTCTGGGTGATAAATTGACTCTGCAAGTATGATAAAGCAATGACTGTGGGTCCACGGGGGGAGGATTTATGTGACAGAAAGCCTTGCCTGCAAAAACCTAAACCCCACAACCAGCCGGCTGAACCAAAACAAACACATGTAAAAAAGCTTTAAATACAATTAGTCTTCTTCACCAGTTCCACAAATCTCTTGCAAACAAGCCAGCTGCCTTACAAGTCCAAGGGACCTCAAGATAAATATGCATTCCCAAACAGAGTGTGTAAATGCTTTATTTAGTTTGTCTAAATGTTTATCCGTCTCTCCTTGTAGCACTCATCTCTTGTTGTGCGGCACTCGAATGAACACACAACAAACTTCAGGCCACAAATCATCTGAGTTTCCACTTTAAGCTCTTCAAGTGAACTTAGAGAGTCTCCAAAATGTTTAAAATTCTGGCTACTCCTCACTGCAGATCAGAGGTGAGAGGAGTTTATGAAAGGTGACGTTGTGCGCTAATGGCGCCAAGAAAAACACAACCTTGTAACACCAGCACTAGAGAGGCCGTGACGTTGTGCTAACGAAGAACAGGTAATCTTCATCCTGGTTTGTGTATGTTTGCTACTGCGTGAGAGCGCCACAAAGAGATGGTGATGATTTATTTTACTGATTGAAGTCATCCATCACAAGGCAGATATACAGAGAGTATCTCCTTAGATCTTTAAAGGTTCTCAGAACAATGCAGGAGCAGCCCCATTTTATCCCTCTGACTTGCATTCTTCTGCTCACTTTGAATATCTTGTGTAAATAAGGGGTTCAATTCCTCCCTAAAGGCCCACATCTTGGAGCAAGGAAGGCCCAAAATGGCATCCTCAACCACAGCCCTGGAGGCAAGCGGCAGCAGCAGCAGTACCCACACTGCCTCACACTCTGATCTGGGAGAAAAACAGCCCTTCAACAAGAAGCCTGTTTGTCAGCTGAAGGGGAGTGCCAGCCACTTTTTCTGCCTTAATATAGTCCGGCTGATCCTTGTGCTGGCTTTTAAACAGCACACACATTCTGGTTTGCAGAAAACCCACGTCAGCTGGGACTTATTGGTTCAAGATTTGAAATAGAAAGCTGTGGTTGTGAGCAGTTTCAAGAGGAGGCCCCGTGCTGAGGTGACAGACTGAGGCGGCATGTTTAGGAGGGTCACTTCCAGGAAGGGAGAGGAAATTAATCTTGCAAAAAGGAAGAAGCTGAGGAGGCATAAAAAAATCTCCCCTTCGCCTTACATGTTCTTAGCAGTGCGGGTTGTCAGCATGGGTCTGCTTCTTCTCACTGGGATGGAGGATTCAAATACAAAAACTCCAGGAGACAAGGCTGCAGAACAATCAGTCTCATCAGGCTTTTGCTCAATTATGACAAAAATAATTCTGTTTAGGAGCTAAATATTGTCTAGAACATACGTTTACTGTTTCTGGAAAACTTTTTGTTATTCGTCATCGACATATACTGTGGCTGAAGCCTAGAGGCACTCCCTCAAAAAATAATGGGCCCATAAAAAAAGAACAAACTTCACTCCATGTGTCTGAAAAAAGATTCACACTGAGTGAACTTTAAATGGCTCTGGACCAGTATTTTGCAGTCTGCTGCAGTCCTTTAGATCAACATTAAGATTTGACCTACAAAATATTTTCCTACAGTTAAAAAGTGACTCCTACGGTGTCACAAAAAACTCTTGACCATCTGTTGTTAAGGCATTTTCATCATGTGAAGATGCCTTTACAGTGTGGTCTCCCTCAAAGCAGCAGTGTGTGGTATTGGTTTACATTCCCTTATCATATCGAGAATACAAACATATACTTAGTTAAGGCCTGTATTTCCATTACATTAACAGAAAGCAAACCATCTTCAGAGAAGAAGCAGACCTCTTGGCCCTGCCTATCTCCAGTCTGCGCTACATTTCAGTGGCTGCCTGAAACATCTGTTTCTGCTGCTCTAAAAACTGTTTGTTTGTCTTAACAATTACGCCCTGATGTTTCTCATTTCATTTCTCAAATCTCTTGAAAGTCATTATCCAGTTTCAAGTCCTTCAAGGTTCTGAATTTTTAGAAACTCAATCTGACCATCTGTTGAAAGCCGGTGTATACACTGAGCTACACTCAGCTAACCTTTGACATTTCAGAAGAGTTGTACCAGCGGAAGCACGCAGCTTATCCGAAACCTCCTGGAGTAACATGCTTGCGTAGCACGGGCGAGTCCGCGCCAAGATGTTTAGATCATCTGTCAGAGTTAGAGGGGGGTCGGGTGGTTGAAATAGGAAAGGGGGGGTCCCCACTGAGAGAAATATGTGTTGGGAAGTTAAAATTATGACTGTGTGAGCTCAGAGCTCATAAGAAGTGCAACTAATGAAAGATTTGCCTTAGCACAAGCGATACATTCGGCTACTGCTTCAACACAGCTGCAGTTTGTACTGGAAAGAAATCGAAGGAAGAGAGTAAAGCAGTTTTTGTCTGCACTGCAGCTGCACGGTGCACTCACCAACCTAAGAGTCACAGGAACTCAAACTCCTCACTCAGACTTGCCCGTCTTTCCTTGCAACCCCCAGCTCATGGCTGCTGGGTGTTGTCAGTCAGCAGCCTCTAGTTCTTTGAACATGGGGGCTTCTTTGGCATGTTGCTGAAAACACTCTGTCCATCTAGAGGGGGTCTGAGGTTGAAGTCTGTCCCCAACCAATAGGAGCTGAAGCTTGCAGAGTGAAGGCCAACATTAGAAAATGGGAAAAGTGCTGCAGCATGACTCAATCCCTGAGCAATGAGAGTGTCAAGAGTTCAAAACAAGGTTCTAGTTTGAAAATGCTTGCTTGAAAGGGTCAAACCTCGACAATGAAACACCCTTCTAAATTCCTCTTTGTTCTACTCATTAGCTGTGGTGGACTTAAAAAACAAACAGCAGTCAAAACATTGTGAAGATGAAAAATAACCACTCAAAATAAAGATTCTCAATATCATTTCATGGATCCTTTAGTTTGGATAATGTGACAAATCGTATTAAAAATGATAATAAACAAGCGCACCTCCTGTGATTTAGGGTTTTACTTCTTTTCCATGCGCTTCAGGGTCAGAGCTGAGGTTTGCTGCCCGGCCTAGAAAAAGGGAGAATGTGGGAGTTGCCCAAAATATACTTTAGTCCTCCACTCAGAAACACCCTCTCCACCACACTCACTTCACAGAGACATTCATCCATATATCTTTACTAAAATACTTTAACAGATAAAGATAATGCTGTTGTTAGTTATTAATCGACTCTTGTTCTATTTAAATCATAAGAAAACAGTAAAAAATACCAAATTGAGTTGTCATGTACAGGAAAAGATCATGCCAGAGGCCAACAAATGAGGTATTGTTGGCCAGATTTTCTGTTTATTATTGACTTAAACGGTCTATCCAACAAATAATCAACTGAGAAAAAAAAACAACAATTTAATGCCAAAACTACAGGATCTGAACCCATACACAACCTCAGACCTGCTTTTGCCTTTAATGTAACTTTACCTCAGTATTTAAAAATCATTTGTCATTTTTGGTGTGCATGTGGTTGTGCGACTTAGAATACAGCATCAGAAAAATCAAGGGAGCAATTATGAGAGCAGGGACTGGTATCATTACACATGCTTACATTCAAATTGCCCACTTAACATAGTTTTCCCCCAGCAACATGTGTTTATCATTAACAAGCACCCTAATGGCTTAAACATTATTCAAACTTTCTTAATAGTGTAGCTGTACTTTGTGAGGGTCTGTCTGATAAGAGCTGGGCCACTAATGGTTTATTAATTTCCCTAATAGCGCGTTGTAAAAACATTTTTTTAAAGAAAAAATTACTGAGACTCTGAAAGCAACATGCTCCCTTATATTCAAAATACTCAACTTGTTTCAGAATCAGGCGTACTTTCCCAAGACTCAGAAATTTCAGTTTATTTGTGAAGTTTTTTTAGTCATCAAAAATAGCAATTCTATAAAGTTTTTGGCTTTTTTTTTTTTTTTTTACATTTCCATCTTCTGAAAGTGAGAAAATCTGCCTGCAAAAAATATCTTTCAACCAAGTTCATACACACATATATATATATATA
>JBAMHW010000009.1:8875613-8887012 GCA_037177495.1 Rhadinocentrus ornatus | reverse complement strand
AAAATCTCGAGAGCATTTGTTTGGTTGAACTTTTTGGAAAAAAAAGCCCAGGGGGTGGAAAACATTTGTGGAAAGCTTGGGGGGCCCCCCCCCCCCCCCCCCCCCCCCAACCCCCCCGTTAAAAAATCCCATCTGCACCCCTGGGTATGCAGTCTCTCTTTTTTTCCCCTATTTATTAAAGACAGTAGCTTACAGAAGCCAGAAAATGATAATTTCTTGCATTTAGTTTATCCTTAAGGGTAATGTGCAGCTAATAAACTATTTAAGAATAAGAATTTTTCAAAGGAAGTTGCTCAATGTGCAGCTGTAATCTGTTCTCAAGGAGAGCGTAAAGCTATGACCCCATGACAAGATGTTTAGTCTGTCAATAGCACCTTGAACAGGATTCGTGCACGCTCAGTTAACACTCATAATAAGTTTGAGAAGTAAATATTGTTCGGGGCAAAGCATTTATGTTCATCTTTGATGCGAGGAAGAAGAAATGGTAAGTGTGTGTCTGTCTTTGAGAGTCACTCAAGCGAGCATCTTGTGTGTGAGCCCTTGGGCCCCAGCTTCAGCAGGTTGTGTGTGAAAGCTGCTGGTGCTGCGTGACTGTCCTGCGGTGTGAGAGCAAGGAGCTGGAATCATCCAAACCCCCTGCTGCATCTCCAACATCTGCTTGGCCACCATAACCAATCAGAGGGGAGAGCTTGGAGCCGCGACGAATCTCCCTGTTTGGTGATCTTTTCAAGGGCTCCTGGTGGAGGACTTGGAACAAAAGCCAACCCCCGCCACCTCTAAACCCTCCTGCTGCATCCACCCTCTTCACCCTCCCCACAGCCCTCTGGCTTTGATATTTTAGACCCCTACATGGAGGAATAGCCTTCTCTGTTCATACCCACCCACACACCCCACCTCCATAAAAAATAATCCAATGGATCATGACAGAAAAATAATGTGGGCTCCAGTATCCTGAGAGATGGGCATACAGCTGTGCTGCTCTTTAACAGGTTGTTGTGTCTTTCCTTTTCTTCTTTTTCACAAGATAAACTGGGATGTTCTCATACAGGAATTGAAAAAAGTGCATATCTGCAACCTATGGCATCTCATCTCTTATCAACACATTCTTGTTCAAAGCAGAGATAAACCCGGACAGCCTGAGGATACGCAGGCGTCACGCTAGTAAATAGCCATAGCAACCACAGTTTTCCAATGTGAGATAATATAACCACAGATATGCAGCTCACACATAATAAATCACATATTGCAAGGTTATGAGATGGTTTGGAGGCCAACGTTAGATTTTATTTGTGAAAACAAACCATCCGAGTGACAGTAGACGGCTGTGAGAGATCCAGGTTCCAGACAGACAATCCCTCAGTTGGACCATGTAAGCAGGGTGATGACATGGCTCTCTTTCAACATCTGGCAGGACTTCAGAAGGTAATGATGTGATGGGGTAATAGAGAGACATAAAGAAAGACAAGGGGCATGGGGGGATGCAGTGGGTGCACACACACTTAGTCCACCCAAATGATAGATAGTACTTCCATTACATGGAGCTATTTTGATCTGATTAAACAAATAATCAGAAAAAAAGTGTGTCAAATAAACACCTCACCATATCCGACTGTCCTCGATCGGGCTGAAATTTCAATATGAACCTTTTCGCGATCTGATCAACAGGGAAAATAACCAGTGTACACTCATTCTAATCATTTGTGGCATGATGTCTCTGCCCAGGCTTGGATTACAAGGGTGTTAGGTGACATAATGAGCTTCGGGAAAGAACTGAAAAATGATGACAGCAAACAGACCTGGAGTGTGAGGGACGCGACTTTTTGTTGGGAACTCTAAAAGAGTTAGGGATAATTAAGCATCCCGGCAGTCGAAAAGCTCAAAACAGTGAGTTGTTCTCGCAGTTATTTCATAAATTTCAATAAAAATCTTCTTCTTTTGAATTAGTACACATTGTGCATGTCAAAAGCGTTATGATTGTATTATGTCTTTACATCATGTAAACACATAACTGATCATTTTATCAAGCATCTCTGTTAATATGTCAGCTGGAATCTCTGATCAGATTGATTTTAATCAGATAGTAGAAATATTTGTCCCTGTAAACGCAGCTAGTGACCATCAATGTGCTGAAATGTGTCCATAAATTATTGTTTCTTTGACTTCAGTCCATCAGAGGCTGATTCTACCAAAACATAGTTGTATGACAGCACATAAAACATGTTGAGGAGTTGTAACGTTCATTTCAGTTTTTGGTTGTTGCCAATTTTAAGAGGACGGCTGATGGTTATGAAAAAAACAAGAGGACAGAAAGTCATCTCTTAAGATAACCTAATCATGTGCAGGTGTTTGAGTTACTTTACTCAGTTTGATCTCTGTAAACATCTCTGCAGAGTTTGAGAGACAGGTCTTGGCCTGAAGGGCTCTGGTTTAGAACAGATGTGCCCCTTGTGAAGGGGATCTCTTGAAGAAGCCTCAACCTTCTTGCAGAACTAGCCGTCCTCATAAAACAGGTGATTAATGGCTATAAAATCAAGTTTGGTAGGTTCAATGTTACATCTTGAATTTGCACACAAGTCAGTCCTCGTCCTTTCATCCTCTACGCTGTCAGTTCTTATTTATCTAATTGGTCTTACTGGTGAAGAGGCACTGACCCGCCGGCCTTCACCCCTTCCACCAAGCTTCCTCTTTCCTTCACAAGGCCCTGCCCGGGCCATCTCTCTGGCCCTTAGACCTCATGTCTCCAGCTTCATACGTGCAAACCCACTAATTTTATGCACTTCTGCACATTGAACTCTGGTTAACCCCTCGTAGTGATGAGCTTTAGCAGTGACAGATCAGACTAAGCTTATGACCGTGAGACTGTGGCATGCAATACAACACAGCGCAACACCAGTCAGGCAGTCAAGTTTAACCTCATATCATGTTTGAGGGGGTTTTTCTTTCATCCAGATTATAGATTTTTTGTGTAAGTAAAGTTTTCCAAACTCACAAAAAGAAGTTGATATCTCACACTGAAGAGTTTCTAGTTAAAGATTTTACTTTGAATAATTTCTATAATGCCTAAGGGTGTTCCAACCTGTCGACTAGTTTACAAGAAGACTATATTGTGTGTTTTTTGATGCAAGATTAATAGTTTTCCATATGTATCAAGTTGTCATGGCAGAAGTAAAATGATTGTGTCTCAATAATCAATATTAACAGATCACAGTGGTTTAAACTATTATATGTGCCAAATTCATCTCACTAATGCTCCTTGACAGAGTGGCTGCAGGTTCAATACCCAGCTATCTAAACTCTCAGAGCCATCATGTGGTGCAACAAACTATCAAACACTTTCAGAGCAGTGGGACCCACTACTTTTAAGAGTCTCTTGAAGACTCATATTTTCTAGGAATACCTTCTCCAGTAGCATCTCTAACTTAAGCAAAGATTCTGCTTGTTTTAAGAGTTATTTTGGTCAGTTATGCATATCCAGATTTTTACAGAAGCATACTGGAAGGAAGAGTGTGCAAGTCGGTCTGTTTCCATGACATCTATACAGCCAAACAACACCCAAGAAGGTACAATTGTGAATGTAGTTTTTTAATACATCAAAGATCTTTTTTCCTGTAAAACCTTTTATAGTGTCATTCTTTGCAGCATAGTGTCTCAGGTTGTTTTCTAAGTAGTGACATCTACTGTTAGGGAAGAAGACAGTTTTCAATTATTTATACAAGTGTGTTTTCGCACAAGTTGACAAATGTATCTGTTTAAAGTTATCTTGTGAAACTGAGCTGTGGAACACTGTTGATACAAAACCCTGGAAAAAAAATTATAATAAGTAAAAGGGCTCAATCAGCTGAAAACTCCCGTGACAAAAATGAGGGGGGGGAAACCCCATAGAATTCCAGAACAATTCCATGATAAAAATAAAGATATTTAGATTTATTTAATGCATCTTAAGTATTTAAGTCTTGAAATAAGATTATAAATAAACACATTCCCAGTAAAGTAACAGAATATCAACAGTATTAAACTTGAATTCAACAATTTAGGTATTTTTATGTAAAATGTTATTTCATTTAAATAATATCTTCAAAAATGTATTATAAATATTTTTATGGGAAATTTAAGTCTATCTAAAAAAAATTAAATTTCTATGTATTGTCACAGTTACATGTTTTTTTAAAATTAGACCAGGAAATGTATTAGTATTTTTCCGTATTTTAAAAAAATTGCAGAAAACAATGATGATATTAGAGATTGATTTTACATTGTACACAGTATGGAATCAGACTGTGGTTCAAGTACTGTGGCACATTTGAACATGGAGATAATTGTATTTCAAGCTTAGCAACTAGAAATTAAAACTAGAAACAAATCCTCCTGAATTTACACTTCTAGAAGCTTTATATTGCTTTAACCAATCAGATGCAAAGACAGACATTTACCATACAGCTAGAAAAAATGAAATAAATAAATAAATAAATAAAATAAATAAATAAATAAATGAATAAATGAATAAATAAATAAATAAATAAATAAATAAATAAATAAATAAATAAATAAATAAATAAATAAATAAATAAATAAATAAATGATTTGGGTTGGATTAGCTGTGACAAAATCACAGGTGTTGTTGTGGAGGTTTTGTAATAGTTGAGCTATTTATTTAAATTTAAATTACTTTCATTTACATTGTACTGACCAATAATGGGAGACATTTTCATTTGCATAGAAAAGTTTTACATTTCAGAGTATGAACAGGAAGTGTGGAAGGCTGACAGGAAGCAGAGCCTGATGTGAAGCTAAGAGGGAGTTTTGAAAGGAAAAAAGCAGAGAGGACAAGAGTGAGAAAGAGGAGTGGGGGTTGAGATGAGTGGACTGCCTGAGAAACGAGAACTGGCCCTCTGAAAGAGTTTCAGTCAGGAAGGCACAGTGGCTGGTGGGTAATTTATAGCACAGAAAGGCTTGTAGGGTGAAAAACATTATTTTAGCGGCCCCCACATCCTAATAGGAGCCAGATGTGGAGGGATTAAGAAAGACCATTCCCCCCTTCTCTGTCCCTCTTTCACCCACCTCTTTTTCATCCTCCCCCCTCTCTAAGTCAATTCCCTACAGTCTCATTTTCCTCCACTCTCTTGTTCGTGCTCCATCTCAGGCTTCCCTCCATCACTCATGCATATTTTGCCTTGAGAGTGTGAGATGCTCTGGGAATACGAAAGCAGTCAACACTCTGGTTTTTGAGGTGAGACAAGGAAAGCGTCACTGAGCTTTTCCAAACAGATCCTTTGTTTATCTCGGCTCCCTGCACGTGTGCAGATGGGAGCATCGTGGTTGCTGATGTCACTTTACTCCAGGGGTTGGACAAGGTTGCCAGTCCACATGGCAGGCAGCAACAAAACAGCATGGCATCACTTTACCCTCTCCTATGGGGACATAAAAAGTTTCTCTTTATGGTGAAAGTGTGATTAAACAGTAGAGATGGACTTTTGTAATGTGGAGCCAAAACCTTCAAAGGTTTAGAAATATTAGAGGCTGCAGCAGCATCTCAAAGGCCAAAATGTTATTACCTGTCCCTACTTTGAAGGCCAACAAGCGTGCTGAAAACCAAATGATGTCAGCGAGCCTCATGCAGCAGTTAAAGACAGATAGATGAGAAAGTAGGACAGATGTTTTAAGTCTGTTTGACTGCATTAATCACTAAATTGTGTTGAGCGCGAGAGCTGCCAATGAAGAGGTTGTGCAGTGCTTCCAGCAGAAGGGTTTCACTTCCAAAGTCAACACATTATGTAAATTGAATAAGATTACTTTCGCTCTTCCCTCAACGCTTACATCATCACCTGGGAATAAAGGTTTGATGGTGTAAGCAGCACCGCAGCCTCAGAAGACCTCTGGTGCTGAGAGGAAGGGCGTCTTATGTTGTCTTCTGCAGCAGCTGGGTGGTGTGCATGTATGTAATGTGTTTATATTTTAATGCTCTATGTGCACAGTTTAGGATGTGAGTTCTTGCAAGTTTGTGCTGTAGCTGCTCAGCTGTGTATTCATGCATAAGCTTTGAAGTGTTTGTCTTTCAGTGTGTTTGAAAGCAGGAGCTCCCAGAATGACAACGTGTCTGTGGCGGTCAGAAACTCAAACCCTCTGATCTCGTGTCAGAGTCTCCTGCCTCCCAGCTGTCACTGTGCCTCTGGCATCCCACTCAGCCTCTCGCCCCCCTCCCACTCCCTTTGAAGGCAGCTACCCAGGAAATTGAGAGCTGTTTTCAAACAAAGACAAGAGAGCAGAGAAGAGCACAGACACGGGATGAAAAAGGGAGAGTGTGAAATAAAGGTGATGGAGAGGTTTGAGGTTTGAAAACTTCTGCATAAGGAAACAATTTGTACTTCTGGAGCTGTTCTTACAGAGGATAAATTATCATATACCGTCATGAGTGAAGACATTATCTTCCACCACATAAATACCTTCTGAAGTTGATTTAGCTTTACTAAGTGAGTGTTTGGTCCATCAGATCTGTCAATCCCTCTAGCAAAAAAACATCAACCAATCAGATCAACAAAAAGAATTAAGTTGGTAAACTCTTGTTAAAACCTGTAAGAAGAAGAGTAGGAAGGTGACTGGTCCGCAGGAATACCTACTACTAATTTTATGTTCTGTCAAATATTTGTCTTGTTAAGCATAAATAAAGTTATTTTGGGTCACATGTCAGTGCTGTATACATTGTAAAGTCCTGTACTACAACAATGTAGTGGGATGTGGTGTAGCTGTCAAAGCTGCCCCTTAATCGTTTTTTTTTTTTTTATCCTTCTCCATAGCAGCGTCCAGAAACAGCAGCAAAACTCCTGTTTTCCCGGAGCTTCTGGACAAGGTTTTGGTCTTGTGGAGGGACAACCCCTTCAGTGGAAAGCATCCAATTCAAGGGGCTTTGAAAACATGGAAAAACACGGGATGCTCTGCATGTCTCCAATGGAACCGCTAGTAGCAGCCCACCTGCATCCGTGACTGTCAACTGCGTCTTGCAGGAGCCCTATTCGGCCGTCAAAAGCTCATGCAGTCTGCCAAGACTGACAGAACGTACAAGGCCACAGCTTTAGCTGTCAGGGCGTTTAACATCACCTTCATGCTCTCCGCTTATCAAGCGGAGCTCTGCCAATATATGGCGACGAAGCCCGAGCCGGCTGTGTGGGAAGAGATCACCATGATCAGGGACATCTGCCTCCGCCTGCAGAGAGATGCCTATACGGGGATAATGGTGTTGCAGGAACCGGCCAGATGGCTCAACCTGACAAACCTATCAGAAAGAAAGAAGGAGATTCTGGACATGCCAGTCATTCCAGACGGCATTTTTGGCACAGCGTTGACTTCGATGCAGCAGCGGTATGAGGCCAGGAAGAAAGAGGAGAGCTCTCCAGTTTTGCCTTCTCGAAAAGCAAAGCGTCCATCCGCAGATCCCACGGCCGACTTTCCCTCAGTCTGCTCCGTGGCCTCCCTTCCAGCCAAAGTTCCCCAGACGGCAAAAGCCCCAGCCCGCCCCCACCTCTCCTCCGAGACAGGAGGCCCAGAAAAGCGCCTATACCAACAGCAGCCCCGCCCGGACAACATTTGCAGGTCTCCAGGAAGAAAAGGAGGGCAGCCTAACGGCCCCGCTCTTCGAGCTGTTCCTGTAACTGGCCTTCTAGATGTTCCCTGTTCGACAGCCTTGCCGGTTCCGTGTGTGCTTCCACGTGTGGTTTCTTCCCCAACCAGACAGATCGAGGACTCTGTTGCTGGGACAACGGGCATGGCCCCACCCCCGAGTCGCATATGCACACACTCATGCTCAAAACTACAATTAAAACTTGTTCGACTGTCGCATCCAGACCAAAGGTCGAGGGTGTAGAAAATATTTAACATAAAACATCGGTCTGTCTCTGAGCCCGAGAGTGTTTGTGCGGTGCACAGAGGCATTAATAGCTTCGCTAAGATGATGGGGTTTTCATCTGGCTACTTATTTGGACGACTGGCTCCTTTTGGCATGGTCAAAGCAGGAAGCAGCGTCACAAATGAGCGAGCTCATGTATCACCTGGTCAATCTGGGATTTATCGTAAATCCCGCACAGAGCGTGTTTCTGTTGGCTTCTGTAAAACGTGTCAGTGATAAACATGCCCTCTCAGTGCATTGTTTGTGTTCTCAGTTTGCCCTGGGGGTTGCAAGGGTGTCACTCACCCTTACCCGGCATTTGTGACCAAGGTGGTGGGCTCATGCTCGCCTATTGTCCTTGTGTCAATCTCTCGGTCTCCTCTCTCTTCACCAGAGGAGCAGAGGCTTCATAGACTGTGCCCTGTCCGTGCACAAATCCATGGCTGCCGATGCCATGTCCAGCTGGGAACCCCAGTTGGTCATGGCATGGGTTTAGCATTCATCTCCTGCTTCATAATGAAACAATGCCTGCAAGAACTAGGGGCTTTTATAGCCACCCGGGTGTGTCCCAGCCCGAGGCAGCTTGAGCAGACTTGGTCGGTCATTTCTAGCTGGCTGGAGTGCTAGCTAAAAGGTATTCATTAACTGGAGTGCTCAGCGAACAACACATGTTAGCTGGTGTGCCAAACCATGCGAGTATAACCTCGTGGTTATACGCCTTAGTCTATGGGGAAGACCGGGAGATGCAGCTAGCGCCCGGTGACGGAAGCTGGGTTTGGAGTGATCCGTCTATGGACAGTTAAGCTAGCTAACATGAAATATGCTCCGAACTAAGTGAGAAGAGGTTTTTGAATGACGCTGCGTTGTAGTGCAGGCTACTTCAAGGTAGGGTGATGTGAGCGTCACGTTCACCAGTCTATCTGGATAATGAGATAGGTCCTTCTGAGGAACACGCAGGGGCCATATCCCATAGTGAGACATCAAAACGAATGCTACGAAGGAGAACACCTGAGCATTCAGTGATGTGAAGTATCAAGGTTCTAAGTGGAGTCTGAGGCAAAAGTTACATAGTTTCAAATTTATTCTATTTTGTTTAGTTCATGGGTAAAGCAAGATTTGATGGACCCAAGTACAGGACCTCAAGACAGGGCAGTGAGTGAAATTGCTGCATATACAGGATGAACAAAAAATTTAATAAGAAACCAATAAAAATGGGGACAATGGGAGGAAGGGGGGAGTGGTCAATGGTGCCCTGGTTTGCAAGATGTGTGGCTGGAATATTGGGGTGGGTGCTGGCCCGCACTGGGTGGTTGTCTGTGGGGCCTGGTCCTCCTAGGCGTGGTGTGGGCTCTATGCCTTGGGGGGAGAGGGCTCTACTGGGCCATTGGGGGCTCTGGGCTCTGCGTTCTGGGAGCCCTGGATGGCCAGTGCCTGCTGATCTTGGCCCGCTTTGCCCCGTGACTGCAGGAGTCTCTGGCTGGGGCCTTCCTCTGCCGTCTTTTGGGTGTGTTCATGCAGAGGAAGAGTACTTTTTGCATGTAAGGATCAGCTTATCCGTGTACAACCAGTCCTCCTATTTCTCCTCAACCAACAGAGATAAGTGCATCCTTCAGCATGGATTAAAACGTATAACTTCAGAGACAAAGGTTGTTAGATTTTTTAACTATTAATAATATAATGTGCAACTTAAAAAGTTACAAAAGTGGAAATTAATTTAAAACATGTTTAAATTTGCCATTTATATTTTGCCACTGCAATAAAAGCTAAAAATCCTCCTTTCATCAGTGTTGGTGTCTGACCGCATGTTCTCGAGGTTTCTCTCCTAACATCTTAGAAACAATCCCGGAGTGTGCCAAAGCACAGGGGCTCCACACATTCTGCTGAGGTTTATACTGGAATTACATTTTGATGATCCATGTCTCTAGGGACAGGATCCAGGCAGATGGTTGTGTGGTTTGGCCCTACAGCAGACAGTCCAGAAGACAGGCAAACAAACAGTGATGGACAGGTGGGCATCACACGGGTGTGTAGCTGCCAGACTGGCAGTCAGATGGAAAGCACCAGCAGAGGATTCAAATTAGTATCTTCACACAAAGAGTAAGAACGACGCACAGGTTTTCTGGCCAACAATAATGTCTGTCTCATTAGATGCGGACCACGAGACTGACAGAGAAGAGCTTGTTTTGTTCAGGGCTGTGAAGTTTAGAAATGTAACAGATTGGTTAACACACTGTCAAATAACAAGGGAAAGAGCTTTACAGTAACGTAGTGTGGTAATCTCTCTGTCCCTGGAGTTTTTTGTTTTTTTTTCATTTTTATTAGAGAAAGATAACTTGCAGAGGAGAACAATTAGTTGCGAGAGACGGATGTTTAGCATCATGTCGTTGCTGTTCCTGCAGAATTAGGTCTGTCATTGTCCTGCTGAAATAACAACGTACCTACCGGAAAAGATCACCTTGATGATGACACTTCCCTCCAAAATTCTAGTCTATTACCCTCTGCATCGATGGTACCTTCACACATATAAAATGATCCATGTCATAAACACTAATGCATCCCCATACCATCACAGACTTTGACTCATAAGCAGGGGAAATACGTACTAATTTCCACAGATCGTCTATCCACTAACTTTCTGTCCGTCTGGGATGAGCTGGTGTTTCTGTGCAGAGTTGATATGTGGCTTCTTGCTTGAAGTTTTGTAATTTACATTATTTTGTGAATGCAACAACAGACTGTGTTAAGTTAAGCCACGACCCATCCTTGCTTGCATAGACTTAGGACTCATTTAAGTTCAGATGTAAGAAATGGAGCAGTACCAGTAGAAACTGTGGGGGCAGTGTTGCACAGTAAATCTCATGTTTAACCAGCCAAAGGAACAAAGAAAAATAAGAACAATCCACAATGTATTTAATGGCTTTACAGACCACCGTCAGCTATGCCACTACCTCTTTTAATGTTTTTTTTCTGAAAGTGTACATTGTTGTGCTCTCTTCTACCGATGCTATTCTGCTGTTGTTTTAAACTGACATCGGAACTCAGAAGTAAACTCTGAACTCTGCAATGTCCTCTAGTGGATGTATTGCATAACAACCATGCAGATGTGAAGGACACATGGGAGGATGAGGGCAGTGACATCTGACAACATTGGAAACTGGCATGCTTTTTTATGTATATTAAAGGAGAATAAATTAACCATAAGCCTTTAATAAAAGCTTCTTTTTATACCTACATTTTCTATATGCTACATAAAGTTTCAAACAAACTGACACATTACAACAATGGTAATTATCTGTTGCTTGAGTAGTTGGCTGTACTTATTTCTAATCATGCATTTAGTTGCCTTTGTTAATTTATTAATTTATTAATTTATTAATTTATTAATTTATTAATTTATTAATTTATTAATTTATTAATTTATAAATTTATAAATTTATAAATTTATAAATTTATTAATTTATTAATTTATTAATTTATTAATTTATTAATTTATTAATTTATTAATTTATTAATTTATTAATTT
>JBAMHW010000009.1:8859342-8875513 GCA_037177495.1 Rhadinocentrus ornatus | reverse complement strand
TATTTATTTATTTATTTATTTATTTATTTATTTATTTATTTATTTATTTATTTATTTATTTATTTATTTTGCTATAATGTGTCTTTCTTTGGAAACTTTTCACGTTTTCCATAAAAATAAGCATGTGTAGGAAGTCTGTGTAGGACATGTAGGAAGGTTGGGGAAACACCTTGTCTCATATGCAGATGTAATTGTCTTTGTCAAACATTTCTATCCCCTACCTTATTGTGGTACCCACAGTTTCTACATGCAGCCAAGTTCAAACAGATCAAGCTTCTTGGAGCAACAGCCAAGACTGGCTGCTCTACACGTGACTACAAGTCTGCATCCAAATCCCACTCAATGCAATCAATACCGTTTGGATAATAAAGCTTCCAGAAGTCAAATCTCATCTTAAACCCACAGATTCTTTTTTTTTTTTATAATAAAACAAACTCATACATGGAGCCCGTACTTTAAACAGTTAGTAACTGTATTCAGCCTCATGTCTTATATAAAAAAAAAGCATAGTAATACCACACCAGTCATGTTGCTAGTCATTACTGCACATTTTGTGGGTTTTTTGTGTGACCTTGTGCGCATAAGGAATACCACCGTGCCCTGTAGTTTTATTCTGACCCTAACCATTTAGTGTGACATTTTAACGACATAGAAATACACACAAACCTTATACAGTATGTATAAAAATCACACACAGAAGTCACATTGTTCATAAGTCATCACACAACCAAAAATTTAATTTGCTTCCTTTTGTTTTACATTATGAGACTATTCCAACCATCTGTTATCATTTACCTCTGTAAACTTTATATTCACTTAAGTCCAAATTTATTAGTAGGCAAGAAAGCGCTCCTAGCCTGCACACAGAGCTTATCTTCTACAGTTACACTATAGCGCCAGCTGGACTAATATATTTCCTGAAGTAAACCATTACATGGCTAAATATGAATGAGGAAAAACATAAAACCGTGTAATTACTTACTAGTACAGCCTAAGGGTCTGAAGGGTCAATTTACACAACTCTTCTCCACTCACACTTCCACGGCGCCTGTGAGTGCACTTAGCTTTTTTTCCCCCTCTCTGACAGTCAGACATGCGATCATTTTTAGAAGCAGTACCAGCAGCGATCAGACATGAGGCTGAAAATGAATCTGCTGCTGCTGTGTCAACAGGAAGGAGGTGGATCACATCCTCTACAGCATCAGTCTGTAACTCTGCCTCATACATGAGGTCATATGTCATCTTTCTTCAGATTGCCTCTGTATCCATGGCAACCTGTCTAAAACTGTGAACTTTAGACCCATGTATAGGCAGCCTGTCACAGATACAGAATCATGATTCAAACACATATTTAATGAAAACCATGAAGGATATGAAAGAAGTCTTTAAGCTTAAATGAAATGACATTTTCAAACACAATTTGTTCATCTTTTGCCAAGAAACTCCATCAAAGCAAAACTTAAAAGAATTTAGATCTTTGTTTATGTCTCTTTCTCAACATCTCCTCCTCCACTCTCTAATCAACGGCAATAAGTTTTGTGACCCACATCCCCAGGTGTGGAGGTGAGGGGTCACAGCCTTATGGCGGAGCTGGTAGAGGTCGGGACCTGCGCTCCGTGGAATTTGGGTGTCACCGTGGCAATCACAACGGAGCAGTGAGAATGACAGGTATCCCCCAGAGGCTGTAAATAACAGATATGCTCTCTTATGGGAGGGGATGCAGTGGGGGCTAAAAGTCTGGCGTGGCTCAAAACAGGAAATGAGCATACGAGGGAAGGACAAGGAAAAATAAAAACAGACAAATGGGAAAAGATAATTGCATTTGAGGAGGAAAGGAATGCCACCAGCTGAGGGGCAGAATCTCATATCCCACTCATAAAACCCTTCAAATCCAAGTATAGTAAGTTCAACAGTTTACAGAGACTCCTGCCCTGCTGTAGTGGTGTCTGTTTCAGCTGAATTATCTGGAGTAGTCTTAGATCAGTTTCCTTCATCTGTGAACAAACGCATCCAAAAACCTTGAATTGGACAAAAACGTTAACTCTGCACAGATGGCTTTTAAAAAACTATAAATAGGGGCAACATCACATTTGAAGTGAAAAAATAAATGTAAGAAAAGAAAGTTGAACTTGTGCACTTTAAATCAGTTCATTCTCTCTTTGAAATTTAAGCACAAAGAAAAGTTTCCAGTGTCAGAAACTCTTCAATTGTTGGACTTAGAGCAGAGGATCATCCAGATCCCTGCAAGCAGCACAAAGAACATCAAGCTTGACATGAAGCCAGCTTAATAACAAACACTTTACTTGTCTGGTTTGTAAAAATGCAGAGTGAGGAGTGACAAGGAGGCAAGTTGACTGAAAAGCAGAAGAAAAAATAGAGCAAACAACAATTTACTTTGACCCAAGTGAGCAGAAAGTTGTTGAGTGAAAGATCTCTTACATGCTCTGCATAACACAAGACACACATACAGGACTGGGTAGAAATACCAAGTTATTAATTTCTTTGTATTTTGCCTCCAGTCAGATTTTGTTGCAATCTTTCAAAGAGGTCTTGAGCAATAGTTCTCCAGGCTTTCTGAAGATCCTTCAAAGTTTTGCTTTGAACATTGGTTGCTGTCTTTGTACTTGTTACGTGTTTTTTGTTTCCGAAGTCATTTGAAGCAAAATTTAATAACTTTCTGACTGTCCGTTTTGAAAGTGCACCATGTGTAATTTAAAGTAACACTAGAAGAAATCATTGGAGAGGAGAGGAAAAGAAAAAGAAAGGGGCAGAGCAAGAGATAAAACAAGGGTTAACATTAGACTGCCTTTAACTGGCTTGAGAGACAGGATGCACGATGGATGCCGAAGTTCAGTAGCACCCATTTATCACTTTATAACTCTTTTTTTTTATACTAATAACAAGCAACTTAGCAAAGAACCAATTTTATATTTACTTTGTGAAAAACATGATTTTATTTGGTCACATAGGCAAAAAAATGCCAAAGATAACATGTTTTTACAGAAAACAGTATTTTTGCAGCAACAAGCTGATTCCCAAAGACCGATTAGCTGAAAACCTGACACATCTCAATATGGTGTGTAGTGTGTTCTTACCACATTTGAAAGAAACTGGACAAGAGGAGGACAGGAGAAAAAATTTTAGGACTAAAGAAAATGTCTACATTACAAGATCTGAAACTGATGTCCGAAAGAAACAGAAACAAATCCAGCAAAGACCTGCCCAGGACGTGGGAGATGCATCTGAATCCTCAGCTGATCCTTCTAGCCTCAATAAAACTTTCTCCATTAAGGGTGGCTGTCAAGAAGCCATTCTTAAAGAAAGAAAACAGGGAGATGAGTCTAAAGTGTGCTAAATGACACAAGAATTGGACTGAAAATCAGTGGAAAGAAGTCTGATGTTGTGGCAAACCCTCTCAGAGCCACAAATGCATTTAAGTTGTTTGTTGGACTTTTTCCATTGTCCAAGCAATACATAAAGACATGAAGGGTGGCTCAAGACTTTTGCACAGTCCCAAAGAGAGGCAGAGAGGTTTAACCTGAACTTCCCTCAGGACCACTTTGCTATCCCAATGCCCTAAACAGGAGCCATGATCGTAAAATTTCTCTTTATAATAATCTTCCAAAACATTTTAGAAACTTTAATAAGATTACTGCTCAAGAAATAGGTTTGGGAGAAATGAACCACAGAAATTCAGTTCTGCACGCTTCTGGGTCAGTGTACCCTCTGTGGGATCTGTGGGCTTCATTTCAGCTCCACATTTAGAATTTTCAGTAAAGTTCCCACAGATTTTTCCTTCGTTTTCCACTTTCACAATGAATCAAGACAGCTTATTGATCTGCACAAACAATCCAAAATAGAGGTGGAAACTGGATACAGCGGCTCTTTCTGCACTCTGTCAGCCGATCCAAGAGAGAACAAGGGACTCAGGTGTATACAAAATAAAGGAATGGGGAGACACAGCCCATCTCTCAAGAAGGGGGGTGAGGAAGGGGAGTCCTTCCCCCACCCTCAGGGTAGGTCGCAGTCCCTGGCCTCTGACCTTTTCTTGAAAGAAGGGAATTTAGGGGAGGGAGAAAGAAACATGTCTGAGCAGAGCAAAGAGAAGAGGAGGAATGGAACAAAGACTTAACACAACCAGATCGTAATATGAACGTGGATCATCAAATAATAATGACAACAATCCTCAGTAAATGAATTTATGGCTTAACTTTCATGTACTTGTAGGGTGACGTGACTTTATTCCATCTCCCTGTTTGACATCATTATCACGTGAGTGATGCTGATCAGTCTTCATCTCCCTGAAGGCATTTCAGAGGTTTGTTCATGTCTGTTGTTCTTCACTTTTCTTCTTTAATCTGCATTAAAGGGCCAAGATGACCCCCTCACCCCTCATGCATCTGTCTTTGGAAGCCATGTGCCTTCCAGATGTGGAAGTACCTGACCCTGAGACTTCTGAAATCCAAGCATTTCAATGAATAGTCAGTAGGTGGCAGAACACCAAGTTTTTGCAGACGTGGTGAGGTTTTGTGGATTTTTATTTACCTCACTACTCACCAAGTTTAATTTCAATAAAATCCTCATTGTGAAAAGGTTGTAACTTATGTTTGTGTGTGTATGTGTGTGTACTTGAGTGTGTGTGTGTGTGTGGGTGTGTGGAGGAAGTCCAGCCAACAGCTGTTCAAGAAAGTATTACATTTATTTAGCTTTTGCATTTAACATGTTTAATAAATCTTTCGTTTATGGGAAATGAAGGAGGGCATTAAAAGGGATATATCATAAAAAATCCACTTTTTCAGCTTTTAAATACATGTTTTTGTGCAATTTTATTGTTTATCAATGCAGAAATGTAAAATACATTCTCTCCTGATGTCATATTTTTAAGTCTGTTAGTTTCCTCTATTCACTATTACGTTTCGTTATCTATTACGTCACAGTATTTGCAGTAGGTCTGCTAAATAAGGTCATGGACTTCCGGGTGTCCAATGTTGTGAATGCGCCATTTTATTTTTTTTTCTTGAAACGATTCATCAGAGCCTCTTTGAAGTGTCTGGTTGAATTTAATTTTTCACAGAAATGTACCGACATCAGTGGGGAAAGTCCTTTTTGTTTGCATGAAGCACTTCAAGGACGAGTGCTTCAGCAACCTCCGCCAGTATCAAGATGGATTTGCATATAGACTTGGTCTGAATGAGGGGCCAGTTCCTTCTCTCTATGGAAACGATGGACACAGCAAAGCGGTAAGCTCCAAATAACGCTAAAATTACGTCAAGCTTTATTTTACACGTGCATTTTGTGTGTTGATATGATGTACCGGCCGTTGTTTTGATAGTATTAGCGTTGTGCGTTCTGCTTCTGTTAGCGCTGTGTGCTAACTTTTAGCTTCGTACCTGAGGATATAACTGTACTGTGTGCTTTGAATAAAATTATTTGGCTTTGTTTTTTGCCATTTTGTGTAGGGAAACACATGATCCAAATGCATTCAGTGACGTTTTTGATGCTCACATTAGCTACCTCCTTTACAATGTCGTAGCCGTGTTTATCTTATTTATATTGTTGTAGTGTGGAAAAAGTAGTGTTGGGGGTGGGGGGACAACAGTTCCATGTATTTTTCAAAATACATGGAAGTGTCTGGGGAACTTAGCAGTGAGAGGCGAACAGAAAGTCAGACAGACAGTCGCAACATTTATTTATCATATTTTGATCCTGTAAATAAATTCTTTCCATGATCCCCGTCTGGTCTGTTGGGGGTTGGGTGTTAAAAGGTTTCTAATGTATGGACACCATAGTTAAACTACGCTCCATATTGTAGTAGTTGGTATAGATGAAGAGGATGTATATACTGTGATAACACACCATTGCGATGCATTTATTTGAAGCCGTGGTTCTGCAGGTTTGTCGTCTTCATTCTCCTGCTCAGGGTCAGACTTTGGCTCGAACATGTAAAGGTGGACGGACACATTTTCTGTTGTTGACATCTCTAGTAAACTTGCCGATAAAAAGTTGCTCTGCCGCTAGATAATCGTATTGCTGCTATCAAACTACAAATATGGCCGAATGGGGTAGAGTGGAACTCTCTGCGACTTGGAGGGAAGCGGGGCATGAAATGCCTTATTCACATTTAAAGAGACCGCACCAAAACCAGTGGCTCTAAAGACACGCCTCAGAACAAGGGTTAACAAGGGGTGTGTGGAGCTAGAATAACCAGGAATTTAGACCAAAGCATTGCAGTTCTACTTTCTATAGGCCACAAATGAATGATTTACATGTGAAAAAGAAGGATTTAAAAGCCTGATATGTCCACTTTAATGTTAACAATAATGTCAGCGTGTGGTGAGGAGCGTGGTGTTGATGGGCTCAGTTTTGGGTGCAGCAAAAGAGTGGTGAGCTAAAAACTTAAGACTCAAAACAAACTTACAATTAAAATACAACAAGATGCAGGTGAATTTAAGAGGATGTGTGATTGTATGATCAATAGAAACCTGAGGGTTGTTGCAAAGTAGTTCAAATTTAATCAAAAAGGAGCCAGAAATTTGCAGTTGGAGCTTTATACATTTCCAAAACATAAAAAAACTTGAGGAAAAAGGAGAGAGTCTGGAAGGAAACGACAGAAAAGAGACTGAACATCCTAATGCACATTTTAATCATTCAAGCCTTCCAGGTTGGTGTTACTCTGTAAAGTTATCACAGCCAGCCTTTGAGAATCTTCACAGTTCAACATTATTCTTAAAAAAAAAAAAAATGTTTCTCTAAAATACATGTGTTGCACCCTCACCAGGCTCTGCTACAGACACAGCCACTACCCACCGCAGTCAATCTCCAGAGTACTAATCATTCTTACCTCCAATCAATCTAATCACCCGTCTTCATATACTCCTGCTCCGCACTCACTCCTTGTCGGACCTTGTTTCAACATAGTTGGACTTTCCCTCCTTTTCTTCCTGGCTGATCTGTCTACTCCACTGAGTACTTCCTTGTCGTAAGACCATTCTTCCTGTACATCGTTCGTTAATAAATCCTTTTTAATCCTGATCTGTCTCTGAGAGGTCCCTCTTAACAGCATGACAGTGCAGGATCCATCCTTCTATCCATCCATCCATCCGTACATGCATCCATCCATCCATCCATCCTAGGTCAGCTAAGAGATGTCATCCCTCCAGTGTGTCCCAGGTCTTCCCTGCAGCCTCCTCCCAATGGGACATGCCTGGAAAACCTCACCTGGAAAATCAGGACATCCTATGGAAGAAATTTGTGAGCGTGAACATGACCCTGACATATTCAAACTCTTCCACTCGGGGCAGAACTACATCGTCTGCAAAAAGCAGAGACCCAATCCTGAGTCCATCAAACCGGTTCCCCTCAACACCCTGGTTGCATCTAGAAGGACATTTACTTTTTTTTCTTCCCTTCAAAACTTGGACTGTCCTTTATGAAAGGAATAATATTTTCATCTCATGATTTCTTGCAGCTACAAAGCAAAGTTCAATATTTTGTTCATAATGTTGTACTGTGATGTACTATGATTTATGTAAATATAAGGATTATGTTTTATTATATTAATTTAATCTATTCTGTGTAACTAGCCTCCAGTAACAGGTTGAGAATGATAATTTGTACAATACGATACGATATATTGCAACATGATGCAATACAATACCATTTTCAATATAGACTTGAATTTACCGAGGCCAATCCTGTGGCCAACTTTGCCTGAGAGGTAAAAACTCACAAAAAATTAATGCATTATCTCTGCATAGATGTAACCTTCCCAAAAATGTGTTCTTTCTAACCCCTATGAAATACAAAGGAAGATTGCAAAGTGATTATTTTTATAAATCTAAATTGTAGTCCTATATTGATTCATGACCCAGAAATTAATAGTCTATTTCCTAAAATGGAGATAGCAAAGAGGAAAGGAGGTAGGAACGTTCCAGAGGGAGCTTATATAGAGTCACAACAGCCCGGCTCCCTTTTCCTCTCTAGGAAGAATAGAAAGATACAAAAAGTGAAGAGGCATGTTAGGATTGTGATAAAAGTGAGAAAGGATGCAGCTGTGTTTTCTAATTCTAATCCTCCAGAAGCCTCCTCGTCCGTCCAGAATGATAGAAAGGGATTTCCAGGTCACAGGAGAAGAAGGGACCCAAGGAAGCTAAAGTCAGCATAACATAAATCACTCGTGGTTGTAACGTATTGAACATGAAAACTTTCTACATCAACTGATGTAACACAGAAAGAAGCACAGAAGAGATTCGGCTAACAAATCCAACAAAGTTTAAGAGCTCAAAGTAATGTTAAAGTCTTCCCCACTGTGCAGTAAGGTGGGGCTTTGAATGATGATTTGTATTGGTTGTTGACAACTCCCTCAATCATCCGCTTCATTCCTAAATTGGCACTCAGTCATCATGTTTTCAAAAGTTTTGATTTAAATTGTGTTTGGAGCCTAAAAAATTTGTTCATGAAGAATTCACTGACCTCAAGGCTGAACTGCAATTTACTCAACTTAGACTTATCTGTGAAAACTCTTGAAAACTGACCTGGTCTCCACTGACCACACCAGCATAACCACAGTTTGCTAGAAAGAAAAATTGGCCCAAATAGGGACTCTATCCGTCTTCCCTTCTTGCCTTTCACCGTTCTTTTCAGTGTCACTCCAAGGTTCTATCACAGATTAAGAATTTCAACCATCCTGATCTGTAAATTTACCATATATGTATGACTTTTTCTCCCTCAGCCTCCCCCTCAACCCAACCGTTCTCACCGCTTTTTATAAAGAAAGCTGGTGC
This sequence comes from Rhadinocentrus ornatus, assembly GCA_037177495.1. Lineage (NCBI taxonomy): Eukaryota > Metazoa > Chordata > Actinopteri > Atheriniformes > Melanotaeniidae > Rhadinocentrus > Rhadinocentrus ornatus. The sequence continues at coordinate 8,866,730 of JBAMHW010000009.1, read as the reverse complement.
ACATTTTTCCAGACCTGAAAGCTTTCACCACCTTAACATGCGCTTTCCCTGTCCAATTAGTTACACTAACTAGCTTGTCCAATCTGTAAAAGGTCTGATTTACCGCCATCCCTCTATGCTGGTTAATACTGGCAGAGCATACTGTAACAATTCTAATTATAAAACCACTTGTTGCTCTGTCATGGTCCACCTCTCTTCTGACCCCCAGCTCAAGCTCCATCATTTCTTCACACCCTCTCTATTGCTCTCTGGCCCTAACTCCAGGATCCTCAGCAGAGCCAAATAGCTACGAGAGCAGAGAGAGAGAGACCACTCTTCATGGAGGGGGGAAAAAGCTGAGAACAAGTCAGAGTTAGAAAGGAGGCCATTGTAGGGGGCTGGCCTGGGGACAAGTCACTCATTCAGATGCAGCCAGCCGTGTACAATGGCTAAACTAACATCACTGACATTTGGAGTTGCTCAAGCTTTAGAGCAAGAGGAAAGGGAAGGAGGAAGGGTGGGCTGGTGAGAGCAGCAGTGTTGGAAAAGGCTCTTCAGAGGCACCAGCCATTGATCAAAAATTCATGTCATTGGCTGGGATCAGACCAGTGTGCCCTCTGTTAGCTTTCATGTGCTGGAAAAGCAGGAGGGGAGGATATCTGAGATAGGCACCTTTTTTAAACCCAGTCCCCATGGACCTTGCTGGACTGACAAAACCAGGCCACCTAGGGCCACAGGGGGCCAACAGGGTGATAGAGAACAGGCAGATGCTTGATCACAGCAGTCAGATAACACTACTTGCTACACTTTACACAGAGCATTGATTAATGATATGGTGGGCAAATAAGTACCTCTCATGGTGGCAACTAATGACTCATTTAGTTGCTCTTGACTGATATGGATGTGACCTGCATCAGAGATGGTAGAGGGCCATAATGATTAAAATTCCTTTAAAGGCTTAAATATGCCATTCTTTCTGTCCTGTCCATGCTGGGGTTGACATTCCACCTGTTTGCTACTTTGCAAAGCACTATGATGTGCTTTCAAATCATGTTATAGTCAAAGTATGCCCAACAAATTAAAAAAAATTCTGAAGAATTGAGTATCAGATTTTTTTTATTGTTTATTTTTGATTTGTTGTGGGGTTTCTTTTCATGACCTGTTTACTCTTGGTTGCACTCATTTTTTTGGTTAAGTTGGGTAAGGTGTCACAAAAACTTAGTTATGGTTTGGAAAAATTCCCAGTTTGGCTGAAATTTTATCATTTACAGGGTTCAAACTAAACAAAACATCAAGAATTCTGGGAGTGAGAGTGGACTTACTGTTTAGAATAAACTGTTTAGTTGTGCTGAGAAAGTTCCTAAACTGATAAGTAATTTATACCATGCATGATGCTGCAGCAGAGTTTCACTTTATGCACCACATCACACATCAACAACCAGATAAAAACACACCAGCATTTTGAACGTGCACTGCGGCTCAAAGAAACGCATGAGGATTTTATCAGAGGAAAAGAGGAAAAGAAAGACAGAAAGGGACAGAGTAAACAATAAGACCAGAGTCAATATCAAACTATTTTTTACTGACTGGGAGGAACTCAGGGCACACGTAGGATGCAAAATGTTGAAGAAGCTGTTGTTGGGACACACCTCACTGAGCAAATCTACCAGAGGTCAGTAATACTTCTCCTTCAGGGATCTGAAGACTGGGATGTATCCAGAACTACCTCTACCCCCCCAGAACACAAGCCTGCAACATGAATAGAGGACATTACACTGTACCATCCAGGTTGTGTTTGACTGCAGGTTCTGACAATCATAAAATCTTCTATCAGTTCCCTAAGATTCCTATTACCTGCACTTTGCAGAACTGTTTGAACAAGGTTCACCTGTAAGCAGCAGGTGATGTCTGTGGTGAAATCATAAAGAGCTGGAAAATGCTGAATCGTTGGCTGAATGTTAGTCAGGGCTGCCAGAAATCCAAGATTCTGATGCAGCTCCACCATCTTTTTGGCCCACAGTTATCTGCTAAAACATCTGGGATGGGGGGTGTTGGTCTGAGTTTCACAGCTGCCAACATCTCTCTCTTGCTCTCCCTCTGTGGAGCAAACAGTCAAGGATTCTCCATGAAAAGGCCACATCGACACTCGCCTGCCCAATGACGTCCGCAGGTTGACGGAACGCACCCACTTTGTTTAAACAAGCTAGTGCATGCAGCTGGAGGAGTAAACAAGTACAGACCACCTAGCCCGTGCTGCCTTCCCTGCCAGCCTGGAAACAGTCTGGCATAGGCTGGTGGTACTATATGCCTGCCGTTGTACGGTGGTATCAATATAGTGATCCTTCTTCTATTCTCATTTTAGCTGCTGCTCCTGAGGGAGAAAAAAACTTCTCCATTCAGCGGGGGCTGTTCAGTCTACTGAATGCAATAACAGCTGCTAAAAGCAACAAACTGAGAACCTGATATATACTCAGAAGGACTGACCTCTGCTCATGAATCAAAGCCTGAACAGGAGGTACTTGATCATGGGTCATGTACACACTTCCCTGCATCGCTGCCTAACACACCAATCCACTTGTGGGTCACTCCACGAGCATCAAAATCCTTAAAGTCAGCAAAGGGAGAGTTTGTGCTGATTTAAACTGCATTTATGGGGTTTCCTTGACTCTGAAGAGATAAAACTGTTGTTCCATTGTTTTTATTTTTGAGAAGTAATTTACTGTGATTCAGCACTGGTTCAAAGAGAGTATATTCAACAATATTCAAAATGCTTTGTTCTCCACAGATGCTTTTCATAAAACGTCCAATCACACAGCATGAAGCTGCTGATGTGTTAGCTGTTAGTATGTTTGGACAAGAAACGAGGGATTCGCCCATTCTACCATCAGAGTTTAATACACATATGCATGCTGTGTGTGTACAGAGATTAACACTTACTGCAGCCCGCACATCGGGGCTGCAGTAAGGCATTGTCAGGGTGCATCGCTTTCAGACAGCTGTGGAGGCCTGTTAACACCCCAGTCACATACGTGATTATGACTCTCTTAAGATAGTGAACTACACGCAGCTCCTGTTGGACAAAGACAGGCTTGTTTCACACCGCCCAGGAGATCCTGACATAACCCCAGCTGGAACAGCCGGCCATTTACATGGGCCAGCATCCAGCTCACCTTTTCTGTCCTGGGAGGTGAGGTGCGGGGGGCGAAGAGCCATATTCCCCTTGGCGAACATAGAAGCGGGGGTTACAATTGATACTCACACTGTACACAATCTTCACTCATAACATGGCACGGTGGACCACCCCCTGAGCAAAGGCCACCCAATGAAGTCTGGATACAGCTTCGAGTTGTTCAAATGTTTTTTCCATTTGTTGACATTTTTAATTCTTTGCAATTTGTGTGTCCCAGGGTTGCAATGTGCAGTTTCAATTTAATTTGACTGAGTCCACGTGGGTGATGGGAAATGGGTCTAACATCCCTGTCCTTCAGAAATGAGGAACATCCTGCCAACACCTCTCTTTATCTGGAAGAGACATTTCTGCAGCAGAGGCTGAGAACCAGTTTAATAAGAAAAATGGAGGATAAGGTTGCAGAGCCTGCAGAGTGCTTCAAAATGAGCATCTAATATCAGACATGGCTGTAATCTTTTACAAATGTGCGCCACCTTTTCAGGTCTTTTACAGTTTTGCACTGACATCATGATGTCCCTCAAACACTTAACAATGGCCCACCTAGCATCCTACCTGTACTCTGAGTCCTCCTCATTCAGTAAAAGTCAGTCTGATGTTGACCCTTGTCTTGTCCTTTGTTCGGTCCATTTCCTTTTTCTTTTCCTCTGACAGTATCCTCTTGCATTTCTTTGTTGAATCAGCCTTGGTGCGCATTCAAAATGGTCAGTGTGTCTATATTTTGTTGCTGGTTTGTGACATGGTGCATAAAGCAAAGCATAAAGGTTCCATATTATCCATTTTTTCAACAATTTCATATGGGTGTCACAGGTGCAACAACATTGTTTTCAAAGTCTATTACCCCAAATTCAGCCTTGGTCTTTAATTTCAGCCATTCCAAAAGTAGCTCTAGTGAGCTCTATGGAGAACGGGCTGAACCTTTAAATGTTCATGAGTGGCGCCTGTCAACGCCCAAAAATCCAGATCTAAAGAGGATCTGGATTTTACTGATGCCCACTGTGATTTTAGTGGGCCTGCTCAGATAGCTGGTGGTGGTGGTGGTTAATGGGGGGGGATGATCAATGGTAGTATCCACTACTACAGGGGGTAGTCGTTATTTTCCTTCCTGAGGTCACAACAAAAGGAAGGATCTCAGACTCATCTGTTTTAGCACACATTTGCTAAAAAGCAGAGCAAGCAATTAAGAGGTGACAGAACAGCTATGAGGACACATATGACTTTTAGAAAAACTTCAGAAAATAAATTTAGCATATTATGGGACCTTTAACTACAACATCATGCTCCATACGCGAGGTTGTGAAGTACGGTTTCTCAAACAAGTCAGAAACGCAGAGGTTTACAGGCAGAAAGTTGCATTGTCCATCTTTAACATTACCCCTAGTTGTCATTTGGCATGTGTAGTGGCCTCTGTTTCTTTGTTGGTCTCTTTAGTATATCAGCAAGTTTACTTCTATGGCCGTGCGTGTGCAGTCTTCAGACTATGAGGGGCTGTTGGAGGCATTATTCAGAATTACCCTCTCACAGACACACATGATTTAAGTCATTCACACATTATACTAAAGCCTCTCGTATATCATAGTGAAATTATTCATTTATTATCATACTATACTGAAATTTCTCTTCACATACTATACTGAAATCCTCTTATGTATCATGTTGAATTATTCACACACTAAATTTCTGAAATCACACTTTACTAGTGTGTATGAGAGGCATTCTACCAGTGTGTGTGAGAGGCAAATTTCACTTGAAACAACAGTCACATAGTAGAAAAAAAGGAGCACATTTTGAAAACAAACTGAAGAGGAAGAAGTTGGAGAGCAAAATGAAGGCTTTCTGAATACTTTTGCTGTATACTAATGTCTGCTCAGTGATATATCAAAATGTACTTATTTATTTAATCAGTAGAATCATCTTGTTGCCATTTGTCAGTTGCACAAGTAACTCAGTTCACTCACAGTTCTACTGTGTTCACTAAGTTGTTTTAATATATTTTGCTTCATGGTTTTTTCCCTGTTTATTAGCTGAATTGAACAGATCCTGAAGGAAATCTGCAGTTCAGGTCTTTCTGTAGATAAATGTTGGTTATTCTTATTTCTATAAGTTCAATTATGTATGTCTATTAGTCGTACAACAGTAAAACTTGACACTTTTATCAGCAGATTTCACTGCCAACACCACTTCTTTCTCTGCTTTAAATCTGCATTAAAACCTAATCGAAGAAATGGGAAGTTGCCTGAAGCAGTCCAGAATCTGAATCTTTCTGTCTGCTTACTCTCCTGTCTCTTGATTTTAGTTCGAGCAGATCATACGTCCCGAAATGTTCTGGTCCAGCCTTTGCTCTTCCAACAGCATAATTCAATTGTCTTTTTATCCACAGGCGATGAATAACCTCTGAATAGTAAATCAGCTCTGTGGCGTCTCATATCTGGACTGGAGCGCAGCTCTAAATGGGTCCTCAGAGGCCTGGATGGAGAGAGACCAAGCATGCTCCATTCCATCCCCTGTTGGTGCAAATCAAAATAAAAAAGCCCTCTGAAAGGCTCAGCATGTGCTCAAGTCATCCAAGGCCCCATCGAGAATAACATGGAAGAAAATACTTGCCTGAATGTCTTCTACATCTTGACAGGCTGACAAATCAAGTGTTGTCTTGTCTTAAACGCAGCTTCTCTTCATCTCTGCGGTGTGACTTTTCGTACAAGATTAAATAAAAAATGTGTCTGTTCTGTTGTGTCTTTCCAGAAGAGTTAGATGGCTAAAATGTTTCTTTACGCTGTCATGTGAAAAACAATAATTTGCCTATTGGGTTAGTTACCATGTTAGCATGCGAGTTGAAATCATACTTTCAATTCTTACAATTAGATCGACTTGTCTTTTATCAAACATACATATCTTAACTCAACTCAACTTTATTTATAGAGCACTTGGAAAAGCAGCTCAGAGAGGTGCAGCGGGGCCAGACCATTTAAAGGTGTCATCATCTGGTCTTTTCAAGGATCCACTGTCCTCTAAGTGTCTTTAAAAAAAATTTTTTGACAACTTATTTAACAAAAAAAATCAAACACAGAGCTTTTTCTGACCCTTTGCTGATACCACAACTATGTCTCGTCAGAGTTTAGTTAAGCTTTTGACTAATGTTAATGAGGTGTGTGCTGATTGGCCGCAGGGAGGCCAGAGTCGGAAGGGGGCTGGCCCAGTGCATGCACATTGCGCCCAACTTCAACCCAACGCCAACTCCAAAACATCAACAGCTTAGTGATGGCGAGCGAACCTGACCGAGCAGCAGCTTACGGAATTCAGACATTTATGTCTCGAGCCTCAGAGTGAAGATAACATAGATGGTGGCAGAAGCATGTTTACAAAAAATGAAAACACGGGGCTCATTTGTACATTGCAGGAGCTCTTTTTGGTAATTATACATGAAATACCAAACGCTGCGCTGTTGTTTGGCAACCTTGGAGAGTCGCATATGATTGGTTAAGAAACCAGAAACTAGTGAAGAGCTACACAGTGCACTGAAGTTGTTCCGTCAGGTAACTCTTATTTTGAAAGGAGAAAAGTTTGACAAGACATTTTTTAAGTAGAGAGACAGATTGTTTATATGAAAGCTTCATTTTATCCTGCGCAACAAATGAGCAAATTTTAAATTATTTTTACTGAAAAATTCCTAATTATTTAGCCTTTAACAAAATGGCATAATAAGAAGAAATGTTGGATAAATTATTAAAAGTCACCAAGATGTTACAAATCTGTCTAGAATGAATTTGTTTTAAAAAATTGTTAGTATATCAAATCTACCCATTGCTTGTTTCAACAACTAGTGAAACAGAAGGAAATAAAAACAAATGATGGTTATAGTGAGAATCTTTCCTGCAACAACTGCGCTCCAGATCCTGCATCTAACCTACTTAAATTACCAATTATTGCAGAACATAGGCAGATTTGTTCAAGGTTCATACAGAAGTATAATGAAAAAGGAATGCATGCAATAAAGGTTTATATAGGTTTTTTAATGTAAAAACTACATCTAGAAATTTTCTTGCATTAAAAAATAATGGGTTATGTGTAATACACGTTATAATATTCAGAGGCTTAATCAGAGCAACAGAGGTGATGCCAGAAAGAAGATTTGCTTTAAAGAGCCGCCCCTAACACATACACATGCATCTGAGCACCAGGACTCTACCAAGTTATCATTGCACTACTGTACATATGCTGTTCA
>JBAMHW010000009.1:8821071-8833981 GCA_037177495.1 Rhadinocentrus ornatus | reverse complement strand
AGAGAGAGAGAGAGAGAGAGAGAGAGAGAGAGAGAGAGAGAGAGAGAGAGAGAGAGAGAGAGAGAGAGAGAGAAAGCGCATATAAACCTTTGGGATGCTTCCATGTATTTACAGAGAAGCAATTGTATTTGGCTGAAAACAAAGGCCAACTTATTCTAAAAAGACTGCAATGCCATCTCTGCAAGGTTACCTGTGGTTAGCAAACTGGGCATCAATATGAGTAATAAAATGTGACTAAAAAACTACATGAGCACAAGAGAGGCACCCTCAATCTCAGAAAGCACAGGTGAAAAGGCAAATGGAGAACAAGCACCAGCTGCTGATGAAGTAGCCTATAAGCGGAGAAAAGAACTGAAAGTATACTGATAATTATCTGGAGTTTGGATTTATCTTACTGAAATTTTCTCAAAGCTAAACTAACAAGTTATTTGCAAATTTTACACATTCCATTCAGCTGTATGATGATCCTGCTCCGTTTCTGCATCTGTTTGGGGGTCTTTGGCATGAAAAACAAGACCCCTGCCTTGAACAGTCAATATTCAGTAACTGTGGGCTCAATGTTTTCTTTTTCTAAAAATTTACTATTAAAACAAAATTGGTTACAAACCTAAAAAAATCTTTAAAATAGCTCATTCTAAATTTTATGAAGTAGATTCCAGCATGAAAAATGACAACCCTCCATATTACACAAAGGAAGCTGATGGAGAAAAATCACATCACATATCCACACTGTATTGTCACAAACAGATGATGCATGACAATTTGTAATCATGACCTGACATTTTATACTGTTTCTCCATATTTTTAAGTAATTTACAAACACAATAATTAAGAAATGTCTGCAACATAAATATGCAAAATCAGCATTCAGATCTGTATGACTGAGCTCCCGTCATTCTACTGCAAAACTGTTGATGTAGTTATATTTTACATTCCATGTATTCAAAACGAGTGTTTAGATAATTTTTTATTGTTTACATATTCTGTTCAGAATTAAAACTTCACATTTTCTCTCTTCACTCATTTTATTTTCCTCAAAGTTCTGGCAGTTTGCAGGGCAACAGTTCAGACACATAAAACTGTGCTGGTCTGTTTTATCTTTATGTATGTACACAAATCTATACCCATATGGATTTGATGGTGTACTTCTTAATTCATGTGCATACAAGCTGCCGAGAAGGGAGCGGTGCATTATCAGCCTGCAGGTCTGGACTTTCAGAATTCATGGTTTTGTGATGTGAACTTCACTGGTGCCGCTGCCGTTGGTGGTTGTAGTGATGATGTACTGTGTGGTAGTTTGCTGATTCTCAGGTTCCTCCAAATGTTCAGTCTGAGCCTGGCTTGTGCTCTGAGAAGTGGTCGGCTTAGTATCCAGGTCGCTCTGACCCTCAGAGATGACGTAGTGCGTCTGGAGGGATGACAACAGATTCGGTTTTACCTTGTCTAGGATGTAAACAGAATCTGATAACGATACCAACAAGTTTCTAAAAGATACAGATCAACGAAATCTGAAATGATTCGAAGCCAATATAGAGTCTCCATAAGGGGAAATCTGTCATATGCTGCTACAGCTGCTTAAGATTGAATATCTTAATGTGTCACAAACAAAATTCATGAATAAAACACAGCAATGTTGCTAGGAACATGTCAAATGGAAAAAAAAAAAAAAGTTAAATCAAATGCTCCAAGAAGCAATCTCCACAACAAATAATACAATTGTCCTTTATCACATAAATGTTTTAAAATAACTATTATTTATTCTGGGACATTAAATCGACTAAACAAAAGTAGATATTGTAATACTGTGACAGGTAAACATGTTCAACCTGAAACAAAGTGATAAAGCTCTGCTGGGATAGTAAAAGTATGAGGATGGGTAATTATTTTGTAGATATTTCCTTTCTGTCACCTGTTTCTGAATTTTCAGAATCATCCACATTGTTCTCGCACTGCAGAATTCTGAAGCGACTCAGGGACTTCCTAAACCAATCACTCACCGTTTTCACCTGGTTACTGTTGACTCCAGATACAGGGGTGCTAGCTTCAGCGATCACGTACTGGGCATGAGGTAGAGCCATCATTTGGATCTCAGATGCTGGAAGAGTAAGACGTGAACATATGATCTTCATGTTTAATTATGTAGCAGAGAACTATTAAAACACACAGGGCCTGGTTAGTGTAGGACTTACAGTAGCCTCTGTAGTTCCAATTTCCAGGTATGTAAGCATGCTGCACAGTCCCCTGCTGCTGGGTGCTGTTAGTCTGGAGGGTGTGACTCTGAGCTAAAGTGACAGGGGTCAGCTGGGCAGGACTTAGCTCCTGATTGGGCTGCTGAGAAGTGGGGCTAAGTGGCTGGCTGGTACCCTGAAAGAGTTAGAAAAGATGCTTTTTAAGTTCTCTTGCTATTTAGTTTTATATTTTAGAGACGACAGGGATTAGCATGCTGTGAATTTTTAAAGCTAACAACTGGCTTTTCAGATTGTTTGGATACAGAATTAAAAGTGATTAAATGAGTCAAAATTGTGGGTTTACCTGGGTGGCACCTTGTCCGGTACCTGAGGGCTCTGTGACTTGGATGTGTTGAACCTGGATGGAGTGTTGACTGTAGCCATGAGGGTCATGCAGCTGGCTCACATCTACAGTCGGGGCCTGAGAATGTGGAGAGGAAGCCTGGGAAACACATTAAAAATAACAAAAACTTTATACAAATTTCCAATAAACAGCAAGAAATGAAATATGGTTTACATGCATGTCTGAGTTTGAGCTGCTTGTTAAAGAAACAGCAAGAGCAGCCAAATTTTATAATTGGGCCACATGTTAAGTGTGAAGATGCAGAGTGCCTTGTTTTAAACCTCAGCAAATATCTGTACTTTTAGAGCCAGTCTGTATGTTATCCATCTAAAGTCCTGTTGGCTTCCAGGAAAAAAACTTGTGTTCATGTCAAAAGCTCCCATTTATCAAAGTATGCTGTAAAGCTGAGTGTTAGGCCAGATGTTGTGATGCTCTGTCTGCTTTCTTACCGGAGCTACCTGGACAACCTGCAGCTGAATGTGTTGGGGCTGAGACAGACCACCTCCAGCCTGTGAGACGGGGATGTACTGAATTCTCTGGTAGTCTCCCTGCGCTGTTCTGTAGTCTGAGGTGAGTGTTTGTGACAGTTCTGTCATGGCCTGGGTCAGCAGGTCTGTGGTCTGAAGAGAAGAAATTTATTTTATACATATAAACATATTATATATTTGCTGACCTTAAATTTATCTATCCAGGTATTTGATTCATTTGCTCCAAAAAGATGTTTGTTATCCTGTTATTTACCACTTCAGAATCAATTTAACGTAATTTATATTAATATATTTACAGTATCTGTTCTTACCACAACAGCCTCGGTGGTACCATCTGCAGTGATGACAGCAGGGGCGCTACTGATTACAGCAGTGGTCAGAGGAGCCTGGATACTGTTAGCCAGCTGGGCAAACTCTGGGTGTTTTTTCCTGATGTGCTGAACCATCTTAGTCTGACAAAGGCAAATTGTCATGAAAGTTCTTAATAGTGTAAATTATTGCTGCTTATTTAATCTTAATTAGAAGACTGCATATTTAATGAAGTCGTACTAACCTTGCTGCTGTACTGTTTGGCGCAGTGAGGGCAGCAAACCGGTGCAGTTGCGATGGTACCAGTCAGCTGGGTGTGTGTGCTCAACATTGGGTCTGGCTCACCAGGAGCAGCTGGACGCAGCTTCCGGATGCTGGGTGGCAATTCTGCCCCGGGGTGGTTTTTCAGTATGTGAGCTTTCCGCTTACTGGCACTCTTGTACACCTGAAGACACAAATTCATTTAATAAACCTATTATGTAGCAATCTGAAGCATGACTTTGCATATTAACACTGCAAATTACTTGCTTCACTAAGGACCAAATGAGAAAGTACAAACCTTGTCACAATATTGGCAGAAATAGTCTCTGTTGGGTTTGATAATTGGCAGCGTTAGCTCAGGCACGTCATCGATACGCATGTCTGGATGACGCTTGGACAAATGATTTACCTGCAGACACAAGGTAACAGAGGTAAGAGTACTGGAATTCAAAATAAGAATAAAAATCTAAGACCTACAGCTTACCAGCATTCCTCTGCGCCGAAACCCCATCATGCACACTCTGCATTTGAACACAAAGCTCTCGAAGTCGGTGGTGGGGACCTTCATTTTCAGGGCTTTGGAGCGGTGGATTCGATCAGCCTTCTTGGCTTCTCTGTCTGGATTGTGCATGCGCTGCATATGCTCCCGCAGCTTATCTTTCCTCTGAATTTTACAGGAAAATCAAGGTCACATATGTGTAATGTAACAGTATGCCCGCTTACCCCCTATGCTCTCCCTATTCAACTTACCTTGAATTGTTTTCCACATGTTGAGCAAAGGAAGTCCTTGCGATCTGAGTGGCGCAACATGTGCAGGCGAAGTTTGTCCGGTCGACAGAAGGCCTTTTCACAGTCTGTGCACTGGAAGATTTTCTCTGAATGAAAGCAGCGAATATGCTTCTTTACCTGCAGAGGAGTAGGTATTTACATATTTAAATATTTAGTAAAATATCTGAAAATACTATTTCCAGGAACATCCAACTCCCTGTACTTCAACCCTTCAACTTTCAGGTTCTTCCACCTCCCTCACTACTGTGATCAAGTTTGACTTTTAAAGTCATATAAGGCTATTATTAATGCACAGGCCAGCACTAACCTGGATGAAGTCGCTGAATGTCTTATTGCAGGAAGGGCAGGTAAAGAAGCCGTCCACAGAATGCACCTCTACGTGATCTTTTAGCAGTTCTAGCCTTTCAAATGTTTCTGGGCATAAGAGACAAGAGTAGGAGCGGTTCTCTGTGTGCACCAGTAGGTGATCCTCCAGGGCCGAGTCACTCACAAAGCTCTTGCTGCAAATGTGGCAGGAAAAGTTGTAGGCGTCTCGGCCGTGAACCCGCAGGTGCTGATCCAGCTTGTCTTTTTCCCGAAAGGCCTTGCCACAGTGGGTGCATTTAAAAGGACGGAAACTCTTCCTGATGAAAAGATGCTGCAGCGCCGCGTTCTGAGACGGAAAGGATGTGGATTTACTAGCAGAAAACCACAACATGCTTTCTGGCAAGTATTTGTTGAGACAAGAAAAGAATGATGGAGGCACCGCAGCGTACAGGCAGATCTATATCTCACAGAAGCATATGCACCATACATAAAGAATCTTTCTTTTTTTTTTCTTTTCCAACCATCCTCCAGCTTTCACCTACCTGTACATCCATCTGTGAGGGAAGCACGCAATGAGGAAAAAAGACAGCTGTAATGCACGGCATGAGCACAATTACACCAAAAACACACCATTAAAAACTTTGGCACTGCTCAGTGGAAAGAGTCTCTGTTCTCACCCGTATTCTCTTTGCACGACGTAAGTCCTGTGATGTGAGGTGGGAATCTGATTGGCTGCTCTGAGCTGGATCCTCCTTCAGTGGAACTGGCAGGTCGGTACTGGAGGGGGGTGTTGGAGATTCTGGGATTGGTTCCCCAGCAGGCAGCTCAAGTTCTGTCCCGGTCTCCCCATCTATCTCCATCTCCACCTCCTTCAGCCCGTTCTGAGCTCCTTCCACCTGCTCTTCAAGTGGCTTCTCTGTGAATTCCAGCATTTCCTGAATAAAAAGTTTATCAAAACATAATTTTTTAAATAAAATGATGTTTAAGTAGACATTTAATCAAAACAACAAATAATAATGTTTCCTAACTGTTGTCTTGTCTCCACTGGCATCAACTGATGAATCTAAACGTATAAATTTGGGTGGACGTCCGGGTCTTCTTCCTGTCCCAAATCTCTTCCTCCCTCTTCCTCGACCCCGACCCTTAGATCTAGAGATAGAGAGTTGTGGTGAACAGGTTAAAGGAATGTGGTGGAAATAAGAAAAGATAGCATGAACTGAGGTGTTGAAAGTGCTTTAACCTTGTAATAGAGCTTAACTTGTCATCATGCATGTTGAGATGTTGCTGCAGCTGCTCTGAGCTCACAAAGCGGCGGTTACACTCATAACAAGGCCAGTTCTTCTCTTGCTCCCGGAGAACTAAATAAACAAAAAAAAAGTGAAGATCAGGACTAACCAGGACCACTGAATTGACTTTTTAAAGAGTTAATAAACACAAAGCTGTGACACATCGAAGTGTTCACCTTTTCTCTCCTCTTCTGTAACATCATGGATCTTCTGATTTACAAACTCTGCATATGAGGCTGCATACCACACCTACAAAATAAAAGTCTCATTAGAAACATAGACCTCTTTGGCTCCAATTAAGTTTCTGAAAGGTGCAGCCCCTACAATATGAAGCAGGACACATAAGACTGTTCCATTAACATTCACTGACCTTAAGCTCTTGCTTGGGCTGGATGTTCTTGATAGTTGTGTAAAATATTTCAGAGCCGTACTGATAGGCCACCAAGTTCTGCTCCAGGTGATTCTGAGCAGGTCTTACAAACATCATCCAGTTACAGCGGTCTTCATCAGAAAGGTCCAACCACATGTCGTTAGGCTTCTCTCCATCCTTCTCTGAGTCCAGCATACACAGCTGAAACATGGATTAAAGCTAAGTTTATTAAATTCAATTGAAAACCTGCAGAAGAGCTGATTGTTTACACACAAAAACTCCCTGAGATCTTGTTTTCTCAGCACTTTCTTGAAAAGTATTATAATCAACCAATAAATAACCAGAAAATTTGACACTTTACAATTTTAAGATGTCTGTGTCAATAATAATATCCCAGAGAGAAATGAGCGACTTTAAGTTGTCACTTCCTGCAGCCAAGAACTATCCCTACCCTATATCATACCTACAAGCAAGAGAAGATACAAGGTTTCAGGTGGGGTGTAGATCTACTATTCTATAGTAGTAGTCATAAGAAGGTGAGTTTAGTCAGTCAACTTATAGCAGCCAAAAAGAAATTAATGCTGCCCCGAGCTGACTTACTTTCAAATGAATGTAATGCTCCTGTATTTCACTCTGTGGAACTAGTGGCCCTTCCACAGGGCCAAACTGTGTGCGCTTTGGGATGCGTCTCTTGGAGAACACCCCACCGAGGAAGCGATCGATGTAGAGGACTAAAGGCAGACTGGCCCTTGCCTTGGACATCACTGGGCGGTTGGGGATGGGATGCAGTGGGCCGTGAGTTAGACAGACCGAGGGGTTGGCTGTGTTGCACTCCTCACACCCTGAGACAACACAAAATATACTTATTCCAAAATATAGTTAGCTGAATATTTGAAGTTAGTTGTTTTACATAACATGGATTGAAAAACAGATTTTAAAAAACATGCATTTATTTAATTTGTCCAAATTAACAAAAATTATTCAATAATGCAAAATGTCCAAAGTCAGCCACCACAGTTGCTTGTTGCATTATTTGATTTTATATTATTTCTAAGGAGATGGTAATTAACAAATAAAGACTCTACCTGTGTTTTATGCAAAAATCAGCCTGTAACATCATGTTCTATTGACAGACAGTGAGGGAAGACTTCACTCACACAGGCTGTGAGGGCTGAATGATTGAGGCTGCCGCATCTCCCAGTCATCCATCTCAGAGTCTTCATCCTCATCTTCGTCCGAGTCGTCGGTGGAGTCTGTGGCTCCGAGCGGGCTGGTGGGAGAATCTGAGATGTCGGCCATGGCTGTGAGCGAGTTGGACACAGACAGCTGCTCCTGTGTGTGAGATTTTTACAGTTATCTTCACTCTAATGGTCTGTTAATCTCTGTAGAAAACACTAACTGATTCTGAAGCTCAGCCTTGATCTATTCTCATTTAGAAACACAACGAATATCTAGGAGGTAAAATATTTAAAAGTTAAGATACAAACTGAGCTTTTTGGAGAATGGTGTAAAATGTGCAAAATTGTTTTTTACTTGGCTGTGTCAAGTGGAAAACGCAACATATCATGATGTAAATTAGCTGTAAAATGCAGTTATCTTTTCCCTTGTTTGGAGAAATTAACAGCCACACAAGAACATCTCTTCACCTGGGAAACTGACTCCAGGAGGGCTTGAGGAGCATCTGCTACATTACTGAGCACATGCAGATTGGCCGCATTCATGTTCTGTCCACCAGGCAGCAGAACTGTGACCTGCGAATGAGATTCAGTATGTTGTATGGGTTTTTAAAGTAATGTGACACACAGTGAGACATGAAAACATAGTAGTAGTAAACAAATTAGTGCGTGTTAAACCTACCTGCTGAGTCGTGCCATCCTGTTGAATATAAGCCACTTGTGGCTGATCAGCAAATACAGTCTGAAAGAAAGTCGTACAAAGTTGATAGCATGTAAATAACAAATGGTTTTTGAACGAATGATCTTTTTGTTTAATATGCTAGGATACAGTCTCATCCAACGAGGCTCCTAGTTTTAATACAACAATGTTGTGTTCAAATGAAACACTAAACTCCACCAGCATATCAGAGCAGTATAAGCGCATTCTACACTCTAGACAAGACCCAACTTTACCTGAGATCCATCTGCAGGGTGTATGTAGACCAGTGTGTGCTCTGCAGACTCTACTGAGGTATAGGAGTTTCCATCTGCTGTGTAAACCACCTGCTGCTCTCCCCTGTCCGCTTGATCTCCACTGTACACTATCTGGGCCACAGTGCCACCTTCAAAATGCACCTGCAACAGGTGTACACATAATTCAAATACTTTAAACCATCTTTAGCAATTTTCCAAATTTTAGTGGGTAAATATGTAAAAAAAGAAAAAACACATTTTCTATTTTTTTTAAATATCAGTGCATATTGACTTTATTTAGCCACAAGAAATAAATTTTCCAGACTATTTTAAATTTTTTATGGCTTTTCACACTGTTCAAGGGAAGCTGGTAAAGGACTGCAGACCTGTGTGGGGTTGCTTGAATCATTATTAACACTCTGACTCCATACAGTGGATGGTTCCTGCTTCGTCTCCATGGCAGCACAGTACCAGGCCTGTCCAGGCACCTCACTTCTCTCCTGAGACAGCTAAGAATACCTGAAAAGCCCAAACATGAGATGAATTACGCCATTTTATGGTAACAGCACATATCATTGTGACATTAATAACAGCTTACACAAAAGTAAGATACAAGCTTTTGATCCTAAATGGTAAAATAGATTTCTTTTAGTTCAAAACATTGATCAAGGCTGACATTTTAATCAGGAATTTTTCTTGGGAGTGGATCTTAGAAGTGTATCTGAGAAGATTTCTGAATGGGTGTCTCTACTGTCACATTTTTATCAATGATAAATTTTATTACTGGGCTTGTGCAGCCACAAAGAGGGGCTGCGGCAGCCACCCGAGCTGAGCAGATCTGAAATCATCCCCACGCGCCATATGAAACTAAAATTCATGAATCTCTGGCCACAGTTTCGCTCGACTGACAGTACACACACGCCAAAATAAACCAGCGTGTTGCTTGGTGTGCAGAGCCGTCACACAAGACTCTCAGCGGGGGTACGTGAGGAAAGCCGGTTCGCTCACGAGGCCGCCAGGAAAACGGCGTATACAAAGAACCGCATCCCGGCACAACAGCCAAGGTGAAAATTCACGATTTTGTACACTCATTCAGAATTTTAGTTGGTTTAATCAATAAAAGATTAATTTCCCCCCTATTTTAACCCCGCAGGTGCTCAGTCCCAACCGGACCATACCACAAAATGCAGTGCTGTAGAAACCCGGGCATTTACTGCACTGCAACATTAGCAATACGGCCATGTAGCCCCAATGTAGGGCCGCACGTTCAGACAAACGCAACTTGTCAAATCACAAAAGAATGTGCGCATTTTGCGATTTTTAACAGCGCTAATTATGAGGGGCTAAATAGCCTAATATTTTGGTTAGACCCACCCGTCCCCCATTTCTAGTTGAGCCCAGCCCTTCAAGTCTACGATGAACAAGGAAGAACAGTCTCCATTTTGGGTGGGACTAACAACAACAGCTACGTCTAAAGAGACCTACAAAATTACATACATCTTTTACCGATACAAACACACTAATACAACTCACACATTTATTTTACGCTAATATAAATATTAATGGAGGGCCGAAAGACAGAATTATTCGTTATTTAACCCTTGTTAATCTTACATGATGTAGAAAACGAACAAGTTGTTCTTACCTCAGAATGGTAGCTGCAGAGATGGCTGCATTGCATATATTAACATAACCTGCCTAGCAACACGCATGAGCATGGTTTCTGATTGGTGGTTATGTGCTTTGGCGCAAAAGCAGCGTATGCCTTAAAAGTAAAAATAAACACAAAAACAAATTATATAAAAGCAAATTTTATCAAATTAATTTTAACTGTGTTGTTCTTAATCATACCACAGCCCAATTTTTCTTCAAATGTTTAAACATTTAAATGTTAGATGTCACATTTACAACCAATCAGAAAAAATTGACACTGAGCTCGGCCAATTGAATTCAAGATGTTTAAAGATAGATAGATAGATAGATAGATAGATAGATAGATAGATAGATAGATAGATAGATAGATAGATAGATAGATAGATAAGGTAACCAGAGGAAAAACTTGTTTTGAAATTAATTTCTTTAGCTGTGGGATAGATTACAAATCTGAGTTACTTTGAAAAGAACGAAGAGACTGGATAAATTAAAGGTAATATATCTTATGAAATAGAATTAAACATACAGCAGATTATTTTGTTTTAATTTAATTACAAGAACAGCCTTATTACGTGTGGGATACATCAAAATTCCAATATTTTAAATTAAAAGAATAAAGGAAAAGCATTGCAATTTTACTGAATTTTACACGACTGTGTTGTTTGTAATGCAAAAATTCTCGTGTGACAAGACACAACCACTATATATCCAATACATGTATCAACTAAATGCCTTTCTCCATCCATTTCTCCTTATTCAATAATGACTTGTTCTTTATTCTGATGGATCTGTTCTTGTGTGTTATGTAGGGTGTAGTTGTTGCAATACATTAGTTTTCAGTACAACCTGCTGGTGAAACAGTGACAGTTTGATTGGAAAAGAAAATTATGTCATTTACTTTATTACATAAGGTTTTGGAAATGTGAAACGAAATGCAATTGCTGGTGATAAGCATCACATTCAGACAAGACATGGCAAAATAAAATACATTTTCCTTAACTTAATATAATCTCAGACTTAAATTTAGTCTTTTTTTTTTTTTACTGTTTTTAACTTCTTAACTTATTCAATCTTATCAATTTCTTAAACAAATCTGTAATAAACCACAACACAGGGCAGGCAGTTTGTGCTCTGTGTGTGTGCTCTGCTGCAGGGGTTGCTTCCATGTCTTAGACAGGAGCACAAATGTATTCGAATGTTTTCCTCAAAAAGCAGAAAATTGTTGATTTGAAAGAGAAATCTTACTCTGATAACTAAAATGGAACGTTTAAGAATAATTGTAGTGTTTTAATTGCTTTTAAACAATGAATATGTCACCGGAAAGCTTTATGTTTAGTTTAATGAATAGAAGGAACACAGAAAGGTTTGTAAACTCCAAATGCACAGGATGGAGGGCGAGAGTCTACAGGCTCTTGCTGTGCTGAAAAATTAATGTCTCAGCATCAAGCAAATGAATCTTTATGTTTTGTTTTGCTTTGGTTTTTTTCTATAAGTGTACTATCAAGATCAGTTATACATATGTTAGTTTTTCTTATAAATTTACAGTATATTTCTTATTCAGCTTGATTCATAAATCTTTATGTGCAGTATACCTTGTTATATAAACATTCCCACATTGTTCCTCTCAGCATTACTGAAGCTCTAGTCCGATGGAACTTTTTTACCATTAATTTCTTACCTATACACAACAACACAATTACCTATAATATACAAAACAAAATATTTGGCATGAGTCCTTATATAAAGTGTCATAGCTTATGACACTTTTAGTAATATTGATATCATTTCACTATGAAGTAACAACAGAATCACACATTCTGAAAAGCATCTATTCAATTATGTATTTATCCATCAATCTATTCATATTCTATCCTGCTTAATTCAGGGTCACAGGGAAGTTGGAGCCTTTCCCAGCAATTAGCAGGCGAAAGGCAGGGTACACTTAGTCGCCAGTCCATCACAGGGCAATACAGAGGAGAATTTAGAGTGATCAACTAACCTATCTTACATATCATTGGGCATGTAGGAGGAAGCCAGAGTACCCGGAGAGAATCCATACATACACTGGGAGAACATGCAAACTCCACACAGAAAGGCCACTTTTCAAACAATTTTTATTATTTTTATTTGATTCTATTTTGTATATTTAGCTTTATTTAGCCCTAAAACCAACAAATTGTTACCACATGCTTTAATAATTGTTCTCATCAAAATGTTACCAGCAGTGAAATAATTATTTCTTTATTTGTCTTTTTGTTATTACAACTGTTCTGAAACTTGTCACAATCACAGAAATGCTATTTTCTTCAAAATACTTCCTAAAAGGCTAAATATTCCTCTAATTTACATCTTTTCTTTATAACTCAGTTTTTCAATATATTGTTTGTTTGTTTGTTTGTTTTTTTGGCTCTGTATTCATAGCAAAAGGTGAAATTTTCTGTAAAAACGTACGATGGCTGAAGTCCATTCTATAAATTTACCAGGATCTTAAGTGGACAGTGCTCCCTAGTGGTAATATATATATATATATACATATATATGGCGAATGTTCACTTCCGGTGAATACTGTCGCCAACAGTGGTCAGAAGTTGAACAGACCATCACCGACGACAGAGAGAGAATTCAGGCGTTAATACCTATTAGGCTTTTAGACTAATTAAATTTAGGTAATATAGTTTAAAAGTGATCCTGAAAAAGTTGGAATCCACTGATGAGCTTATTAAAGCTGTACTTCCTTATTGTGAACAC
>JBAMHW010000009.1:8779884-8814270 GCA_037177495.1 Rhadinocentrus ornatus | reverse complement strand
CTGGAGCCTATCCCAGCAGTGTTTCAGGTGAAGGCAGGGTACACCCTGGACAGGTCACCAGTCCATCGCAGGGCCATGATGGTTTAATAAAAAGAAAACAGTCTTCTATTTAAATTTTTCTAACTTATGAGAAATCCAGAGTGAGCTGTTGGATCTTATTAGGAATCTTTTGAAAATGGGGTGCAAGCTAGAACCACCAACAGGTTTACCCAGAGAGTTGCATCACTCTGAGGCATTTGCTGATATAGCTCCCACTGGATTAATGGATTGCAGAATATCTGGAACAGGTAATGCATACAGTACATTTTATTCTCTGCTGACTTAAGCAAGCAGAGATTATCACAACCATGTAAAAAAAAAAAGTTACGCAATAGCACATCACATTTTTGAGCCAGTCATAAAATAAAAAAAAAAAACGTTCCTTTCCTTCCAGCTGGCTTTTGCGTTGACTATATCAACATGTGTCTACATTTGAGGCAAGACTGTGCTTGTATGTTAGAGAGTGCAGACCTAAATCATGCTGGTCGGGAGACTTTGGTTTCGTTCAACCTGCTTGCAAACATGCTACAGCCAGAGTGGCTGCAGAGAATTGGAGAGGAGAAACGCTTGATAGTTGTGCACAGGGAGAAGATTTTTGCAGCAAAGAGACAACTGTGGTGTTGTGCTTAGTGCTGCTCAGTTGCAGCCTTCTTGGAGCAACATTTTCCTTTTCATCATCCAAAGTGTGTGTGTGTGCTTCTCTTATGTGTGCCTGTAGCTGAGCATTGATAAAGTGTACTGTTGTGTGCTTTTATGCTTGAATTTGCTTTGGATAAGAAGTGATGGTGAGCAACTGGTTGTGATTGTTCGGGGTGGTTAAATTGACTTTCTCTGAA
Organism: Rhadinocentrus ornatus; assembly: GCA_037177495.1. Classification (NCBI taxonomy): domain Eukaryota; kingdom Metazoa; phylum Chordata; class Actinopteri; order Atheriniformes; family Melanotaeniidae; genus Rhadinocentrus; species Rhadinocentrus ornatus. Next base: position 8,813,395 of record JBAMHW010000009.1, on the reverse strand, counting down.
GGCCTTTAGTGCTTCCTTGAAAGGAGACAACCCAGGCTGTTAGAACCATACAGAGGTGATGAAGAAACGAGGGCATGTTTAAATCCAGTCAGCAACATTTGAATTTGATAAAGCTCTCTCAACATTGTACAAGCCTCCTGTAGCCTTTCTCTTCTCTAAGCTGTTAAGGTTCCTTTACACTTTTTGCTGTGGCAGTCAAATTGATCGAGTTAAAATGTGTTCAGTCTGTGGGAAATAAGCCTGAGTCGCCCTTGAATTTGTGGATTAGAGCCTAAAACCTTGCTTTCAGTTGTTGGGACAGCCCTGTATTCTGTGAATCCTCTTAGCGGCAAGAAACACTGGGTGCTTATAGATCTGCAGAGAGAAAGGTACTAATTTTGGAGTCCTGCCCCAGCACACACTCCCTCACGTCACCCACCCACTCACTCAGACAAACCCTCATTTCCACACCCTGCAGAGACAAACTGGCTTCAAAGTGGCACAGAGCACGGTGACTCACCTATGCGCAGCATCAGTGGTGTAGCCTGATCTGTGCTCTGTGTATAACAGTATGAAGGGATGTCTGATTGAATCCAAGCCTTTAATGTCTGAGTTTTCATTACCTCAAAGATACTTTCCTGCCACTCAACTCATCTACAGATTTCTGTGTACATCTATCCCACCGTCCCCTCCTTAAACTTCCGTGGCTGTTTCTTCATCCTAGCTGGTGCATGTCTCCTGGAGTGATTCCATCGACAGACACACTCTGGGCTCATCCCGAGGATTTAAATAGAGAGGCCTCATCAAGCGAGCCTTGTTCTCACGATGCCAGGCTTTGTCTCCCAGGCTCTGCGTGCACTCTAATTATCCCATGTGAGGGGAGTTGTCTTCCTTTTTTTTTAAAAAAAAACTGCTTGTGTGTTTGTGTGCGGATATGTTTTTTTGAATCCTCTTGCAGCTTAGCTCATCACATATTTAGCTGTCTTTTTTTTTCTTTCTTTCTTTCTTTCTTTCTTTCTTTCTTTCTTTCTTTCTTTCTTTCTTTCTTTCTTGGCAAGAGTTCCTAAGCAGCTGGTACTTGGGACAGAGTGAGTGGGTTCAAATCAGCGCACCCATGACTGCACATCGTTTAAGTTGCATCAGGCCTGCTGCCATATGTAGGGCAATCTGCACAGCCATGTCAATCCTCCTTGTGTTTAGTGCGGCCAAGGTGAATCATGCTACACCGGAGCCTGTGTGCTTTAGACAATAGCGTCGCTAACCACGAATTCTCAACGATTAGATGCTCAGGAATGCAACGCCTGAAGTGCAAACACCTTCCTTTATTGTGCTGTGAGCAGCTCCCTTCCTGCGGTAACACTGAAAGTATACTACTGTAGCTAATTCAGCTAACATCTTGTTAAATGGAGCTCTGTTATTTTGGACTTTATTATTTATTGTATTTTCTGTTTGTCAGTGTAGGTGGGTTAAACCCTGTCAACCCCCTGCTCGCCCTGTAAGAGTGTGTATGTTGGAGAGTCCCTGTGGCTCTGTGAGTCACTCTCCCTGCTTCAAATTTTATCCCTATAAATAAAATATCTGCTGTGCTATCTATGAGTTACAGTGTACTTGTATCTCTGCTTACGTCCCCGCCTGTCTCCCCCTCGGTCCCTGTTTGTCCATATGTGAGGAGGACTTTTAACTGTTGTTTCCTCCTGGGTTTTTGCTCCTGTTTTGGAAGATCTGTGAGTCATACAGGCTCAGATGAGGCCTTTGCACTTTTTGGGATTTTTTTTTTGTTTATTTGTTTGTTTGTTTGTTTTTTGTACATCAGGTGTTCCCTGTGATTTGTAAGGAAAAAAATTAAGAAACAAGACTTTAAGCCTTGTAGACCATTGGGGATTTTTTTTTTTGTCCCTTCAGGTAATTTCTCCCTCAATTTCTAGCCACTATTTTGGTTGTGTTGCCCCAAATTGGATGATTGTTTATTCATTCATAAACATTTCACTTGATTCCAATTAAAAAATTTTCTTAAAGGTCAACAAGACACTAGGGACAAATTTACTTCCCCGTCACTGCTTTAAAACTGCTATAAAAACATCACGGATTAATAATTTTTGATTCAGATCTTAATCTTATTAATCTTAATAATATATATAATATGTAAATATTTAAGTTATTGAGACTCTTTACATGCCAGTTTGTTTACATGTCTCTGTTTATATAAAAAAGGGAGTTTTTTTCATATAATGCATGTTTTGGGGATTAGAATTTTATTAAATATCAAAATAAAATGTTTTTACAAATTTTTAGTTATTTAAGATTGATTTTAGAACAAAGCTTCTAAGTATATTTTTTTTGTTTAATTACATATTTGGTAGTTTTGATTAGGGCTGAAGTTGATTGGAAGATTTGAGCAAAAAAATTTGAAATAAATAAAAATCTGTAATGTTTTTATAGCAGTCTTTTCTCTTCATTTTGTCAGATGAGTTTTCAAAATGAGGTGCAGATTTTAACTGAGGTGACACTTTTTTTATTTTATTTATTTTTTGTCTTCTGGCATGTGAGTGCATCTTCCTTATCGAAGTATACCTCTCTGTTCACAGGTTTCTGTCTTTATTTTCTCTGGATGTGTATGCAGCATGCTGGGAGGCTGTGTCATTTAGGACATTCACAGACACAGTGTCTGTTCTTTTATCATTTGTGATGATCTGAGGCACACGAGAAGTCAAGCTTGATTAGCTTCTTCTCTCAACTTATCCTCATGTAAATGTAAAAAAGCAGAGGCCTACAGTTTCATTGCTATCTGGGGAGGGAGGTGGTGCTTTTGTCTTGATAAGCTGACTGAATGACTGGCAGTCTGTTTTGCTGAGCAGCGTTGTACAAATACTCCGTCCTCTGCCAGTGAAAACATTGCATGTTATTTCCAGTTGCCCTTCTGTCCGTTTGCCTGCAACTACATCCACATTGTTGTCCTTTTTCTGTGTATTATCCAGACTGCCAAGGGCAACTTGGACTTCCCTTTGTGTCTTTTCCTTCTAAAAGGTGATCATCTTTTTTTTTTTTTGGTTTTGTTTCTCAAGAGAGGAGGGAAGAAAATGTCAGAGCAGTAAGAGATAGAAGCATTGCAGTGTAACTGTATACCCCCAGAGAGAGGCCTGTTCTGCTGCTGCTTGGGCTGTAAGATGGCCCTGTTAGCAGCCTATCTGATACAGCATTTTCTCAAGGAGAAGGTGGCCAAGGACAAACAGCAGTCCCATAGGATGGTGCACTTGTGACTAAGACACAACAAGAAGAGATTTCACTCAAAATGGAGGGACAGAGGACAAGCTGGCATTCTGAGGCAGACCAGTGTTTTTGTTCTGTAAAAGAAATTTGATGGAAATGTCTTCTTCTAGCTTTTCTACAAAATCATCTTTAGGCTCATTCCTTCATGGACCATATTTAGTTCAGTTTTAAATTTTCATGCATGATGAAGGTCAAAATCCTGCAGATCTCCTCCCTACCCTCACAGTTACAATAAAGGATGTTTGTGCATTGTGTAATTTTAGGAGAAGGGGAAACGAAAAGGAGTTACCACACTCTGAAGTGATGCAATGGGGAAATTTAATGGAGCTTGAAAGCAGCTGCAGAGAAAAGGCAAAGAGGAATTTGCAGTAAATAATTTTAGTGAGAGGAAAGCAACTACCCACCCTGGCTGAATTTGATTTTTTCTGCATCAAGTGCTTAAATACAGTTTTAAGATGTTTTTCACAAACAAATCCAGATATATGAGATGCTAAACCCATAAAATGTTTTTTCTAATTCATTATTATCTGCGTATTAGCCAGTAATCTAATTGTTCCTCCAATCTTCAAACACATCACTGCAGATTTTCAGTTTCACTGATGTTCAGCTCCAGATTATAGGCAGCATATTTAACATTCTGCACTGTAACCCTGTTGTGATTCACATTGTATTTCTCTTTATAATTCTCCAGTGGACCAGTGGAGATTTTCCATTTATTTGTCACAAGGAGTTATTATTGGCTCCTTTTTCACTAACACGTCCATGAAATGACTCTTGTAGTCACAATTCTCGTGCATCAAACCATGAATTCACCGTGCTGGAGGAGGAGGAGTTGAATGACCATCATTTGACATCACTTTTTACTAAAGCCTTTTTCTATTTTCTATAACAGCAGCTAATGAATGCTGCTGCTGCACACCTCTATCAGCCATTCTGATCTGAGATAAAAACCAATCAAGTACTCCAGAGAATTCCATTAGTCTGATGAGATATGAATATAGCTCAGAGCATAAATCTGAAATAGTCTGCTGTTTTCAGACAAACCCATTTAAAGTCATTTGATCATCCTCAACTAATTATAGAGGCTTCTGAGCAGCGAGCTGCCTCATCCGCACTCCACCCCTTTAATTCCTCACCTTCTTTCCAACCACTCCCTTCACTGTTCATCACATATAGTTTTTATGTTTTATATTAATCATCACTATTCTATTATTGAGCTGCTGGGATCTAAAGCCGCTGCCCAGTCAAGCGAGGGATTTGTCAACCTTGTAGTTTCTGTCATGGTGCCTGTTTGGATTCAGGATCTGTCCCTGACAAGTATCAGGATGCTGCAGAGGGGTCTGACTTGCTGCACACTGCAAGGAGAGCAACAGGAAGTGGGGGTGCAAGGTCAGGCAACTAACAAAACGCAAGAAGTGTGGTAGAATGGCTTAGAGATGGATGGTCCTGTTGTGAAGCCTGCATCTTCTCTATAGAGACATGACTGATTAGCTGTTGGCCTCAGTGTGTCTCTGTAGAGTTATAGTCTTCACTAATCTGATTGAAACCCTTCTGCCCTCCCCCTGCTGAGAGACTGAGGGAGGGCAGAGCAGGGCTTAATGACAGATAAGCATATCTACATTACATCCATCATGTTTCCCCCAGTAAAAATGACCTCCTCTGCGATGCCTGGAGCATCTCAGAGTGAAGCAGAAAAGAGGGTTGTAGCTGCTTCACTGCTCATTTTCTGCAGGGGGGTAAAATCAGTGCACAAATTCATTTCCAAACAGCTTGCATGGTCGTGGGAGAGCGACTCTGCATGCAGGAGCTGGTCTCTGGATTAATGTCCTTCTATTTTATGCAACTTGACTAAGATGGTGATGAAAAATCATTTAAATAAAAATGTTAAACATTTAATACAATTACAAAAATTTGTTTTGCAGGTTGAAAATGTAATTTAAAACCCTTAGAGTGTATAGTAGATGTAATTTGATGGAGGCTCTCTCAATGTCTTTATTGATGAAAATGTGAGATTTTGATCTTTCAGAACTCATATTTGAGAAACGGAGAATATTTAGTCATTTGATGAATGACCTGATTTCTTTCCCCCTTTCTTGCCTGAATCTTTGTAAAGCTGTGCCTTTTAGTAGAAAAATAATGAATATCCAGGAACTATAGCCTGGTGTTAAAGCTAGAATATATATACAGAAAAAGTACCTGCTTTTAACTCCAAAACGAAGAAATAAAAAAGAAATATTATATCATTTTATTCATTAAATTAATGAAGAAGTTAAAGCAGATATTATATCTGTGAGATCTTTTGCCTATTCCTCAGATTTGGGATGCGGGTGACTTTCTCCAAGCTTACTGCAAGCTGTCCTGCAACAGATCCAAAGAGAGAGGTCCTTACCATAAAACTACCACCACCATGTTTTACAGATAGTCAGTTTTTTATGGTGGATGTTAACATTCTGCTTTCCTTAAATTTAAATTATTTCTTTTATTTAAATTATATTCAATCAACTATCCACAGAGGCATTTTCCAGCAGCTTTCTGGCTTATTCAATGATTTTTTTTTAGCTGGTTACTGCAAACAGCAGCAAGGCTATTTTCATAGAGCAGTGTATTTCTCCTCATTTCCCTGCCATTTGAACCATCGATTGTCAATGTCATGCTGATGGTCGACTGATGGTGTGCAAATATTAGCCAATGTGAGAGAAACGTTTAGTTCATTAGTAACCCGCCGTTTGTCTCTGACCTTACAGACTCTTGCACACCTTGCTCTTAAAGCCATCTTAATTACTTAACGTCTGCTGAGGAATTTCCTCCCTTACACAATCTGTCTGACAGGCTGGTGGAAGGTAACCTCTTCCGAGGTCCTCAGAAATCTCCCTTGCCTGTGCAGTGATACACCCAAGTGTGTTGAGAAAACCCCCTTCAGTTAATTTACATCTGAATGAAAATACCTGACTTTGATGCCATATTTTAAACTGTCTCATACTTTCAACGCTTGAATATGTGTATATTAGATACTTTTCCTGTGTATATATCAACCTATATCAGTCTTTCAAGCATCATTGTAAGCATTTTCTGATATGAACAGTTAAAGCCTGGTCTAAGACAGATAAATTATAATAGAAATACATGTTCAGAACTTAATGTCAAAAGAGATGCTTGGGACAATTTAGAAATGGTTTGTTCAGCATCGTGTTTATAATCCTCTCAGCACTGTGAGCAGAAGACTTATCACAGCTGAGCAGATAGTGATATGAGCTTTTAATGCAGCTCAGCAAACTTTGTACGACTTAAAACTTGTTTTGAATCCCAGCAAAACAAACCTCATCATATTGTCAAATGAAAACAGAAGCTTCTGAATCTTCCAACCATCAGCACTATTTAGAGTTCTGGAATTGAGTTGGTATCCAGAACAAATATGTAGGAAAATGGATAAATGTCTTTTCTTTACAGCAAACATTCACTAATTGGTTAAAAAAAAATCTTACAGTCAAGTCTTGTTTTTCCTTTAAGGCTGAAAGAAGACTTGCTGCCACATTGTGTAATAGTGCTGGGTAGTTTTCCATGTCCTCCTGTAAACTTAAAAAAGTCATTCATAGAGCTACTCTTGGTGTAATCCTTACTTATCTAGAGATCTACAATCATCAAATAAGTAATAGAAGTTACTGTTTATGTTCTGTTTCCTTTTATCTGTCCCCAATGTCTCACTGGTCTAGGATAAATGCATTTGAATATGTTGCTTTTTCTGTTTGCGATTAGAAGCCAAACCACATGAAATATAAAGGAATTAAATTCTATTTTTGGTTTGAAATGATTAATCATTCTGCCCTTGTTTGGCCTGCTTTAACTGTGGGGATTAAATATTCTGAGGTTTTTAGTTTTTTCAGCTTTTGATGTATGAAATTCAGATATTTTATTATTTATTTATACAATATATTTTGTGTACAGTGTATGTTGTATTGTGTTTTTTGATGTGTATTTATCTGTAGAATTGCAAAAGAGACATTTTATTATAGTTTCTATTTTAAATTGAGCATATAATAATATATGGTGGTACAGTCAGGCAGAATGTATAGAAGTAAATAATAGCTGTTGTTGTTTTACCTTTTTATTTATAAATTATGTTATAATCAAAGAATGTCAGCCATTACATGAAATGTATTTTTATATATTTTTTTCTTCTCTTCAAAAATGGGTTTTGGCACTGGTCTCAAAACTTATCACCTGAGCCTGAAGCCTCAGGAAGGTAAATCAGTCCACTGTTCCTGCCTTGCTAACACAGTAACCTGCCCATTAACCGTATATATGCAAATGAACTGAGATGATCTGTCCTAGTAAAGATAGCCTGCTTGCTGTGGTTTTGTTATATTAAATCCAAACATGTGAGAAGTTGTGGCTTCAAAGTCGAACTAGTCATGGCAACAACTTTCCCATCTCCTCTCTCCTTCAGTGCTCCCAGACTGTATATCTACCACCTGCTATCATCTCATGTTGTCAGATAATTTGGAGACATAGCTCCGTGTCCTTTGTCTCCTGTTTCCTGCAGACTGTTCTCCTGCCCCACCACAGCTCATGTCTGCCTTGTAGCGAGACTATGTGATATTTCCATGTTGTCCTTGAAACTGCGTGATTCCAATGTCACCTCCCACCGAGCACCACAGTCCTCCCCACAGCTCCTCTGATTTAGACATGGTGTTCTTCCTTCTCGCTTCTCTCTCCTCTGGTTGTTCCGCACCACACATTGTAGGACAAATTGGCTATTTTATGTTTTACTTTGTTCACTGGAACATTGTGTCCTTTCACTTCTTTCACCGACATCTCCTCTCAATATACTACTTCTATTACATTTCTCACCTTATGGCTAGTTTTGCTTCCTTGCTTCCCCAATTTCTTTTTTGCTTGCTCAGCAATTACGTGTTCATTAACCGAGGGAGTTCAGGCTGATTAGAGAGACGTCAGTGACAGGACTGGAGGTCTCACTGAGATGCCTTGTTACCGTGGTTTCTTTATTGACAAGTCAGTCTGCTTGTCTGCCAGCCTGCCTGGTCCTGAGGAGCAGCTGTGTGGACCTGCATGCTGATGAGCGTAGAGTCATCCAGCAGGAAAATGAAAAAGTAGAAGTGGGAGTGACGGAAGGAAGGAAGGATGCAGCAATGTTTTCACTCAACTTTGAGGATATGAGAGGAAGGGAAGGACAAGAAAGGGAAGTGAGCACAGGTCATTTCTCCCAAATCCTCTCTCCTCTGCATGAAAGATTATACAACTCTGCTCTCAGCAGACGAGAGAGAAAGGCACACTCCTGTGTCTAATCCTCCTCTTTTAAACTGCTGAGAGTGCAGTGCGAAGTGGGGAGGGTCTGTGTCCACATAAAGTGGCCTGTGGAAAACACAGGCACGTAGTTTAAAACTAACTAAGCTCCGTCTAACAACTGCTTAAGCCCTAAATCTCCAGTGTAGCCACTCCCAGACCCCACCACCCACATTTTCCTGCTTGTCGATATGCCCTCCCTCCATCACATTGCCAGAAATGAAGTCAGCATAGTGTCAGAAACATCCCTCCAACCCGCATTAACTTCTCCCACGCAGTCGTGACACTTTTACACTCTTTGCACTTCCCCTTTCTTCTCAACTCACCGGCTGAACAGACCTCCCACCCTGCTCAGAGAGGCTTTTAATAAATGGGCAGGCGATGGGCAATTTAATCACGCTAATGTGTATGTTATTGTGGTCGTTGCATCGGCTACTTGATCTCCATTCTGGTTTAGAGGAGGCTGCAGGTGGAAAAATTCAATTTTGGTTTGGCCAATCATTTACATAAACATTTTTATTTAGCTAAAACAGATGCTTCTAAAGTCAAGGCTAAATGCTTTGTTTGACTTTGAGGTGAGGCTAGTTGTGTCTATTTCAGTCATAAACATCTGGCATAGTGATGTCAAGAATGTAATCCGCTCCACACCACGTGGACTGTAAGCCTGGATAGAGAGGGCTGAGAGGGTCGTCGGTTCACATGGATCAGAAAGCTGAGAGAGACACAGGAAGCAGGTGGAGAGTTGAATGTGTAGACAGTTGAGGTGAGAGAAAATAGCCTTGTATAGAGATGATTTCTCAAAGTGAATAAAGAAGAAAGGAGGAAGATGGAGAATGGATTGAAGAGATTGCTCATGCTGAGAGCTTTTAGTGGCCAGAAGGGAAGAAATTGGGTTTGTACCGACAGTAGCTCTGCAGGAGAGGCACACATCTGTGATGCTGCTGGAAAAAAACATTCACCTGAAAATTGACCCCGGCTATCCTTGACATTAGTGCACGAATGAAAAGCAATTATCCTCTTCCTGAAAGAAACAGTTAAAACTACAGCTTCTTATTTATGCAATCATGCACCTGCTTAGCTTTCCCAGACAGCAAGCTGTGGGTAAAATTCTCTGTAATTATCTCTTTATTGCTGCAACACACATATTTACCGGCTATTTCTCTCACAAAATTCTCTCTACTGAGCAGCAAACAGCTCACACTCTGTTTGGGGTGGCTTGGTTGTGTTTGCATGAGACATTTGATAATTGTCTGTTAAATTGAATTTGACAGTCAGAACAGCAGATAATAAACAGTAATCAACATTTTGTAGTTTGTGCTGTTTTTATTTCTCACTTTAAGCTGTTTTTGACAGATTGTAGCTATTCTTTACGAGGCAACATAAAAGAGAATGACCTTCTCTTCTATGTTGCCTTGTAAAGAATAGCTATAATTAGCTATAGTTTGTAATAAGAGGTCATTATGGAGATAATTCTCTTCTTTTTTTTATTATTTTGAAAATAACCCACATAATATACAATTAAATTTGATGTGAGATTGTGTAAAGATGGAACTAGGTGTTCTAATTTTTACTAAGGAGATAACACTTGAGGTATGACAGAAAAATGGGGTGAATTGAACCTTTAAATTGGGTATTGTTTCTGTACAAACTCAATTCTGTGTTTTCTTTCACAGATTTGTGGGTATAGCTCAGCTTTCTTCCTCATTTAGTCCACAGTTTTGCAGAAAATCACGAGTCAGTCGTGCAAATGATCTGCATGCAAACCAAAAAGAAAAGATTTATTTGCCCAAAGGGAGAAACGTTCAGTGGGGGTGTGTATTTTACAAATATCTGCACACACATTTTTTAAAGTACTGTACTTTAAAGTACTTTTTAAAGCCTGAAATATTGAATTACATATGATTTTTATGCTGTTTTTGTTGTTCTTTGCAGTTTCCTGTACCAGTACACATTACTGCTAACAAGCTGCTGTGTAAATGCTTTTTTTTCTTAGGCCTGCTAATTATTTTGTCTATTAAGCTGTGATCACGTGTAAGTTGCTGGACAAGCGTGTTTGTAGTCTGACATTTTTCATAGATGTTACAGCTTACAGCTAAATCATAGTTTTTCTTCATTCTGTTCATCATTTCTGAACCGATCTTACTAATAAAGCACAATTGCTTTTCATTAAAGCTTTGAGCTAGAAGTAGCTTCAGTGTCTTATGTGATAAGAACAAGCATCATGCCCAAACATGTTTTAATGTTGCTGAGTTGGGAAGACTCAAAGGAGAACAAAATCTTGATGGGAACCAAATATGTTTATTTTTCGTGAGAAAAATGTAGCTGGGCACAGCTTAGCTGGTGGATGTTAGTTTGGATTTCTAAGCCTTCCCTTCTTTGTCGCACTACTTTACTATACCGATTAAACAAACAATGAAGCTGTTGTCTTTCTTTTACTATTACTGAAAGTACTGCAAATAGCTATCCCTGTGTAGAATTAAACGAAATCTGCCTCCTTTTCTTTACTCTTCATACCATATGCCGCCTCCTCCTCCTCGGCCAGACAGAAACCAATCTGCCACCTCATCTAACCAGGCCAGCAGGGAAAACCAAATACAATTTTTATGATTGCTGTGAATGACCCTCAGGGCAACGTGTGATTGTGCTTGAGAGGTGAAACCAGGTAGACACATCCTGCGTGAAATCTGTGTCATGAGGGGCTGTGGGGGGAAATGGTTCTCCAGTCTGCTGCTCTGCCCTGTTTCCTGCTTCACAGGCAGCCTCCTCTGTCAGAATGAAAGAGAGAATAATGCAAAGCATACAGCAAGCATCCTGACGTCGACCGCCAGGCACTGAGCGCATGTTCACAAGCAGTAGCTCTGTGTTTAGTCTGGCGTGCTGCAGATAAGAGCAAAGAGAAATATGGTGACACCACACAGCATTGACAACTCTGCCTGTCTGAAGGAAGACAGAAGATGTGATTGTGGAGAAGCAGACATATGTGATTATAATTGGTTGAGCTATTCATACAAATGGCTACATTTTTTTTTTGCTACATTATAAATATATGGTATGCACATTTTAATTAATTAATGGGTTCATCGGTTTTTCTCTGTGTGAAAATAGACACAAAAGTCACAGGTTTCCCACACAGACTTTGATGGGTTTAAGTTTTTGTTCAGTGTGCAATTAACAAGGAAAATATTAACTTTTCTTAGTCATCAGCTCCCTCCCCATCAGTAGCACCTCCAACTTGGTTCACCATGCTGTAGTTAGGAAACAGATCAGGACTTGTGTCCTTGCAGCTACACCACTATTTGGCCAAGTTCAAGCTGACATTAGCCCTGCATGAAAAACACACCCGTGATATTCAGATAAGTAGATTCAGTCCATCAACACAGCAAGGATAAAACATGAAGGGAGGGGTAGCAACTGGATTTCATCTGGCAGGGAGCTATAACAGCCCTGAAAGTATGATTAAATAAGGTCACATCACTTTTTTTTCCTGGAGCTGGATCTGTTGCACAAATGTCCTCGATTACATTTAGTCGTCTCAACTGAACATGAAGCACATCAACACAGCCCCTTCAGCCGATCTCTTGTTGCTCCAAGTAAACCACCCACTTGTTGATAAAAGTACACAAGAAAAGGAAGAATGAGTCTACATGTGTATTTTACAAACAGATTTGCTGCAGCAGAGGCTAGTTAAGTGATGCTTTCACCCCTAGTCTCCTCTCACAGGACAGAACAAAGACCACCCAAGATGAACAGAGTAAAGGAGATTTCTGGACTAACTTTAGAAAATGACGATTTCTGTTCATACACTACTTATATCTCTTACCCAGATCTAGATGCAAGACACAGATTTTTACAGGTTCTTGCACAATCCGTATAAATCAGGTCACAGATTGTGAACTACAAATGAACTGGTTAAATTAGTTAATTTAAGACAAAAACTGATAAAATCCCACATAAGCAGGATTTTACTAAATGAGTTCACCAACTTTAAATCTATTTTTCAATTTCTATTCTCCGTAAACCCGCAATTGCATAATACCTCTTAAGAAGAAGCATGCTTCAAATTAGGATGATTTTACTTGATAAAAAGCATTATCCTTGTGATTTCAAGTGTTTAGTTCTCATGAATGCGCTCAGCCAGAGTAAACCTGCGAGACAAGACTCCACTGGTCCACCGACTGAAGCTGCAGACTCTCCTCCTCAATGAAAACATTGAAAATAATAGTGTATTCCTCTTCTTCTGGTCAAGGAATTATTCTCTTACCTAATTTTACAGGATTTTTTTTTACTCTTCTGCTGCTTAAAGTAACACAGAATAATTGTTTGGAAATAGTAACAAACAGTTGACAGTAAGAAGGGCAGCAGCAGTGAAAGTGGCAGCACCCCAACAGTTTTCTTTGATAATACCATAATCCTGTTACAAAGATTAGGAAAGGAAATTCAAGTAATACAACAAAGACAAAGGATTTTCTTTCTTTCTTTTTTTTTTAGATGAAATTATTTTAAGGAAAGACAGACATGACTGAGTAGTGAGGGGCTGACAGCAGAGTTCATCTGGAAAGGATGTATTTTAAGGCTTGAACAGAAAATGTGACAAATATGACAATGTGTGCTAAGATGCTGGAGAGGGTAAAAAAACAGGACACCAATTAGTAAATCTTAATAACTGTGTGTTAACCATATTGCATTTATTAAACTAAAAACTGCTTGAGATCTCTTTCTTACTCCATGAAAGTTTGCCTTATGTTTAATCTCTTTTTCAAAAAAGTGATTTTGCAGTTTTGCTTTTGAACTAAAACTCCAATTTCCCTTATTTCTATTCAGATCATATAAGTTTTGTTTCTGTGGAGAGAGATTCACAGCTTCTTTCCAGCCAAACTCCAGAGCCTTTTATCCACATTGTTGCAGCCAGTCTGACCATTCATTCATGGAAGTGCATGTGATTTCCATGAAGTCCTGACTTAATTTACTTTTTAAATTTCTTTCACCCAGTAAAAAAAACCTTTATTTTTTTACAAAAAGAGATAAGACAAACATTAATATTGATTTCCAGATAAGGAAGACCATACACGCTGTTGAAGAGTGTCCAGTAAGGTTTTGATTTCTGTTGAGTTTGTTTTGGTTTCAGTAAAAAGAATGTAAATCCTATAAAACAAAGATATTTATTACTTATTACTTAATAAACAAAAGTGTCAGTATAAAAGGAGAGCAATTATCCCAGAAGGGATTAAACCTGAACCCTAACATATAGAGCCAATTTGCCGTTGTTGATAATGAAGACACCTCCGGGTAATGTTGCTTGCTTTAATTAAGCAGTGGAAGGATTTTCTATTGCTGCAGCTGTAACCTTGTAGTAAGAGCGTTATAGTAGTTCTTATTTCATGTTGATGGATAATACAACTGAAACTAGGTCACCACATTGCACACTTTACACTGCTAGTGTCTCACCTGGAATTTTTTTATAGCTTAAATTTTGCAACACCTACACGTATACAGCATTTTTATGTGTTGTTCAGAGTCTGTCCTGGGGTCTAATGTACAGAACTGGGACTCTGGGGCTTGTGAATTGTTCCAAATCCTACATTCAGCCACAAAATTTATCAGAGGTTCATTTTCATGCACCATTCACCGATAAAGATTTCTCCCAGATCTCAAACCGTTAAATATTAGCAGAGAAAAGCAGCAGTGGTCAGTGCAGTGTTTCCCTGTAACAGGGATGGACATTGCTCAACACAGTGATGCTCACTGCCATGGCAATGGGGAATTTTTTTTGTTGTTTTTTTGTCTGCTGAGCACAGACATGGCTTTGTGTACAGTATGTCTGCTGTGTGCAAATCTATAGAGCTGAGGGCCATTTTTGCCTTGGTACACAAGGACACAGTGATGCTGAATGCAGCAAAGTGTGCGGAGCAGCTGTTATTCTTAGTGTTGTCTAATACACCAGTCCCTCGCAACCTCATTCCCTTTTTCACTATTATTTCTTTTTCTTCTTCTAATCTTTTTTTCCTTTCCTCTCTCCTGTTCTGTCGCTTTGGGCTCCTGATGATCTATCTCCCCACTTTCCTCCTCCTCTCCTTACACTCTTGCTCTACTTCTTCAATCTGTTTTCCCCTCTTTTTATACCCCCTCTTTTTTCCATTTCCCCTTCTCTTTTCTCTGCTGCCTCAATGTTCCTCTGCATGAATAGCTGGGATGCTTTTGTAGATGGTTTCCATAGAGACGAGCCATTTGAACAAGTCGTCATTCACGTCATTGTAAGCTGGAGAGAGGCCATGCTATCTCCCCTTGACACACTGGCAGACCTCCGCAACTCAATCACAACAGCTGGAAGACTGTAGCCAGCAAATTAATTACAAATGCTGCATTCAGCTCCGTTCACTGATCATGTCAACACGACATTGAATTTTTTTTAACAGCGGAGCAAGGAAATGATTAACATTGGTGAGTAATTACCACAAAACAGGACGTATTTTGCTTTGGAGTTAAAATGTCACTTATTAAACTTCTTATAAAGGCATCTCTTTCTTAAAGAACCATGTCTGAAGACACCATGCAGTCGTGGAAAAGATTCAGATTTCAGGCCAGATCATTGGTCTGCAAACAAATTACCTAAGGAAATGACTTAACTGGGTTAAGAAGTGTCCAACACATTTTTAAAACCTGGAAGGATAGTGACAATCCATCATTTATGAAAAGAAATTTTTGAATGATTGTGTATGGAGTTAATTCACAATCATTTTAAAGAAAATAACAAGAACTTGTAGCAATGTTAAAGCATTTCCACGGAAGCTGTTGGATCAAACAGATGAGTAGCCTGTTTGATCAGCTGTAAATGCTCGCCACTGAGGCTAGTTTAAAAATAATGATAAACCTTTCAGCTGCTAGAGCATAAATATTGGAATCTAACGCAATAGAAAAAAGATCATGAGGTCTGATGAGTCCAGATTTACCCTGTTCTTAAGAGATGGGAGTGTTGCAGCCATCATGCCTTGTTCCGAATGTACAAACCTATAGGGGCAGCTTTATGCTCTGGGCTTGCTTCAGTTCAACAAAGTTGTGCACCCAAGAAATTCATTCAGCTGACTTAAAAGTACACAGCAGGTTTTTATAATGATATTATTTCTTCATCCCTGTTGGCAGTAGTATATTCCAAGAAGACTCAAGCTGTGAAAGAGTTGTTCAAGGTACATTGTTTTCCCGAATAGATTATCCACCACAGAGTCCAGACTTTAACCCCACTGAGATTCCTTGATAATGTGTTAAAGAAAACATCCCGATCTTCCATCATCATTACAAGATCTTAGCAAAAGATTTATGCAAATCTGGAAGGAAATGAATGGTTCATTGAAACAATGGTATTGTGAACATTTGCTGTAGTTAAAGCTAAGAGATGGTCCAAAAAATCCTCCCACAAAAAGTATTATTTATTTTTTTATCTCTACTTTGGAAAACTGAGCAACAAAAATACACTTGTTTCTGTACTAACTCAAGATGGGTTGTTAATCTAAAATCAGGCTGCTGCTATCCAAAGTGTAACTGGTACAAACAACCTGCTTCACTTTCACTAAGATCCTTCATCTCTTTGAACTCAAGTCCATCAACGCGTTGCACTTTGAGAATAATCTCGATTCATGAAAGGAAATATAGGACACGGTTAAATCAGTGGTATTTCCATTGTTTTGCACATTGTAGCCTCATTATCAAAGACCTGTTCGGTCGAGGGCAGGTTAAGCGGAAAGGATTACAAATAGGCTTACAGTCTGAACTGAGACATGGCCACACCATTGTCTTCCAGGGTGGAAGGAAGGAAGGTGTTTTGGAGGATGTGGCGACTGTGTTTTTCCACTCCCCTGTGACAGTTTGGTTCTCTCCTGTCTGCTCCGGTCTGGCCGTGAGGTTAATGAGCCATGCAGAGGTGACCGCCGGTGAACAGGAACATGATGCTTAAACCCCCAAGGAGCATCTTCCTGTCACCCTAAACTCAAAGACACACACACAAACACACACACACAAAGAAGCACAACTTTTTCTGTGTTATAGCTTCGCTTTAAATATTGAAAGTGAAAGAATTCACTCATCAATTACAGGAACTGATTTACATATGTACTTTTACCCAGAACCTTCCCTTTGACGCAAGAGAGTACATTTTGGAAAAGAAAGTGGACATTAGGTGTTTTTTTCTTTTGTAAGAGGAGGGAGAATTCCACACAGGGGTTTTATGTGGAGCAGTAAATTTCCCAGCTTTTAGGTTTTGTGTTTAGAAAGAGGAATTTACTGTAATCCACTGTTCTCCAAACTGTGGGAGCATTTTTCACAGTTTGGAGCAGTGACTAAAAGGGCAATTCTAGGGTAGTCTTGGGACTCCTCAGACAGAGAAGACAAAAGGCCATGTCGCTCAGACACAGGAGCTCATTTGCATCCTGGTGAAGAGGGTTGCCCTTTTAATTCTTAGAGCATGACAACTTCTTCCTTTTAATTATTCTGCTTTTTGGCACTTCTCTTTTTGAGGACGGGGGGTGGCAGAGGTGTTTGGTCAGTAGGAAAATGTCACCATGTCACAGAACGTCCTCCAGCCTGTCATCTGTTATCTGTTTGCTGCTGAATGTTTTTTCAGTGATGGTGTCAGTGCCTCGGGCCACGGCCTTCCCACAGGCTTCACGGCTGAAAGAGTCACACTAATGTCACACAGCCTCGCGTGGCATGTGGATTCCAAATAACTGGCATAAGAAACTTTAAAGTGGCACCTTCAAAAGAGGATAAAAGCTTTTTAAAAAGTATTCTCAGGTCTTGTTACGTCATCATACAACACAAGATCGCACAAGGCATAAAGTGCTTTAGGCTACTCACAAAAACATAATTTATGAATAAAAAAGCAAGTTATTAAAGTAAAAAATTTTTTAACACAGCACAGAGCAAGAAATCAGTTTTACAGCCTAGGGGGAAAATCTGCTTTTACTTCTGGATCACTTATAAACAGCAGCACAGTCTGAGGCTAGTGAGGATGCAGCTCTCACCTTCCATGCTCCAGAGATGAAAATCAGCTTCTGGTTAGTTTAAATCACATGCTGCAGATGTCCTGTTCTGAAGGAAGATTGTTTACTGGAGCTAAAAGTATTCTTTCGAAATAATGGAAAGTGAACCATATTCAGTGTTGTTTGGTTTTCACAACACAAA
The DNA here is from genome assembly GCA_037177495.1 of Rhadinocentrus ornatus. Taxonomy (NCBI): domain Eukaryota; kingdom Metazoa; phylum Chordata; class Actinopteri; order Atheriniformes; family Melanotaeniidae; genus Rhadinocentrus; species Rhadinocentrus ornatus. The sequence continues at coordinate 8,795,677 of JBAMHW010000009.1, read as the reverse complement.
TGAATTTGCAATCAGCGTGAGAAATGACTGCCATTAAACTCATTTCCAGTCAAAAAACTTCACTTCATCACCGTATCAGTGTATGAAAATGTCTCTCTTTTCATCTTTTGAGAGCACCTGGTGAGATATTCATTGATCAGTGAGTCAGACTGAATGTATCATTTAGTTTAATGTTCAGAGGGAAATGCCATGGTATTATACACCAGAATTCAGTTACAAAGGCACAAAAACACAAGGAACAGAGAAAAAAATCTACTCTACTAAAGCTGTTATATAAAAGCTACTATTGAAGCTTATATAGAAATATAAAAACTTAATTACTTAATTACCCTCCTCCACATATTAGTGGTATGTAATAATTACAGTAAACCCCATTTCCTTTTTATTGAACGCATTAAGAGATCAGAGTTCTTTTTTATGCTTGGAAGTTGTGCTGTTACTCCTGTACATGTGTTTGTGGATTTCTTCCTACTTTCTCACAACTACATCTTGTTTAAGCATTAAGTCACCACAGAGAAGGATTAGGTGGATTATTGATGCTAGGTATTTCTCTGTAGTCACATGGACTTTAAGCATGCTGAGAACTCATGAAGCAGGGCCACTTCTGGAGCTGCTTTAATTTTCACCAGACCACTGCCAAAATTAGACCGGTTGCCGCCGCTCAGCGAGGCCTGCAAGGTTTATAGACCAGTTGACACTGGAGCTGATTGCTGTGTGGCTGTTTTTATGTGAACCATGGGCAATTTACCAGAAAATGTGTCAGAGATGTCGGCCAGGCGCCACCACCTTCATTAGCCTGTCTGCTCACAGAGAAATGTTATGCTTTGGTGTGTTTTGGCAGATTTTAGGTTACAACCTGCGCATTTATGCTTGTGGCCCATCAGTGAGGCTCAAAACCTGCTGCCTAAAGTGGTACAACTCTCATGTATTCATTTCCACTTTCCCACTATTCTCCTGGTGTGTGTCCTCAGCTGGCACGCTGCAGATTATTCTGCCTTAAGTGGTCGACTTGAGACCACATGCTCACATTTGTTTATACACACACAAGCACACAAAGTTGGATTGGCTTCTTTGGAGCTTGCCCAGATGCTGTGTGGTAGGTCTTGTAATACTTGACTTCAACCGTTCCAGGATGGTTTTTTAGTAACTTCATTTATGAGGGAAATAAAATACTCTGTCTTCTTATTTTTCTTTTCTTTTGTACTTTTGCTGGTTTGCTTCCAGTCAGCATTGTTGTACTTATCAAACTTTAATTCCTTGTATTCAGAAATATTAATGGAAGCCATTTTGTGCCTTTCATTGCAGCTTTTTTACCCTTTTTTTTTGTGAATGCATTCATTTTCATTCCCCTCACCATCACAACAAGTTTATCCTGCAAACATTTGATATTATTCTTACATCTCGATGTTTCTAATTCCTTTTAGGAGGTCTGTGGCATTATCGGGGTTGTAATATTGAAAATAAACACGTACTACATATATTTTGTAGTAATTTCATGGCTCTTTACAAAATAATTAAACAAGCTTAATTAAATTTTTTACTATACAGTCCATTTTATTCACAAAAAAGCATCATACCTCTGGGTCAAGCATTGCCAGGTGCTGTTGAACAGTACCATGGAAGACGAATTATAGAACCAGACTCGGACAGTATTTCATTCCTTATGGGGATACAAAAGGTTCAGGCTTCAGGCTTTATTTTACAGCAAGCCCTTTTGTGTCGGCTTGTTTTATGCCAAACTTAGCTCAGTCGGCACCGAGCAGTCCAATAAAAGGTGTTTGTGTACTGGAGACAGACTGTGAATGCAGCAGTATGCTGGTGTGTGTTTGCAGTAAAGAGTGAAAATGAGCTAAACGATCTTGAGCCCACGCAGCTTTTTGACAAGCGTCTGTGTAGCGAGCCTGTCTTTCCTATGTCTCTTCTCGCCTTTCTTTATTGCATTTCAGTCTGAATTCATTCGAGAATAATTTTCCGACCAGCACGTCAACCACAACAGTGCACGCTCCCTGCTGCTGCTGTTGTTCACAATGTTTGCCCGAGCTGTCTTCCCTCTCGCTGCCTCTCCCTTTTCCAAACTTCCCAACTTCCCTCCCACTCTCACTCCTTTGTTTCTCCCTCTGTAGATAAACCTACACATAGCAGCAGGTGTTCACACTTACATGACGTTTTATCTTAGTCAGTAATGGTAGAGGAGGAGGCTCATCATTAGGTGTGGCAGCAAATTTTCTGTATCGTGTTTGTGTGTTGCAGCGACACAGAGACCAAAATGTGAGCTAACATGTCAACACAGTTTAGATTTTCAATTACTAAGATGCTTTTATAGAACCTACATTATAATGATGGCTTAAAGAAAAGGGAAGATGACATAAAAACATTATATTAAAGACAAATTTTTATTTTTAAATCCACATTTGAATTCCTTTTTTCTTTCCGATGAAATGTTGTCTATGACTCAACATATCCATGCGCATATCTAACCAGGCTTTCCTGCCTCATAAAACCTCAATTTCTTTCTAGCTGTTGCACGAGCCTTTACATGTATAGACCTTTGTTCTACAGAATGTTCCATTTGGGAAAAGCAACACTATTTTTTATGCTCTCCTGTGAAAGAATCCCTGCTCAAATGGATATAAATGGTTTATTCGAAGCTCATGAAATATAATAATACTTTAACAGAAATTACACTCCAGTAGAAGGTTTTTAATTAAGTATTTTTTCTTTTCTCGTGGCTTCTTGTTATTGCTACACTGCAACATTAAGGATTTGCATCTTTATATTAAATTACTATAATTACCTTTTAATTTTTCTTTTCCTGTTTCCACTTTGTTGCTTCTTGCTGGACAACAAAGCTCATCATGGATGGCAAACGACAATGTTTTTAAACATGTTGCTTCAAAACCAAAGGTGACCTTTGATAACTGGCCAGGGCACATGAACAAGCTGGCTACCCCCCCCCCCCCCCTCCCCATCTGATGTGCTGAGCCCTCGGATGCCCTCACATGGCACTTCTCTTTGTTCACGTCTGGCTCAGAGCAGCTCTTTTCTCAGCAGCTAAACAAGCATGTGACTCCAGATTAAAGGCAGCAGCATTAACTTCCTCCACTCTTCCTCCTCCTCCTTTGTTGCACTTGAAGAAATAAAGACATTCCGAGACATCCAAGGAGTTAAAGTAGAGTCTGGACAGCCCCATCGCTTGGTTTTTTAATGTTATAGTCATGGTAAGGCTGTTGCTACCTCCACTGTCGTCTCTGACCACCATTTCCACCTCTCTGATTCTCTGTGAAATTTATTTATGACCATAGCTGCAAATAAATTAATTCAGCCTATGACCGGTTAACCTGTGGGTGTAAATTCTGACAGTGCAGGTGGGTGTATGTGTGGCTAAGCTGGATTCAGAATATGTGTAAGTGCAGCCTCGGCTCTAGCTGGCTCTGCAGCTCATCACAGACTACAGCCAACTGCTGATTACACAGCACTTGTTTTGTCCTCGCTCTTCTCTGTTCTGCAACTGTTGTCAGCACGTGAGCCTGCGCAGAATTAGACAGAGAGCTTTGTCAAACACACTGCTACTCAAGTCTCCCTCTTCAGCTGATTTGTCCTTGGTTTTATGCTACAGAGGATACCTCAGTCGGCTCTTCCTCAAGGCCGAGGACCTAGCAAAGGGTCAGACATCTGCTCAACAGTCCACACTAATTTGCTTGATCTCTCTCTGGGGCTGAAGCCTGTTTACTCAGTCTGATAACATAATGACAATCAAGAGAGCATCAGTTCCATTCCACTTCCTGTCTAGAGGCTCCCTAGTGGGTGTTATGGGATGGTTTGGAATACAGAGATGCATCACCTCACTGGTTAGAGATTCCCACATTGTGGTACCCCCAGCATCATGCAAATGTTGGCAGGCCGGGACTTTATTGTCTCAGACAGGAGCTGATGCTAGCACATTTTCATGTAAAAGCCAATCACGTTAAAGCTGATTACAAAGTAGTTTTGCATGTGTTCATTCTGTATAAAGAGCAGTGAAGGACTGGAAGAGTTCACTCTTCCTGATTGCAGTGGGAGGGTCTGCATAGCTCAGTAAATAATGATAGGGAGGATGTGGCAAAGATAGCATATTTCCTCTCAGGTTCAAAGTCTGCTAGATGAGCATTAGAAGGAAGAGATAGTATTCCTATAAATTCTGATTAAAGCACATATTTTCCATACATTAAGCCAATCTTTCTTGTTTTTACGTCTCTGTAAAGCTAAGCTGCTAGTAGGCAGTTTCATCTTTTTTTGTTTATCTTGACGAGAGTAAATGATGTACCTTTTGTGGAAAGACTTTGCTCCCAGGAGGTCTACACAAACAAACCTCTGCCCTAAAGTAGGAATGTCCTGTTTTGTGAGGCATGACGGTTTTTTCTTTGTCTCTCTCCCTCTCTCTCTCCTGCTCTGTGTGCAGTCACTCAATGGGCATCAGAGCAAAAAACTTGTGTACAAATCCCATCAAAACTCCACTCGTTTTACCACAAGTCTAGCCAAACATTCCCTTAGTGCATTCAATTTGTCTCTGGTCTGAACCCCTCTGCTCTCTCAGCACTGCAGCACTGGGTTGCAGTAGCAGCCACAGTGTGCAGGACTGATACTGCTTCATCACGTCTTCTATAGTTATCTATTGCAGCTTGTGAGCTGAATGTGCTTCGTGTGGGATGATTTCACAGTATTTGTGATTTTAAAAAAAAGCATGCATGACCGAGTTACTCGACTCTGTCAGAATGTTTTACAGCTTTTATGAGCGTTACGATGACCATTTTTTCATTTTCTTTCGTTCTCTTTCTGCAGGCACTAGCTGCCAATGCAGGAACAGGGTTTGCCGTGGCCGAACCACAGGTAGCCATGTTCTGTGGAAAACTCAACATGCATGTTAACATTCAGACTGGCCGCTGGGAGTCCGACCCATCCGGAACCAAGAGCTGCATAGGAACCAAAGAGGGTGTGCTGCAGTACTGCCAGGAGGTGAGTCACAATGACACAGACTAATCTAAGTCCAGTTGTTGTCATACAGTAGATGTGTTGAAATCCACTCACCGTGGTCTGTTGGATAAGAGAAATGACTATGCAAGTTATCATCAGTAGTACAACTAATGATCTAAGGGTGGAAATGTTTATTTGATCAGTATCTTCATTTCCTTTTATCTTACCATTGATGAGTATGCTAACTAAACTGGATGAATTCAGCATTTTGTAAAGCAAATCATGCTATATTTAGTTTCCATCTTAGGTGTTATTTAAATTAAATCTGAGTGATAGATTAATTGTTTTACAATATGAGAAAGGACTCAATTGTCAGTTGTGTGGGAAGGTCAGATTTAAAGGTGCAGCACGTAACAAAATCAAAGGTCAATAACAGAAAAATACAATATAAAATTAAAACTGTGTTTCTATTGGTATCTTATCATTTTACTGAAATAAATGTTGTGTTTTTATTCAGTTAGAACGAGTCATTTATATCTACTTGCCCTGGATCCCCATTTTAACTACAGTGTCACTGAATGGACAAACAACTCTGTAAAGCAAGAACCCTCTGAGCTTTGAAACTATAGGACCAGTTTTGTTAGTTAGATGCACCATTTGAGATAAGTAATGTCTTCAAAGGCACATAGAAAAAGACCTGAAGCCACTGGATCTACTTGCAGTTGAAAATATGTTTGTCTAGAAGAATTTTGGCCACTAACGTCCACTGTCCATTTACATTTGAAGTAATTTCTTTTTTAAAGGATTTTTGGGCTCTAGTGGGCTTTATTTGATAGTAGTTGGACAGGAAAGGGAGTCAGAGATAGTTGGAAAAGACATGTAGCAAAGAGCCCCAGGACAGGACCCGAACCTGGGCCAGCTGAACCAAAGAGCTGTAGCCTCTGAACATGGGGCAGCAGCTAAACCAGTGAAGCTACACATAACCCCCAGAATAAATTTTTATGTCCATCTTTACCACTGTACATATTTCTTTTACAGATTGTTAAGATGGATTGGGTACGATTCCTATTTTTACCCTGAGTAGGATAGATAAGAGTTTCAAAGACTGGGACCAGGGACCTACAATATTTTGGGAGCTTTTAAAAAACAAAAAGAAGGAGATTAAAAGCTTTCAAGAAAGAAAAGACCAATACGGTTTAACAGATCACGATCAATACAGATATTTGCAATTAAGACACTATCTAGAGCAAACAATGAGGGGACCCATTAAGGATAGTGGATCAGAAGTTATTGAGTTGCTCACCTCAGCTTACGAATCTAAATTGGGAAAAAAGTTGATTTCCAAGTTATATAGGGGAGTGGAAAACCTAAAGGGAAATGACACTGTGTATTTAAAAGAGAGATGGGAGAGAGAAGCAAATATTACTATATCTGTAAATGAATGATGGCGACTATGTGGTGCTGACAGAGCTGATCACTACCACGTGTTCTGGAGTTGCCCCTCCACCTGCAGTTATTGGCAGGAGCTCAAAAAATGTATGGATAAAATACTGATGGTAGACCTTCCACCTACATTTGATGCTTTATATTTGGGTAGACTGGGAATAGACTTGACAAGATTTGGAGACAAATATATTTATAGAATAATGTTAGTTGCAAGCACAAAAGTGGAGATACCAAAGGTTGGGTACTGGGTTGAGGTGATGCATGATATATATGTGATGGAAAAGTTAACATTCTCTCTGAGACTTGAGGTAGACAAATTTAAAACTTTGGGCGAGTTAGATAGAGTACATAAAACCAGTTAAAACAGACTTTACTTGACGTGTAAATAATAGAAAATATGAATTTGCTGTTCTGTTTCTTTTTTGTTTTATTTTTTTTTTGCTCTTTGTTGGTTATTTCCTTGTTTTTGTTTTCTCTTTTCATTCTTGCTATTACTATTACATATAGAAGAAATATGGAAGAAAAGAGAATGTATCGTAGAAAAGAACAAAAACTAGTCAATGTGTACCAGATGTTTTTTGAATGGTTGTGGAAATGCTTAAAAAAAATAAAAAATAATTCTTTTACACTGTACCTTTAAGTGCACAGTGGTCATGGCCACCCCTGTAACTTGCCCACTGCTGTTCAGTCTCACTGGTCTAGTTTGCAGCTAAATGTTACTAACTTTAGAAAGTACTTGCTGCCATGCTAATAAAGTCTGCTGGGATGTCCTGCAGTGTGACATTTAAATTAAATGCATATCTGCAGATAAAGAGAAGACAATGGATTAAGCAAACAAGATATTACATTGTAATATTTTTACAGGTTGAATAATTCTGTTATTCAAGGTTAAAGAATTCATTCTAGTGTAATTTGTTATTAGAGAAGCACTTGAGCTTTCTGGGAAGATTTATATAGTGTCGTGGGTGGCATTTCAATTACCAGACCCTTTGCCTAATATTTTCTTGACTGCCTCTAAAATTAAGATTGTGTTTTTCCACAATAAGAGCTTCTTCACTGTTACTGGTTCCTCACACTGTAACTGCCAATCCAAGAGGTTGTTACGTTTTACTATCCAGCTGTCTAAGGTAGAAAAGCAGGTCGACACATTTTCAAGCATCTGTCCTCAAAGCGTCAGTTTTTCCTGGTGACATTTTGATGGCATTTGGAGAAATTGTAAACTGTGGGGTATTTCACAGTTGAGCAGATGGCATCTACAGGGTATAAAACGTGGATTAAATTAATCCTATTGAAACCCCACTTAGCGTATCTTCCTTCTCCAACAACACACAGATAAACTAAATATCATTATTTAATTTGCACTTTTTTGCCTTTTCCAACAGATGTATCCTGAGCTCCAAATCACAAATGTGGTGGAAGCCAACCAACCAATTCGCATTGAAAACTGGTGCAGAAGGGAGAAGAAGGTGTGCAAAGGCCACGCCCACATTGTGGTGCCTTACAAATGCTTAGGTAAGCTTGTGTGAAGATTGGCTGTTTAAAAGCTTGGTCTTTACATTGGGTGTTCTCCTGATTCAATGTAAAGAAAACAAACTTTTGAGCCCTCTCTGCCTTCAGGAGAGGTGACATGAAGTGATATTGGAATCTGAATTAGTCAACTAATTCTGGCCATGAGCTGCAGACTGAGAATTGTTATTGCTGGGAAGGGTTCTAGAGCAATAAAGCACAATCTTATTTGCCCCCTCGACAGTGGCTATAAACTCACACAGATGCAAAGGGTCAGCAATAGAGGGCTCTGAGAAAGCCTGCTATATTACTCTTCTTTTCTCCATTCGCCTGCTAAGTCACAAACATATCCCTCCTCTGTCCCCTGCAGCATCACTATAATCAGCAGTGGCAACTTAGCTATATTCTGCTCCATGAAATGTCACATATAGCCTCGAACATTGCAGGCCACATGGCTCAGTGTCCCTGGACTTATAAAAACACAACTCGCTCTTGCTTCCTCTTTCCAAGAGAAATGGAGTCCTGAAACAAATCTTCACTCTGTGTTTGTCCAGTTATAGGAGGATGGACAAATATCTACCTTCATGCTTCAAACACTTTCTGGCCCCTTCAACAGTCCAAAAGCTTCTTGCTGATTGAGTTGTGCTGATTTCTGGGATGAAAAAACCATTAGCAGTTGCACTGGACTGTGAAATGGGCATCCATCCAAGAGCATTTTTGGCAAATGCCAGACAAGAGGAGGTTTTGGGGGAAAATCATTGGACACCAAACACACAACCCAAGTGACTACTTTATAGCCAAGATTGGAATGTAGATGAGACAGCATAACTAATCCCCCAAATTTCCCTTTTTTTACATCAGGAAACTACAATGCCAGCAGAAAATCTCCAGATGCTTAGAAGTTTTCCATGTTTTTTTTTTTTTTTAGATCCATTTTAGGATTAATTTAAAGTGATTAGACTGGATTTTCAGCAATTAATAGTTGAAGTCCAATTTTTTGTCTTCAGCCGAAGGGTCTCCAGGTATTTATTTTTATCTATATAATTTTTTGTATTTCTACCTACCTCCCATACCTGTTAGCTCCTGTGGCTGACTATTGCATCAGTCAACAACCCAAGACTCTCATTATAGTTCAGCTGCTGTGACGTGACTGCCATTTAATTAATACAATCTCAATTACCTCCTCCAGATTAATTAAATATTGCATTGCTTGCTTCTGCACATTTTCTGTCATCATTGTAAAAGGTCTGCGCTCTTGCGCCCTGTCAAGTGACAGAGGCCTCTGCTGCTCTGCTGGCTTGCAGATGAGGAGTCTGAACTGAGGGAGCAGAGGAAACAGATGGAGGAGGACAGATAAACATAAGGTGTTGGCAAGAAGGAATGTTTCTGCTTAATTATGTAATGGAGCATGTTAGGAGCTTAGTTGGAGGCTCTGATCATGTGCCATGAAACCCATTGTGGCTCTGACACCCCCCTCCACCTCACTTCTCCAGTTCATTATTTGACAGACCGCCCTGTCATATCAAACATGATGACAAGCTGCTGTAAATTATTCATTATTTTGGATGTCCATCCTTATCTTGTAGGGACGGATATCAGAAGTTCTTTCTCACATTCATCACAGCAGAGTAATAATAATTGAATGGAGGGGAGAAAAAATTTAACAGGATTAGGTGGGCTACAGCTTGGAGTATATGATTAATAGGGTCAAACCTGCACCCATGTCAAGTTAATTGGTTTAGATGAATAATGCAGGTGCTGAGGAAGGGGCTCCTGCTGAATTCCATCTCTTCTTGCAGAGTAACAATTCCTCTCCCCAAACAATGACTCTGCAGATTAATGTGATTTTTCTTTCCATGGCTCTGTAATCCATGTAGCATGATGTTTTAGTGAAGCACCAGTGGATTATTTTTATATGATGTGCGCAATAGTGAACAGTGGGTGGCAGATGTGTGACTCGGGCATTGGTTGGTGAGCTTGACGGACAGTCTCATACAGTGATTAAATTATTCGGAAACGTTTCCTAGCACAACACAGACTGCTGCAGCCTCTTGCTGAAAAAGAGCATGTGGGCAAAGAAAGTATTATGACATGTGCAAATCCAGATTTATAACTTTTTTTTTAAATCTAATTATTTATATTGTGCTGGTTTTGGCACAACAGCAGTCTGCAGCACTTTGAGGTACTGTCTACTTCACAGACTACTCAGGAGCAAAGTCTTTTAAGCGTTTTCTGTTTTTCCTGTTACTTTTCCTGTTGACTAAGCCAGTGGGTTCATTAAAAGGCAGGGCACACAATGACAAACCCTGCTATCATCAGCAGTGCAGAGTGAATAAGTTGATAACAAATTCAGGCTTGTATCAGAACACCGCACCTCTGCCTGTTTACATTCCTTCGCCCCTTCAGAAAATTTTGCTGCCGAGCCGTAAACATGAATCACGTTGTTGTGGATGAAAGCAATCAGCAAGCAGAAATTTAAGTTGAATAAAATATTAGGTAATGGTTAAAAATTATACACAATTGCTAAAAAAAAAATTCAAAAGTTCTTAGTGTGAGCTGGTATTTAAAACCAAGATTTAAATGATAATTCGGTTGCCATTATGCAACACTGACCTCCAGCTTAATTCATGCTTGCTACAAGTAATCCTGTCGGCATGGCAGGAGATCGGATTTCTCCACAATCCATGATGCAAATATATACAAAACGGTTAGCCACACTGAGAGAAATCTAATCACAAGACTTGACATTAACTGCTCAGTCTGCATTTTAAGTCAATATTATCCTGGATTTTACATCTTTAAGTGATCATATATGCTACACGTTAAATCTTTCACTCACTTTGTTATGAGTTTACATTTGCACAAGTTTTCTGGGGAGCCAATGAAATACACTTGCCTTGCAGTTGACAAGCAGATCTTGTTTGTTTTTTTATTTACCACCTGTCTGAGCTGCAGGAATTCATGATGCACTGGCTGTATTCTTACCTTCACATGCATGAGACCATTGTAGTGCCACCGGTCTGTGTATTTGACTGTGTTAACAAAGTTATCTGAAAGATGGAAGGTTAAAAGAGAGGTAAGTGGAGAAAGTGGAGTTGCAAAAAAAGAGGAATGCATGCTGTCACACACACATTGACAGGAGCGCGCATTACAAAAAGTGAACAGGGCACAGCTGACCTCCAAACACCTCCATCCATCACCCGCCGCAGTGTGACTGTAGATGGCTTCTGTTTGAAATCCAGTCCACCTCACAGCTAAAGGAATGTAGGCGTGTGAGTGGACGGAATGGACAGAGATGTTCGGTGGGCAGTATGGAGCTGAAAGTTGAAAGTTACTTGATTACTGATTAAATAATCAATTGTTTGGTCACTAAAATGTTGGAATCGGTTTTATTTTGGAGCTTTGATGTCACACAGCAGAAAGACATCGGGTCTGTGGGGTGGGTGGGGGTTGTTACTGTACCTCCTGGGCGGAGATGAGAAGCAGCTGCTGAGTCCTCTGCTATTTCCAGCTCTCTCTACTTCCTATCCTACCCTCTCATTTTCCAAAACACTGCTTTTTCACTCTCAGCCTGCCTCGCCTGTGCTCCAGCGGCGCCGCTTCAGGCCCAGGTTATGGCAAACCACAAAATGAGGAGTTACACGGCTCCCAGGCCTCGAAGTGAAGCCTTTAGACCCTCATTTGTGTGTTTTCTGTCCGCCCACTGACCTCAGCCTGGACTTTGCACTAAAACTCCTAGTCATCCCTCCCTTTTTCCTGACTCCTCTCTCCTCTGCCTTGCTTTCTTTCTGTTTATGATGGCAGTGTTTCTACCTGAGCACCTTGTCAGACAGCCAGCCAGTCAGTAGTTGCCGCCCCGTTTAATCTTCCTCATTACCCCTGCACCATATTTAGATCTCCAGTTTTCAACCTCAAACTATTCATAGGAAGTCACAAGATGCCTTTCAAGGCCTTTAACCCCACCCCCAGATCTGCTTACTGTCAATTTGCTCCATGAATAAAACATCTATGAATTGAAATCATCAAGCAAATGATATCACTGAGACGCAGGAGGAGGTTTGACTACCTAGGAGTGTGAAACTTGATTTTGTCCACTGCCATCTCGATTGCTGAGCTACAGAAGCTACATAAGAGGATGGATGAATCCCTCTCTGCTTCGAGTGCTCACACAGGTGTTCAAGTGTCAAACACCCGCTCTGTTATACCACTGTAATGAAATTTAAAGGACCAGGCAGCTATATATTATTAAAGCTTTCCCTTTCTGGCTCATCTCATCTGCTATTCCATTTTTAGTCCCATCAAGTGATTTATTGCTTCTAACCCTGGCAGTGTTGTAGAGGAATGACTTTTGTGGGGGACAGATTGGTAGTGTGACTAACCGGCATATTGGTTGGTCCATGTGATTTTTCTCTTACAGTGGGCGAGTTTGTGAGTGACGTTCTCCTGGTCCCAGAGAAGTGCAAGTTCTTCCACAAGGAGCGTATGGACATGTGCGTCAGCCATCAGCAGTGGCACGGTGTGGCCAAAGAGGTAAGCAAATAGTGACTTTATAGGAAACAGTAGGAGTCTGCTTATCAGAGATTGCATAGAAAAGTTCGGAGCAGCCACTTAACTTAAATTAATCTGTATTAAATTTCAAACCCTTCTTTCTGCCATACTGGTCATACTTTTATGACTTTACACCAATCTTCTTTCTTGAATATCTTTCCACATCCCTGAGTCTCTGGGGTCCTCTGATCACAGGCTGACTTGGAGCCCTCACATTTCAGCTCCTAATCAGATTAGTGTTGTGGCTGTAATACAGCTAATCCCCCTCGGCCAGCTCTAGAGCCAGCTTATGGGGGTTACCCTGACCATGGCAGTAAGAACAGCAGCTCTCATCACCCTTGCTTGTTGCCTCCTGACTTTTCCTCGACACATATTAAACGCATCACATCATGAACATCGTCTGCGGCCCTATGTCCAGAGGTGCCACCCAACTGCAGTCAGAAAGAAAATCTTTACACCTAAGAGTTGATAAATCATACTGGTTGGAAAACATTTTGCGTCTCTCACCACCTGCCACTGAGATGTTCTTAAGCAGGGCAGCTAATCCTCCACTCCAGTGGAGTTTCTCAGCAGCCATCAAGCTAAGCTTGTGTCCGAGTCCTCCTAGCTGCTACATGAAATGAAGCCTTGTTAAAAAATGGCAGGTTACTTAAATAGCAGCATGACTTTGTGAAAATGTGGCACATGATTCATGTCAGTAAATAACACAAAGCCGGCTACGTCTCCTGTACCTGGACTGACACTCTCACTCTTACCACACTGCCAAGAATAATGAAACTAAGGATGAATAATGCTGATTATAAGCAAAGATTTCCTCTGATCGTTCCTTTGGTGCAAGGCATTGTGGGTTATTTACCATCAATTATACAGTATTTTTTATGGTGCATCTTTGGAGCGCACTATTTTGTCCACTGTGCACTGATCAGCAACGTTTAAAACATTGTCAGGTAATGTGAATAACTGGACTTAAAGGAAAACTCTGCATCATGATATTTATACTTTTAAGTCCAACTTTCTCTACTTGCTTACAAACCAGTCCAATGTGTAAGTAATGTTGTGAGGGATTTCATACACAGCCAGAGGCTTTTGATGAAGCAGATAAACAGACTTCTGGATGTCAGTCTGGCCTCAGTGAGGGGGCTGCTGATATGGGCAGCCAATATTACATTGGCCCCCTTTTAAGTTAAATATGGACTGAAAATTATCCCCCATACCTGTGGGAAGATACTTTCTTCAGCTGGTTAAACAGAATGAAGTCTGTGATCCTTTATGAAGGAGAATACTACAACACATACTGTACATCCAAGGTCTCAACCTTGGGTTGCTGCTTCAGTGACAAGTTGATAACTGACGATAAAAGGATTGGTGTATTCACTAACAGAGAATTTATGTCTAATTGTGTGATTTACGATAAGTAGGTTAAGACACATTATTCGCCCAAACTCAGGTTCTCCTTGTCAAACCTTCAGATTTGAGTTTTAATATTTAGGTTTCACTGAAATCATGTTCTCCAGGTTTCATCTGCGGTTTTTCTTTGACTTTCTCAGGCCTGTGCCAAAAGCTCAATGGTACTGCACAGCTATGGCATGCTGCTGCCCTGCGGCATTGACAAGTTCCATGGCACTGAGTATGTGTGCTGCCCCCCCTCTCGCACTGGAGAGTCATCCCCACCTTCCATGCCCTCTCAGGAGGACGATGAAGAGGAGCAGGTAGAGGATGAGGAAATCGACCTGGGAGAGGATGAAGCTGAGGACAGGTAAACAGATGTTTACGTTCATAATCTTTGAAATATTGAAAGTGTGGTTTCCGCATCACTGGGAAGGGCAGGTATTTCTGGCCGTTGGGGCGAATTAAAGTGTTGTGACACTGATTTATGGTAGCTGCTCTGCCGCTTTTGATAAATCGTTCCTTATTTGGGCTTCATACCTCTTGACTCATCCATCTCCTCCCATCCTCAGTGAGACACCAGTAGAAGAGCAGCATGTACAGAAGGAGAAGCCAGTGAATGAGGATGAAGAGGAGGAGGAAGATGAAGAGGAGTACCACTATGTCTATGAGGATGAGGAGGCAGATAAAGAGGATGAAGATGAGAAGAAAGAGAGCCGCGAAATGTCAGAGAACCGGGGTGAAGATGAGATTTTACAGGAAGTGAAAGGTTTGTAATGTATTATATCACATATGATCCTCCTTCCTGTGGGAGCAGATAAGTGTATCCATCAGCTTTACTCTCCCATCTCACCATGATGTACTGTTCTCCTTTATCAGAGTAAAAACACAGATCATTGTTATTTAAAGCCAAGCTGCTGATAAACTCTGCTCATCATGCACAAAACAAGCTCCTATGTTTAATCATAATAGATCTAGTCATGATAATGTAATGGTAGTTTGTATCTGAGAATAAAGTGCTGCCCCTTGTGGGCAGATGATCTAATAAGCTGTCCCCTGGCAGCGGTGTGCACCCTGGAGGCTGAGACCGGCCCCTGTCGTGCCTCCATGCCTCGATGGCACTTCGACATTAGCCAGAGGAAGTGTGTGCGCTTCGTTTACGGAGGCTGCGCCGGCAACCGCAACAATTTCGACTCAGAGGAGTACTGCATGGCCGTGTGCAAACGCTTGAGTAAGTCCCATGTGACAGAGGCCTGTGTGACTGCATCTCCTCCGCTATCTGTCTGTGTCTCTGCTGCAGACTCCCTGCTGATAACACCTCCAGCTCATGTAGGTTCAGTCTCTCACTGACTTTTTAAGAGGAACACCTGTTCTGCTCTGCAGTCTTCAGCTATCACTAATCAAATCATCTCCATCACATCAATGGCGGCACCTTAATTCACTCTAAATTATTTGCTTATGCTGTTTTTGGCCACTGAATTCAATTCCCAAAGCAAACAAGGACATTCATCTAACCCCATCCAACGTTGCATTTATTAACTTCATTTCTTTCAGTCAAACGTTTTTGTTTAAGTTTAAATCAGACCTTTATACTTCTCCATAATTTATATTTCTAATTTGTTCTCCAAATTTTTTCTTAATTGAATTCCCATGAATTCTTACAAATTAACATGAATAGAGGGGTTTCAAGTATATATTACTTTAACCATTTAACGCTTAAGTTATTTCCAATTATACAAAGACAAAATAAATACACTATAAAAATACTGGAAAAAATAACAATATACAACTCATTGTTAAAATAATTTATAATAAATAAAAATATATTAAAATGAATACATAAATAATAGCAAATAAACAAATAAACAGAATACATTAGGGTTAGATTAGATTAGATTAGATTAGATTAGATTAGATTAGATTAGATTAGATTAGATTAGATTAGATTAGATTAGAT
>JBAMHW010000009.1:8766807-8779784 GCA_037177495.1 Rhadinocentrus ornatus | reverse complement strand
AGATTAGATTAGATTAGATTAGATTAGATTAGATTAGATTAGATTAGATTAGATTAGATTAGATTAGATTAGATTAATTATATTTTAAAAAAAATATCATTAAAAAAAAGGCCAGATGTGGTTTGTAGAAAATTTATGACAACATGTGTCAAGGGATTAACTCCTGACAAACTATACAAAGTTGGAGCCAAAATATTAAAAGAAAAGCTGATATTAGGAGTTATTATTTTAGGGATTATTTTATCCATAACGTTTTAGGTTGTAATTTAGTTTAACTTTGCTCTAGCAGCTGGAGAAAGCTACTTATACTCATCTACTCTACATCTACATGCTCATCTAATAATACACATGTAAAGCACAGAAAGTACAAAGTAGCATAATAGAAAATGTCTGCCTAGTAGCTAGTATGGCATGCCTTATTTACAGTGAGGTGCTGTCTTTCACTCCGCCATATTTGACCAGTCAGCTGACCAGTTCAAGGATAGGGGCGGGGCCTTAAATAGAGACAACAGTTAAAATTGAGCGTTAGAGGCTGACAACAAAAGTAGTAGTAAAAGTAAATTAGGATAATATAATGTTTAAGTAGTTCCTTCTTAATGTTTAATGTAGAACTTACAATATTAAGCAATATTTAGCTATAAATTAATATGGATTAAATGCAGGAAAAACAATACTAACATTTTGCACAACCTGTTACTTTTCATTTAGTATTCATTTTCCTTTATATTTCAAATGTGATGTCCTATAAGAATAAACAGTAAAGTTTACCTTAGTGATCGTCAGTTTATGTTTAAACGTGTCCCTTTGGCTGTGATGTGCAATGGCGAGCACTACACTTGTCTGCGGCCTGGAGCATTATTCTTTTTACAAGATGGAGTGATGTAGGCAGTCGGTCCTGTGCGACTGTACAGCGAGGAAGCCAGAACTGAGACCCCTGGCCACACCCCAGATGACCCAGCTGTCAAACACGGAGATGTTGCCATTAGTGTTGGAGATGCGACCTGTCAGCAGAAAGCCGATGAGAAGATGAAAGAAATTCAAACGGAAAGACTGTCAGCTTCTCTCAGATTTATCAGACGTAATATGGGTGGAAGAACACCAATGAGAAGATTGCTTCTGTGAGGATTTTGGTTCGCTTCCATCAGCATTTCTCTTTTGGCTCTCTTTTTCTTCATGCCCAGTTGTCTGTCTGTCTTTGTTGTACTGCCTGCTTGGATGAGCCGGTCTGCCTGCCTGTCTCTCTGTACTTGCCTAGTAGTCACTTTCCCTTCTTGACCACCCACCATCTGTTTCTGAATCGGCAGCTCTGCCTCCGACTCCTCAGCCCACTGATGATGTGGACATCTACTTTGAGACTCCTGCTGATGACAAGGAGCACAGTCGCTTCCAGAAAGCCAAAGAGCAGCTGGAGATTAGACATCGCAACCGCATGGAGAGGGTGAGGAAACTAGCTAAATAAACAATAAGTGAGATCTGTCATCTGTCGGAGTGAATCTGATGCACCTTTTATTGTTTTACCCTCATTTGTGATAAAACTGAGAGAGCTGCAAAACCTTGGAGAGTTAGATAAAGATTTCTTAAGAACAAACATGAAAATTTTATAAGTGCCAGCTGTCTGAGAGATTTGTAGGACAGCAAGTGTGGTTGCTACTTAAAATCTGAAAATGTTCAATATAATATTACAACCAGAAGCAGGATCATGCTCTAAGTGTCTCTTACCTTTGTACAATTAAATTCTTTCCACTATTTCCAAAAATTACCATAATTTTCTGACTCACTAAGTGAATAAATGCAATAAGACTTTTTAATTTCACTTTATTTCTTTTACTTTCTATGTCTCTGCAGGTACGAAAAGAGTGGGAGGAGGCTGATCGCCAGGCTAAGAACCTGCCCAAGGCTGAAAGGCAGACATTGATCCAGGTAAGACGCTGATCCGTCCTCTTGGGAGTCCCCCTTTGTCCCTTTGTTTGGATGAGATATTACGGCTTACAGGCTCTTGGTCCCTGTTCCATTAAAGATTCTTTTTCTCCGGCTGCTCTGTCTTTACTACTATAAGGCTAAATTAGGGCACTGTCTGAGTGGCGAGATGTCTAAATGAGTCCCTAACTCCCCTGCCAAGCCTGGAAGGCGACAAGACTGAAACTGAGAGCTGTGTGTTTTTATTTAAATAGAAGTTGGATGATTGCCACATTGTTTAAGGTTCATATATATTGTTTATATACCTTTCTGAATTTCTTTACAGCACTTCCAAGCTATGGTAGAATCCCTGGAGGAGGAGGCAGCCAGCGAGAAGCAGCAGCTGGTGGAGACTCACCTCGCCCGAGTGGAGGCCATGCTGAACGATCGGCGCCGTCTGGCCCTGGAGAACTACCTGGCTGCCCTGCAGGCCGACCCCCCCAGGGTAACACGGCACACTCCAGCCATAGAGAGCATCCTTTATCTCCTACTTTCACCTGTTTCTTTTTCCTGTCCTGAAACAAATTCACAAACACACACATCTCTGTCAGACCAAACTGAGCTTTGCACCACTTATGGCCTGTGGCTAATTTCATATCCTGTCAAAAGACCCTCTGTGAACTTTCAGTTCATCATGAAGGGAATGGATTAATGTACCCAGAAAACACACATGCCCAAATCCTCACAAAGCATAAAGTCAATCACATTTTAGTCTACAGATGTAATCCCTGTGTTTATTTATTTATTTTTTCCTTTTATTCCTTTCATCTAATTGTCTTTTGATCCTTTTGCCAGCACACTGTCTGGCTCTCAGATGAAAGTGTGGTCATATCCATTTCTGAAAAGAGCAGAAGGAAAATTGTGAATTTCCACATATTTTAAATAAAATAACATTTCATAATATGAGAGCCGTGATTTTTGTTTTATCCTGCTTTTGTTATGTTTCTATAATAATAATATATGTTTCTCAATTGCAATGAACTTTTACTTGGGTTGTATTGCACCTCACATGTGGCAACAACCTTCTGGTCATCTATCTGTTCTGGCTTATGGAGGTATATATAATACTTGCATGTTTGTTAGAAGCTTAAAGTGAGTTTATTTATGTAGGATAGTTGAATAAAATAAAATAAAAAAATAATTATGAAGTTTAATTAAATTCTAAAAATGTAATGAAATTAAATACCAAAGAAAATTGAATATTAAATAAAATGATAAGAATTAAATTAAATCCTATACAAATTAACATTTTAGTTTAAAAAAATAATTAAAGAAGAAAGACATTAAATGAAAAATAAGAATATGATCAAATTGTACCACACCAAATAAGAAATGTCTGTGGGAAATATTACAAAATGAAAATTAAGGAGAAACCATGCTTGTCTTCTTCAGCCTCACCGCATCCTGCAAGCCCTGAGGAGGTATGTCCGTGCCGAGAACAAGGACCGCCAGCACACCATCCGCCACTACCAGCACGTTTTGGCTGTGGATCCTGAAAAAGCTGCTCAGATGAAGTCACAGGTAGGTGAAAATTACCTTTACAAGTACCCAGCACCCAAAGTGAGCTTATTTGATTCGTTTCAACGCTGTTTAGCTCAGTTTTGTCTGATTTCGTGTTTTTAGATTTAGCTACTGGTTTCAGGGAAAAAAGTTGTCCATAAAAAAGGCTGTTGGTTAATTTGAAACAATGTGCCAAGCCTCTTTAAAATCTCACAGAAGAAGAATGATGTCTCAGCCTGCTTATATTTGCCTGTTTGTAAGTGTGTAGGAGGTAGAAATAGTGTTTGTTGCTGTGAGTTGAAACCCAGGAGGAGCAAACAGGCTCATCTGATGCAGGGAGGATGGCTGTTTCATTCACTTAAGCCTCATTCGAACACATCACTCAGGTCTTGTGTAACTCTGGACTCTGAGCTACTGCACAGGGATTTGGCTGGAAGCTCCTCAGTTAGATGCACTCGTATGCATGTGTTGATGCCCTTTGAAACCGTTTATAGTTTTCTTTCACCATTACAGATAATG
Source organism: Rhadinocentrus ornatus (assembly GCA_037177495.1). NCBI lineage: Eukaryota > Metazoa > Chordata > Actinopteri > Atheriniformes > Melanotaeniidae > Rhadinocentrus > Rhadinocentrus ornatus. Next base: position 8,775,809 of record JBAMHW010000009.1, on the reverse strand, counting down.
CAGCAGATGGGTGAAAAGATTGGAAGCAGGGGGGAGGGAGAGTGATGACGACTGGTGGGTTTTTCTTTTTAGATGTAGTGTGGGATCTGGGAGCAAGCAAACCTCTGTGCTCAGCCATGAGAAGCTGTGCTCTTACTGTTTTCATGTGTTCCAGCTGAGTATTTCTATCTTTCTTCAGTCACCCAATCCCACATTTCAGTTTTTGGATTTGACACGTGACCTAGAAGTGCTTTTAAAAAATCCTTTTGAAGTGGCAGCATTGCTGTTCTTTATGTGGCTTGCAGCAGTCAAGGTTATTCTCCTATTTTAACAACTTTCACTGTCCTACTTCAGCATGTTTGCTTGACGCATCAGTCACTGTTCCAACACTGAAATGTGTAATCTCTCATAATGAGGATTGTTTTTCCAGACGTGGACAGGAAGGAGCCACCAGGGCTGCAGCACGCCTCCAATAGGAGAGGTGCATTATTGCCATCTGTTGCTATTTCTGGTGCACTGCAGCAGTGTGTTGGAAGATTAAAACCCTCAATCATCAAAGAGGGAAATAAACACCAGCCACCTGCCAAGAGCTGGTCAGCTTTGTCAGAAGCAGCTTTTTATATTATGCCAACCAGTTTGAAAGCAGAAATGTGTAAATATTTCTCCTCTCCAAACACCGTGATGATGGTAGAAATACTGGTAATGTTTGGGATGTAGAAAGTTTAGTATCTTTTCTGTTTGCTGGTTATTTGTCGGCTCAGGTAACTTGTTTAATGCTTGACAGAATCTGAGTATATATTAATTCTGTCCCAGAAAGGGCATCTCTTTGACTGTTCAGTTTAGATTAATGAACATAAACGAGTCTCTTTATTTGGAGAAGAGTTATCTGCTCATGTTTGTCTTGTTGAGTGACAAATCCAACTATTAATCTAATTTCTGAGCTACACTGATTAATGGCATTGACGCAGCAGTTTATCTTTCCTACTGAGCTAAAACAGTTATTTTACACCTCCTTGTTTGTTTCCTCTGTTATTTTTTGCCTTCATCAATTTTGAGTTGGATTATGTCTTCTGCTAACACATTTCTTATTATTTTTATTCTCTAATGCATGATGTCAATAAGTCATTTTTGCTGGTTACTAAACTTCACCAGCAGCAATAAAAAGCCAGATTTTCTTGTAAAAGCATCAATTTGAAGATTTAAAATAAATATACTTTAATAATTTCTCTATATGTTATTGCTGCAGAATTACTGTAAGGATAATAATAAAGATTATTGTGTTTGTTAAGTGCCATGAAATTAATCAGCAATCTCTCAAAAGCTTTTTCCTCTCCAGTAGAGGGATTTCAAGCTTCTTTTCTTAAACTTTACAAAATAAATTGTGTTTGTAATTGGCTGTTAATATGCTGAGCTTTGGAAACTTCTGTTTATTATGCAAAGTCTGAAGAGTAAAATACATCATCATCTGCCTGAAGAGGAGCAGTTTCACTGAAAAGACAAATAAATTCAAATTAATTAGGATTTAATTTACACGATTCCTTGTTTTCCTGTTTTTCGATGCTAGGTGATGACCCACCTGCGGGTGATTGAGGAGAGGATGAACCAGAGTCTATCTCTGCTCTACAAAGTGCCCTATGTTGCTGATGAAATTCAGGATGAAATTGGTGAGTCATGTTAAAAAGCCCCCAGGAAGCTCTGCACAGCAGTGGCTGTGGTTGTTTGGTGTTAATAAAAATGAAGTGCAATGAAAACTGTGATGGAATTCACCCATAATAAATCGGATACATCTCATTTTCTCTAGTTTCTCTGGGACTTTCTTATTTTTGTGTCTCTTGTAGACTATCAAAGTGGTTTTTGAACAAAAGTAAATACAAATACAAGAAAAAGATATGCTAGACAATGATAAAACTGATTCTTTCATTCTCAATCCAAAGTTTCAGGGAAACTTTTATACGGTTTCCTCTCTTGGTTTTTAGGTGCTATTTTGTTTAACAGCCCACATTTTTTATGATTACCCTTGCATAACCAGTGGTGCAATTTAAGTCAGTACTTTTTAATATTTTCTAGTTTCCTCTGTTTCATTAAAGGAACTACAGTGTGGTGTTGCAGAATAAATTAAACTGGAGCCAGTGTAGTGACAGAACTGGGTCACAGCTTTCATCGTGCTGTATTCTTTAGGGAAATGTGCAGATTTACATAGAAAATAGCTCTGAGAAAGTACTAATTGAAAGTTAGCAGAAATGGGAGCAATTGTCTCTCATCAGCTCAATACTGTTGAAAAGAGGATGTTAACAGTAATTGGTAGCACTCTATTAGCACGCTGCCACGAGCGGGGTTGACAGGGGTTAGCATGTGAGGGGAGTCTCATACTGTCTGTTCTCTTCTGCAGATGAGCTGCTCCAGGAGCAGAAAGCTGACATGGACCAGTTCATGTTGTCCATCTCCGAATCGCAGCCAGATGTCACTGTGTCGTCAGAGGAAAGTGTGGAAGTTCCTGTGTCTGAGGGCAGGCCCTACCGTCCCATCCAGGTCACATCTCTGGGTTCCCGCTCAGAGCCAGAGGGTGAGCAGCTGCAGCCTCACGCAGTCACAAGCGGCATTGTAAACAACGCTGTGGCTGTGTGAAAAAACAATAGGTCATGCACAAGTCTTTCTAAAGGACACTGGTGACATAGCACACCAGAGCTGCTGATCGCAGAGGGAGAATAGTTTACAGCGTGTTGTACGCTGATGCGAATGTGCTGTGAAACCATGGGGTGGAACTTATCTGTGCCTGCACATTTCCCTGAGGCCAAACCTCTAACACAGCACTTCAGTTCAGATAACTGAGCTGAAGCCAGAAGCTTGAAGGGAAAATGAGCATTTATGGTTCTATTCTCCATCACGTTTGTGCCAAACAAAAGACTGAATCCTTTAGGAGAAAGGAAAAAAAATTATGTCTAGAGTCCTTCCAGCGAAATGGAAGACACATTACAGTTAAAGCCCCTGGGAACATTTCATGTACATGCCAGAAACCCAGAGGGCTCAGACAGAGCCTGCCAGTTCTGAAAAAGCTCTTTTTTTTTTAGTTCTCAAATTTCTTTTCACACTCTTCTTTGCTGAACTTTTTTCCTCTAATCAATTAACATAGCTTGATAACCCTGCCTTCTCTCTTCTTACCTAAGTTTTCTCTCTTCTCTCCTTCCCCTTTTCTGATCTTCTTTTCCGTTGATCATTTTCTAACACCAAGGCGATCTATCAGACTCCCCACGTGCCTTCAAGAAAGGTTGGTGCCTCTGTTGCATTTTGTTTTCCCGCTGCCCTCCAACCTCCCAAAACATTTCCATCTATTTTGACCCATTTATTTTCCTCTCTCTCTATTCCACCACTTCTCTAATATCTGAAGCCACCTGCCAGTTAATTTTCTGTTTGGCTTTTTTTTTTCTTTTTGTAATTGTTCTTATGCTTTTCATCATAGTAGGATTATCACTTCATGCTTAATAGAAAAGCCAGTAGCTTCAAAGTCTAAATAGCTAAGTCGTGTCTCTTTCTCCACTCAGAGAGACTTCTCAGTCTTGTGTTGGCTTTCATCTTGTCCTCAGTGCATTTGTCAAAGCACCTTGCTTAATTATTCCACAGCCCACGTTCATGCCCTCCTCCTCAGTCTACCTGTTACTGATAGGAGCTGTGAAATGTAGTTTCCAAGTCTGTTGCTCAGTGTTTCAGCTGCTGACCCTAAAATAAATTCCTATCCTTTGTCCTCCAAGTCCAAACATGATACAGGCTTAATTCTGCTTTTATTTATACACACACATTTGAATTTGACACATTTGTTTGATAAATAACTTATATGATCAGTTGACAAATCAAATTATAGACTTTTTAACACCGACTCAGCTTTATGCAAATAAGCGGTCCCGCTGCTCTCGTGGAGGTCACTGTGCCGTTACAGCTGGCTGAAACATCATCTGCACCCTGCAGTCTCTCACACCACTTCTGCTGAGTGAGGCTCATAAATGCACATCATTGTTTCTAATGTAATCCAAAGATCATCTAAATTAATTTTAAGTGTTTGGCACGACTGAGTCTGTTTGACTGACAGAGTTGAAATAAGCTGACGGTATGCTGTCCTATCAAATCTGCAAGTCTCACAAGCATTTTTTAGGATTAGTTAAGAACAACCATGATGTGCAGGATGGAGTTTCATTTAGAAGGTGAATTCATGGATGAGGATGCTTACAGAGAAATCTCAGCTATATGCAGAACCCTACTTTGAGAGGCCCTTTGTAGAAGGTCAGTGTTGCGTTCACAGTGTTCACACTGTGCTGAACAGAAGAATGGGCTTTGTTGTCGCCAGTGCTCCGAGGAGACTGATGTGATGAGGAAAAGAGCTGGATATCTGTGTGCAGCTGTCCACCACCAACGCCACCATCCCTGTTTGTTTGTATGTTTGTGCTCATCTGCAATCACTGACTGAGCTTCCTCACCTCTTCCAGGCTCTGCTATGGCTGGTTTAGATGGTCTGATTGGCGCTGAGGAGAGAATCATCAACAGCAAACCCAAGATTGGCCAAAAAGTGGTAAGCATTCAATATCATTGTGGCTTTATGTTTCCAGCTTGCCTAATGTGTGAACTAAGAGCAACGTTGTTAAAGCTACACAAAGGAGAACAAACAGACTGAGTTTAATTTCATTATACCAACTTCAGTCTGAAGCACTTGTGCTTATGACTTAAATGAAGGAAGAGTACACACAGTGCTTTCACACATCTCTCTTAAGTTCAGCTTTAAATGTGACAGATTATTCCAGTAAGTATGTTGTCATAGTTACAGCTGTCTCCCTCTGGGCTATTCGAGTGTCTGTGTGCGGCTTCTGCCAACTGACCCTCATGCAGATCGGTTCCACGCTTTGTTCAGCAGTCACTGCATGTTACTTTTCTTTTCTTGACTCACCAGCCCTCTCTGTGGATTTGCAAACGCTGCTTGGCCTCTGAATGTGTTTTGTGTTTTGCATGCTAAACCAACCCCAAGTACAAAAGCTGTGTATTTGTATTTGTATTTGTGTCATACAGGTTTGCGAGTGCATGCATTTTTCATTTCAGGAATGCTGGTTTTTCTAAGACGGAGTAATCTGAGAATAAAAACAACTGATGGGTGTGACAGCTAAAATGTCTACCGTAATTATGTTGTGTAAGAAACGCACCTTGGACTGCCCCGTCTCGACAAACAGCAGATTTTGCTTCAGATTCCTAGACACACCCACTCTACTCACAACACTTGTTCCTCAGATCAGAGCTTTCTGTAAATGAGTAGCTGATTGTCTGTTTAGAAAAAGAAATGTTCACTGTGTGCCTAGAAGAAAATGTTGATGCTTGCAACCCCCTCCCTCTCTCCTTCCAGTTTGTACAAGACAGCTTCAAGTGTATCATCACGCAAACACAGATAATCCTTGCAGTCTTCTTCACTGCACATTCACTTGCTCTGGCTTTCCGCCTGCCTCGCTCTCCCTCTCTTTCTCTGTCTCAAACATGTACGATTTCACACACATTGTGGTGAGTGTAACCTGGGCTCCCCTGTCTGTGTTGACAGGTGATTGATGAGTCACTGGATGTTAAAGAAGTGGTTTACAGTGCAGAGAGAGTCAGCGTTATGCATGATGATGAGCTGGTGAGTATAGCAGCCCTCTCCACAGGGCTCTTTGGGGAACTAGTTACCAGTAGTGGGGAGAAGGTAAAAGAAGGAGGGAGTGTGGGAGTGTGCAAAGATGCTGCATTGGAACAGACCCCCCCCCTCATCCCTTCTCTTGATTTTATTTTAAATTTTTCTTTTCAAGCTATAAGATTTGGGTTATTTCTGCATGGGTGCATGTTTGTTGTCTGAATGCACTCGTTCAAAGATTGTAGAATGTGAAGCCACAAAAACTGAGTATTCATGTGTGAAAGTGATCAGTGATGTGACGGTCCACATATGATCAGACCAAATAAAATTCGGCAGTTTGAACACATTAGAATATGGATTTCTGGGGATGTCATGAGGTGATCACCCAGTCAGCAATTTTCTTGAATTTGAATGAGGTTGTTGACTTGCTTTTAGTTACATATTTCTGGCGGCTCCCTCTGTGATTCTCTGTTTAAAGCATCATTTAAATTTGTGTAATTTTCACTTTGCAAACAACCACCAGAGGCAGTGTAGGAGCTAACATGACTGGATGTCCAACTTTTTTTCTTCTTGGATCTTAACATCAACAAAAAGCTTATCTTGTTTGTTTATTGTCAGTCTAATTTGTCCCCTCACTTCTCCATCCTCCTGCTTGTGACCTGGAAAATGATCACTTGCACCAAGAGAAAACAAAGTTGTGCCACATATTTCATTGACATTAATTTAAAATGACAACCAATGATGTAATTTAGTAAATCCCTCTCACATCACCGTCTCTGCTTGTATCTGATGGGAAGAACTCAACACAAATGTAGGAGTTGAGTGAATTGAATGTGTGCAAACTAGGAAATTGCATATGTGAAGTTCTGCATGGTCTTAGTTTGCTGGTTTGGTCCTTAAAATGTGTTGTGGACCAACAGGTCCAGGTGAGTATTTAAACAGTTATATTAACAGTGGAGCCATTTGCTTTCTTGAGCATGAGATTAAAAAGAAGGTATATTCTCAGCCTATTAACTGTTGCTGCCTAAACTCACAGCTCAAAGCTGCATTTTCTCTGGGCCAAAAGTGGCCCATATCATTGCTTGCATGGAATACAACATATGCAGTAAACCAATATAGACCTAGCTCACAACTTTGGGCCATGTGCTTATATAACACTTGCCAATGCTGACCTAAAGTTGCCCAGATTAGATCAGAATGGGTCTACTTTGGTGGGTACAAGTGTTTACCTCTGTAAAGGGAAGGCCACAACTACCATTGATTACTGTCAACATGAAGCACTTTGCAGGCATTAGTAATATTTAGGTGAAAGTTAACTCCCACATTAATACCAGCACCTGGTTTCCTAGCAGAACCCTGCAGTCGCCTGTGCCACTCCCTTCATCTGTCAGTGGTTTCGTTATTGTGGCAGATTGGCATGCAACACACAACCTTCCACCAAGACACGGTGCATGAATGTGTACTCGCTGAATAATGCCATAATGCAGGTCCTCTGCCGAAGCTTCTGCAGTCGATTTATTTACCCACTTAAAAGCAGTTTGAAGAAATTTTGAGCGGTAAAAACTATTTTTCTACATCACTGATGAACAAATCAAAACCTAGGTAATGTGCAGTGCAGAATCGCATTTGAGCCACGAAACAGTTATTTTTTTCCTTACAAATAAACTAGAGTCTTTGGATTTAAGTATAAATTCATGTATGAGTCTGGTACCTCTCCATTATTACTACTGATCTTAAGTACACAGCTTCCAACAAGAACTATTGTATCGATCTCGCTGCATCGATTGGAGGAAGTAGAGGCTTGTTTCTTTAAAAAATATATCACTAATTAACTGTAATCATTCTGAATAAATCTGTGTCCAGTTGCAAGTAAACACTGGTAGCATTGAATCGTAGCATTAGTGTATGGTTGGCTCTCTACACAGCTTATGTGCACACATAGCAACAAAAACAGAAAAATTATTTCCTAAACTGCAAAATATAATTGCAAAATGTGGTTCATGACTGGTCATAATAGAAGTTAATATTATGAAAACGAGTGAGAATGAGGGGATTTTCTCTAAACTGGATGGTAATGTCTTTAGAAATTGTTCATCAGAGAAAACAAGTCGCTCACAGCCAAAGAACTTTCTTGAATTTGTTTTCTTTGTTTCATTAATGAGATGTTTGCATGTTTCTCCATCTCACTGCCGTCTGTCTCTCCCCTCTCGCTCGTCTCTGACTGTTAGGAGTCTTACCGCCCTCTGGGAGAGGACTTCAGCTTCGGCAGCAGTGCACTGATTGGCCTGCTGGTGATCACGGTGGCCATAGCAACTGTGATTGTGATCAGCCTGGTGCTCTTGAGGAAAAGGCAATATGGAACCATCAGCCACGGCATCGTGGAGGTAAAAGCCACCTGCAAAGCAGAGCACACTTTGAAAACTGAGCAGAGAGCAAAACCACACACAGAACCATGCCCTCAGTGAACTGCTGCTCGTTGTTTTCCAAGTGTCACAGCTATATTAGATTATTGGCTTTTATGGAAATAAAGCAGGAGTAGATGCCAGGAAAATTAGATTTTTGCCCATACAGCATTTTTACATTTAGCACACACAGCATGTTCTGCCCTGTTTAGAGGAGCACGCAAGTAGTGCGTCATGTTTATATGTGTTGTGTCTGACTTGCAGGTTGACCCCATGCTGACCCCAGAGGAGCGGCACCTCAGCAAGATGCAGAACCACGGTTATGAAAACCCCACCTACAAATACCTGGAGCAGATGCAGATCTAACTAGAATCTTCAGGGCGTGCGCTGTAGAGTCTGACAGAGGATGGCAACGAGGGGGAACATACTACTGACCAATAACACATGATGCTATTGTTAAAATCATTTTGCATACATCCAAACTCCTTTTACATGGTTTGTTCAAAACAATCCTTAAGTAATTCTACTACTTCTACTACTGTTACTATTGTACTATAGAGCTCTTTTATGATCATGTTTCTTTCGAACACGTGATGCATCTGCCAGTTTGCATAATGAAAAATGTGATTCTGCAGATTTCTCTGTAATTATCAGTATGGATCAAGATGTATAACATTTTTTTCAGACATTTTTTTTATCATTAGGTGAGAAGCAAATCAGGCTAATGTTTCTAAGTAGCTGTTGTGGAACCGGCACTATGCTTCTGTTTTCCATCATGCAAGTGTCATTCATGCAGTTTCTAATGGGTTTCTTAAAACAAATTGGTGTTTTAATTTGTTCTTTTTAATCTTGATAGATTGCTTGTATATGAAGGTTCTTTGTACCAATTAAAATGTTTAGTAAAACAACAAATAAGAAAAAATGAAATCATTAATTATTTACTTTCTTTTCTTTGATATAATAGAAGACAAAAATATACATGCAAT
>JBAMHW010000009.1:8756007-8766717 GCA_037177495.1 Rhadinocentrus ornatus | reverse complement strand
GTTTTTATTCCACCTTTTTTCCCAGGGCAGAAGTTTTGAGTCAGTTGAGGGTTTTTCACTAGGTGATAATGAGTGTTTGTAGGTGTTGGTGAAGATGTGCACAGGCCCCCAGCTCAAACATCTCTCAAAATGTCCTTACTGAAGTGAATGTGATCATATTTGCCCTCTTACACACAAACAACCTTTTATCAGTAGGGAAATTGTACAAATGAGTAGATTACAGTGTGTTACGTAGTTGAATGTATTCTGGAAACCTTTTCCAATATTATGTAAATGACAGGTTCCCTTTTAAGGCTTTGATTTTAATGTGGTGATGCAAACAGCTTTTTTTTTTATTTGGAGGGGGAGGTTTTTAGCTTTTTGTGCACACATCCAAAGCAAAAAAAACTAAGTACCAGTAAAAACTAAATTAAGTATGATGTGATCCCACATTGCAGTGTTCAGCAGATAAAAAAGCAGGGTTGCCCTGGAGAGACAAAAGATATGCTGTACCCCCAAATTAAATGACTGAACATGATGTAATTACTAGGAACCCCAAATGGTGGATATAGTTTCCTTGAATTGTAACAAAAAAAATTTTTGGTAAGACTACTTAGTCTGTGAGACTTTAAATGAATTTTGTGCTGTGTATTTTTGGGATTTTTGTACCCTGAAAGGCTTGGGCCAGCCCTGGATCCGAGCCACCGGTGTGTTGGAGCTGGGGGGCTGTGCTGGCAGGCAGAGACACACAGAAAGAAAAGGCTTGAAGAGCTGGTTTCTGAAATGCAAAAAGCCGATTTGTGTATTTTTACAGGTAGAGAAAGACACAAGTAAATCCTAGAACCCTCTTTCGCTCTATCTTAATATTGTCTTTGTATGCCTGTTTAGTTGATGTTGCAATCATGGCTTTTTTCCCCGGAGGATTATCTGTGGTGTGGATTGTTATATGAAATTATATGATATATATTTTTAAGTTGTTTTCTTGTTTTCTATTTTTTTTTTCCTTTTCCTGTGACAGTATCTCTGTATGTGACTGTCTCACTATGCACCCAAACAGCTTCAATCTTGTAACTGCCTGCTTGATTGTGGGAGGGGACTGGTGACTAATGTAAAATGCATATTAGTGATTTTAAAAAAAAAAAGATCAGCATAAATGGCAACAGATTTAAGGTTACAATGGGGATACACATCAATAAACTCACAACTTACAAATGAATGTGTCAGGGTTTATTTTTTGAGGAATGGATGGTTGGCCCTGCGTTGGACTGGCGACCTGTCCAGGGTGTACCCTGCCTCTAGCCTAGTAATTGCTGGAATAGTCTCCAGTTTCACCCCGAACCTGAATTGGACTAACCGGTCTAGAAAATTAAATGGATAGATAAAATGCAGAGTAGGAGTAACTTTTGTTATTTTCATTATCAATTTATTTGCAAAATAGTTTAAATATTGTCATGAAAGTAAGAAATTAGTGAAGCACTTAATGTAAACATGCATAAATAGAATTTAAAAAAAACTGAGCTCTCTAATTTGGTTTGCACCTTCATTCTTTAACACAACCTAAACCCTAAGACAAGCTTGTCCATTCCTTGAGTAGTCTTCATGGAATGTTCTCCAGGATCCTTGAAAGATTTTCCAATGCTCTTTTTAGATATTGCCTCAAGGCTCTGGGGATGATTCTTCACTCAGACCTGTTGCCACTGATTTCAGTCCAGTTCTTGTGACATTTGGCATAGCTCGGCTTTATATTATTATAATAATTTATTTTATTTTTTTTTATGTTTCCCTCCATGGCTGCTTGACAGCTAGCCTTCCATCATCAATTCCATCACTTTCAAATACTATTCCTCTAATAGTTTTTTATGCCCGATACTTCTTTTCATCCTCTTCTTTGCCAGTTCCTTCCTCTTTTATGAGGACACACAGCACACCGTGCTTATGCCAAGTTTTCAAATAAGAGTTTTTTGGGAAACAAAAAATCTTGAAATCTTGGAAATGGGACTGAACTGAAAATGAGTGACCAAAAGCAGTCAAATGTTCAAAAAGAAGAAGTTCAGAAAAACCTGGAGAACCATTGCTCAAGACCACTCAAATCAAGTCTGTTTCTTGGAAGCAAAATTAAAGAAACGAGAAGCAACTCTGGACTTTTGCAGAGTATTTACAGAAACTGAGGAGAAAAGCATTAGAGGATCACAGTCTGGGTTCTACGGTGGTATAGTGGTCATGCCTCACATTAACAGTTCCAAGTTAGAATCACAGCTGGAGCCTCCCCCTGTGAGGAGTTGCATGTTCTCCCGTTTGTTTTTTGGGGGGTGTTTTAGATATTAAGACTTCAACCCACCCTTTGAAGGTAAAGGGGATTCCAAGCTACGGCACTGCTAAAAGTTTTCATATTTTATGCTTAAAGAAAAGTGCAAGTGAAATACTGTATTAAAGACTGGAGTCTGTAAAGTGTAAAGTGTATTGAAGCAAGTATGTAGATAAAATAAAAGGATGAAGCCCACTTAAAGGTCTGAAAGTAAAACTTTTCAGCACTGCCTATGTTGTGCTGTTTTCTTTTTTCTTTTCTTTTTTTTTATCACATCAGAGAATTATCACTCACATTGATGGAAAATCAAGTTTTTAATAATTTTTTGGACATTCCAGAATTGGAGGACATTTTATGTCCCACCTGTAAAATTTTAAGTAATCTGTACACAAAACACATGCACTGCTTGTGTAAATTGCACTTGTCTTGAGAAAAAATATAAATATAGTTGTTGGAAAATATGTTCTAAATGATTTTTCAAACTATCATATGGATCTCAAGCACCCCCTAAAACAGCATTTTTCTTTTGTCCTTACTTCTAAATAACAAACTCACATGTCAAACATTGGAATAAGTCTTTAATGCAATTTTTTTGGATGATCTGGTCTAAGTGTTTCTCTTTTATGATTGAAACATTTAAATTTAATAATCAGCATATCTTAAATAATAGTAATAATGTGCTGAAGTTCTGTCCTACAACGTATGCAACCCTGTTAACAAAACCTATTTAGTATGACAGAAGAAGAAGAAGAACAGAGAGTCACGTGTCACAGAAGAAACTATTCAAGATTTATGCTAACAGTATGGACACACAGTTCAGGTTTCTCTTTCAATTTTTCATATTTTCCCAATCATTGCAGCATACTGTAAAATGAACACAAATTATTTACATTTTTCTTTTATTATTTAATATAACTAAATCTGTCCTCAATGTTAACAGTAACATTACATTTATATTTTCCTGAATAAAAAGCTTACATTTGCATTGATTTTCAACCCTGTTACTTTAATTACAGGGTTGCATCTGATTTAGTTCACTCATAAGGGGGAAATCCATGGTCTAAATTAAGATTATATGTGTGTATAATTTAGCATAACATTCTTGTTGCTCTTCACTACTGAAATCTTCAAAAAGAGGTTTACAAGAGGAACCTGGGATAGCCATGGCAAAAAAAATACATATGGACGAATGCAATTTTTGTTTGTTTATAATACTGTTCTCAAAAATACATTAAAAAAAAAACACTTCACTTTTCATTTTCAAATGTTTCTATGCCCAAATTGTCCTTTAATTCTGGAATGACCCTTTAAACTCGTAGGTATCCAAAGGTAACATCCTATCGCATATGAAAATAGAAAGACTGACTCATTTCCCTGGCTGATGTGTGTATGTGGGGGAAGACCTCGTTTTCTCAAACTGAAACCGATCACTGATGTCTCACTGTGAATGTGTAAAAAAGGAACATGAAACAGATGAAATGAGTCATCAGCAACACGAAAGTGGTCATCTAACTGATACTAAAAATAGTTTGCCTTAAATGAAACCTTCGTTAAGATTATTAAATCCATTGAGAAATATAAAAGCTTTTATTTCCTGTTTCTTTGTTTATTTGTTTATTTGTTTTAAACTGTGACCAGTCTGTCTTTATTGTCTTTATTGGCCTGACTTCATTGTGAAGCATCACAAAAACATAAAGGCTTGGTATTGCTGTGATTATAAAAAGTTTATTATTTAATACATTTTTCTAAGCTGATTTCCAGCTGTAGCAGGTAAACAGGAAGTCTCTACAGGTGTACGTAGGCCGGAGACACGCCCGCAGAAACCTGCGGGATCCGGAAGAAAGTTCCTTTCTTTGCGTAACGCAAACCGACACATTCAGATCGCAGGTGGATAAAGTCAAGATCTCGGCCGGAAAATACTCGTTTTTAAATATAACTTTAACTCTCTGCTGAATTGATTAAAGTCGACTTTCCTCTGTTGGTTGCTAGGCCTGCAGGTTCACCTCGGATATAAACATACCGTTGGCACCTGCAACTAAAACGCTAAATCTTTAGCGAGAGAAGGAACAGTGGATAGAGGTGTGGTACTTTTTCTCTTTTGGGCCTTTTCTTTTTCATTTTCTGTGTAACTGCCAACTCCTGGATTGACCCTTGATGGACTACATGGAGACTGGACCGAAATACAACATAAGGAGGGTAAGAGGCCATGGGTGGGTGGACTGATTCCTCTTCCACCTGTTTGCGTGTTGATCAGAGACTTGTTACAATGTTAAACCCCCGCAAACCTGTGAAGCATGAAAGTCGCCTGTGTTTTCACTATACATTCAGAAAACACTTAACAAAATCATGGTTACTTCAGGATCAGTGGTTTATCCAGAGTTTTAAAAAAATGCTAAAGAATGAGAGAAACTCAGAAGGTTGTCCTATAAGTTCAATTTGGCCATTTGTGAAAACATATATAATCTTTTAATTAATCTATTCTGATGTTTTCAGTCCTCAGGTTTCATCATTCTTAATCAAAGAAAGTCCATAATCTTCCTCTAGATGGGGATTAATTCACACATTTGAGCTTGCAGGATCCATTACCCTGGTCATAGCTTTAAGAATGAGTGGAGCAGCAGTTCTTCAGAAAGCAAATATCTTGGTGAAAAACAAATCCCAAGCAGCTACTGGTAGAGCTGCTAACTGAATTTCCTAGAACTACCTTGTAGAGACTTGTCCTCAGTCGACTAGCGAACCATTGAAGTTATGTGATATTATCACAGCACTGTGGTCAATGCAAAAAAAATGGCTTTAATGGATCCCCATAGGAGTACTTCCCATTAAAGTTCCCTTTTAGGAATATTATGATTTTTACAGTTTGTGCATAAATCTTTTATTTTATTTTATATTGTTTAGTTTAGACTGCACAATTAAAATTATAAAGAATAAATTCTGATTTTAAAAATGATTTGTTGCAAAGAAATCTTGATTCTGTTAGTAAAGATATTAAATTTCTTATGTTAATTGCAAGATTGGAGAACTTATGCGCTTCAGTCTGTGAAGTAAGCCATAAAATTATGATTTAACCTTTACGAATATGAAACTCTAGGTATAGACATTCGAGTTGAGTCCTCGAAAGAGAACATTGTTGTTGTTCAGTGTGAGTATCAGGTTTAAACAGAAAGACAGCGCTCCCCTCAGTTTATAAAACAGGAAAGTGTTTACAGTTTAGTTTTCCAATGATGGTGAGTCTCAGTAAACACATTTTTACTGTAAAACTGACGGGTGTGATGTCTAAGTTGATTTAATTTTAATGTTTATTGAAGCATCCCAAACTGTTAGCGATGTGTTCAGTGCACTGTAAAGCAGTGGAGGTTTGGAGTTTCGTACAGTGCTACAGTAAACACTCAGGAACTTTTTGTCTTGGTTCTTTGCTCCCAGCAGGTTTGACAGGATTTTACTACGTGAAACCTTTGTACTCCCTCCACCCTTCTGTCCTTAACCTCTTAAGGCAATCTCGGAGCTGTGACTCATGCATAAAGTTTTTTCCTAACCACTGAAACTGTCCTTTCTTTTCTTTTTTTATGTTGAGATTTTACATGAAAAACTATTTAACTTCACTGAAAAGTAATTTGTTTTGTCATGTTTCAGAACAATATCACACACTGCAATAAGACCTTGGGGCATTACTTAAATGGAGAGTTTACTGTTTTCAGTTGATCACCTCAGCTCAGAGGAAGGGGAAAAAAGCTATTTTATCTTTTCTCTATAAAAAAAAATAAAACAACAGATGTCACCAGAAGAAAATCGTCACCCTCCATAGTTAGAACGAAAATTTCAAGGCAGTTATTAAAAATTATCCTGTTTTTATAAATGGTTCTTTCTTTCATCTGCTGAATTGTCTCTCCTCCAGGAAAATGAGTGGGAAATGTCCGAGCATTTCCTGCAGGCACCCGATAACAAAAAGCTCGAGAAGAAGAAGACTCCAAAGAAAACTGGTGTTGTTATCGGTGTGGTGATATTTGCTGCTGTCGTTGCACTGATGATTGGACTGCTGGTCTGGCATTTTTACTGTAAGAAAATCTTCATCATCACGTGAATGTTTGTTCCGAGTTATACATGTAGATACTCCAATAAGATACCCATATAAACAGAAGGTAAATGTGTTTGTATACATTTATTTGCATATGTATATATTTTTTTAGATATGTGTGTATGTATGGATGTGGAACGTAGTAGTGGAAGCCAAATTTATGATTTTTCTTCTGAATTTAAAAATAGGTAGGATTAAATAAGTTAGACTTCTTCCTACTCCTTTTTGCACATGATGAATACAGACTATTTCTCGTGAAACACAATTTACTATTGCTCACATCATTCATTCATTCATTCATTCATTCATTCAAATTACAAAAGATGCAAAACTGTAGATATCTTTATATGCTTGTTGATAAATTTATGTTAAAATAATTTAGCAGGACATCGTTTCCACCACTTTTTTGGAATTTTTTGCATCTTTTGTAAAGTTTTTTAGTGCGGGTGAAAAATCAGTGTTCTAAGAAAATACTTTATCTTATAGATGTTTTTCTCATTGAAATTTGCAGCCTCGTCTTCTTCAAAGGTGCAGTGTGTAGCAAAATCAAAGGTCAATTACAAAAAAATATAATATATAATTAAAAATGGATTTCTATTGGTATCTAATTACATAAGTAAAGTAACTTTTATGATTTTGATCTCTTAGAATGAACCATTTTTACCTGCTTGCTATGGATCCACAAACGTGGCTGCCATATTTGTGCCACCATTTTTACTACGGTGTCTTTGAATGGACAAACAGCTGAGTGTGAAGTTAGAACCCTCTGAGCTTTAAAACTACAGAACCGCTCCAATCCCGTTTGGGATTATTAACGCACATAGAAGAAGACGGTACACAATTTTAAAGTAGGTACCTTTAGTGCAGTCATTGCTGCACCTGAGGCCACTGGATCCACTCGCAGATGAAAACATGTTTTTGTCTGGAAGAAGTTTGGCCACTGATGGCAACAATCCATTTAGTACTATGGTTGGTATTTGAATTCATTGCCATGTCCACCTTTACCACTAAATACCAGAAGATTTTATACACTGCACCTTTGAGTTCCTTCAGATAAACTATAAGAGCATAGGCAGATGTGCTTTTGATATATAATCAAATATAACCCCTAAAAGAGGCATTAAAAGTTCAGTTTAGAAACTTTGCAGCTCAAAGAGACAAGAAAATATAGCAACATAAAGGTGCTAACACAGCTGAATGTTCTTAAGTCCGTAAGGATGTGCGGGTGAAGAGGATGTACACCGGCTCAATGCGGATCACCAACCAGGTGTTTGACAACGCCTACGAGAACTCCAACAGTTCTCAGTTCAAGGCACTAGGCAAGCAGGTGGTCCAACAGGTGAGACTTCTTCTGCCTGATTATCATGGTATTGTCTTATTTCAAGCAGCGCCGTTCATGTTCGGTTCTGATTTTGCCGTAATCTGTTTCAGCTTAAAGCCATCTATTCCACAAGTCCGCAGCTGCGAAAATATTATGTGGGGTCTACAGTACAGGCTTTCAGGTATGATAGAGAGATGCTGTCCACTCCTGTTTGTCATGTAGACATTGATGTTCAAATCTGTAAAAGCTTCTATTATTATTTTGTTTACACATCATTGGTTCCAGTGAAGGGAGCGTTATTGCCTACTACCTGTCAGAGTTCAACATCCCTGCCGGTCAAGAGAAAGCTGTGGACAATTCTATAGCTTCATTAGATCAACTAGTTAAAACTGGACAGAGAACAATATCAAGAAACTCTGACACCCTGGTTCTTGCAGACGTTGTGTCCTCAGGTAGGGGCCACTTTGCAGTTTTGATTATTGCAAAAATCTACCTGTGTGGTTGTTTTCCCCAAGTTTTCTTGACAATATCTTTGCATTTCTGTTTTAATTCACAGCTCTTGATACCCGCTTAGCTTCATCATCTTTCAGCAGTAAGTTTGCTCCAGTAAATCATCAACATGCTTAGCTTGAATTCTTCATATCAGCAGAATAACATCAGGATTGGTTGGTAAACATTTTCCAAAGTGAATTTCTCTAAATATTGTTTTAATCTTAGGAGTCATGAAGTTCTCAGATCATGTAAAGACCAATTACATTGGCAAGATCAGGTCCGATGGCTTTCCCAGCAGTCCGTATCCCCCCAACACCTTCATGCAGTGGGAGCTGCGAGGAGACCCCAACCACATCCTCAAGCTTGAGTTTGATAGCGTGCATCTGGAAAAGGACTCCAAGAAGGACTTTATCAAAATCTATGACTCCCTGGTCACCATTGAGAGCCGAGTTATAGGAGAGTGAGTTAATCTTTTTGTCTTACTAGCTGCTAGCTGATAAATAACTTACCTGCTCATTCGTAATTTCATTATGGTGACTAACTGCTCACTTCTAGGCTTAGATGGAATAGAGTAAGGTTTCTTTTCTTTTCCTGTGAGGAAGGCCCTCTGCTGGTTGGACACTGTCACATAAATGTGAAACGTTAACTGGATTAAGACCAATGTTTAAATAAAAGCACTTTAATCAAATTTAATCACCTCCGTTAACTGAAATCTATTAATAAAATCAAAATTAATTGCCAGAAAAATCCCTAAATTAGCAGATACACAGAGTTAACGGTTAAAACTTCTTTCTGCAGATTGCACGGATATTATTCTCCCAGTGTGCCGCTGACATTTCTGTCTTCTGGTAATGTCATGCTGGTGACGATGGCCACAGATGAAGAAAGGAACTATCCTGGTTTTCAAGCTCAAGTGTCACAAATCAGACTTGGAAGTAAAGGTAAAGGCATAGGTGAGAGATGATGTAAACTTTATCTGTTTTAAAATAAATGTTTAATGTCAATCAAAAAATTTTCTACAGAACTTGCCTGCGGCAGCCAGCTGTCGGGCACAAAAGGCAATTTCTCATCTCCAAACTTCCCAAACTATTATCCTCCAGATACAACATGTCACTGGTTGATCAAGGTGAGATAAGATAAGATCCTTTATTGATCACACAGTGGGGATATTTCACTGTGAGGCATCAGTGCATTATCCAGGCATGTGCCTTTTATTCTGCTATGTCATACAGATAAATATTTTCTTTGTATAAGGTCCCCAATAACAAAGTGGTGAAAGTGACCTTTAAAAAGTTCCTTTTGGCTGCTCCTGGGCAAGAAAACAAAAACAACTGTCAGAATGACTATGTGGAGCTAAACGGGATTAAGTGAGTTGAGTGTTTGCATATTTAAAGAGAAAAAAACGCAGATATGGATCACATAAGCAAGCAGGTGCACTTGTATGTCTCATCCTCAGACTGTGTGGAGAACACCCTGATGGAGCGCTGACTGAAACCAGCCAAACCAGCGAAATGACTGTGACGTTTATTTCTGATCGATCCTATGTGGACAGAGGTTTCCAGGCAGAGTTTGAAGCCATTGACCTGAACGACCGTAAGTCATTCAGTTTGTTTGTTTTAGATTGTTGGTCACAGTTGAAGAGGTGTTTCTCATGTTCACTGTGTCGTCCTCAGCTTGTCCAAAACAATTTCTGTGCCAAAACGAGCGCTGCATCAAGTCTGTACTCAAATGTGACGGCTGGAATGATTGTGGAGACATGAGTGATGAAGTGAACTGCAGTAAGTGCTGTTTACTCAAGCAATATTCAGACTGTTATTCTGAGGCAAAGATAGCCTTTCCAGACACTTGTGGATCACCAGTGTCACCACACTAGTTTGAAGTAAATTTAAAATTTAATTTAATTTAAAACTAACTAGTCATCCTTTTAAAATATTGACATTTGGCTGCACTTTTCTAGAAGACATTTTGGATCCTTTTGAGTTGCAAATATTTCCGCTTGGTTATCCAGATTATTTGTGTAAAGATGTTTTATTTCTCACGTCTCTCTAATGTGACCACAGATAGCACAGCTGTGTATGTTAGAGGGAGGAACACAATAATGTCCTTTGTTAGTTTCTACCCTCTGGCCAGCCCATCTAGCTAATGTCCGCCACTGCTGTAATTATTGTTTTAAATTCCTCTATATTTTATTAGAACTCAGTTATGTAAAAAAAAATTTCTGCTGGTTTTCTCTTTCAGATTGCACTTCAAATAGTATCAGCTGTAAAAATGGACTGTGTAAGCCCATGTTCTGGAAATGTGATGGCGTAAATGACTGTGGAGATAACACAGATGAGATGAACTGTGGTAAGAACTATATGCTGAGAGGTTTATTACTGTGTATAAATATATGTGTGTATATATATATATGTATATATATATATATATATGTATATGTATATATATATGTGTATATGTATATATATATGTATATATGTATATATATATGTATATGTATATATATATATATGTATATGTATATATATATATATGTATATG
>JBAMHW010000009.1:8738977-8754163 GCA_037177495.1 Rhadinocentrus ornatus | reverse complement strand
AAAAAAATACACATAACATTACAAATAAGACATAAGATAATGACACAAAAAGAAATAAAGAAACCAGTTATGTTTGTTGTGAGAACAATTTTAATTGTCCAAGAAACATGATTTTAACTGTTTAGTAAACAGTCTGAGGGTGGGAAATGAACTATAACATTTAACATGCTAACTGTGGCCTGGAGAGTCTGAGATGTAGCTCCAGGGTTTGTTGCTGTTTCATTGCATGATCTCACCTTGCTGAGACATCCACTCTCAGGAAGATTGACAACTGTCTGGAATGTTTTCCACTCGTTTCCCTCTGCAGAATGATGGAATCTAAACAGTTAGCCCTTACTAGCTTGATGAGCAGTAACAGTATTTTTTTCTAAGACCATTGCTGATGTCTTTCCTCCTTGGCAATGTGTTGGCACACACCTGAATGCTGCAGAGGAGCAAACTGACAAAACCGCTGCTTTGACAGGAGCACACGTTAATTATAATCAATTAATCAGTGCATTGATCAGCAGCACCTGGCTGCTTCTGACCTACTTATACTTGTGGAAGCAAAAAAGGGTGTTTTTTGCATTGTTCCACATTGTGAGAATCCGTACAGGTTGTGTATAATTGATTGTTTTTCTCATCTTCTCTAATTAGTCGTTGACGTACCCTGCACTGATGTTACCTATAGATGTAAAAATGATAATTGCCTCTCCAAAGTCAACCCGGAGTGTGACGGGACGAGCGACTGCACAGATGGATCTGATGAGGAGAACTGCGGTATGTCACACTCAAGACTCAGGTTTTAAAAGTCTTCACTAGTTTCATGTACATTGTTGAGCTTGTTTGACCAAATAGCCATCAACTTCAACAGATTTTATGTCAAGATGCTCAACAGATCCTCCTGTTACTGACTTTTTAATTTGCAGATTGTGGGACACGCATGTTTAAATCCACACGTATTGTGGGGGGACAGGACGCAGATGAAGGAGAGTTTCCGTGGCAGGTCAGCCTCCATGTCAAAGGCTACGGTCATGTGTGCGGAGCATCTATCATCAGCCCTAAATGGCTGGTCACTGCTGCCCACTGTGTCCAAGATGACGGCAAGACAAGGTAGAGTCTCACTTCATCCATTTTTTTTTGTTTGTTTTTGCTGGCCACTGCAGTTCATTTTCCGCATTATGTGACCAAGGCATAACTCATAATAAAAGCTCAGCTAAAAGAGAAGTGAGAATAGTTTTTCATTTTTTGCAACTTAATTGGATGCTGAAGGGATTCTGTCAGTTTGTAGAGAATAAACATGATTCAGGGATAGTGGTTCATTTTTATTGTTTTTATGCCCTTTGTGGAGGGTATCAAGTTAAAAAACTCAGGGCCAAGCAGGTGGATTATTTTAAGAGTGGAGTGATGCACAACTCCACTCCACCCCTTCCCTAATCAAAGAAAAGTTTAAATTAAAGTTAAATATATTTTATTATAAAAAGTGTTTGAAGTTATTTCCCATAATATTGTTTTTTAAGGGAAATTAAAAACTTCAGTGAAGCTGATAAAATATTTTTAAAATCCTCAAGTATTTTTAACCTCTTAGAGTTCTGGTTTAGCTTGTTTCTTAGATTTTTTTCTAGCTATTTTGGGTTAGGAGGAACCAGTAAATATGAAGTGACTGATATGAACAAGTCCTGCCAATAGCTAGAAAGGGCTGGACGAAGGACAGCACAGAGGCCTTGAGCGAGAGTAAGGGAGGCCAGATCTAGCACACCAGACAGGACCCCAGGTGCAGGCTTTGCAGAGAGGCCCTGACACAATCCAGCACTTAACAGCAGGATAAGAGATACTGGCGAGAAAATAACACATATAATGTCACAACCGAGTAGCCGGCATAGTGTGCAGCATCATCTGTACAGAATATGGACTGGGAACCCCAAAGTCAAAATCAGAGCTGCCGCTTGCCAACAGGCAAACCCGGCAAATGCTTGAGGCCCTGACACTGTTACGTGACAATGTGAAGAGTTTGCAATGACAGTGGTCGACCAGCACAGAACTCCCTAAAGGGACCCCGTCTACACCTCTGTCTTGCCACGAGTAAACAAACAGGATAGAGCAGGTTTATAAAAAATTAGAAGTTTTCTATGTGGCAGTTACAACAGAAAGATTTTAAAAAATCTAATTTGGCTCAGAGCAGCTCAGTCTGTCCTCCTGATGCCTACCTGGATGTCCCAAGGCTGAAAATAAAGAGCTTGGATAATATCAAATTGAAGCTGTCTACTTCAGCTTAATGTCAAGCTAAGAATGTTAAATTATAGAATTCATAGGCAAGATGTTTGATATTTACTACTAAAGTGCATGAATGAAAGTGTTTGTTTTATTTTCCATGTCCAGTAAGATTTATGCTTCTGAAAACTACTTACACGTGAGCTTTCTTACCTGTAAATTTAATCCTAAAGGTTCATAATGCAGGTTTCAGCACATTGTTTAATCTCCTGTATTGGAACTAAATTCAATTATATTGCCCCTGTTTTAATTAAATGAAAATAGTAAATAATGAAGTAGAAGTCAGTAGAAGAAGTGGAAGTTGTCAAAGAACATTTAAAAGTTGGAGTTAAAGAATTTAATGCTGTAACAACAACGCCTTAAAATATAAATTAACATGTTATTGTCATTGTTATACAATATAGTAAAATGGCAATGAAAGCTGGTCAAAATGGGAAACATTTTCCATGGGAATGAAAAATGACTGAGGTAAGGTCCTGTGGGATCCCCAGCTATAGGCTTGCAAAATTATAATTGCCAACCAACTGGACTCTAAGCAGAGAAAAGCTGCTGTGGTTGATGGAACCATCCCAAATTACGAGAAAACAGGAAAAGGCAACATGAGAAATTGGCAAAATACAAATGGCACAAAAGAAAAAAAAACAAAAAAAACAGCATGCCAAATAAAGACGCCAACCCTTTGCAACCCAACTGAGGAGGTACACAAGATAAAGATCAGGCAAATAAACCAGCGATTTACTGAACCAGCCACAGTGTCAGGATACTGTAAAATCAGCTGTAACTGTAAGATTCTATTTAGAGATTCTCAGGAATTAAGAATAAACCCAATTTCTTATATGTGTGTCCTCAGTTTCTCAAAGCCTGGCACTTGGGAGGCTTACCTCGGTCTACACACCCAGCAGCAGATTGCATCTCAGGGCATGAAGAGGAGCCTGAAGCAGATCATACCCCACCCTTATTATAATTCGTACACGTTTGACAATGACATCGCCCTGATGGAGCTGGACAGCCCTGTCGCATACTCAGACCGCATCAAACCCATCTGTTTGCCAGTCGCATCGCATGACTTTCCAGTCGGTGAGTCAGTGTGGATCACAGGCTGGGGAGCCACACGAGAAGGAGGTGAGTATGCACAAATAAAATGACTAAAACATTTCAAGATTCAAAGTGTTCATTCATTCGCCCAGTAAGGAAACAACTTCTGCTGATAATAAAAAATATATATATATTTTTTCACAATCCCTTTGCATTCTGTAAGTCCCAACATGTTGATGTAGTATTAAAAGCAAAAAGTCAGTGTGATGGTGACCTTCACTGTGTTTGTGATTCAGGATATGCTGCAAAAGTCCTCCAAAAGGCTCAGGTCCGAATCATAAACCACTCGGTGTGTGACACATTAATGGGAGGGGTACTCACATCCCGGATGTTGTGTGCTGGAGTGCTGACAGGAGGAGTGGACGCTTGTCAGGTGATGATCCTTTCTATTTCTTTTTCTTCATCTAGAATCATGTGGTCAGATTCAAGTTGAGATTCAGCCACAATAACCAAATGTATATTTAGAAAAAAAAGCGGAACTTTGAAGTTGTGGAACCCAGAAGGGGAATTACTTCACTCTGAGGCTGTTTGGCAACATGACAACCTGACTGATGATAATTGTAACTGTGATGTTTTTTAAGTTTATGGAAACATAAATAATATTTTATCCGACTTTAAAGAAGTTTAATTTTGTTTATTGTTTGTCACTGGGTCACTAAGCAAAAATCCGAAGTTGTTTTTTTTAGTAGAAAAAAAATTATAAAATATGTTTTTAGTAGTAAATTGTGGGGTTTTTCTTTAAAGCCTAACTGATAACACAGCCATGAAAGAAAAAAACTTCAAAAATGGGTCATGTAACACCTCAATGCTAACAAACGCACTGTAATTGTATATCTTTGTGTATCTGTGTGTATTAGGGAGACTCTGGAGGTCCTTTGTCAAGTCCGGCAGGAAATCGCATGTTCCTGGCAGGAGTGGTTAGTTGGGGCGATGGCTGTGCTCGCAGAAACAAACCAGGCATCTACACGAGGGTCACCAAATTCCGTGGATGGATCAAAGAAAAGACAGATGTCTAAAGCCACCGCGAAATGCTCAAAGGAGATGGGGCTGTAAACTTTGACTGATGACATGCATAATAGCACAGATGGCTGCAGCAGTAAAACTCCACTGACTGTCCAGCTGATGCAGTTGCCTCATCTCCCTGTTGCAGCTGCAGTGGAGAATGCACTGATGGTCGAACAGCAACTGCTGCATATTTTAGACCTACTGTGATGGTTTTTTTGTTGTTTGTTTGTTTTTTTCTGGGTTTTTTTTTGTTTTTTTTTTTGTAGGATGGGGTTGATAAAAAATATTTTTAAATATAAGTGAATATTTTATTTTTTATCATGTTTTGATGGACATTATATTCTGCACAGAATATAGTTTTAAGGTGTGATTGTTACATGTGTACATATGAAACATACATTTTTACTGTCATGTATTATGTGCTGCCGTTCCTAGAATTTTTCACAGCTGTCTATTGTCTTTTTCTTTTTTTTTCTTTTTTTTTATATCAATTAAAAGCAAACGTGACAGTAAGCTCATTCTGTCTTACCTCCTATGGATTGGTATTTTAAATTCAGCAGAAATCCCTGAAAAAGAAGTGATTTTTCACTTGCAAAAAGCTAACACAAGCGCTGCACTTTCCAAAGATGCAATCTGCTTTTTGTGGCAATAAAACTAATTAACAGGCTGGTAACAATCTTGTCAGTTTCATTGGTCTCAAATAAATGTAAATTTGTATTTTATGGCAGATCTCTGAGTAAAAAATTGTTTTATAACCTTCGGTGAAAGTTTTTGTTTGTGTTTTTCTTTGTTTTTCTGAATATGACATTGCTTTTGGGCCACTTGTTAATAAGCAAATATTACATATTTGAATATTAATTGAGTTTAAGTGTAGTGTTGTTCATAACTGACTGTAGAAACAGGTCAGTCTGTCAGATCATTTGAACTGTTATACTGTTTTGTCTGTTTTTCCTCTGTTGACTACAAACTACTAAGGTGCAAAAGACACAGATAAAGCCAAAAGCATCAAATTTTGGAAATCACAGCAAACACAACTGATCAGAAAGTCTTGACAGTTCATAACACTTGACACAAACCCACTTGACATACACAGCTAAATAAATTTACCTTAAATAAAAAATCATCAATACATTTTAAAAAGAGAAATTGACTTTTTTTTTTATTATGGTGATGATTTACTTAAATTACCTGTGAAACTGACAGATTTTTACCGCTAAGACGGTCTCTTGAAAATTATTTGAGGACCACAATTTTACCGGTGTTGTGTGAGATCCGCCCCCCCTCCAGCTCCGCGACCGTCCATCAGGATGTGTTCTTCTTGCTATGACTGACCAAATATGACCCAGAGGTATGAAAAAATTAAAGATTTGTTTATTAAAATGTAACAAATTAGCAATATCAATTTCGGAGTTATATTAACCCTTCTCCCTTCTAAACACGGAAACTATATCCACCAGGATGTGTTGCCAGTGACATATTTTATTTTAAAATGACGTGTAATTTATGGAGCAATAATTTTCACTTTAAAAACTGTATTCAAATAGAAAACTTTAAACCATTCTACAGTTTTTTGTGCACCACAGTATTTGTTACTGTTAGCGATATAGGTTTGTTGAGAATATAGACACCTCATTACACACTGCTGCACCCTCATCCCTTGACCAGAGCTACCACCTGCTTCAGCTGAAAAACAATAGTGAGCTGATGGTCCCACATTGCTGAAACCTAATTCGGAATTGAGAACCACCATTTCATGCTTTTTTCCTTTGTTGTCTCTGTATTTCTTAGAGTAAGGCTCTACATTGCAAATTTAACTACCCTGCAGTGTCAATTCATTTATAAAGTTTGATTGATTGATTTATACTTTTTTAAATATTTTACCATGTCTTTGTTAAAGAGCATTATAAAAATTATTTCAGCATGAAAGCAGGTATTTTAATGTGTAGCAGTGACCTGGATCATAACTACATCTCTGCTGTTTGTAACAAACCAAACCATGATCTGGTAAAAATTCGTGGAGTTGCGATGATAGTAGTTGGTAGTAGTAGTTGGGCATACACCTTAGAAATGAATGCATTGGAGGCTCATGGGACACCCATCCAAGATGACCGCCGCGTCGATCGTCAGCTCCAATAGGCAACGTCAGTCTACGAGGTGTCTATGGTGTAGCATTATACTGATTTGTGCCTCACATATTAGGCTTTTAGAGGGGCCGCATGATGAGCCCTCCCATATACTCTCTTTTCTAATCTTTATTATATATTTTTTACACATCTATTTATTCGTGGGCATTGTCACTATTGCTCTGTCGAGTGAAGTTGAACGTGCATGTGGGTAGGGGGCTGGTGGTGTCTCACCAAAATCTGTGACCCATCAGAATCTGTGACCTAGATCCCCCTCTTATAGTCTGGACACTTCTAACATAATATCCGATATTGTGGACAGCTGTGAGAGAATCAAAGGGGCTTCATAACAGAAGCCGGATAAGCCCAAATAAGCAACTACAAAAAAAACAAAAACAAAGCAAGCCCAAAAACCCGCAACTGACGATATTAGCAAAAGTCTTAACATGAAAAAACAGCTTAAATTCACTGACAACAGGCAGATTTAGCAGCTCTGCTGCCTTTCCAGCGCACGCGTCTTTATCCCTGGTTTGCTTCATCTAGCGGGCAGTTTACAACCGCGCTGGGAGCCTCACACACTGATTGGCACAGTGCACCACGTGGGGTGGCTTACCTCACGTGCAATTGGTCCCCATGTTTCCTGACCACTTCCGTAAAGACAGTAAAAGTTGCACGAGTTAAAATGAAAGCATCCCGTCATATTTTTATATTTTAACTCCAGGTCCATTTGGGACATGTTCTGGGTCAGAATCCGGACCGCGGTCCGTTTGTTAGTGTCCTCTGGTTTGGTGTAGACCCCGAAGTAAGACAGCTTATAATACAAACAACTTTACCGGACGGCTTTTAAGAACGGACCGGAAACAGTCCTGTCACATTACTGTTCTCACATCTCTCACTTTCCTTGTGGGTTTGTTGTTCAGGTTTTATTTAGCACCAATTAATTTATTACTGTCGTTTCGCATGATTTTGGAGTAGCTTCAGTTACAGCATTTATAACGAAGTTGAGAACGTGTGTTTGGTTTCTCTCAGATGCATAAATACTAAACGTAAGTGCTTTAAAATGGACGGAACTTCGTTAGCTGCTCTATAATATGTACACAAAGCTGCTGCGCGATTGTAAAGCTGTATATATATGTGTTTTTAGCATTTAACCTTAATCCAGTTTTCAGGTAGTGGAGGTGGGTAACTGTACTTACAGAGAATATGGACCAAGATGGTAGGAGAGACAGCCGGAGTTGGGACTGGAACAGCCCACAGTGCCGAGCCCTGCTGGACGTAATTTTTTTCCGCAAGCATGATTATATCCAGGCTGGTAGTTCCGAGCATAAGGAGTTCTGGGCTTTCTTTGATCGCTTTCAGAGATTTAAAACAAAGAGGGACATGTCTGCCTCAGGTCTTGTCCACAAAGAAGAGAGAGAGGGAAAAGACAAAAGGACTGGTACTAGTAAGGTGAATCTTGGTCTTCCTAAAGAATATGATGCTCGCTATCGGATTAATGTATCTGTGTGCACCAGGGACGTCGAGGATCACTTGGGAAAGTCAGATCACAAAAGCAGACACAGATCCTCAGGGCTAGGCACTCAGGAGATCTCTGACTGCCGCCTGGCCCTCTTGCATTTCTTGGACTTCAGCCAGAAACAGAGCTTTTATAAACTTGCCAAGCTTCGACGGGAGCAGAAGAACCTGCCCATCTTCCAGTACCGGGATCGGATAGTGGAGCTGGTCCGACTTCACCCGGTGGTTGTGGTGGCAGGGGACACGGGCTGTGGTAAATCCACACAAGTACCTCAGTATCTTCTTTCAGCTGGATTCAGTCACATTGCCTGTACTCAGCCTCGCCGTATTGCCTGCATATCTCTTGCAAAGAGAGTCAGCTTTGAGAGTCTCAATCAGTTTGGCTCAAAGGTTTGTTGTGGACGTTCATATATAGATTCTTTTTCCTGTTGAAGTGCTGGTTTTATTCTCATACAACATTGTAAAGAACATAGTAAGGCAGTTGGACTTGTGGAAAATTTAATGCTTCAGATGAATATTTCTAGGGGACAAAGGCAACCACAAAATGTTTTTCAAATTTTCAGGTAGGGTACCAGATTCGCTTTGAGACCAGCCGGACCACAGCCACAAAACTGCTCTTCCTGACAGAGGGGCTGCTGCTCCGACAGATCCAGCAAGAAAAGTCACTGACTCAGTACCAGGTGGTGATTGTGGACGAGGTCCATGAGAGACATCTCCACTGTGACTTCCTTCTTGGGGTCCTGCGTTCTCTGCTGGCTGACCGCCAAGACCTTCGTCTCATCCTCATGTCAGCCACCATCAACATCAAACTCTTCTCCAACTACTTTAATAGTGCTCCTGTGTTGCAAGTACCAGGCAGACTGTTTCCCATTCAGGTACACAGAGAACAACAGTAACCACTCATGTATCTAACATTTGTAGAATTTTCTTCAGGTGTGTTTTTTTCTACTCTGTTTCTTTAACCAGATGATTTACCAGCCCATTCCTCCTGAGGAGCAGCCGTCGCGTTCAGAGAAGCTGGATCCCAGACCGTACTTGCGTATCTTGCAGGGCATTGATCAGCGTTACCCTCCAGAGGAGCGTGGGGACCTGCTTCTCTTCCTCAGTGGTGTGGCAGAAATCTCCACCATCCAGGAGGCCTGTCAGATTTATGCCACACACACACGACGCTGGATAGTCTTACCTCTTCACAGCACGCTGTCACTTGCCCAGCAGGATAAGGCACGGTTGGCTTTGACTGGATTAGAAAAAATATAAAATGTTTGAATTTTATAACTTACTATGTTGTTCCTTAGGTGTTTGATATTGCTCCTCCTGGAGTAAGAAAGTGCATCATCTCTACCAATATTGCTGAGACCTCAGTTACAATAGATGGAGTGCGTTTCGTTGTTGACTCGGGTATGAAACTAATAGTATACTTGTCTACACCTTCAGTTCATCCTCTGCACATTTAACGTCTTAAACCTTCATTTTATATCAAGTAAATATCTCACATGTTGCCATTGTGCTGACATTTTTGGGGCAAAAATGCTGGTTTTGAATATATATTAAACAAAAATAGTAGACATGGGCAAAAATGACATTTCTTTTTAACATTCTTGTTTATAGGAAAGGTAAAAGAAATGAGTTTTGATCCAAAGGCTAAAATGCAACGTCTACAAGAGTTCTGGATCAGCCGCGCGAGCTCTGAGCAGAGGAAAGGTCGAGCCGGTCGCACAGGTCCAGGTGTGTGCTACCGCCTATACGCCGAATCAGACTACAACTCCTTTGCACCGTATCCTGTGCCTGAAATCCACAGAGTGGCTCTGGACTCACTCATTCTCCAGGTGGTAACTACAGTATATAGATCACAAAAAAATTCTTCTATTAAACTCTGTAATGAATATTCAGCTTTATTGATGATGCTTTGTTCCACAGATGAAGAGCATGAGTCTTGGCGATCCACTGTCTTTTGTCTTCATTGATCCACCTCCAACTGCCAGCATCCAGACTGCAGTTACTTATCTAAAAGAACAGGGGGCGCTAGACAGCTGCGGTGAACTGACCTCTATTGGTAGTTTGCTTGCACAGCTGCCTGTTGATGTGGTCATAGGTAAGATTATCTATACCAAACTTGTAGGTCAGTTATTTACCCATCCCATATGTATACCATCTGTTTTTCTTGTTTGTTTGTTTTTTACCTCTGTCAAGGCAGAGGTCATGTATTCTGTTTATTGTTTGTGTGTTATTTTTAATCATGTCTTTATACTTCATTCATTTTCTTTACACTTTACCACATTCATTTTTTAAATTGCTTGAATGATTCATAGGCGCGTGTTAAACAGTTAATAAAACAAACAACTCCAAAGAAAACATTTTCTAAAAATGGTCAGGTACAAAGTTTGGACTGAAAATGAGTTTTAAAAAAATCAGCCAATGTCCAATAAGAAACTTTAGAAATCCTTAAAAAATTCCTGTAGAACTATTTATGAAGACCACTGTAAAAGTTTACCGGAAAGTCTGGCAGCTTGGAAACAAAATGTTTGCCTTCTTCCAGGAAAGATGCTGGTGCTCGGGTCTGTGTTTAACTTGGTGGAGCCCGTGTTGACAATCGCAGCTGCCCTCAGTGTTCAGTCACCCTTCACGCGCAGCTCACAGCATAATCCAGACTGCGCCACTGCCCGCCAGCCCCTGCACAGCAACCAGGGAGACCCCTTTACCCTGCTCAATACCTTCAATGCCTGGGTGGAGGTCAGTAAGGGAAAACACTGTGTTATAGTGGCTGTAAATAGATGTGATGTAGTAAAAATTTGACTCAAAACAAAATTGTTAAAATATGTAAACTCAACAGGTAAAGGGAGAGAGAGGTGGTGGCTCAAGGAAGTGGTGCAGGAGGAGGGGTCTAGAGGAGCAGCGACTATATGAGATGGTCAACCTGCGCAGACAATTCAAGGCAGGCCCCCTTTCTAACTGAGTAGCTCATGCATTAAAAAGATTTATTTATTTTTAATGACAATCCCAGTTGTTTTGTAGGACTTGCTTAGGAGCCATGGCCTCCTGGAATCAGAGGACAGCGCTCCCTCTGGTGGTGACCGCGGGAAGCGCAGGGAGAGGCTAACTGAGAGGAGGAAGCTCCATCAGCTAAAGAGAGATCACGAGCAGCAGGAAGGGAGCAAACGTAAAGTCCTGAGGATGGAGGAAGGTCAGGAGGGGGAGTTCTCCTCAGGATCAGACACAGAGGCAACTGGCAAAGGCAAAAAGAAGAACAAGGAGGGACCAGAGCAGAATGTGGACATACAGGTGTGTTGTGGTTGAAGTCAAACAATAACAAAAATTATGTAGGTATTAAATAGAGACCATATGATATCAATGTCAGTTGAGGTCATGGGGTTGGATATGTTTGTGTCTTTGGGTTTCATTTGGATTCATCTCAATGTTCTGCTGTTTGTTCTGAGCAAGGAAGTAAAGTTCAAGTTGCGTCACAACGTGTCAGAGCTGCAGGAGGCAGTCGGTGTCAGCCAGGACTTATCTTCCCGCCAGCAGGCTTTGCTGAAGCTACTGCTGTGCAGAGGCCTCTACCCGCAGCTGGCTCTGCCCGACGAGCACAACTCCACCCGCAAAGACTCCGATCAGGTTAGACACCCTGCAGCACCAGGGAAAACATCACATTAGGAAATATGCTATTTATATGTAATTTCATTGAAAGCATGGCATGATTTTTACATTTTAAAGGTGTTTCACACGAGAAACAAGCAGGGAGTGGTGGTCCACCCAACCAGTGTGTTTGCAAGTGATCCTGAGGTGTTACACGTGCCCGAGGATGACAACAGTGAAATGGGTAAACCTGCTGTAGGGCTACATGTAGTTTAGGAATTTATTTATTTATTTTTTTGTGAGCCTATTGTCAAGAATAGAAAAAAAAAAATTTTATTTAATGTATTATTTTTATTTTTTTTAAGTTATCATTTTGACTTTTTTTTTTTTTACTTGTAAAATAATCAGAAAGGAGAAAAGAAACACATTTTCTTCCCATGTACTGCCTACAGGAGCTGATAGGAAGGACAGCAGCAGGCACCAGCTGCTTGCCTTCGTCACTCTGTTGGAGACCAACAGGCCTTATTTGTCCAACTGTGTGCGGGTCCCAGCCCTGCAGGTTGGTGACAGATGTGGGAAATTCCTGTTCCCACTACAGCTTGCTATGTTCTGTGTTGTCCATGTCATTACTGGTTCAGAGAAGAATAAATGTTTATTGCTATATACCACTTTGGTTCTGGCTAGAAACTCACAACAGCAATGTGAGATTAAAGGATTAATTGGGAAAGAAAGAGTTGGATAAAGAGAAGGCATAATGGGACTAAGGATGTGGAGGTCTGATTAGCCAAGTTTGAGACATCTAGACATTGTGTGAAGAGGAGAGATTCGGTGTGGGGGTACTGTTACATGTAATGATTTGGCAATTAAAAACCACTTATGGGGCCTGAATGAATGGATGATAAGTGAGGAAAGGAAAGATGGAGAAGTGATGGGTCAGGTTGAAGTTGGCTAAATGAACTTCTTAAAGGTGTGATGCACCACAAACTACCCGAATGATGCTCCACTATCACTGTGGGAGACAAATGGTTCCCACGAGATGCAAAAATTTTAGTTTTCTGATCATTAATTTGTCTTCAGGTTCTGCTGCTGGTCGCAAACTCTGTGGACACCAACGCTGACTGTACGCGGCTGGTGATGGACGGCTGGCTGGAGCTGGAGCTGAAGGAGCCGGAGGAGGCCCTGAGGGCCCTTTCCACAGCTCTCACCCTCAGGGCCGAGTGGGAGAGGCTGCTGCAGGCCCAGCTGGGGCAGAACGCAACAAGCCAGGGGGTGTCCCGTAGAGACATGGAGAGGCTGAGTGAGGGCCTGGTCCGCTTCCTGCTCTACACTGAGGTAATGATGATTATTGTGTAACGCACCGCTCCAGATGAGCCTTTTTTTTTGCTTTTCATCACAGATTAAAATATTTTAGAAGTTTGAAACATAACTATTGAAGGCATGTAAATGAAAAAAAAAAAAATATATATATATATATATATTATTGGTTAAAAAATTAACTGTTCTTTCTTTTTTTATTGCAAAACATCAAAAGAGTTAAAAACTAATTTAAATAACTTGAATGCAAATATTTATTTAAATGAATGTGTGTAGTTTTTTTTCAGTGCTGAGATTCTTTCATAACATCTTTCAGATTTGTTCAAACATGTCCAAAATGCAGAGTTTTGTATTGTTTTGCATTTCAGTACATTCTGATAATACAGAGCCTCGTTTGCATATTTAAACTTTTAGACCCAGATAACAGAGTACAAAAAGTGTTGTTTTAAAGAAGCACTACTAAACTTTAGCAGATGTTCTTAGTGAGGCACCCCCTAACCCCTGATAGCTATTTCAGAATCCATCTTGTACCCTACCTCTTCCTCTCCCCAGCCAGTTAGTCAGGTTGATGTTCACTCTTGTCTTTTCTCGTGCTGTCTCTTTTTCTTTTTTATTTCCTTTCTTCCTCTTATAATGTCCTCTTGCATTTCTTTGATGAATCAGCTGGTGTGCGTTCAAAACATCCACTGTGTTGATATCCAGTTGCTAGCGTGTTACTTGGTGCCTTAAAGCAAAACTCAGCTGTAATGTGATGCTCCAGGCTGAAACATTCAGTTGTGAAATGTATTTTTCTCAGCCTCAGGAATAACAGCTCCAGGATTGTATATAATAAATGTTAATGTGCTATCAAAACGCATTAGAAACATTTTTTTAAGGTCAGAAAATTACATAGGATTGCTTTAATGTAAGAAGTCATTTAGGCCAGGAGCCAGTTGCACAAGACACCTTAAGTTCTTTCCATAAGTGTGACATCTTGGGCTTAATCTCTCTTAAGCTGAGAGACTCATTTAAGGGCTTTACACAGCAAATGTCTCTTCAGCAGATGAAAACAAAGTGTTTACTGCCTTATAAAAAGTTTGTTTATACGTTTCCACTATGTACTTTATTTTGTTAATCATTTTGTTTTCTATTTATTAATAAGCTGATCTTTATGTTGTGCAATGTGTGTACCATCAGTCACCTCTGCGCACTTTTGGAAACCATGTGAGGTGCAATCTTTCTACATGTTGTGAAGGCGGAACTTCAACATGATGTTAAAAGATTTATCAGCAGAATCTCTTCTCAAGGCGCTTTACAGAAGCACAGCCATTCCTTCTTAGTGAGCACTTGGCAACAGTGTGGAGGAAAAGACAAAAACTTAACCCTCCAACAGAATAAGACTCTGATAGGGTGGCAGTCTGATAACAAACACAGCAGGTAGTTTGATCAGGATGGTAGCTGCATCAGACATATTCAGCTCTGCAGCCAGAAATGCCTACAGAGATTCAAAGGAAAAAAAAGCTAATTGCAGAAGAGACACTAAGATAGTGGCATGAATACATGTTTTAAGAAAAAGGGGTTAGTTTGTTGGGGCATCTGTAGCTCAGGTGTAATAGAAGTTGTCTGCCAACTGGAACGTCGGTGGATTGATTCCCAGACAATATGTTAAAGTGTCCCTAAAAAAATCCTTGATCTGGATTTATCAAATTTTAAGAAGAGAATAATTCAGCCTGGCTTCTAATCTGAAAAAAAAGATCAATCTTGTGTCACCAGAGAGGCCTTTTGTAGTCTTTTTATACTGTACTACTTTACTTCCTCCCTTCCAGGTCAGTTACAGTTTACGACGACTCGCAGCTTTCCAGACCCAAAACCTGTATATCGGACCACAGTGTGAAACAGACTTGTCTTACAATAAAGCTCCAGATCTGAATCCCCTGTTTCCGGGAGCAGAGACCAAGCCAGACCCCATCAAAGGAGGCCTGCTTGTGACCAACTTCTTCACCTACAACTGCCTGGCTGTGAGTTTACCTGAAACTGTGGCAATCCAGAAAAGTCTCTTCTAGGGCTGGACAATAATTCAATATTAATATGTATCGCAATATAACGATATTTTTACTGACTGGCGTTCAAGCCGAACAGAAAGAGCTGCAACACATTGGCTACGTTAGTGATGACGTACACCACGCCTGACCAATGAGCCCCGACCAAGCCCAACAGCAGTAAAAAAAGAAAAAAAAGCCCAGCAGCAGTTGGCTGTGCTCAGCGCAAGGTAGAAGGCTAGGCTAGGCTAAGCTGCTAGTTTTAGCTACAAAACGAGTGCTCATGTCTGTAA
>JBAMHW010000009.1:8726513-8738877 GCA_037177495.1 Rhadinocentrus ornatus | reverse complement strand
TGTAGCAATTCTGAGCACTTTTAGTTTTAAGCCTAGTTGAAGCACCTTTGCTTAAATCTATAAGAATAACATAATAAGCCCAAGTTTTAGTTTAAAGTTAAAGCTATTATTATTGAGAAAGGTAAACGTTTTATTTGACCTTTTAAATTTCTTTGTTTGAGGCTGATTTAAATAAAAGGTGAACATTAATTTATTGTACAGTTTTTATTTCTAAAATGTTATACTGGAGGAGTTTCATAGACAATTTTTAGTTTTACAGCATCTGTTGTGGCAGTTTTTCTGAGGTTATTTTGTTTATATCGATATCGGAATTATATCGTATCGACCGAAATTAAGAAATTTATCATGATACAAGTTTTGGCCATATCGTCCAGCCCTAGTCTCTTCTTTTTTGTCTCATATGTTTGAGAAAAGCAGAATTAAATCTGCACACCCTGAGGTTGTTACATCACGTGAAAATGTGTTTAACCACACAGCCGAGTATGATTAAAATAAAGTCTATAACATTGGCTTATAAAAAGAAGAAAATGAGCAGAACTATATGCTCTGAAATGCTGAAATGAAGCAACAGCAATCAGGCAAATGGAGCTCTTTAAACCAAACCAAACTCATAAACAAAGTGTAGATATTAAATATTTTGGTCACCTTCCAGCTGTGGACCAAGTTATCAACATTACTGAATTGTGCAGCTCAGTTTTATAGGTGGGCATTTCCTGCAGATGATGCAGCGAAGCTGTCAGTGTTAGCGTGCTAGCAGGAGAAGGGGTAACTCAGTCTAGCTGTGAGAGTGCATAACACAAAATCAATCCTCCAAGACACATCTAACTTCAGTTGTCTGTGTAGATACGATGCTTTCTAACTTCTGCTGGTTCTTCATAAAACAAATCCACTGTGTTACTCCAGTTTGTGAGATCCATGAGCTCAGCCCTTAAAAAACCAATCCAGTTCTTCCTCATTTTATTATTCCTTTCCATTCTGAGTAGGTTTCAAAGCATTTGAGTAGGTTAGCTAGTTGTCAGATGCACAGCTAGATGGCATGGTTGGGTGTTTGGGTTGGGTAGGCGTGTATATAACATTACAGTGTTAGGAGTAGGGTCACCTTTTCCTCGCTTTAAATACCCGATTCCTGCGTCATACCCAGCAAAAAATTTCTGAACATTAACAGAGCAGTCTTACTCTACAACAGAGTCTTTTAACGGGATTCAGGCTAATCCCCACACCTAACAAATGTATCTTTTCAGGATTCAAAGGATCTCTATAGTGAATGTTTACGGACTTTCTGGAGCTGTCCTAACTGTGACCTCTACATGCCTCTGACCCCACTGGAGCGCATGCATCATGAAGGGTCCTGCAGGCCCGCTGGAGAAAAGCAGCAGCCAGAGGAAGGTCAGGAAATACTGATAACTTTTATATGTGCACCACCCATCTTTAAGAGGTTGACACTAATCGAGATTTGTTCTTTGAATTCCAGATGCGGAAGGCCAAAAGGCAGGCTCCTCCTCGGTTTCTGGTCTCACCAGAGTTTATCACTGCGACATGTGTAATAAAGACCTGACCCTCACCTCCACTGAAATCCTCAAACATAAAAGGCAGCACATGTATTCTGCCACGTAATTGACCACAGAGCCCATAGGACAAAAAGAGTGCTGTGTAACAGAAAAACTTTTGTGGAGTAAATATTTTTATAAATACATTTGTGTCACCCTTTGTCTTTGCTTTAGAATTATTTTAAGTCCTCTTAATTGTTCCCCAGTGATTTTCTTTTTACTAAAAAATATATTCTGCTGTAATTCCGAAGAAAGAAATAACAAATCTTGATATATCAAAAGAACACATTTATAGACTGGACCCTTGTTTTTTCCTCTCTTTGAGTCCTTAAATAGCACTGTGGAATCATTCTAAAATACAGTGTTTGGGAAAAGGCACAGTGAGTCAATGACATGCAGATGTCAAAGAGAAGGAAACACTGATTTAAAATATAGAGTGAGGGTTTAATAATGATACAAACCCACGATATGTAACACCTCAAAGCAGCACATTGGCACAAAGTCAGAAGTAAGACAGCACAGAAGTTAAAAACCTGTCTCAAAAAAATAAAGAATCAGAATAAATATCTCAATAAATAAATAAACAGGTAATATCTCATTAATTACTTTGAAACTAATAAATACGTACATGTGAAAATATGCACATTGGCAGAAATTAATAACCAAAAAGTAAATAGTACTTAATACAGAGTTACTTAGAAATCATAAGTTATTGATTACTCAAATCAAAAGGCACATTTATTAAGATGTAAAAATGGGGCCTGCAGTTGTGATCAATGACTGTCAGTACTGTACTCTAACACCATTTCTGAACCAGAAGTAGCAAACTGTGTGCAATGACTTTACTAGTTCTGTATATCTGCACCATTAAGTGAACACTTGTGTTTTTTGTGTATTGCACAAGTCTATGCATTGCAGATTTATGGGGATTGTGTGTGTCGTACAAACATTTAACTCAGGATAAGGGAATGGCAGTCTGGTGACAGACTGAGTTTGAGTTTCCTTCCACTGAGACAAGATGTTTTTTTTGTTTTTTACCCTCTTTGAACTGGACAAACATTATTGGCAGGCCATCCTACAGAAGCAGTGAGAATGTGGTTGTGTTCGTTGCGAGTCCTGGCTGAACTCTGCCGCCAGTTCACTCCCTTTAAGTCACTTTGGATAGAAATTCTTGGCTAAACCTAAATGTGATGAAGCTTCTGAAAGGTTCATTCTGCCTTAATTTTACAACAATATTACTCGAATACATTTGTCACATTTTAAATGAGAATATCCTCTTAGAGTCTCATACTCTAATCTATAATGCTTCATGGGCTATTTTGCTATTCATAATTTATAAACCGCTCCACTTCCGTCCAACCTTTATAATCCCTGTGTGGCTTTATTTCTTATATTTCTTTATTAAATCTCCATTTGAAGTTTGTCACAAATTCATTAAAGTTGCAGTCAAATTGGACTAACCTATTAACCTAACTTAATGTTGCTGCATTAAGTTTTTGGCATGAGGCAACATCTCATAAAACTGGTGTGCATTTCTTTAATATGCATCATGTGGCCAACACAGAGTGGAGGCTGTACAAAAACAAAGCTCCTTACTTATTTTGAGACTGACATCAAAACTGTATTTAAATACTTTTTTTAAATATACGTTAGAGAGGTGACTAAAATAGCAAATAAGGA
Source organism: Rhadinocentrus ornatus (assembly GCA_037177495.1). NCBI lineage: Eukaryota > Metazoa > Chordata > Actinopteri > Atheriniformes > Melanotaeniidae > Rhadinocentrus > Rhadinocentrus ornatus. The sequence goes on along the minus strand of JBAMHW010000009.1, from coordinate 8,735,650 downwards.
AAATAAGAGAAGTGCAGGGTGCATCAGCAGACAGATCTTGGGGTGAATTTGTGTTCAGTCCCAGCTGTAAACCTGTTAAAAAAACAAAAACTTCATGTGCTATTAAGCATCTTCTGCACCTTAGGTGGATTAAAACAAAGGATCATTTCTGATCCTACCAAAACACCTCAGGTTTCTTAAAGGCAGTCTGACATTTTGGAACGAATAGCGTTCAGGCAGCACTTCCAATAGCAGCTTCTTGATTTTCTAGTTAAAGCAACATGACTGCCTCTGTGGTCTAACATCAACCCACCTTCACTAATTTTTTTTTCAAGTATAGTCGCCTCTTTTCTCATCACAGGATCAACAGTCTGCAGCACACACGATTACAGTGTTGATTATAACTGCGAGCTGCTGCTCAAACACAGTTTTTGTGTTCCTTTTCTACCTTATATGCTTGATATTAAACACAGTAACACGCTACCCTCTTCAGGTCCAACACTTTTCCAATTTCCACTAAATTATTCCTAACGAGAACTGATACAAAAATACTCTTTGAACACAGTGTTCATTGCACTTTTTTTCTTCTTTTTTTTATTTATTTGGTGGCATCTCCTTTAAAGGCCTAGACGTATCAGCAGGTTAGTTAACACAAGGTCCTTTTTTGTTTTTCTTTGGGGAGTGTGTGGTCATTGTGTAAATTAGGTAGAATAGACTCGCTCAGAGGCCTCAGTTTTAAGCACCTTGTCTGATTCAACAAGTACAGTGGTGGCATGTGATGTTTTTTTACGATTAGTATTAAAAAATACATGAAAAAAAATTAGGGAAAGATGTGCAAAGTGAAAGTGTTTACTACCAGACACACATTCTCTTTATTTTTTTTTCCTTTTCAAAAAACAACTAAGTTTGGTTACACAGGACCCTTATGGATCACAATATGACTTTAAAGTCTTTGTGGTTGTCATTGCAACTTCCCTTAACGATTATTGTCTCTGCTTTTGATAACCTATCTCTCACTGTGGTACTTTGACTAATGGACAATACTGGTAGTCTCAGATGCTTTTTCTTAAAGACTGCACACACTTGTGCTTGCTTACTCCAAGCCACGCTCTCCTCCCCTTTTTTCCCTTTCAAAGCCAAGGTTTGAGTAACATCTGAGGTAAAATTAGAGGTAAAGGGTGACGTCTTTTCATCTGACTGACAAACGGTCCAACACAAAATAAAAACCTTCCCCAAGATTTCTTTGAATACATGGATGTGTGTGCCATTTGGGGATTCTGTCAATGTGTTTTACATTTAATAAAATATACCAATTAAAATTTTAACAATCATATATATAAACATCTTTTTTTTAGATTTTCTCTCTAAATAAAAAACAAAACAAACGGACATTTGAAACAGTGTACACATTGTTGTTGCCTCTGCCACCATCTTTCTATGATAGTCCCAGACAGCTAACTCTAGATCAGCCATCCCTCAGTAAATCCACAATAAAGGCTCCAGCTTACTCCCACAGAGCCTGGTCTGAGAGCAGAGCACCTGCAGCAGGCGTGGACCTGTGAGGAAGGCCCCAGGTTGAGCTCAATGCAGTGGAAGGCTTTGGGGCTTTGGAGGGCCACGTCAGAGGTCTGGGTCTGCTGAGAGATCTGTTTTCACCTACTTATTGCCACCTTCTTCTTCACTACAGATGCTTTCGTCTCTCAATGTCCAAACCCCCCGGTCCAGGGAAGCCCCTCTCACCCCCTAGCCTGGCCTCATCGGACCGCTTTGTGCTTTCCCCCACAGCAGCCACACCTCTCCCCACATCGCAGGCAGGCGCGCAAAGGCAGGTAGCAGCACATGCAGGGCACGAAGAGTGACAAGGCCAGGAGGGCCAACCAGCGGGCACAGCAAAGGGGGTGCGGGTGGCCCCCCAAAGAGTCATCACACGAACAAGGCTCCCAGAACTCACCCTCAGAGTCTGACATGCAGTGGTACAGCAGACTTTCTGCACACCACACACAGGTCCACTGGCGCAGGCAGTGCAGGGCCGGGTCCGGGGCATCTCTGCAGCGGCCCCGCCCATTCTCCGAAGCGCTGAAAACAGAGCGGCAGTACACACAGCGGGATGAGCATGAAGAAGAAGCCTGAGGGCACGAACTGTCATCATCAGGTGAGATTACCCCCGGGTCACCGCTGCTGCTGGCCCCTCCTCCTCTCTTACGAGTCCGGGACCGAGGCGTGGCCATTGAGGTGTGGATGCAGCAAGGAGAAGGCGAGCCTTTGCCCGTCTCCTGGGGTGAGCCAGCACCTGAGGAACCTCCTGACACAGCGTTGGGCATGGACATACAGGTAGGTGATGACGAGGACAGACGCTGGGAGGCTTTACTGTCCAGGCTCACAGTCACCTCACAGCCCGCCGTCCCCACACTCGCCAGCTCCTTCTCAAAGCGAACAACACACAGCTCTGACTTGTCCTGCAGACTTCCTCCACCACCAACAACCACCCCACCTGTCAGCCCCCCAACCATAGTCCTTGTTGCCCCTGCACGTCTGTAATCCTCATAACCTCGAGAACCCCACAGATCTTTGCAAGGGTCCACACTGCGCAGATCTCCCTCCTCTAGCAGCGAAATGGTGGGTGATAGGGGGGACAGAGGTGATGAGGCTGGGGGACCATCAGGAGGTGTAGGTGGAGCTGGGGGTGGGGGTGGGGGCTCTGGGGGATTCAACACAGTTGTCATTTGAGAGAGTTGGTGCTGTCCTGGCCGGGTGTGGATCTGTGGAGAGGGTGTAGGATTACACAGTGAGTCAGGAACAGTGTGTACTGTGGCAGTGGTAACAGATGGCTTTCATTAAACAAAAAAGAAAAAAAAAAGGGTTTCAGGGCTTTAGTGACATTCTCTAAGATGTTAGCAGATTATTTTGCGGTAGATGTGGATTTAGGGGTCAAATAAATTTTGGGAGGATGTCTGCTCTATTACTGTGAAAGGACTTGGAGAAGAGGGTGTTGTGCTACCTGAGCAGGTGTGTGAGTGGTGACAGCATGGCTGGATCCAAAGCTAAACTCCTCCGGCCGCACGAAACAGGTAGACGAAGACTCACTTGTCACTATGGTGATGGGTTTGGGAAGCATCTCCTTTCTGCTGTTGGATGAAGATTCACTTCCTGTATGGGACTGACAGAGGTTGAACGTCACCCCCCCACAGTTCAAAAACACCCAGAACTGCAAGAATAAATGCTCGAAATAATAATCTGATACTCACAGCTTGTCCATCATCCTCAGTGTCTGCTTCTTCTGGAGTGGAGGATGAGGGCGAGTCAGAGCCTTGATAACATAAAAAGAGATTTAGGTGTTCTAAAACCAGTTCTAACAGGCCAATTAAATGAATTTGAGGGTTGTATATGTCTACCTCGGTCAAGCTTGTCTATGACAGTCTGCAGCCCTTTCTCAAAGGAAATGGCATCAGCAGGACTCTGGAATGTAAGGCCAAACTTTCGATCTTCTACTCGCCAGTGATGGAAGATGGGATTCACCTTGTTATACACTAACCCCCTTTGCACTGCACACTCCAACACCGGCTACAAACACAAACAGCAATATCAGAGGTCATGTAACCAAGATGTGGCTGCTCCTGAAACAATACCACACCCGCCCCCACATAGCACATAACTACAGTCTTTACGTGGTGTTGACAAGCAACGTGGCACCAAAGTCAGCCATGACACACGCACACACTCACTGCTCGGTCTCGCAGTCTTTCTCCACGTATGATGTACTCTCTCCGCCCCCTGCCGTCGTGACTCCGCCCTCTACATATGACCACATGACTGAGGCCGCCACCTCCAAGGGGCACCCAACCGCCACTGGAGTCGTCACGTGTCATCACCACGGCACGAACACGCACACTGTCAGGGAAGCCAAGAGAGTCAGGTAAGGCCCAGATTATGATGATGATGATGATTATAATTATTAACATCACTTGAACACTTCAACTATATACAAAAGATCACAATTCTTATAGAAAAGTGAAAACGGTAATTTTTGTGTGAATGAAAGAGTGCAGCATGATTAAATTCACACAAAAGAAAAGCTTACTGCTTGGTCTGAAAGCAACATGACAGCTCAAAACCCCCAAAATAACAGTTAAGACATTTCTCACGTGACAAACATCAATCTGGTTAGTATTATTCCATTTAATCTATTGACGACCCTTTAAAAAAGGAAAAAACAACAGCATGCGGTTGAGAGTTGAGGAAGATTAGAACAAATTGATAGAAAGAAATCCATGAGAGAAATGGCCAAATGGGAGGAGGAAGGAAGAATGAGTGTTTCCCACATAGATGTATCAATGAACGCACCCATTCGCCATCAGAGGCCCTGGCTGGCATTCTTGCAAAATTAAAAAATAAATAAACAGCACTCGCCATTCGGCTGAATAATTCAGCACCGCAGTTCGACATGTAATGCAGCATTTATTTAGTTATTTTTTAAATAAAATGGATTTTAATTGTTGCAATTATTTTCCTCCTCTCCATTCCGCCCCTACTGCACGCACTCATTAACATACCCCGATATTATGTTACATTTTTGTGAATGGGACGGAACGAAACTGGATTCGTCTTAGCATTGCGCGAGATGCATTTCGCCGGAAAAAAATGAATAAGGCCTAAATACAATGTAATCGAGTGTAGGAAAAAAAAGGGAGAAGGAGGAAAAAAAGAAGAAGAAAACGAGTGGGTGAGAAGATGGTGAGGAAACGAGAGATGGGGGAGGGGCCGATTAGAAAAGGGAAGGAGAGGAGGGGTGAGGACGAGGGAGAGCGAGAGAGGGAGAGAAAAATCACATTTCATTCATAAAGTTTGGCTTTAAAAATCATAATGAAACCCCGAGACACGTTGATAAAAATCACAACGCCTCCATCCCTCCCTCATTTTACCGTAGCCTTGTCTTGAATGACGCGATGTTGGCCTCAAACTCGCCATATTTCGTCTTTTTTCTCCCTCCCCAATACATTTTACACACTGACTGATTTCGTGATTGTTTTTTACCAATTGCAAACCACGCATTTTGAATTGTTGCATTTATTGAGATGCTTTTTTCCTTCATTCCTGTTCATTCTCCATTTTTCTGCGTGTACTGTGTGCCAGTCATCTATGAGCTCAGTCCACCTGGATGTGGCTTTACATTTATCATATTGGCAAGGATATATCGGAAATGGGGTGTATGCTGTTGATTCAAGACTACGTAATGGTGTTTTTATTCTCGGCAGCCCGCTAAGCTGTGGAACACCGACTGTGATAATAGTCCATGTTACTGGATTTGTGTAACATTAATGGTGGTGGCAACCTTTCTATCATCTTTTTGGCGTATTGCTGAATATGTGTGCAATGTTAAAAATGAAAATGTAAGGACTTACTCGCCCTCCATGGCTCGGTGTTGCCCGCCGCTTGCAGCAGCCCACCCCAGGGTCTCCTCTCTCCCTCTTTTTATCCTCCTTTCAGGAAACACTCAGACTCACTCACATTCTCCCTCCATCTGCTCTCATTTTCCTAATCTTTCTCTCTCTTTCTCCGTCTCTCTCTCTCCACCTTGATGTCGTTTCGGTGTATCAGGATAGGCTTGAGGTTGCAGCAGCCATTTTCCGCTGGCAGCATCCTCCCTCTCTCTCTCCCTCCTTTCCTCCCACCCCCCTCCGTCCCTATCACTCCCTCTCTTATTCCTTCTCTCACTCTACCTGCCCTGTGCCAGCACATCCGCACTAATCATTGACAGCATCGCGGCTTTAGGTGGGGCATAGGATTTGTCAATGCAACCATGCGATTTTAAATAATTAAAAAATGCGCACTGGTGTGGGCAGTGAATGAAAAAGCCGGTAAACCATCAATGACCTCTACTCGATCCTCTGATAATTACCGGGAAATCTTTTTCATGTAAAGGTAGAAAATATTTTAGGTTCTAGAGATGCCTTCTTTGAACTTTTATATTACACAACGTCTAAAGATTTTTTTTTCAGCACAAAAATAGTCTTACTTCAGAAATTTCATAATAAAGGGTAAAATATTTAAGTTGACAATAATATAAGGTGTGTGTGTGTGTGTGTGTGTGTGTATGGGGGGGCAAACAAACAAACACCTGTTTCCATTTGCAACAGGGCCGAGGCCGTTGGTTGTTTTCAGCACCATGGACAGCAACTGCTCTCTAAATGCTTTTCAGTGTTGCGCTCTCTATTGCGGCTGCGCAGTCCGGACTTTGGTAAGTTTAAATTTGTCTTCAGATTCTATCTGGTGTTTGCAGGCTGCTAATTTTTAGACATAAAGATATGAAGTAATAATTAAGTTTTTTTGTGAACGTTACCTACTTATGCATTACAGTTTGATTCTGAATTTCAGAAGAGGCTAAACTTAAAGCAACATTAACCTCAGATCCAGTTGATCTGTGGCTTCCTCTACTGTAGATCCTGCTCAGGCTGCGAATCCAAAGAAAAGAAAAATCCCTCATGTTGGTCAGAAGATGTACCTACTTTCTTTTATTCATATTGTTACTGATGAGGTGGACTGCTACACAAGTAAAATATGTGGTTTCTATCACACAGGTGATTCCTCTGGCCTTAATTTTAAGTGTCAAGTCTATTGAATTAGTCCCTAAGTGTACTCTTCAGCACCAAGGACAGCTCCTTGATTTAAAAAAAAGATGGCACATTTGAAAAAGTCTGCACTTGCCCTCACCTGGTATAAAATATTGGTGATAATACTGAAAGCAAAATATTTAAAGGACTTTATTAAAATTTGACTATAACCAGTTAACCATATAATTTACCACTGACAGTTTAGTTTAAGCCTATTATTGCAAGCAGTCAATATCATGAAAAGAGATGTGATGATTAACCAGACAGGAATATAAAAGCCAGTACTTCAGGATGTTAGACATGCAACGACATATGAAAAAAGTTAACTGCAATTTAACACTGTAATCAGCAGTAACTAAAAAAAAAAAAAAAAGAATAAGGCAGCTCAATTTGCTTTCCTGATACAAAAACCTTGTTGGCAGCCTTGTCAAGGCTGAGATTCCAGTTTTTATGTTTATTCATTTTCATTAGTTTTCATCCTCTACACCCTGTTCACCCATGACTTCGTGGCCTCCCACAAGGACAACACCATCCTGAAGTTTGCAGACGACACTGCTGTGATAGGACGCATCACTGGTGGGGACACAGTCGCCTACAGGAGGGACGTGGCCTCTCTGGTGACATGGTGTGAGGACAACAACCTCCCACCCACCCCCAACATGCACTGTTCACTCTCCTCCCCTCAGGCAGGAGATATACTGTAGGAGTCTGAAATGCAGGACAACCAGACTCAGAAACTCTGTCTTTCTCTCAGCCATCAGACTTCTTAACAGCCAACAGGAGTCTGTGACAACAATCTGTACCCTGCACACTGACTTTATATTTTCAACCACAGTAACAGCAATATTGTCTTATTAATTATAATAGATATTGCACATGAATCTTACCATCTACCTCATTGCAGTTTTTTGCACAAATAATCATTTATTGTCGAATGTGGCACAACAGGTTATGTAGCACAGTGCACATTTATGTATATAGATTATTTACTGTTATTTTCTTTTCTTTTTATCTTATCTTTATTTTCTATCCAGCTTCCTTAAGTTGTTTTTCTTCTATTCTATAATCTTTATGGCATTCAATGCGGACGGCAAAGTAAGAATTTCATTGTTCCTGGAAACATGTTTCCTTACTGGGCAAATGACAAATAAACACTTTGAATCTTGAATTAGTTTGTCTAACTACACATTTTAATCAGCTTCCATTTTACTCTAACTTACAATTCTGCATATTTAACCAGGCTGCTTGAAAATTTGAGTGACACTTAAACGTCCATTGATCAGCTCTTTGTGATTTTCTACATTTCTGCATAAAAATAACTCCAAAGCATAGAACCTCAGATTTTTACACAAGTCCCAACAGTTACTGGACATTTTAACTAATCAGACCAGAATATTTATTATTTAATATAAATCATAGTATAACTGTATGAGATGTGTGGACCTTAAGGATTAGCAGCTAATTTAAAGATGTAACTGGAGCCATTTGCTTTCCATTAATAGGGCAATAACTGTAATCTAAGAAGGATCTATCAAAGAATGTGTTATAAAACTGTCAGAAAAACATCAGTGGTGTCCTTCCCTGAAGTGGTCAACCACGATCAAGAGCAGGTCAATAAGAAAGGAGTAGGAATGTCACACAAAGTTGTGTGTTAAATGTTGTGGCCACGTCTCTATGTAGTGTTAGTCTCCCAATTTTCTTCTAACCCTACAACTCAGGGAACTCCCTTGTTGGAAAATGTATCAATGTCACTCATGTAAAATTTTGTGAAAGTAACACCTACAAGTTTACAACTAGAACAAATTTGTCTTTTTAGTAGCAATAAAACTGAGTATTATGTTGATGTTTTGTTAAGTTTTGGAGTTTTTCCTCCCAACATCTGGTACAGTGGTGTTCTCATAACTTGGAATTGAATACATAAAAAAAACACAGAAATTAAAATAGCCTTTTAAGAAATCCACAGACTGAGAACTCGATATCTGAGACTTGATATCTGTGGAGAGAGAATAGAGCGGGCAGACTGTTATAGATACCTGGAAGTCTACATCACAGCTCGTCTCATCTGGTCAGCACATCAGATTGCAGGTGGGAAAAGCCCAACAGAGGCTCTACTCTCTCAGGAAGTTGAAGCAGTCCCACCTTTCTCAAAATCTCCTAGTCAGGTTTTACTAGGCCACTGTTTGAAGACTCCTGTCCTACTGCTGCACTGTGGGGTTCGCTAGCTGCACAGCAGAAGACAGGAAAACTACAGCGGGTAATAAGAATGGCAGAGAGGTTGATAGGTACCACATTACCCCCACTGTCAGAGATTTTTGCTGATCAACTTCACAGGAAAGCCAGCCATTTCTTAAAGGGCCGCAAATACCCTGGACACAAACTATGCAAAAAGAACAAGCCAACGGAGGGGGGGGGGGGAGGGGGGGGAGGAGGGGGTGTGTGGAGTTTTATAAAGGTGGAAAAATGTGCAATTTCTTCTACAAATTTTTCTAGAAGTATTTTATTATTTCACCCTGAGCAGCCCAAAACTCAATTAACACCAAAGACAGATCT
>JBAMHW010000009.1:8706000-8726172 GCA_037177495.1 Rhadinocentrus ornatus | reverse complement strand
GACATTTCATGTTTTTTAATTGCATTACAAGAAATAAAGAACTTTATCACAATATTCTAATTTTCTGAGACAGTCCTGTATATGCTTGTGTCACTGCCAAGATTTTATTTAATGGTTTTATCAGTGTCGCAACGACAGAAATTTAATTTAACAAAAAAATCAACTGTGACAACAATTATTACGAACTAGTCTTCACTCAGGAATGGCTGCGAGGCACAGCTGACATTGTTCAACCAGAATCCTCTCCAGGTCTCTCCAGACAGACAAAGCAGTCCCAGAACTTAATATTTTACACGACACTGACCCAGTAAAAAACATCACACACATAGCTTTAGCTGTAAGAATGACTTAACAGTATTCATCTGCCATAACAGTCACAGATAAACACGTTCTCCAAAGCCATTGTTCCATATATCAATACACATATTACACAACACAGGAAGGAGGGAACTTCCACCATCATTACAGCAAACTAAGGTTTGTTGGAAGAGCAGAGGCTTTGCATAGTTCAGATGCTTTGCATGTCCATGTCCCCACACAGGTACTCAGCACACACACTTTGCCTCAGGTAAAAAGCAGGCGAGTTGATTTCTTGATACATTATCCATAAACACATTTTATACAGATTATATTTGCTTCAATATTACTGGTCCGGCATATTTTCTCAGCATTTTACACACTTGTTTCCTGAATGAAAACAATAGTACATCCATCCAGACTAAAATGTGAATCTATTAACTTTGCCAGGATTAAGAGTAGAGTAAGAGGTGTTTGCATCTGCGTCACGTGTCAATACATGCTCAGAGGTGTTTAAATGTGACCATTTTAATGCTAACAAAGTTTTAAAAAATGCAGTCACTAAAAAGTCCCATTTTCTTGATTTTTTTTATTTCAGACAAAGATTTGCATCAATGAGATTGAGTGAATAACAATCGAGGGAGGGAGAAGAATTACTACAAAAAAGAAAAAAAAAAGTAACTTCAATGGAAATTTTTTAGTTATGGATACAAGGCAAGCCAAAACAAATATTTAAGTATTAAGAATAAAAGTCTGTATACAAAAACCCTGTGTAAATCTAAGTTGAGTTATGTTAGTAGTAGACACAGGAGCTTTCAAAAGGTCAGAGATGTAGTTTGTCTGACACATAAAAAGCTCAATTTTAATGTTGAACAGAGGCATCATGAACAAATTAATTACCAGTAACACTGAAACCCTCAAATGTCTTCAATAATCAGACAGGGAGTAACTCTGAACAGACTCTAGGTTAATCATATTTTAAAATGAAAGCAACATCCCTGACATAAAAACTTTCAGATACATTTATGAAAACAGGGAAAATATTAATTGATTTTTCATGTTTGGGAAATAAATCAACCACTTTGGCAATAACTGAAGTCGTTTCCCTCAGAAAAACTGTTTCAGCTGACTGGATGTATACTGGATCAGTGGCGTGTTTGTCTGAGTGTTTCTGTACATGGTTGAGTGTTCCTGAAGGCGGATTACACAATCATTTCCAGCTGTCGTGCATATTCGATGACCTGTTGTGCCAGCTCCGTGGAGGGGATGGTCACTTCTTCTGTCCGCTGCTGCTGACTAGAAAAAGAGTAATAGCCATCTGGGCTCTGAGTCCAACCTCTCTGGAATGATATAAGACAAAATAAGATTATCTAACCAAGATAACCACATTAATCAATCTATTGGTAACCATGCAACTTAAGTATTCGTTTTAAAAAAAATGAAAATACACAAACCTTCTTTGCATACTCCGTCATCTTCTTTGGGGAGCTGAAGAAAAGCACCCTGGTCGCTTCACTGAACTGAATCTGCTCATACGCTTTTTCTATGCAACCTGCAATCTCGTCACTGGAAAAGACATTTAAAACAGATCACAGATCTAGCTGAAAAAATCTTTAAAAAGAGAGAAAGAGGTGGGTGAAGAGGGTTAGGATCAGATATTAATTTTGAAAGACATGTTCAAAAAATAAACTTTTTTACATTTTGTTTGTCAAAGTGTTGAAATGACAAGCAGAATGACATAAACCAAATACTTTGCTTATGTTATGCTACCTGACTGAGCACATCTCCTCGTTCATTTAGTTTCAACTGCTGACTGTAAACATGACCAATGGGTTTATTTTGTTTTGATAAGGGCATTCATTAGTCATTATTTACCATGTCAATAGCATTACATGCATAAAATCTTTCTTATTTAAATTTATTTTTTTATTTAACCAGGAAAAAAATCCCATTGAGATTAAAAACCTCTTTTACAAAAGGAGTCTGGGTTCAAGATAGGCAGCAGCAAATACAAAAACACAGATACATAAGTTACCCAGTTAAAACGCACAAAGAACAAAAGAGAAATTTACTTTTACAAACAAATTATAAAAAAACAAATGTATGTTGTGGAGTCAGTCTCAATACGCGTTGATACACTTGAAAACATGTTATTTAACAAGGAAATTAAAAAGATGCAAAGATTTTAGGACACACACACTAGAAATAACAGTAGGGATACTTATGTATAGGCTTTTGATCCTTACCGAATTGTGTCAAGCAGAATATCAATAAAAAAGGTGTAGCTCTCAGCCGGGATGTTGCCTTTGGCGAGAAATACTTTGTTGTAGCTTCCCTCCATCAAGTACTGAAATGGAGAGGAGAGGGTCAAAAACTAAACAAAAAACAAATATTTTTTAATCTAAAAAATTCTACTAATCGATTAACATTGAATCCATTATTCATTTACTCCACATTCACTCAGTGGTGGTGGTAAGTTACATGTGTAGCCACAGCAGACCTGAGTCCTAAGGCAGACTGAAAAAAACATGGCACATCCGTGCCAACAGCCTCTCCAACAATCATCAAACATTCATTCATCTAACTATGTTGCCAACGCTGGAGGCAAGGTGGGTAAAGTGACAGAAACAATGAGATGCCTTTTCACAACTGGAAATATTCCATGATGCAAAAATTAACAGCTGAGTGGGTAATTCACCCAAGAAGGATGATGGATATCCCAGACATTTGCATTCTTACATGTAGTGCATATCCCGTTAAGAAAGTTTCAGGGCATGTGTGAAAATAGCTTTAGTTAAGCATGTAAAATGTCTGTGACAACATGCAATTTATTTTTCAAAGGAATAAAATTTATTTTAAAATTTCAACTTTATGGTGCTGATAAATGTTAATTTTATCAGCAACTTAACTGATTATTGTTAAAAACACTAAAAAATAAACAATAAACAAATGTTTTGTTCATAAGTTAGTTAAAGCACCTGCTCTAAAGAGACAGGATGTCTGATGTATACGTTGGTCTGAATATCTCGTGCACTCAGTCTCTCAAGTTCTGTGTGAAACTCAGACAGACGGTTCTGTGAGAGCAGGAAAAGCAGGTTCAGTCCAAGTAACTGATGCATGTAGGCAGCTTCAGGCAGTTCATCCCTTAAAGACAAATTTTAAAAAGAGGGAAAAGGTCATGTTAGAATAATCTAGTCAATGTGTAACAAATTATCATGAGATAAAATAATTAAATGGGGCATTACTTGTAATCAAAGTAGTAACATTTCAGCTGAGCCATGTATCTCTCAAAGGATGGGATGTCCTTCTTGAGGATACTCCACAGGGCTCCGATCTCAAGGACATCACCTAAAACACAGGCACAAATTGATGTTAACAATTTATTAGTTCAGTAGCAAAATACTTTGACATGAAGGACTGAAAAATTTGAGCTGATTTCTTTATACTCACGAGCTAAAATGAGCTGCTGTTTAGTGAGTGCGGGTCCACCAGTAGGTAAGAAATTCAGCTCAATTAGGGAAACCTGCAAAAATAAATCAATGATTTCTACAAAATGTAAAAGTTAATTTGAATTGTGTTTTCTATTATCGACTTACTTACGTGATAGTAACATTAAAAGGAAATAAGAAATTTCTCCATCGTTTTATGTTCTAATGTTTTGTTTAAACTTGTCCAAGAGTACATTCTGCTCACCAGTGTTAGCAACAATGTTGGATTTGTTTCCTTGACTGTCATAAAATAATTTATAAAATTATCACAACGGATGAGCTGGAAACGAGAATATAGTATGTAAATAGAGCAACTGCGGTAGCGAAATATTAAAGATTAAAAACGTTTTCAAAAGTTTATTTTAGTTTAATATAAACTGCACACATTAGCCAGCTAGCCAGACAGTTAGCTAAATTAGCTACATTGGCTAATAGCTACAGTTTTTAAATGAGAAAAATAACCTAATTTAACTCGTACAGTTAAAAAAAAAAAACACAATAATATTACTGTACCTTCAGCTTACTCAGAAGTTCTCCACATTTGCTCAGGTTTGGGTTTTTCTTATTCCACTCTGCCTTGAGTGTTTCATACAGCCCCGCAGTCTCTTTCAACGCCATGGTGAATCTGCAAAATGTACGACACCGGCCACTATAATACGGTAAACGGCTGTCGTAATGAAACTTTCGTGTTGCTATGGGCTGCTCCGAGATCCGACCGACAGTTGGTCAAGATGGCGGCTTTCGTGGAAGAGAGGTGGCTAAATGATTTACCAAACCATGCCATTTTCAAAACGATACGGGCTAAGCATGATTTGGAATCAAATGAAAATGGAAACAGTAAGAACCTCACGTTTTGTTTGGGCGGGGACTTTTTTGTATGGGACGAAGCAGACCGCGTGTTTTACACAACCAACTTACGACAGTTGAACTCGGATGAGAGTCAAAGTAGCGGGAAGTATCAGACGTTGCTATGTATCAACCCTCCTCTCTTCGAAGTGTGCCAAGTGTTGCTTAGCCCAACGCAGCACCTCGTCGCGCTTGGTGGCCAGAGGGGCTTATCGGTTCTGGAGCTTCCTCAGCGGTGGGGGAAGAGGTCCGAGTTCGAGGGTGGACGGAACGTAATCAACTGCAAAACCATACCTGTGGCGGAGCGCTTCTTCACCAGCTCACCGTCAGTGAATCTGCGGCAGGCGGCTTGGTACCCCAGTGAGACCGACGACCCCCATCTGGTACTACTCACATCCGATAACACCATCAGATTTTACGGCCTAAAGTTGCCTCAGACACCGATCAAAGTCCTACCAGTGTCGCAGTCGGAAGACGGCGGCAGCATCCACCGCCCGACGAGGTCCTATGCAGCATCTCTTGGAGAAATAGCTGTGGCGTTTGACTTTGGGCCTGTTTCAACCCCTCCTCGGCAGCTAGCATCACAGTGCTCCAAAGAACAACTGGTCTACCCTCTGTACATTCTCTACGAAAATGGGGAGACCTACGTGAGCTACACAAGCCTGGCAAACAGTGTGAGTTTAAGTAAACCCGCTGGACCCCTCCCCATGTATCCTGCTGCAGAGGATAACTATGGTTATGATGCTTGTGCCATCTTGTGCTTGCCATGTGTTCCCAGTATCCTGGTCATTGCCACAGAGACAGGCACCCTGTATCACTGTGTGGTGCTGGAGTCTGAAGAAGAGGAAGAGACCAGGGCGGTGGAAAAGTGGATCAGAGGAACGGAGGCAGTGCCAGCCCTCTATGTGTTTGAATGCGTTGAGCTTGAGCTCACTCTCAAAGTAGCCACAGGAGAGGACGAGGAGCCTCAAGAGTTCGACTTCACCTGTCCAATCAGACTGCATCGAGACCCTTTGTGTCAGCACAGGTATCATTGCACCCACGAAGCTGGAGTGCACAGTGTGGGGCTGATATGGGTCAATAAGCTGCAGAAGTTCCTCCAGTCAAATGAGGAGGATAAGGACAGTCTGCAGGAGCTGGCTGCTGAGAAGCGCTGCATTGTAGAGCACATTGTTTGCACTAGACCACTGCTGACCAGTCAGTCATCTCCCATTCGTGGTTTTTTGATTGTGTCTGACCTTTCCTTGGGTGCCACTATGATTTGCATAACTGGGTCCTATGAGTGCATCATTCTGCCCTTGTTGAGCTCCATTCGCCCTCCTTCCCCTCCATTGCTGTGTTCCCACCCGGGCTCAGGCTTTGCTAGCTCTCCTCTGCGTGGACTGGCCGATGACTCCTTTGAGCAACACATTCGCAACATCCTGGCACGGAGCTCTACCAATCCCCTTGTGCTCAAGGCTGGGGACAAGGACACATCACCGCCGTCTCCGGAGTGTCTGCAGCTCCTCAGCAGAGCCACACAGGTCTTCCGTGAGGAGTACATTTTGAAGCAGGACATGGCTCGCGAGGAGATGCAAAGGAGGGTGAAGCTCCTGACGGGCCAGAAGAACAAACAGCTGGAGGAGCTGACCCTGTGCAGGGAGGAAAAGAAGAGTTTAAGAGAGGCTGCAGAGAGATTGGCTGATAAGTACGAAGATGCCAAGTATCGCCAAGAAACCATTGTGAACAGGGTTAAAAAAGTGCTGTGCAGCCTGCAAAACCAGCTACCCATACTGTCAAACAGCGAAAGGGATATGAAGAAGGAGCTGCAGTCCATCAGCGATCAGCTCAAACACCTGAACAACTGCATCAGACAGGTGAACATGAAGATGGAGTACCAGAAGACACAAGTTGACAAGGATATGTCTACATCCAGAACAACAGTCTCACTCAACGCCCATCAGAAGAGGGTTGTTCAGGACGTCCTCAGAGAGCAGGGACAGCAAATCGGTGACATGATGAAGCAGATCAAAGACGTCAAAAATCATTTCAGTTTCTAAGCACTTAAGAAGCTCCTGAAATGTTTTCCTGGGGAAATATTTCAAATTCCCTGTATAGAATACTTTTTTTTTTGTCTTTTTGTGACATTTAATGAGATGCTATGTTCTGTGTTGTATCTTTAATTGGATTTGCCATTTGATGAATAGATGTTTGGATTGAGAGATATTTTGCATACACTAGTATAAGTTTTATTACAACTACATGTTAATTTTTTAAAATGAATGCAGTGTGTTCAGCCTCTTGTTGATTTGAGTCACTAAGAATAAGTCATCATAGACAGATGAAACCTATTTTAAGTGAAACCAAGCCATATTTGACGTGGTTTATTGAATTATTTGGGGGAATTAAAAAAATAAACTTGACAGTTTTCTTTAGCAGTGGTTCCTCATTTATTTATCAACCAGATTTTTTAAAATTTGGTTGATAATGAGATTTTATTTGACTTTTACCAGCTCAAATGTTTGAACTCAAATTCTCATTTGCAAACATTAAAATACAGAAGTGCATAGATACATGTCAACATAAACAAACCAAAAATTGTAAAAACACAGGTTCTCACCAAATAAGCATATAAATCAATAAACATAACAATCTTAACTGATAACTGATAAAAACTCGTGTTTTTTAGTTTGTTTTTTTAAAATATTGGACTATCTGAATCTTCAGTGAGCACAGTATTCTGCTATTTTTTTAGAGGCTGCAGTGAGTACTGTGAATAAATTACTTTTTTTTTTTTCCAGCTGATAATTTGTGAAGGATTAATGTCACTAATTTAATTTTTTTAAGACAATCACATTTTAAATCACAAGAGATCTTAACTTGGTGATAGGTGGTTTATAACTTTTTTTCCTGCATGTATAGGTTAAGTATAAAAATTGCATGTCTTCATATTTTGTAGTTTAAAAATATTTAATGATACAGGGCACTATTTTAAATATGTATTCCCCTTTGTATTACCTTTAATCTTCGTTTTTTGGTGGGGTTTTTTTTTGTCGCTATTAAGCACATGCCTTTAATGCAGCTTCAGTCATAAATAACTTGTTACAATAAAACAACAGGCTGCGTTTACATGTTTATTTCCCCCCTTATATCACGTATTTTACAAATATAAAATCAATGAAGAGTGCCATGAACTTGCAGGTAGAAACAAACTAACAGGAAAGATGTCTTTATCCTACGACTACCTTGAATTAGCAGAGCTGTAGTCAAACAATGATGGTGTCTTCTGACTTTGATCACTCTGTTCAAATACAAGAGCACAAGATTTTGTAGTTTCTTGGAAAATAATATTTTTAGACTCATTAGATTTGCTCATACTAGCAACTCATTTTAGAGTTATCTTCAATGGCATAATTAAACATTGCATCCAAAAGCATATGGATCTTAAATAAAACATACAAAATCCCCACATTATTGTTTATCACATTTCTAAATATTCTTACTTCAGACAGGCAGGCTGCCTGCCTCCTGTCTGCCATCTACAGTCGGAAACTGTAACATGCAGCAAGACAACCTGAACTCTTCTTTATACACCAGGTGTCACCCCTCTCCAAAGCTGATTCTCTTCATTTTCTTTCTACCATAAGTTGGCTAGTGAGGAATTCCCCACATGAAGGCTCAGTGACGTATGAGGAGACCCCGGTTTTGTTGAGTAAGCTTCGTTGTTGGGGATCCCTGGTCATTGTGGGGATTATCTGCTGTAATCTGACCCTGGTTACAACTTTAATTCCTGTTGCTTTAGCAGCACTGTATCTTGATCTGAGCAGCAAATAGAAGTGACTAAGCATTGCCTAATTATGAAACAGGGAGGCATTGTTCAGACTGCCATGGGGATTTTTTTACTCTGCTCTCTAAAATGGTGTTGCTTGCAATGGCTTTAAAACAAACAGAAAATCAATGTAAATGTCTAATAAAAAAAACTAAATGTTCAATGATTTTTCCACTTTTTTCCAACATATTACTTTCATGTTTTTGTCATATATGCAGGAGAGGTTGCTGTGTTCACCAGGTATTGCTAAGGGAACCTCCAAATAGGGGGATGTTGTTTCATAAAGCTACAGTGTTTAGGTCCTGAGGAAACTTAGCGGACCCTAGGAAAGGAGATATTAATAACTCCTGGGCCAACCCACCACATTCTTCACATGTGAGTCACTGAGAGCAGGGAGGAAAGGGCTGGATTGCCTCTGTTTCTCATTTATGTTTCTTTCCATGGAGGAGTGGAACAAGGAGGTGTTTAAACCGCCCCTTCACAAGGAAACCCTGAAAGTCTTAAGAAAAGCACACGCTGCTCGACGCAAGAGACATTTGTGACCATGCCACAAAGTTTACACAAGAGTAGGATGCAAAGGCAAGATCATGAGAACCTAACTGCAAGACTAAACTGGAAATGAAAAGACTACAGTGTGTGTGTGTGTGAGAGAGAGAGAGACAGAAAAAAATTTCAGATGGCAGGAATGAGAGAGGAGAAAGCCTCGGAAAATGGTGGTATGGGGACTTGGCAGGAGAGAGTGTGAGTCACTGTTTATCTGGTCTGTCACTGAGAGACCAAGTGAGCCAGCAGAGAAGAAAATCATGTGAAATGAGGGACTTAAATCAAATGTGCTTTTAGTTTTAGGATTCTTTATGCATTTATTGTTACAGAAAAAAAAAGTTTGTTAAGGAGACAGGTCACAGTGAGAGAGTTTTATTTATTTTCAATAATCGTAAACATACAAACAGTTTGTGGAGCTGTGTACAGTAGTCAGCAATAAGTCTTTCAGTCTAGGTGAAACATAAATCCCAGCATGTAACGTTCTTTTACACAAGTGAGGTCTCACTCCTGCACATACAAAAAAACCAGCAAGAATTACAAAAACAGTATGTGAAGCTTGCACCAAACTGGCATGAAAAACATCAAAGTGAAATATGTTCAGGTTAGTAAATGTGTGCTGCTAATTTGAATAAAAAAAAAACTATAATTTAGCTGAACAAATGAGCAAATCTGAAAAAATGCGATGAGGAAACAAACTCTAAGATTAATAAGCCATTCCTAGTTGAATCTCTGATGGTATATTACACCATCAACAGAGAGAAGTTTAGTCTGTATGCTCTGAAATACAGCTGAATACTGCTCACTTAGAGGGTGTCAGCCTTTATTTACTTTTGCTCAGCTAGCACAAGCAAATATATTTTTAAAAGTTCATAAAAAAGCAGATCTGTGACTTCATAATGCAGGAAGCCCTTGTTATAGTTTCACCACACCTAAATACAGTATAATCGTGCAAGGGTACAATCAGTCTCAGAGAAAAAGCTGTACATACAATATTTTCATGTGGGTTCGGGGAGCGGGGAGATAAGAGCAAATAGAAACAGTAGCATAAGTGTGTCAGCCAGCAAAATTTTTGGCATGTCTATGCATCAGAACCCTTCTGCCTGCGTTTGGAGGGTGGGATCAGACGTGTTGGGAGCTCTGGGGGCAAGCCGTGACCCTCCAGCTTGACCTCAATGAGATGACTGGCTAGGGCAAACTCTTCATCATCCAGCATGCCATCTCGATCAACATCCGACAGCTTCCAGATGCGACCCAACACAGAGTTAGGCAGACGTGAACTCACCATCCAGTCCTTAGCTTTGTTGCCGCTCAGCTTCCCCTCATTGGGGGCAAGATTATAGAAGATTTCATCATATTTGGGTTTGTCTTTAGTCACCACCCAGTCCTCCTCCTCCTGACACCCCTCTCCGTTCTCGTCAGCAAAGGGATCGCCCTCTATGAAGGGTCCAGCTCGGGTCCCCATGAAAGCACCGCCCTGCACACCTGGTTGATCGCCTGCTTCCAGCTCCTCTTGCCGCAGGAGGGGCATCAGTTTGGCGATGTCAGAGGAGAGCAGCTCATCCAAGGCTACCATCAGATTTGGTTTCAAAGTTTTGAACTTGGTGAAATCATGAGCCATCAGTTGTTCCTGTAAAGATTTAATAATGATTAACCAGTTGTTTTCAATTCTAATGCAAATGTAGCTAAACTTATATCTTTATTTAATTGTTCCTCAGAAACCAGTGATTCAGACTAACCTGCATTTTAGCACAATCTGGAAAGTCTCCAGGAGAAATGTTGTGCTGCAGCTGGATCTTGGAAAAAATAACTGGAAGCTGATAGATCAGATTCTTCTTTTTATTGTCTTTCCTGAAGACAGAGGGCATTTCCTGTTTCAGGTAGCTTATAATGTGGGCATGGACCTGGAATGAAAACAAAGCAAAGGTATTTCTCCACCACCAAAAGTAAAGTCATTCTCTCATTAATCCTTCATATCCACATGTTGGTAAGTTAAGCATGTGCACCAAGTCACCTACCCTGACCAGGCGTGCCCTCTTGACCAGGTCATTAAGCTTGCGTAAAGCTGCGTTGCGAGGAAGGTTTTGTATATCAGCAAACAGATCTTCCTCCTCCAGCTCAAACAGCTTGCGGTTATCGCTAACCATCAGCGGCTCTGACCAGAAGGAACCAATGTAGACACGCAGAACCTCTGGGGTGCCAAACACCTTCCCTAAAGACCACATCAGTGCACCATACACTCTCATCAGCTGCTGTGTGCCCACCATGTCTGCCTTGTTGAGCACAACTCGCAGCTTGTCCTCATTGCCTTTCAGGGCACCGATGGCCTCAGAGAACTCATCTGATATCTCCAGTTTATGAGCATCAAACAGAAGGATGATGCGGTCCACACGTTCTGCAAACCAGCGCAGCACAGCTGGGAAGTCGTAACCTGTTTAAACAGAACAGGGAGTGAAAAAAAAAAGACATCCTTAAACCTAAATATGCAGTACACGGCAAAACAAATGGAGGTCAGGAGAGGAGAGAAGATCAACACAGACACAAACCCTTCACACCTTTTATTCATTTATCAAAGCTTCACTTTTACACTTCAAAGCTTAAAAGATATCCCAGTTGAACAGCCTTCATATAATGCATGGCAACGTGATCATCTCTTTTCTGGTTTTCAGACTGACATCTGTTTGAGTTTATATTGCCTGAACTAACATTCCATATATATATATATATTATATATATTTCCATTTTGGGGGATGCTTAAAACTAAAGCCAGTAAAAGGAAAGCTGTCTGCATAGCTTCCACCAACAGAAAATTAAGTAAAAATGCACTGACCTTTTAAACTTGTTAGTTCCCAATGCAGATTTATTTAATTAATGGGTTACTAGGGGGCATGAGATAAACAGAAAATGGCTGTGAGATGATGTTCATGATGGTAGTAATTTCTCAACAGTATATTCCTCCTGATTGGCTGACAGAATTTCGGTGCTGTCTCTGTTCTTGATTAAGTTGTTATGGCTGCTCTGCGAACTGCTGAGATGTTTCTTGTCCTGCTGCCAAGTGTTATTGTGACAGAACGAACAGGTCCCATGGGTTAGCCAGGCGTGCCAATGAGATGAGTTTGTGAGCTGATGATTAGGGACATGTGTCTTTGCAGAGCCCCCCCAATGTCCTCTCCTCACCTTTGTTACCACGCTCACCTCGGCTCACTCGCTGCTTGGCCCCGGATAGGATACCAGGTGTGTCAATAATGCTAATACTCTCGAGGACCTGATTGGGCATCTGGGCACACTGGAATCTGGTTGAAAACAGAACAAAAGTCAAATCAAAGCTGACAAGAGTCACTTTTTATTGAAATACTGTCTATGAAGTAAAAAAAACTCCCAACAAACTAACTTTTAAACTAATGGAAATGATCAACTATAATCTAAAAAAGATAAGGAGCATATTGGCTTTTATGCAGAGCCCAACACACCCTCTCCCTCCCACTGCAGGCCATTGTGTGCAAGCAGGTCTCGCACTGTTCTGGGCTTCCTAAAAGGAAAATGACCATTACTGCCAGAATCAAACAATAAGGCCTGCTAACGATGTGTGGCTCAGAACAACAACACTGCTTCCTGTAGTTTAAGAGCCTAACGAGCCCACCGGCTTCCAGCACAGGAAGTCGACGCAAAACGGGAGACGCAAATGCCTTCACAAACACGCCCTGCTGATGGAAAGAGGATCCCAGCTGGAAAACATGGATCAGATATTGTCCAGTTAACAGAGCACTGTATGTTTTAATCTCTTCTTCTGGCCTCCATCGTCATGGTTCTGCAGAGTTAAACATAAAGCTGCTTTTTTGGTTTAAAACAGTGGAAAAACAAACGCATGAACTTGGCAGCCCAGTCAGTAAACGTGGTAGCAAAGAACCTCACATTTGACATGCTGTTTTTAAAAACTCTGTGACTTCAAGTACTTCTCTCTGACCCGAAGGGCTGTAGTACCCTCTGACTTTGACTTTGAACTTGTGTACATTGCAGTTCATGTCTGAGTGCATTAGCTTTCATCAACCTCTTGAGTGATATCATTCCCTTTCTTCCATTTTCCACAAATAAGGCAAGTGCCTCCTCGCTATGAAATTTGGCACAAGCACTTGAAATTCCAAAGCACTAAAAAAACTTTCAGCAAACTTTCTGCCTCCTTTCCTGTTTTCCCTCCTCAGGCTCTCTCACACACTCTGTTGGTACTGATTTTAACTGGCACCCTCAGTGAAAACATTACACAATACTCCGAGAAGTCCTGCTCTCACCTGTTGAGGAAGGTGTTTCCAAATGGGTTGAGTTTGCGGAAGGGCTTATTGGGGTCTACAATGAGGGCATTTCCTGGGATGACTCCCTCTACCTCCCCATGCATGATGGCAGTGAAGCAGTCAGTGGTGGGTTCAGGACCCACCCTGCTCCCGGGAATATCCTGCTCCAGTAGATACCTATCAGTTACACATATAACTTTTTGTTTGCTCACAATTGGTACTTAAAATTAGCAGTTACACAAACTCTGTGAGTGACTAAATGACTGATGTAAAGCAGGATCTTACTTGATGAATGTGGTCTTTCCAGTGGAGTACTGTCCCACAACCAGCACCATGGGTTTGTTGTCAAAATCTGCATCCTCCAGACTGGGAGAGTGGAAGTCATGGAAACCATAATACTGCTCCAGAGGCAGCAGCTTCTTATGGTACAGGGACTTCAGCCCTTCTGTAACAGTGCGGACCACCTCAGGAGCCTTCTTTACATTTTTTCTCCCCCAGCGTGACATTATGATTTACTAATGAGATAATAGCAGGCTTGTTACAGAATTACAGTCAGTTATTTTTATTTTTTAAGCTGTAATTCCTGTCTCAGAATCAGGGAAAAACGTCAGGTGTTTCCTGTGTTTTTATGAAGGCTGCTCACTCGTCCTTGAAACCTCTTCTGCACACACCGAGGGGAATGATAGGGCCAAGTCTTTGTTTGAAGCCAGGAGTGTCTCCTTGAAAACACTCTCTAAGCTGACAACCTTCAGCCCCTGAAATGATGACAATAAAAAAAGAAGGCCGGCAACAGTTAAATAAAAAAAAAAAAAAAAAAGGAAAAAAAGAGCTAATCAACATAGCAAAAGAAATCTTTGTAATTCCACACCTAGTGATCAAAGCCTGTCGCAATCTAGAGTAAGGATGTGAAATCTGAAGGAAAAACCTTAGCACACCAGGAGTCTGCCAAGCATTGTCAATACTCGCCTGGAAAAAGTTGGTGTTCACTTTGGAAAACTTGCAAACCCAGCCCTGCGTGAGGATTTGTTGCACAGCTCATTTCTTTACAGTGAAATGAGTAAGAGCCCCCCCCATTCTCAGTAGAACATGAAACACATTGATGATTTATTGAAGTAAGGAAAAGACTTTAAGAGGTTGTCTTTATATAGAAAAACTAATTAAACCCTTGAGAATTCCTTGTTTTTTTAACTCTAGTCTGCATAAACAGAATCACTGGATTAGGAATTGAAGGCAAAACTGATTATTGCAGCAGTCTAACAGAAAAGCAGATAAGTGATCTACGTGTCAGCAGATGATAGTTCATCATCTGTTGCAAATCCTTTATGAACTGGGTTTTCTAAAAAGAAAAAAAGAAAAGAAAAATCTGCCCAGAGGAGAACAAGCAGCACAGTCCTAACATGTCACAAGACCAGTGTGGAAAGAGTTCTTGTCAAAATGGCGAAGCCTGCAGAGACATTTAATGTGACTCACAAAAGTTTTGTAAACTTCATTTAGATGATTCCGATGAAAATCAGGGTTTTGTTTAAGGTTTCCGACTAAGACTAAGGATCAGCTTCTAGGGTTAATGTATGGTGGAAAATACTTGTAGGTTTAGGTACCACAACTGCAACGCAGGTTTGCACTTGGGTCATGGTACAGTCATGTTCAGCTACAGAACCAACAAGTAGCTGAAAAATCTTACTTTAATCAGCAAAGAAGCAATAGAAAAATGCTGAAAGTACATGTTAAGTTTCCTCAGCTATGATCAGCCAAGCACTATTGACCTTAGTTTCTTCTGTGCATCACAATCACAAATATGACAAAAAATTATAATAATTAGCAATATGATCATTCTGGCTATATTTAAAGTTTAAAAGGAAGCTTTACCAAGTTATTATGAAGTCTCCTTAAGCACCTTGATCTTCCTCTCTTGCCCTCTGGAGTCTGGAAAATATTTTGACTGAAGGACACAAAAGCTTCTGTTGGAGGAGCCGCTGCTACATGTATGGGTGTACCTCTGGCAGCAAATAGAAGCCCTCTGTGGAGCATCAACACAGCTAGAGTACAGAGGATCCTTCTTCTCCAGGGTTTAATACATTTCAGATGAGCTCCAGATCTGGCAAGAGTCCTCTGTTTTGCCTGCTGGAAAAAAACAAAGGCAAATGCTGTAGTTAATAGTACACCGTGCACCAAACTGAGGCAGATTTTTCATTTGCTTACTCCTTTCAGTTTAACTGTCCTCCGCTTGCAGGGATGGCTGGTAACACTGTGGGCAGCACTAACATTGCACAGGACAGGGATGAGCAGAGCTGTGGGCAGAGGGCGTGGACCTGGAGGAGGGGTGTGTGTGATTAAATAATTTGGGTGGACTTACTCCCTTTTTAAAATGGCATAGCATCCTCATGCATATTTTAAGTCATGTGACCTCATGCTTCACTCCTACATACATACTTTCTTACTACTCATGTTTTCCAAATCCCTTGTTCCCCCTTTACTAAATCTACAACATGCATTTTATTTACAAATGTGACAGTATTTTCCCTCCCATCCATCTAAAACCTTCTTGCTCCTCCCCAACGCTCTGAGCCCTCCCGGCAATGAAGCATGTAAACCAGTTTTGTTTCCACTTCCATGCACCACCTGCTGGCTGTCCAATTGAGAACACACCCCGCAGTCCCCACCATTTACACCATCCCCTCCTCCCCCATAAAGTACAGTTGGTCATCATTAGTCATCCAAAAGAATTAACACTCAAGTCAGACAATCATCATCTAAACTGTTGGAAAAACACCAGAGAATTCAAAATTATTCATAAAAGAAGCGAGGTTTAATTTACAGTTTTACTAAATGTACATTTCTTTTTAAAAAGTGTCCTTATACACAATAAATACAATACAAAATTAATCTGTAATACTATACTTCAAATTCTCTTCTGGTCTTTTTGTACATTATTATTGTTCCTTTTTTTCCCATTTTAATGCGTGTGCTGTGTTGTGTTGAATTGTCCACCAGGCCTTAGAAAACAAGAAAACTCAAGGGAGGCAGGGATACACTGGCAGAAAGTTGAAACAGACTGAACACACAGAAAATCATCAGCTGACACTGGCCTGACCCCTGCTGACTGAAATGAATAATGTCCTAACCTGGCATCACAGGCAACAGCAGGGCAGGTGTGTACGTGTGTGAAAACCTGGAAAGATTTGACATTAGGTGCTGAAAATAAGTAAAATTTCCATACATCCTCATTTACATCTTGACATCGTGGTAGTACAGTTTCAGAGAACAGTCAAAGGAGAATAACTTGACGAATGATATTCTCTTTTTTTTTTTTGTTTTACCTAAAGTTTCATGTGATGTTTAAAAGCAGGCAAGATGAAGATGGAAACTACTTTCTGTCTTGAAACAGCATAGTTACTGACAACATACAGAAATATAGACTGCATTCAACATGTTTGCATCTGTAGGGCAGCTTTATCTTTGAGATAGGAGTCAAATATGCAAGGTACAAAAACACTGTATGCATTAAAACCTGTTACAGTATCATACCATTGTATTCTGTTGACTTATGAACTGTTGTAATAAGCTGCCTGACGCTCAATAGGACTCAATTTAAACCATTGGATGTACTACTCAGGATAGAGTGGTGCTCGGGCCACATGAAAGGAATGTATAAATACTGAATGAAAGAAAAGTGAAAAAGGACAGGATTAGAGAACAGCCTTTGAGAAACTTTTCTTGTTACTAAAGTATAAGAACACAAAAAAATGTCATGTCTTTTCAAGTCTGCAAATTCACCGTTTTACTTTTTACCACGTTAATTCCACCATTGGGTTACTTCAGACTGTAAATAACAAATAAATGTCTGGACAATTCAAATGGACAAACAAAGCCAACACAGCTTGGCAGAGTTGTACAGTGATGCAGTTTTCACAGAGCCCCCTTCCCTGTCTCCTAATTCATCTCTTAGATACCCCTTGTTAGTCCAGCCTGGGGCTGAGGGGCTGTTATCTGCTTTGAGTCTGGGGCACCAGGCTGCCATTGTGGCCCCGGCCACCAACCTGAGGGTGCTGGGCCAAGGATGACGATGATGAAGTAGAGGATGGAGCTGGGACTGAAGGTCTATGGGAAGAGGCTGCCAAATCTCCTGGGCGCTGACTTTGGTGTTGGTGGGGCCTGCTGTTGCCTCCTTTTATATGATGCCCACGAGCAGGGGGCTCCTGCTGCAGGTTTAGGATGCTGTCTATGGCGCACTGCAGGTGCTCGTTTAGAGAGTCATCCGGAGGGCTGCCGCTGGAGAAGCTGGCATTATCCATGTCAGGAGAGTCAGACTTGCAGCGTTTGGCAGGAAGCAAAGAGTCTCGTGTAAATGAGGACTCTGGAGAGGGGGGCCCAGGGGCATGCTGGTCCATTCTGAATGTCCCTCCTGTTCTATGTCTATTTTTACCACTCAACCTTTTGTATTTACTTACATCTGTCTCTTGGTCTGTATGCTCTTCCCCTCTTTCCTTTGCTCCTTCGCGGTCTAAAAGCAGGGGGAGATGATGGTGCTGCGTGGTTTTGATGCCACGGTTAAACACCTCATTTATTCTGTCCAGTCCTTGCATTGTACTCCCTAAATGGCCGGTTTCATGGCTCAGCTCAGTGTGAGTGTGTAAGGCCTCCCTGTCTCTTTTCTCTGCTTTCACACTGGCTATTACTGTCCTCTCTGAGGGAGGGGTTGAGGCCTCGTGCCTGGGGGGTGATGGAGTGGTTCTGGGATAGGACAAACTTTCATCTCCTCCACCCGGTACGCCAGGTCTGACCCGGGGACTGACGTTTTCCCGGTAGGTTTTTCGAAGGGGCAGGCGGCAGGTTGTCTGCGAGGGAGTGGCAGTGGAAGCAGGGTTGTGTTTCACCCCACCTAAACTGTGGTGGTCCAACGTCCCATTCATCTGAGTGGAAGATGATGACGTGGATGCCGACCATGTGTGAGAAGAGGAAGTAGAGGATGATGGGGCTGCGCTATGGGGGACATTACCTCTCAGTGGTGGGTTACACTGGGTTGTTGCTACGGCAACTGAAAAGCTAGAAGAAGCAGTGCATACAGGGAACTGAGTTGTGATGACCTTAGAGGGAAGAGTTGATGAATGGTGGGCCTTTAGGTGTGGAACAACAGCTTCGGACTGAGGCTGGGCCTGAGACGTGGACCGACTGCTCAGGTGAGGTTGAGGTGTGTGCACCGGGTCCAAGGCAGTGTTGTGGACTACCTTACTGAAACCTGTCTGATCCTGCTTGATCTTTAGCTTTAACCCAATTCGTCTGCGAGCCTCGTATGTCTTTATAGGTGGTTTGCTGGTTCGCTGCGGGAGAGCATCATCATCGTCGGCTGCTTGGGACGGGGAGGGAAAACTGGATGACGATGCTGGGGCACGACTCAAGGTGAAGCTCTGGCTAATGGGCTCGGCCACCGGCTTGGCTGCTGCAGCTGGAGGGCAGCTAGTGGACCAGGACACAGATGCACCGCTTCCACCCTGCTTTATGACCAGTTTGGTAGGGGGGAAAGGGGAAAGGGAAGAAGGGGCAGGAGGTGGAGCAGGAGGTGGAACTGGAGCGGGAGCTGGTGAAGGCGCAGAAGGAGAGTTAGGTGCAATGTTGGGAACAGGAGCTGGGACAGAAGCTGGGACAGGAGCTGGGACAGGAGCTGAGACAGGAGCTGAGACAGGAGCTGCAGGTACTGGAGCAGGGGCAGCAGCAGATGCACCTCCACTCACTGACGTAAGCTCAGTTGGCGATGGGACTGATTGGGACGAAACTACACTCTCCAACTTTCGCACACTTGCCACAAACTCCTCTGCAAAGAAATAAACAGAATTATATCATTAGCATACACACAGTTTCCACTGAGACAACCACAAAATCATATGTGGTTAAAGGAAATGCTAAGGTACCTGGTCTCTCCTTGGCCAAAACCCTGTCCTGACTCAAAGCGATCTTCTCCTCTTGAATGAACATCCTGTCAATCATCACCATCTCTGCCGAGGGGCCCAGTCTCTGCTCAGGTTCAAACGTCAAACAATTTCAGTTCAAAATCAGTTCAGGACAAAGAGGACAGCAACACAGCTTACAGCAAGAATGCTAGTTTATATACTTACTTTTGACTCTGCAAAGAGCAGGTAACGATATTTATCCACCATGGCCTGGGTTCTTTTTAGCAGCTCACAGGAGACCCTCTCAAATTCATCATCCACTGTAAGAATTCAAAATGTTTTTATTAAGTATGTAAAATGGAAACTAAACAGTGTATCCAAGGTAACAGACCATGTGGAAGATGTTACCTCTCTGATAATCTTGAGAGGAGTTGGCAGTTCCCTGGTAGAGATGGTAAGGCAGCAGTCTGTGCAGTGTGTCCTCGAAAGAGTGGAAAGGAGCACTGTAGTTGGGGTGAAGCACTGAACCTTGATGTTTCCTTAGCTGTTCTAGCATCCTGCAGGGAGGTTTGTATACAGAAAAAGTTAGAAAAAGACAAACCAAAAATATGACACTTAAATAAGCTCTGAAAATGCCTGCAGTACTTACCTGGCTTCTTTACTGGGCTCTGAACTGAAAGGCATTTTCATTGTTGTCTGTTATGTGAACAGAGACAAAAATCAAAAATTAAAACATTCATGCCATAGCTCAGATATTAGAGAAAATTTCTTAGGGTTTCCTAAACATGAAGCGACACCCTTGTACCTGAGGTTGTACTGGAGCTGGGGGCTGCGGGGCAGACATCTGAGTCAGAGTAGCTCCCAATACTTGGATCTTTATCCCACCTTTTCCCACACTTATTCCTCCAACTGAGCTGATCACTCCGGGCTTTGGCTGAACCTGTGCATAGATTTAAAAGGAAATGAACTTTTATAACAAGATAAAAATATATGTTTTGAGATGAGAACATCTCATATATATA
>JBAMHW010000009.1:8682943-8699902 GCA_037177495.1 Rhadinocentrus ornatus | reverse complement strand
TATATATAATTACAAAATTTTTGTGATTCTTTCAGCGGGCAACCTGAGGCTGCTGAGGAGGAGTATTTTTAACTACTCCAGAAAAGAAAGGAAAAAAAAAACAAACAAAAAAAAAAAACATTTAAGGAGCATTGCGAATCCAAAAATTATTCTTAAGTAAACACAATCAATAAAGACAAATAAATATTCAAATAAATGTCACTCTAAAATAACAACACTAACTTTGTTGTCATTATTAAATCCTATCAGGAAAATAATAACAACAAAAAAAAGCAATGTTAATATAATAGTAGTAATAATAAAGTGTACACTGAAAAACCTATGATAGACAAGAAATTACTAGCACACATTTTTGGTGGATGAATCATTCTTCTGCTGCACTGATTATTTTCTACACAAGAGAATTGCAATAATTATACCAAATATCTAAATTTTTTTGTTCTCGAATTGTTACTAGACTTAGTGCTACAAAAGACTAAATTACATGCAAAGTAACTTGTAATTAAGATTGGGAATGACTTTCTGGTAGTACTGTATGCATAATTAGTTTTCAATAATGAATTGTTAAACCAAGAGTCTTTCCTATGCTGATGTAAAAATTAAGATTTAATCTAATTTAACTAACCCCCCCAATTTTTTTTTATTACATATCAAATATAGAAACTTGTCAAGTACTCCTTAAAATTTCGTTATGCTTGCAAAATGACAATACAGGCATTAAATCTAAGGCTGAGATTAACAGAGCTAATTCTCAAAATCATTGCCCCCCACCCCAAACATCTGAGTGCTTATAATGAGAGTAATGCCTAAATACATGACATCTCCTGCAGTTTTTTTGTAGTTTGTGTTAGAAAGGAGCAAACTACAGCTTTGAAAATTTGCTCGTCTCCAACTACATTAGTTAATATTTAGACGTTCCCTAAAAAAAAGAAAACAAAGTTTACTGTGCTACACATAAACACACAATATTATTTGCAACACGTCACTCTTTTCACCTGTATACTCAAGAACAAGACGCCGTTGTGCGGTTATGAAGTCATCCAGAGATCAAGTAGAACTTACAAAAAAAACAAAACGATGAACAGCGGATAGCAAAAGACAACAAACTGAAAACGCGCGGTTTTCGCATCGCCTGGAAAGATTTCGAGTGTGGGTTCTCGGCGAGTTCCCCACAAGTAACAACAACTGTGCATATGTCTTCCAACGACACAAACAAAACAAATCACCACAATTTCCATATAGCCATATTACCGATATTATGAAGGGAGCCCGGTTGCCGCTTTGAGGAGGTAGCGGATCGCAGCCATTGCTCGTTTAAAGCAGAACCAGTGCGCAGGATATGAATGGAGACAGTGCAAACGGACTGCTACATGCTAATTGGTGTTTTCAAAAAGCTTTGCAGTCGTATTTTACCCATTACTCGCAACAAACAATATCTGACAGTCACATAGATGACTTAAGACTCAAAGTTAGACAAGCGTTCAAATTTCATTCCCGGTTCCACATCTATTTCCAATTATTTTGATGCATCTTGGTTGACTTTCGTTAGCCTAGCCAGCTAACCTGCTAACCAGCTATCAACAATATTGAGACGTACAGCTAGCTTGAGCCTTTGACATTCAAAACAAACTACCGAATAACACAATTTTTACACTCATACTGCCAAGCGGCACCACAATTCAGACAAGCCAAAGCAATGTTGACTGCTTAGATGTGTAAATGCAACTGCGTAGCTAGCTATCGCTAATTGCAAGCAAAATATGAGTTAATGTTGGAATACTCTTGGATGAGGGGGGTATGCTTGGGAATTCGGTAGAAAATAGACATGTTTGCTGGGTCGTGCGGAACTGTGGCGTTTCGATTGTGGTAGCGGTGCAATTTGCGGCTTCTCCGCAGTTAGCGGATATTGCAGCTTTGTTACAGTTATTCGGATTAATAGAGAAATAGCTACATTGTAACAAACTCACCCGAGACGATAGAGGTGCAGGCAGCGCGGGGTCTCCAGGACAGCCTCGCACGGGCTGCTGTACAGGACCCAACTACTGGCAGGAAACAGGAGACTTCCGTCATTGCCTGGTTGAAATCTGGTTTCGTAAACTAGGCTTCAAGGAACTGGACTCGTAACATTACTGCTGCACATTTGAGTCCCTTCCTCTGCTCAGTCTGTTGCTTGTTTTTTTAAGCTAGAGTACAACTGTGTAAAATTTAAAACAGCTCAAATAACACAGAGTATGGAGAATCTTTCTCTAAAAAACAAAAACGCATATCATAAACGCGAAAAGTTACAAAGGTGGAGAAAACACTTTAAAACAGATTAAAACTTCATTGCAAAGACTTTAAAACGCCAATAACTGTTTTAAATCAGCGCAGTCTGTCCACGTTTGCTTAGGTAAAACACTAGTGTAGAGAGCAAACAAAAAGTGTAATTGTGTAACTGCTTTCTGAAATTAATAGTCTTCTGTAAAACTAGCGTGACAGTGTTTAGTGTTTGCATAAACACATTTAGGTGTCCTTTTAGAACCTCTAATGGATAAGAGATTTTCTTTCCGCTATTTTCTTTAACAAAAATCTAACACAACGCTGCCAATGGTGATGTTTGTGAAAGATACTGCCTTTACTCTTCTCTTAAATTATGCAATATTTCTGTGTACAAGCAGCTTAAATTAGCTTAGACTGGTAAATGTTTATTCGATTCAACGATTAACTGATTTTTATCTTTGAAGTTAATCCCTATGCCACATTTGCACTTGGCAAGACAAGCATCAAATGTACATTATTTTTGTGGGTCATTAGTTTATTCTAAATAATGTATTCTTGTCTCATATACTGTCTTTAATAGTTAACAAAAACCTCCTAAAGATGTTATTGAAAAGTTGTTCAGTTTTGTGGAGATGCAGTATACTTAGTTTCCAGTCAGTTTAATTCAGTTCGTAGTGTTACATTCTTAAATACATCTTGACTAGCGGTGTTCGTAGCCTATTAGTACCGGTAAGTTAATTAAAGACCGACCACTTATTGACCTATTTTTTTACGAGAGTACCTAAATGCAGCAGCAAGGTTTCCCGTGTCACGTGACAGAGGATACCATCGTTCTGCGGCTGGTGATGTGACAACGCTGCTAGCGCTGGTTAGCAAGTTTGTTGACTTTCGCATTTACTCATTCCTCATCAGAATCTAAGGAATTGACAAGAAAATGGACAATAGCGGGAAAGAAAAAGAAGCGACAGCTTTAATGGCCGAGGCAGATAAGAAAGTAAAATCATCGCAGTCGTTTTTTGGGGCGCTTTTTGGGTGAGTATGTCTGTAAGCTAACGTTACTGTTTAGCTAGTCATGTCAAGCTGTAGGCCAGCTATGCGGAAGGTGTCTAGCTAGCTGGTTAACACCAGATCTAATGGCAGAGAAAAATATAACGTTAACCGCACTGCATATTAAAATTGCTTTCTATTTTCACCGTTAAGTTATTATAGTCAGTGCTATGCACATGTCGTCAAACTACGTCTGTTGGTTATACAGATGTAGTGTTATCTCTTGTCTTGTCTGGAAACAATAAAGTACAATATATGTTACTATTTTCGGCAATAAACTGGAATATGTTACATTGCTATAACTGCTGCATTGCCTGGACCAGATACAATAAAGCACTACTGCACTGGATGAGGACAAGTTTGTATTTAACAAGACAAGTAGTTGCTGGACACTTTGTACTTGTATCACTGTGGGGGCGCCATCTACTGGCAAGTTCATTTACTGCAAATCACGTGCCAATCACTTTTGTTTACAGTTGCGAGTTCGGATATTTGAGTTGGTTAAGATTTAGTAAGACATAAAGTCAACCTTTAGAAACCGGTTAAACTGGGCATAATTGCAAATGACGCTGTACTTGGAAAATGTAACTGCCCATGTAATTGGGACAAAGGTACATGTCATGACATAAACCATTTTATTTATTCATGTGTTAATCAAGGAAGTTACTCTCAGTCTTCTCTAGTTTAAAAATCTGGGTAATAGTCAATTGAAAGGTTATCTCAGTAACAACATTTCACATTGACATATTGTTATAATTCAAAATGATTATTATCATGGAAGTTTGGTTATTAGTAACATAAAAGTTCATATTTAAACTTAAACTGTATGGCCATATATAGCAGACAGCAGTATAAAGTTACTGAGGCATAATTTTGTATTTGTCAACATTTCCAGGTGCTATCTTACTAAATCTATGTGCTTTGACACAGGAGTTCCTCCAAGTTGGAAGAGGCCTGTGACATGTATGTAAGGGCAGCCAACATGTACAAAATGGCCAAAAATTGGTGCGGTAAGAGCGCAGTGATTTCCTTAGTTTACACATTTGTGTTTAGAAATACTTTCACTCATTTTAACATGCAGTATTTTCTTTCAAGCTGCTGGAAATGCATTCTCCCAAGCCGCTCATCTTCATCTGCAAATGCAAAGCAAACACGATGCAGCAACTAACCTCATAGATGCTGGAAACGCCTTCAAAAAAGCAGATCCACAAGGTAAAATTTTACTCGTCAATCAAGTGTGTCGAACTGCTGATGTGCACCTGTAGTAGTACTTGTTTTATAATTTTCCTCAGGTAACTCATGTAGCAATTGTAAAATAGTTTCTCTTTGGTTCAAGAAAGATGCAGTAAGGAAAAGTGCTGTTACTCGTTATTTAAAATAATATTTGGTAAATGAGCACATTTTGCTGTTTGATAGCACTTCTGTGGTAAAGACTTGAGCATTTTCATGCTGTTAACTATTCCTTCAGTTAGTTGAGTAATTGGATAAGAAATGTTTTAGCTTAATATTTTTTTATAAAGTAAAAGGTCCTTAAAATTCACCACGGACTTGTTTAATTTTTAAGATCATTTAATAAATGAAATTGTTAAAATGATTTGATTAAAAAAACAAACAAAAACAAATCAGTGCAGTTAAGTCCCAAATTAAAACCAAGTTGTTTCGGCAGTTATCTGTTTGTCTCTCTCGTACCATCTCTTATCTTTATATACTTTTTTTTTTAATACAACTTTGTTCCTAAAAAAGCCTCTTGGGCACATTTTGTTCCCTCATCAGACAGCACAGTGAGTCAGAAATAATGCACAAAAGAAGTTTCTAATTATACACCTTAACCACAGTGATTATACAAATGTCACTTCCTATTAAAACGACTGACTTTTAGTTCACAATTACAGAATATTTGTGGAAGGGGGCGTTCTGCCTAAACTTCATTGGTCTATAGTGGCATTTTTCCAACACACTAAACTCTAGTAGCTGTTTATTTAATAGTTTACAGTAGTGATAACAAGCGGAAGTCAGATAGAGGGATGTAACAGGGTCGGATTGCACTGTTAATAACAAGAAACAAACACACTGTTACGGTTTTGTTTGGAAAATTGTCTTTTATTTATTTAATTTTTTTATTTCTCATCAGAAAAGTACCAATATGAATAAAAAATAAGATGTTATGTCAAAGTTCCATCCATAAATATCACACATTCTTTACTATTGATCATCTCAATCATACTGATGTATATAAAGTGAATTGTTACCTTTTGTTAGTTCTAAGTTGGATGTGTTGACTCGCTACTGTGAGTTGGACTATAGTGAAAGGCCGATGTGGATTTACAATTAACAAAATATAAAATATAAATGGCCTCCAACTATAGCATGAGCTTGTTATACAACAGTAACATGTTAAACACGGTGACCACCAATCAGTGCAGTACAGGTCACATCCATCCATTCATCCACACATACTCATGTTCCTACAACACTTCCTAGTCTGTTCTGTACATCAAGTTCTTCTTTCTACCATACAGTTGGTGTATTAGTGTTAATTGCAGTCATCATGCCCCCAGTTTGGGGAAGAAGGGCTGTCCTAACCAATGAAACGCTGTACAGAAAACGTCCCTAACAGAGAAAAGAAAGAAAAACCCAGCTAAAAAGAATCAGTATCATTTAAACTTTTTGTTTCAATTACAGCATTTTTAACCTTTTACCATGCTTTTGGGTAGTAATCTTTAACTAGAATTTATTTTAAAGCCTCAAAAGATCTGTATTCATACCTCACAGATCATTGTTCACCTTGTGGAAGGGAAGATATTTTAATCTTTGTTTTGGTTCTAATTCACATATCAAATAAAAAAGTTACACAATAACTTTGTTACATGAAGTGTCTCAGAGTTTAGCAGCATAGCTAGTATTAATAGCTTCAGTTCCCACGGAGAGGCAAATTACTGGGGCGAAAATATTTTCCAGGCTGTGCGCTATCAAACTTTTCTTCTTCTTTTAAAATTAATTTTTAAATTTATGAATGTTGTGAACAATAGTCAGTCTTTCAGGCACAAAAATCTCACCTTATACATTCCAACTCTTTAAGTTTACTTTTAAATAAACATTGGGGCGGTGTGTCTCTGCAAGGTAGAGCGGTCGTCTTGTAGCCTGAGGGTTGCCAATTCAATCCTCAGCCAAGTCGTGTTCATGTCGAGGTGTCCTTGGGCAAGACACGAACCCCTAATTGCTCCTGATGGGTCATTGTGAGTGCCTTTCATGGCAGCTTCCGCCATCAGTGCTTGAATGTGTGTGTGAATGGGTGAATGGGATGTCTGATGTAAAGCGCTTTGGATAAAAGCACTGTTGCGGCAAAGCGGTAAGTTGACTGAGGGCCGCTGTGGGCTAAACTCGGGCTTTCTGCCAGACGCGCGTTCCAAAGTATTCCAGAGCACTTCTGTGTCAGCAGCGATACGTTTATTATTTCCGTACATAATTACTAACAAATCCAATTAACGTATAATTGATGTTCTAACTGACAACAGACTTCGACTATAAATTATATAATACACGGTCAACAGAAGATGTGACCACCACCGAGCTCACCCCACTTCCTCATTTTATTCACACCGGTGAGTTGGTACCTTTCCGACTTTGTGACACACACGCCCACAGCAACACACCCACCACCCAGATGCTCATGCTGCGTGTCACCTGTGCCACCTCATAAATATGTAAACATACTAATACGGCTCCTACAAGCGCCAATTTATCATTTATTTCATTTGTTTGTATTTTTGACCATTGCTGAATGATTTTAGTGTCTTGATTTTAATGCATAATTTATCTCAACAGAGGCCATCAACTGCCTAAACCGAGCTATTGAGATATACACAGACATGGTGAGTTTTTTTACATAGTATTTTTGACATTCCTGGGGATTTCACAGAGCGTTATGTTTTGCATTTGATTTGCTTACTTTTTTTTTCTTTGTTTTGTAGGGACGTTTCACTATTGCAGCCAAACACCACATCAGCATCGCTGAGATATATGAGACAGAGCTGGTTGACATTGACAAGGTCAGATTTAAAAACAAAACAAATTACTTCCTTTGGTTGGGGTTTGTTTTTGTTTTAACTCCAGGAATGATTATTGCATCTCATTCAGCTCAAACTCATTTCTCTTTCAGGCCATTGCTCATTATGAGCAGGCAGCAGATTATTATAAAGGTGAAGAATCCACAAGGTACCTATTTTTTTAAATTATTTTGTGTTTTTGCCTTTAGTTTAATGTGTCGCCTGAGAAAATTATCGATTTCTCCCTTTTTTAGTTCAGCTAACAAGTGCCTTCTGAAAGTAGCAACATATGCAGCTCAGCTGGAGCAGTACCAGAAAGCTATCGACATCTATGAACAAGTGAGATAATGCTGATCAACAAACCACCTGTAACTTCCTGGACCGTGATGGTAAAGAAAACTTGAACAGTATTTTCTTGTTTTAGGTTGGAACCTACGCAATGGACAGTACGCTTCTGAAATACAGTGCCAAGGATCACTTCTTCAAAGCGGCGCTCTGTCACTTCTGTGTAGACATGTTTAACGCAAAGGTGAACAGTGAAGTACAACTTGTGTCTTCTGTCGTCGGTATAATACAAGCTGCTGCTTTAATATTCATCCTGTTGTCGCCCAGCTCGCAGTGCAGAAATATGAAGAAATGTTTCCGGCCTTTTCAGACTCGAGAGAGTGCAAGCTGCTGAAGGTGTTGCTTCTTTTCTACATATAACTTGCTTTTCTTCTGCACGGCAATATGTTTTCAAATATGATTGTTTTTCCCTTTTATAACCAGAAACTTCTAGATGCATATGAAGAACAGAATCTGGATGCTTACACTGATTCGGTGGGTGGACCATTTTCTTTCTCCAGAGTTAACGTTTCTCCACTTTTAGGTTGTTCTAGAGTGACACCAGTGATCTGCGTCCTTACATACTTTAAGTTTCAAGCAATGGCATTTTGGTAAAATACCATCAGTTAATAGACCAGTAAAACCAGAAGGAAAGCAAAACCACTTTATGATGCATTGTTGTTTGCTAAAAGTCAAAAACTATGTACAATGTAACTTCCTGCCAGTGTGAGATTATGATCTCTCGCTTGGCAGCGATATGCACAATTAAACCCAACTAACAGGTCGGGTTTGCGTGAAAGAACAAACCTGCTGTATGAAACCAGCTGATTCTCATATTTACCAAGATTTCGAGGTAATTTTGTGAATATTTCCAGGTGAAGGAATTTGACACGATTTCACGGTTGGACCAGTGGCTCACCACCATGCTTCTCCGCATCAAGAAAACCATACAGGATGACGAGAGCGACCTTCGCTGACTCACCTCCCAATTCCACCTGAAGTCTTCAGTGACCGATTTGATTCCTTCTTCTTGCCTAAAGCCTCCTACTTCCATTCAAGCAACATCTTTAAATTTTATGTTTCTGCCTTGCCACTTGCAGTATTTTTTTTCTTGTCTTTAAATCCACTCATAACAAAATGAAATCCCTCTTAAATCTTTATGCAATAGGTATGAACACTAGAACACTACTATTCTCCTGAGTGCATTCTGCACACAGTATGTTAGGTATTGGCCCAATATTGGTCAAGATATTCATACCAGCAGACTTATGTTACTCCATTTTCTTTGTTTTTTGGTGGATGAGTGGAGGCCAGCTGTCAAACTATTTGGATTACAAAATATAGTTTCCAAAATGTGCTTTAGAATAAAGTAAACTAGCCAAAATACAGATATTGACGAAAGCCGTGACCTTGATATTCGCTTCTAAGTGCTCAAGAGTACTGTAGGTCATTTCAGGGGACTCCTAATTAAACAGCACTACTTCTCGGCTGCATGCGTTTAATGCAGTTATTCCACAGCAAATATCCCCTCTGCCTTAAACCACTCTCGGGATGTGGACAATTAGATTTGATGAAGAAAAAAAAATTAGAAATATTAATAATGTTTTTACAAGCATTATTGATTAATTTGATAATTATTTTTGTCACTTCCATTTAAAGCAGTTTTATTCCAGGAAAAGAGGGGGAAAAAAAAGGGTCGCCATCTTTGTGAGCATTTGCATGGTTTGGAATGAATGAGGAACCTTTAAAACAAGTTTCCCACTTTGTGGGAGTGTTTTAGTTTTTGTTATGTCTAATCTATGATCAGGCTGAATAAACTATTTTTATTGCCTGCAAGAGATGCAATACACGAAAGGAAAAATAAAGAAGAGCTTTACTGATCTGAACACTGTGCTCATGTTACCCTCCTGATTTTGTCAGAGAATTGGTCTTTAATAATTTATGGTGTTTCATGTAAAACGTTTGAATAAACCTGAGTACATCGTCCGGGGCGTGGTTTCTTTACGTGTGTGTGTGTGCGCGTACTCGTGAGGTGATCACGGTTCGCTTCCCAGTTGCCCAGCAGGTTATTTTTTCTTCCTTTGATCGGCTGGACAGACCTGTGGAAACATCTATTTTTACTGTTTCAGGTAAATACCGCAGTGGAGTTTATTTGTTTTTCTAACGCTTTATTATAAGTGTTTATTATATAAGCTTTATATAAAATTATTAACACCGTATAACGCACAGTGGCTCTAATTTATAGCTAATTTCACATTTAAAGCGCTTCAGACTGTTAAAAAATGTAACGAAACTACGTTTAGGTTCATTGTTTAATAAAGGTCCATTTCATAGAGCTCATTGATGGTAACACAAAGTTTAATCATCAAGGCGCTCCGGGATTTCCCTCCGGCGTGTTTTTCCTTTTATACTTATCTTCTAATTAAACACTGGAGAGCAGATTGTAAGCAGCTACGTCCCAGAAGACCTTCCTACATATGACCACATCAATCGTTAAAGTTGGAGAATGCATGTCTCTGCTTCAACAATCAAGTCTGTGTGGCATATTAAACTTCGCTTAGTTTATATATATATATATATAGTATTGAGGTTGAGTATTTAACAAGACAGATGCTGCTTTAGTGAGACGACTCTGATGTTAACGACAGTCGAGTAGTTTATTTCTAAAGTAATCAACAAGATTTCTCTCTGTGTTCAGTATGAGAAGTGGTGGTGTAACTCGTTTGGCTTCTTACTTTCAGTTGATATGAGACATACGAAACGCTGCGTTCTCTCTTCATTACCATTGTTTTGGTCAAGTCCAGGTAACTTTATGTCTTATTTATTTAATTATTAATTGAAATCTATGTTGTTAATAATCACTGTTTGCATGTTAGTACTTTCACAAATTGGTCCATGTTTTACTAGAAGCCCAAAAACTTTTTATTTATTTTTTAGCCAAGTTGGGCCCCCAGTTTGGGTACCACTAACTAACAAACATCTGGATTATCTGTGAATTTCTTAAGTTTCATTTGGATCTAATTGATCGTTTCTATATCACTGCTCCCACCAATTTGACTCATGGAAACAAACAAAAGATCCTATAATGATATATTATTGTCTCACCAGGGTACACTAGTGTTATACAAACGCTTAACCCAATAATGGCCAATATATCTTATTTGTATACTATTTCTGAGACCTGTTGAATGACTAGTGTACAGATACTTGTCTTTTGCCCCTACTGGATAATTTTCAAACTATAACAATTCTGATATTTCACATACTAATAAATGGTGCATATATGCAAATTATTTTTTTTTTCTTGTTTGTTCTTTTGGTTATATAAGAAAATGTAAAAACTTTACATAAAAAAAATTCTGTCAATTAGTTATTGGGTCAGATGTTAAAGGGGCATCTCTGTCAAATCATCACTTGGATGTGCCAGAATTTTCTTATTTTCAGCTAAATAAAGATCAATCTATAATAAGTATCTTAATTATCTTATATTTTTCAGAAAATAACTAATCAAGTCATAAATCTTGGATCATTTCGGACTCTTAGCTCAATTTTGACCACCTTATTAGGCTAAATAAACCAAAAATTACCTAATGAATGTTTCTACACTGAAGGAACTGCTGGCTCAAAAGCATTTAGAAAAACTTTGTCAGGCATTTGTTTTTTAGTAGTCTTGACTACTGTAATTGAGTTTTTACAGATGTCTCTAAAAGAAATCAGACTATTTGAGATAATCTAGTATGCTGCTGGCGTTGTCAAAAAACTCCAGAAAGGGAACACATGACTCGTAGAGAGAGTAGAGTTTAAAATGTTGCTCATTGCGTACACATCAATGAATAGTTCAGGTCCAAACTACCATATATATATCTGATCTGCTGGGTCAAGTTTGTTTTCCATCCTGAGTTAAAAATAAGCAAGGAGAATCAGCATTTAGTTAATATGCTGTTAATATATGAAACAAACTGCCAGAAAACCTGAAATCTGTTTCAAACTGTCGCTCTTCTTAAACTGAGTATTAAAACTCTTATTTGCTGCTGCTTCAATTAAGATTTTCTTGTGCTGTACATGCTAAAAAACAAACAAACAGACATTTGGTTGCTTTATCTATTAAATGTGTTATAAATTTGTCTTGCCTACATAAAAACATCTCTTTACCAAAGATATCATGTCCACAGTTATCCCTTTAGAAGAAATGGAAATCCATCAAGAAACGCCCCATTTAAATTAAGAAAATGTTTATTGTATCTATTTTTTTAGGAGAATGAAAAGAAATAACTTTGTAGAAATACATTTTTTGTAATTAAAAAAATATTTGCATTGGCTTTAGTGCATAAATAAACATGTCAAAATGAATAAAACAAGGCATGCTGGAAATACTGGTATGTGCACATCTACGGGAAAGTACATTATGAAGATGAAACAAAAAGGAACGAAGTGGTATTGATGTTTAACTATATATCTTTAGCAGTTATTAGTTGTGATGTGTTAAGTGCCAGTTATTTTGTAAACTGAAAGTCCAGTAACCAAAAAACGTAGCTCTTTTTGTCCGTTTATAAACTGTGATCAGTATTTAGCATTATCAAATCCTAAAATAAAGATGTTAAAAAAAAAAGAAGTGGGAAGAACGTTGATAGGTACATCACGTTTTAGGGATGATCCCAGCATTATAAAATGGGCTACATTAGGATTTTTGGAATGAAGTCTGAAGAAAAACTCAAGCTTTTCATCATTGATTCTTCTAACAAGATACGCCAGTCTAACAGCAAGTTAATGGTTAAACAGCTGATTTCCACTGCAAAATGTGTCCGGAATGATCTACCAATGATCGCATCACCCTGATCAGAGCTGTGTTTGTCACATGCATCTTTTTGTTTGTTTTTGTTGGCAGGTACATTTGAGACGTCATCTCCTGGCAGAGACTGCGTAACCCAATATCTTCCTTGAAAAACACTCCAAACAGTTTGGTTTGGTTTCTGAGCCAATGCGTGGCATCAAGAGCTTAAGTGCGATGGTGTTTTTGATATCTTTATTTCTGATCATCCTCTACTCAACCCTGCACCTGGAGTTGACCCACTCTGTCAGGGCTGCACCGCAGGACCATCTGAAGCAACCTGACCTCCAAATCCACAACAATGCCAAAAATCCCTCCAAGCAGGAGAGGTTCAGTCCTCTCCCGGATGTCAACACTGTCTCAGTTTCTCAGGACATGATAAACATTGATTTCCATGATCTCCCAGTTTCTCAGGGTTTTAGAGAGATCATCCCTCAGAATGGAGGGTACTGGAACCGGCTGCTGTTTGCAGCCTTGAAAAGTTTGGACAACAGTGAAAATCCATTAAAGAACAAGCTTCCTTGGTTTGGCTGCAGGCAGAAGAATCAACAGCTTCTACAAATCAACGTTCATGACTTTAACTCTTACCCTGCTTTGTTTCAGTCTTTTCTGCAAGGCATGAACTGCATGTCCCCTCCGGCTCTGATCAGTCGACCCAACAAGTGCATCCCCAAAGAAAAAAACGGGGACAAACAGACATTCCTGCTTTTTGGCATCAAGTCAACACCAAGAAACTTTGAGAGGAGACAAGCGGTGAGGGAGACGTGGGGTCGAGAAGGGGAGTATCAGAATGGGCTAAGAGTACGCACGGTGTTCCTCCTTGGTAGCACCTCAATGGACGACCCCGACCTCAGCGCACTGCTGTCGTATGAAGCAGAACACTTTGGAGACCTGCTGCAGTGGGACTTTCACGACTCCTTCTTTAACCTGACCCTCAAAATGAGCATATTTATAAAGTGGACACTGAAAAATTGCCCCCAGGCCACCTTCATCTTCAGTGGGGATGATGATGTTTTTGTCAACACACCTTTATTGCTCACTTACCTGCAGTCTCTGGAGGCTTCAAAAGCATCTCAGCTGTATGTTGGACAAATAATTAACTCAGCAAGTCCCCTCAGAGACCCTGAAAACAAGTACTACATTCCTATGAGCTTCTACGATGGACCATACCCTGCGTACGCTGGTGGAGGTGGTTTTGCTTTCTCTGGAGCTTTGATGCAGCACCTATATTTAGTTTCTCATGTCATTCCTTTCTACCCTATCGATGATGTTTATATCGGTATGTTATTTAAGGCTTTAGAGGTTTCCGCCGAGGGCCACGCAGGATTTCAGACGTTTGATGTCAAGCAGCAAGATCGTGCAAATTTTTGTGTCCATAAAAGCCACATTCTGGTTCATCGGCGTTCCCCACAGGAGATAAAGAAAATATGGAGCGCCATCCACAGCCCCTTGTTGACTTGTTGAAATAACTGGGCAAATTCCCCCTTTTTTTTTTAAACTAAGGACTTATAAATTACAAATGAAGAAAAGCAGAGCAATTCTGCCTGGACTATTTTAGTAAAGCAAGTTTTAAAATATCTGCATGTCTATGGGAAGACCGGTTAGACTATGAGAGAGGAAAAAACATGAGGAGTTTTTACCTTTTGCTAGCTCATCATATCCTCTGGAAGTCAAACAGCATTTGCATGTACCGTTAACCTACTTTCATTTATCAACAGAATTTAAATAAAACCTCACAATGACAAATTATCTACTTTTTATTTCAACACAAGCGAGCTGTACAGAAGGACAGTTCTGGGAGTTAAAATAGTGTAATATTTCGGCAAACCAGACCATCTAAGGTTTAAGTTTGTGCTTAGTTTGAAACATTAAAATTGCAAGGGTAACAACCACCTCAATGATACAGAAGGAAAACACCAGAAGCACAGAAGAGGACCAGGACAGGAAAAAGAGTGGGTTGAACCTTCATTTTCTGCTGCTCAGCTTGTTGCTCATATCCCAGGTGGAAATAGAAAAAGCATGAATGTGGTATCTGCTTTAAACTTAAGGCACAAGAACCCCAGACAAATTAAGCTTATTGAAGTGTTTTGTGCAGAATGAAACACACCAAAACTCCATTTCAAGAATACATTAAGTGATGTGCAACAGCGTAACTCAGTTCATCTCAGTCCTCGGCCACATCTTTCTGTTCACTAAATCACAACTTGTCCCGACTTATTAGTGAGGCAGTGGAGTTATTTATCATACAGGTCGAGAGGGTAGTGCTCTTTGTACTGCTGCACGTGCCTCCACAGGGATTCCCTCTGCTTGTTCAGGTTGGGGGTCATCTCTTTGTACACATCAGTGAACAGCAATTCGGGGTTGGGCTTCAGGCGCCTCTCAGCCCTCTCAAACGCCTCCATC
The DNA here is from genome assembly GCA_037177495.1 of Rhadinocentrus ornatus. Lineage (NCBI taxonomy): Eukaryota > Metazoa > Chordata > Actinopteri > Atheriniformes > Melanotaeniidae > Rhadinocentrus > Rhadinocentrus ornatus. The sequence goes on along the minus strand of JBAMHW010000009.1, from coordinate 8,684,995 downwards.
ACAGTCTTACGGGATTGCTTCCGCCAGCTCCGCTCGTCATCTTCGCTCCACCAGCCACGTGCCGTCATGTAATGCCTCAGCCTGGAGATGGGATGATCCTGCTTGTCCCAGTAGTTCACCTCATCCACTGAACGGTAGGCCGAGCTGTCGTCGCTGGTGCTGTGGTGACCAATTCTGAGAAATGTACAGCAAAATTTCTTTCTTTAAAATGAATATACATTAAAAACACTATCATAATCATAAAACTTCCAGTGGTACCACTTTAATCCAAACAAAGATTCTAGACATAAAAATACCCTAAACAAACAGGTTTCAAACGGACTCAAACACTTGTGTTATAAACATCTAATCAAATACAGCCCAGTGTTTAAACCAGAAGCAAATCAGCACCCAAGTTTGATCTTTGTCAACAACTTTTTTCATGAAATGTTTTATCAGAGCAAATGTACAACAGAAACAAGTAAATGGCTGTTAGACCTGAATTAGAAGATATTGTTCAAATAAAGATAGAGGCATTATCTTAGAGGCTGATCAGGGCTTATAAACACGGAAACACATTTAACCCTATATATTACAAGAGGAAACGGAAGCAAGTATACATATGATGAAAGATACTGGGTAGATGGTAGATGATGATATGGGCATATTATGTAGCAGTTCACAAAACAAATGCAAAGACAATACATAATGCAATACCAAAAATATTTGGAAGTAATCTGCCACTGGAAAGTTTTGCCTTTAGGACTAATGCTCAATGGATGTCCAAAAGTTTAATATTTTGTTGACAAAAAAAGGCCTTTGTGAAAAGAATGGCTTTCACAAGAGAGTCTAACAAACATTTGGATGGACCTCACAGTGGACATTTACAGGATGAAGAGAATAACAACAGAGGTGAATTACAAGGGGGACTAGTTTGTTTCACACTGGAAGAAATGGATAAACCATATACTACCACGCAGGCCAGAATTTAACTCTGCTAACCTTAGATATTACTCTGTGTAACATTAATTTTAGAAGCTGTCACAGAAAACGTTAAAAAGTGGCTAAAAACAAAACAAAAATGTACCCACCCATGAAATATAACCAGGTCAGCACGGTCATGTTTGTAGATTATATTAGATATAAATTAGGTGTATATTGTTTTCTTAATAATTCTATTTGTGCAGTTTTAGCTTGGTGTCATTTATACTGTTAAGGCTAGTTTGCATTGTTTTTTTTCCTCCTTCCTTCTTCCTCTACGAAACGCCCAACCAGAGACGAGAGTTGTGAATTAGCTTAGGCTATATACTATTTATGCAAAACACCAGTTGCACTCCTACGTTTCTTTTCTGATAAATAAGTAAAGAATTATCCAGCTGCTAGCATTTGTTGTATTGTTATAAAGCAAAACGCAGCTGTCGTTATGCTCGGGGTTGAAAACCAAATTCCAGTACAAAACAAATGTCAGTGTGGCTTTAACATGGGCCAGAAGCTCAGAGTTTTACAGTTAGAAACTTATGTAGTGTTGCTTTAAATAACAAGACCAACCACCATTACTTCTAGTGTCACACTAATAGAAAATCTCATCCTGTTTTTTGCTTCACTTGTTAATTTCTTAAATATTTGATCAATAGTTTCCTCACATTGACATAAAGCTCATTTAAAGTGCATCACAGCCTTGATCCTACATGCATGGTAAACTGAATACCCTAAAGACCCAGTTAAGATTACTTCCATGTCACACATTTAGGTTTTTAGAACTTATTGTATGCAACAATCTGTTGTAAAAAATACAACAAGATCAGAAGCTGATCACCGGTTGACCGTTAGAACTGATTCACACCCTGTGGATTTTCGGGTTAATGTATAAATCTGAATGTGTAAAGGTTGGATCTGGGTATTTTGGGTCTTATTCCTCTTCCCATACATTCTTTTCTACTTGTTTTATTATTCCTTTATTCTAATTTAAATGCATGTAAATGAAAAAAACTTTAGTGTGAAGTCAGTTGTGTTGTATTGGACTATTGGTAGCATTTTATTGCTCTAAAACAATGAGAAAAATTATAAATATAT
>JBAMHW010000009.1:8587584-8639652 GCA_037177495.1 Rhadinocentrus ornatus | reverse complement strand
GGGGTTGTGTCTGTGTAGCGACTTGAGGGGGGTGGAACACACGGATGCGATGTATATATATATATATATATATATATATATATATATAATCATGTAATCTTATTGTCTAAAACTCAAATAGCGTGTTTTGTGTTGGCACAGTGGTATTGCAGTATCTATTTTCACTGGTTCATATTTGAAATTTATGATTCCAGACAACTGATATGCCCATCCGTACTGGGGATCAGACTAGCAACTTTCTACTTGATGGACTACCACTCCTGAGCCATAACACACAACCTAGTCTGAAGGAAAAAAGTGTTGCTGTTCAAAAGCTTTTTGAACGTTTTTAAAGACATTTTATAGAAAATAGCTGTGTGTTAAAAAGTGCTCATTTCAAATTTGATGCCAGCAACGTGTTTCAGACGACTTGGGGCTTTTACAAAACAGAAAACTTATGTAATGCACAAACAAAAACCTGCTAAACTTATTAGGTAAATTGTGACAGGTTTGTTACAGGTTAGTTAGTAGGCGTTCAGTTAACAAGATTTTCAGTGTTATCACATCAGGAACTGTCATCATATTTTTAAACCATTCCTACAAAACACTTCTTTTTTTTTTACCCTGCTGGAACAAATACCGACATCTAAGTCATATAGCGTGCAAAAAGTATGATCTGAAGTGTCACATCGCAAAACACACACAGCTCTGTCGTGGCAGAAGTGGCATCTAGGCTGTAGATGAATATCTACAGGTGTATATTTCCATATTTAGTTTGTCCTGTGTGCGTCTTGTTGCAGTCCTGAATGGAACATGGTGAGCATCGAGGAGCAGAAACGACTGGGCAGAGTCAGGCAGGAGGACGGGGAGTTCTGGTGAATTTTTTTTTTACAACATTCTTCATCATCATCACCACTGTCTCACATCGTCACAGTCAACACAGTTCAAACATGACACAAAAGCTTGCATTTTGTTCTGCCATGATGTTAAACACTCACAAGGTCAGTCTCTTGTTAAGCTCACCCAATTGTGTCTCGGTCAGGATGTCGATCTCAGACTTCCGTCAGCACTTTGAGGTGATGGAGGTGTGTCACCTGACCGACACTCTGAGTGAGCCGGGCTCCAGCGTGCTGCCCTGGAACTGTGTCATGCATCATGGGAAGTGGGTGCCATCCATTACAGCAGGAGGCGCTCCTCAGAGCGGTAAGAGGATTTTTTTTTTTTTTTTAGCTACAGCAGAGCAGCTTTTATCTGACAAAGTCTGAATGTCAATGTTTCAGATCATCACATACACTGTATGTTGAGGTCTTGCCTATTTTATCTTAGTTAAATTAGTTTAGTTGAATCCCCTCAGTAAAAGGTGCTGTGTGACAGTTATCATTGGGAAGAACACAAGTTGCACCACATCATCAAACTAGGAAAAAAAACACCTAAAAAACAGCTCTTTTTAGGCACGACAATAAACACTGTCTTGACATTTTTTAAGTTCCACAGGTCCTGTTCCTAAAAACTTGTGTCCCAAGAGATAACATGACCTGCAGAAGCTGAACAAAGCAACTACAACATAATCGTTTTAGGCTACTTGTTTTAAATAATAATAACATTCAGCTCCAGTGATTTCTGCATGACTTTATAATTTTATCCAATAACAGCAACGTCTCATTTGAGTTTATATAACAACTGATAATCTTAACGAGAATGTATCAGATTAATGTTAAAAGCTGATGTCAGCAATAGTTTATTATTATACTGAAAGTGTGTTTGTGTGTCCAGGTTTGTTCTGGCAGAACCCACAGTTTTATTTTGTCTTGTCGGAGGTGGATAGTGACCCCAACAACGCTCAGAAGACCTGCTCTTTTGTTCTGGCTCTGATGCAGAAATACCAGAGACGCAAAGGCATTCACCTCGCCATTGCCCTGCATATCTTCCCGGTATGCACAAAAACTAATCACATGGTCTCAGTTATTGACTATTTTAGTGGAACTGAGAAAAGATGATTCAGTCTACCAAAAGAGTGCTTTTTAAACCTGATTTTAAACATCTGAACTGTGTATTAGCCTGCATAAAAACAATATAGTACATTTTCATGTGTACATGACCAAGCCGCAGTTGGCCAAAAGTCTTGCAGGGCCTGGATAGCTCAGTCGGTAGAGCATCAGACTTTTAATCTGAGGGTCCAGGGTTCAAGTCCCTGTTCAGGTGTTGCCATGTTTTACCTGATTAGAGTAGATTTCCTCATAGAGAGTATTGCACATCAAGGTACTAAACTGGAAATTTTAGACATATGCAAATGATGGAACATTGTGTATGTAATATGCTCACATACACAACTAAATGCCCTTCATTAATTCTGAAAATGGCACGAATCAAACAGACAACTTCGCCAAAATGCTTGAAATGTTTAAGAGGTGCAGGATGAGGTGGCTGCAGAAATCTAGAAGTGGGAGATGTTCTGTCACTTCTTTTGTGGCAGTGTGTACCTAACTATAGCCTTGGTTGTCATAAGCCCCTTTCCAACTGCAGGAACCTTTTGCAGTTCCTATAACCTTTTCAGGAACCAGGCCGTTTTTTCACGCATTCCGACATATAGGAACTAGGGCTAAAGACTCCATTCCTATAACCATTTTAGCTCCTGCTCAGAGGCAGGGTCTTTTCGTGGTTCCATCAGAACCCTCATGATGTAGGTGTTCGGTCATCCGTTGCTACGCCCCTTACCGGAGTTCTGCTTATTTACTTCCGCTTCTTGTGACCCTGGCATTTTAATAAAATTCACTGTTGCCGCTGCGGTTTCAGCTACAAACAACAACTGCGTTCTTAGAACTTCTTTGTCAGAATGCACCTATTGTTATGGCTATAGCAATGGCTAAAGCTATTGTTAGCTTATTCAAGGCAAGAGTGACTTCACTAAAGCAAATGCTAATACTAAGTTTGCTAAGCTAATTTAGTCAACAATGACATAACAGGGACGTTATGCTAAGTTAGATAAAATTGGTCACCTTCAAGAAAAAAGAAAGTGAAATTGCAGTTAGACCTTTCAACATCTTGTGACTAAGCAAATGAAAGGACCAGAGAAGGTTGGAATTTACATTAACCATTAAATGGTTCTGATGTCATGTTTTGACTCTAATCTCTCTTAATCCTCTTGTCCTGGAAATGTGAAAGCACATTTCAAAATACAAGTTTAACATACCTTTAAGTTAGAAGTTAATGGTTTCACTGTGTGCTAGGGTTTCAGTATAATATGTTAGTAGGTTTGGTTTCATACAGTATGTTTTTATGCAATTAATGCTGCTAACTGGAGCATAATGTTTTGGGCTCTGATCACAAAGCAGGTAGCTCGTGTTTTATTTTAACTGTGTGTTATGTCTCCAGGCCCATCCTCACAACACACACCTGTCACGTGAGGACCTGAGTGTGCGCCGCCCAGTCCTCTACAGCCAACAGTACTCCTCACGCCGAGAGGTTGTTCTCCGGGGGTCTCTTCCTCCAGGTCACTACATCATCATTCCTTCCACTGCAGAGCCCAATCAGCAGGGAGCGTTCCTCCTGCGGGTGCTGACGGAGCGGGGCAATGCTGCCACGTGAGTCACCCATCAGTCTGTCCAGGCCTCTGGAGTGGAGACGTGACCGTCAGAACGCCTGGTTTTTAAGACACTTTGTTTACTTTTGCTTACTAATATGATGATTCTAATGTGTTTCATTCTTTCTTTCCAGTCCAGCTCACAATCCAGTACCTCAAGATGCCTCTTCATTAACAGAAGTACAGTTCACTCACATAATTAATAAATGTGGTAACACTAATTCAAATTAAAGTTTAAAGTAAAATAAAAGATTACAAACAAACAAAAACAAGCAAAAAAACAACAACACAAAAACACGGAGTTTACATAAAATCAGTTCGATCGCTGTTCTTCAGCATCAGACGCTGGAGTGTAAAGCTTAAGCTCTACCAACAGCACACATACTTCAATCCTACCTGCTCTTCCTGTGTAAACACTCCCATATTCAGTTAGCAGCAGCTTTTCTGTTGCGTGCTATAGGATAAGGTACAGAATCATTTTACAACTGTTTAATGCTTAAAGACATTCACCTGAACAGGGACTTGAACCCTAGACCCTCAAATTAAAAGTCTGATGCTCTACTGACTGAGCTATCCAAGCTCATTAAAACAAAAAAGGATTCATCTATATTATTAGTTTTTTTGGTCAGATTAAAATCTACAATTATTTTTCAACAAAACAAAGAATAAACGATTTAACAGGGTTTGTATTTTCCTGCAACAGCTCCAATAGCAGCGTTGTTTTGGCTATAGAGGAGGGGCCCAAGCAGGCATCGGTCTCCATGGTAACTTTCTGTGATGACAAACAATTCTGAAGAAGAGCACAAAAGAATCTGTGGCTTTCTGGAAATATTTAAGCTTTCAGATAAAATCTAATGAATGAGGTTAATCGTGTCAGAACAAGTTGGCTCCTCAGTGTGATCAGTAGTCTTTGCTCATTATAGCACCAACCGCTGATCAAATACTGCACTTTCTGTGCCTCTTAAAGATCAGTTCCTGAGTTTATGAACAACGTAAGCTAGCTTTTTGATTTTCTGTGACAGATGAGTCAAAACAACTTTTAATTGCTCATAAAAATCCAACGTACAGATCCTAACATTCGAATCAGTGAGTTCTTTGTGGTTCTTCAGGTCTGTGGTTCTAGAGTTATATTCATGAAAGCAGTTTTGACCCACTGGTGTTGTTGATGCAGTTAAGGCACAGAAAATGAAACCTGGTAAAAGAATCAGGGGACTGTCCTTAATTAATGTGTGCCATATTTCAAAGCTTTTCCAAAAAGCCCAGTTAAAAAAAATCTGCGAAAATAAAGGCTTGTTTTTCTAATTCACCCTCTGACCCCTTTCTGCAGCCTTCATTTCCTCACCATGCTGCTCTTCCTTCATCTAAATCCATCAGACAGCTGTACAATAAGCACTGCAACAAGGTATGATTTACTTGCACACAGCTGCTTTACATCCAGACTGGGCTTACTGTTAATTCCCAGAGGAAATTTTCTTCAGCTCCAAGCAGGTTAATAAAAAAAGAAGAAGAAGAAGTTGTTTCAGCCACAGGCTGTAAGCAGTACTGTGTTTTAGACTGCGATGTAGTATGTGTGTGTCTGCTACACTGATTCTTACATTTTGTGTGCATGTTTTTATGTTTTGTCATCAGGAGGGATTTTGCAAACCACAGCACCTTTACAATCTTCTGACTGAGGCCGTACAGGGAGGAGGTCAGTAATGTCTCCCGTTCGTTATCCTGTTCAGTCTCTGAGACAGGAAAATGCAAAATTTTTTTTGTGTTCTGGCCTCTTGTATACATGGTAACAGAGTTTTGGGTGTATAAAACCCGCCAAGATTTTATACATCTGCAAGAAAGGTATCAATTTCATCACGCTGGTATTGATCGATACCAATACCAGCCCTGGTATTGACATTTGGATAAATCCGCCCAGCCCTAGCTTAACCCGCGAAAAGCACAAAAACAATGGTGGACCTCTGTGACACGTATGTGCTGCTACATCTTTTTAATTTACTTGGTCTGCTGAAGCAAAACCTGCTTCTGGTAGAGTATTTATGCTGTCAGCGAAGATGCGGAGGCTACATGTGCCAGATAACCAGCAGTGGACATGTAACACTTCTGCTGTTGTGTTGTGTTTCGCAGTCTTTTAAGGATGCTGTACTAGTGTTTCTAGGGGAGGATTACTCCACTCCTAGGAACACTGTGGGGTTCATTAGCACAACAAAACAGACTGCTGGTGGAACTGGTGTTACCATACCTGACTGATTATTGAAAATTGAATGTGTCTTATCTCCTTTAGTTCATAAAACTTTAATGAGGTCACTGCATTAAAAAGACAGATGCTTCTTGTTTTACATCATATAAAACAATCATGTTGTTTGTGTCCAGTGTTGGCTGGAAGTGAGAAGAACTTGGCTTTGGAGCACTGCAAGAGTCTGGTGGTCCTCATGGATGTATCCTTTAACATGATTTCTGGATGTGAAACAGACACGGTGTCCTGTAGTCAACTGACTTTCGACTGATGTGCAGGACTGTCACTATTATTTCTGGTTAAATCTTCTTAACTTCTGTATTTTCTCCAGAGCCAAGGCATCGCTCAGCTGGACTGGTCTGAGTTTCAGACTCTGTGGGACAAGATCAAGAGGTGGACGGTAACAGCACCAATACTGCAGGCTATCTTTCATTGGAGCAGCTTGACTTGATTTAGAACAGATGTCTTACTGTAAGTTAAACCTTATGTTCAGATTCTATGTATTTAATTTGAAGTTTAATCTTTCTGCAGGACATCTTCCTGGACTTTGACAAGAATAGATCTCAGTGCCTTGAATATCAAGAAGTCGCCCCGGCTCTGAAGGCAGCAGGTAAAATACCCCATCCTCCACCCTTCTGGCCAGTTTAGTTGGCCGGCAGAGGGCGCCAAAACACCTGGATTCACTAGTTTGTAGAGTCTTGCATGTTCAATAATATCAGAAAACATTAACAAAAAAACTTTACAACAAAACAGGGTCACGAATAGCTCAGTTTTGATTAGCTGTAATACAGACCATTGTGATTTGTGTTTTGTATTGAAAAAAAATCAGTGTGGACTTTAGTACAAGAGAGGTCAGTCAGTCAGAACCTGTTTTAAGTGACTGGATTTCTAATACAGTTTAACATCATGAACCTCATGATGCCCTTTCTACCTCTTTGTCTTCATAAAGTTTGATCGGTATAAAGAAAATACAGCAGTGTGCAAAATTATAATCAGCCCTCATTTCTTTACATTTTGCTTCCAAGCAGCCAGACTTTCTTGTTAATTTTTAAAGTGGTCTAATTTTAAAGTTATTCCCAGCAAAGTTTGTCTGTCTGCTCTGTTTTTGCTGCAGGAATCCAGGTGGATGATTTAGTGATGCAGCTGGTTGGACTGAGATACACAGAGCCCAACATGACCATCAGTTATCCAGGCTTCCTGTTCCTGGTGATGAAGATGGAGAGCATGATCCGTAAGGAAGAGTGACGCTGTGCTCAGCAATGATTTCTGCAAATAATTGCAATCTGCAAATAAAAGCCACATTACACAGAGACTAGTTAAATCAGCATTTCTTGGTGTTAATTAACACTACAAGCATGCAGGAAATGAGGCAGCAGAGGAAGACGAAGGGTGGATGGGAGGAAGAGTGAGGTGATGGAGGAGGCGTGGGAAAAATGATGGAATGAGATAAAGGAAGAATAGATAAAAGGAGGGCTAGAAAGATGCTTTCATGTTGAAGTTAGAACAGGAAACAGCTGAGATGTTTGATGTTGGAGGGGAAAAAAAAAAACAAGACGATGAAGAATTTGCAATGGTTTTTTTTAAGATTTACAATCTTTGCTCATGCCCAGATTATAATTTGTCTTCACACTAGACTTCTGTTTCACACATTTTCACAATAAGTGAGTTGTAAAATAAAACGGCTTAAAACTCCTACTGAATATTCATAATGGCTCATATAAAATTGGGAAACAATGAAAGAACAATTATGGCTAGTTTTCTCCTTAAAAACCAAGTTTTCATGAAAATTTATATATATTATAAAAATTATATAAGGAGATAAAGAAAGAACAGATAAATAGAGAGAAACCTTTTTCAGATAAACCTTTATATAATAAATATTGATGAGTATTTATTTACCTTAGAGATTTTAAGTCAAAACAAAAAATGGTTAATTGTGTTTGATATAATAATTATTTTTAAACTTAAAAAAAATCAGAGATCAATAATATTTTTATATTTGTTCATGCACTTATTAATAATAATACACTTTTGTGGGTATGAGTGCAGTTTTAAGATTTTAGGCACTTCCATCTGGAATAACAGGTCTGTAAAGATGTTTGGGGGGATTTTATCAATAGTCAAAAATATATTAAATCCCAGATAAAACAGATGGTATAAAATTAAATATAATTTTTACTAATAACTTTACTTTAATGTCTAAAGTAACCTATTTAAAACTAAAATTAACTATTTAAAAATATATTTGGTAGGGTGATGGTGCTATAATAAATCAAATGATAAAATTGTACCAGTTGATTAAAAATATTAAATTTTATTGTTTAAACAGTGCTCTAAAATGATTTGCATAAATCTAATTCAGCTTTATTTGTATAGCACCACTTCACAGCAAATTCATGTCAGGGGACTTTACAAACAAATCAACTGGAGCCAGTTACTAATAAATAAGCCTAGTTAAGAAAAACCAACAGACTGCATCGAATCTTGACTTCAATCCAATCTCCCATCCTGAGCTGACTGTGGATAGAAAACACTCCTGTTTAAGAGGCAGGAAAAACCTTGAATGGTTGCGGTGGAGAGGACAGGAAAGAGAGGCCAAGAGACCCTGCAACTTTTAGCCAGGAAGACCTGCTGAGAGGGGAGAAACACGTTACTGATGCCAATACTGTCATATGTTTATACATGGAAGATAAGGAGCAGAGAGAAGAAAAGGAAGTGCTCAGTGCATCATAGGACGTTCCTCAGCAGTCTAAGCCTATGGTAGCATAACTAGGCATGGCTAACTAGCACTAAATATAAGAGTTATCAAAAAGAAAGGTTTTAAGCCTGATCCTAAATGTAGAGAGTGTCTGCTCTGCCTCCCATTGTACTCTTAGAGACTCTGGGAACCACAAGTAAACCTGCAGTCTGATTGCTCTGCTCTGTTGTTAATATATACAGTATATAGAAATTTAAGATATCTTTGCTATACAATGGAGCCTGGAAATGGAGAGCTTTATATGTGAATAGAATTTTAAATTCTATCCTAGATTTAACAGGGAGCCAAAGAAGAGCAGCTAAAACTGCAGAAATATTATCTCTCCTGTTAGTTCTAACCAGAGCCCTCGCTGCAGCATTTTGCTACAGCTGGAGGCTTTTCAGGCGATATTTGGGGCAGTCCCTTAATAGGCAAGGCAAGGCAAAATTTTTGTATAGCACATTTCATGTAATTCAAAGTGCTTTACATAAAACATTAAAAGCACTACAGAGTGCAAGAAGCAAGTAAATTAAAATCAACTTTAAAAGAAATAAAAGAAATTAAATAAAAACAGGAAAAGTAATAGATTAAAAGACCTAAAATAAAATAGATAAAAATCACAAAATATAGTTCCAGTGTGGTGAATTTAGCAGTTCTGATAAAAAGAACCAAATAAAAACGTTTTAAACCCTGATTTGAAACTGCTGAGAGTTTCAGCAGACCTGCAGTTTTCTGGGAGTTTGTTCCACGTGTGAGGAGCATAAAAGCTCAACGCGGCCTCTCCATGTCTATTCTGAGATCGTTTAATAAGGAATTGCAGTGGTCCAATCTGGAAGTAACGAAAGCATAGATTAGATTTTCTGCATCAATCTGAGACAGGATGTCCCTAATTCCTGCAATATTACGTAGGTGTAATGTTTATTTAGTGCTGTACATAAAATAGGTGCAATAAAACAACATAAAAATATAAAATAAATAATAATTATCTACAAAAAGCTTTCCTGAATAAAATAGTTTTCAACTGCTTTTTAAGAGCCCACGGAGTCGACCACATTGCAAGTCACTTCAGAGTCTGGGGGCTACAGCCTGAAAAGCCAGGACCCCTGGTTTTAAAACGGGTCTTTGGGACCTTCAGGAGGTGGAAGAAGGTGGTTCTAGAAACCTGTTTTAAATAAAGTGAGCCAAAGGACAAATCCTGGTCAAAAATAGTTCCAAGGTGCTTCACTGTAGCACTGGAAGCCAAATTAATGCTGTCCAGATTAATTACATAGCTAGACAATCTAACGGTCCTTCCTTCTGTAAAAGTGTCTGTAATCCATGTAACAGTAGATAAATGTGAGATTTCTACACCGTACAGTGGGGATCTGTGTTTTTTTCCTCAGAATTAACTGCTCATTAACTTTTTTATAAAAATTTTTGCAGACAAATTTCAGGCGTACGACATGATGGGAATGGGAACGATGACCATCAACTTCAGACAGGTAATACAGACTTTCTCTTGGTTACAAAACTCCTTCTTTTAAAGGAATATTTAATAGACTCAGACCCCCGCAGCATTTAGAGCTTTAAAAGCAGATTTTCTTTCTCTTGGACTTTAATTTATGAACTCAAAAATTAAATAAAGTTTTAAGGAAGAAGAGAGGAACAGTGTTTGATGAAATAAAACTTTTGAATCTGTAAAGCATGGAGGTGGAAATGATCTGCTTTAAGGTTCATGATCTGGCCTAAAATCTGCAGATTCTAGGTTTAAATATTGTCTAATAGAAAAACAGCTGTTCTTAAACAGGATTTAAGTGACAGACAGGTGAACTCATAAATACAGACAGTAGATCCATCTTAGTAAATATTTGAACTGTCCATGTAGGCCTTTCAGGGTTTACCGCGTGTCAGAACTTGTTAAACATTCATAGAAAACAAGAACATTTTCTCACACTTTTATATTTCTTCTTTTTTTAAATTAATGAAATTGCAAAAAGTCCAAACCGATGACATGATTTGGTACTTCTGGAAGGAGAAATGTGAGCAGAAAAGGAAAAGCAGTGTGGTTTCCTTTTTTAAATTTAATTGTTTTCATCAAGTTAATGATATTCAGCTAATTATTATCTGTCTGATTATTTCCAGTGGCTTCATATGACCATGTACAACTGACCAGATCCAAGATTGCCTTAGTTGGTCTCTTTTAATTTTCTCTTTGCCTCACAGAGGCAACAACCCCTGCTTTGAACTCCAGATGCCAAACTGTTAAAGCAGAAGTATGTAGTAACCATAAAACCAGGCTTCTTATACTGTTTATTTTTCCTCTTGTATGTGAGCATGTAGTTGAACAGAAGAAATGGAAGCATTTATTCAAATTAAAAAATATTTTTACTTAAAATTTTTATTTTTAAAAGAAATAGATTTCAATTTTATATTTCAAGCAGATCAGCTGTGGGCATGTCAGCAGCTCCTATCAGGTTGAGGTACAATGGCAAACAAAGAGCTGAGCCCCTGAAACATAAAGGTAAACTTTTTTAATCATTGCTTTTCTATTATAGCATAAAAATGTAGAGAACTCATTTGAGACAAGCAGAAAGCCTGAGTTTTTCAAGAACAGGCACTAAAAGCATCACATAAAGTTTCTGATTATTTGGGTTTTTTTCTGCAGAATTAGAAAATTCTCAAATCTCCTTTCAGCCCCTCTTTTTCTTGTAGAGGTAAGATTTTCCTTTAGCAATCACGGACGAGTAGTTGTCCAGATAAATTAAGTTAATAAATTTTTCTTTTGGATAACAACAAGAAAGGGTACATCTTACCTCTGCAGATCAGCCGGTAAGGCCAATGGGAGGTACTGGAATTGTGCTTTGGACTGGTTGACTATTAAATCTGGACATCTGAAAGCACAAAAGGCTTTGTTGTCATTTAAATTCTATCTGCTTTCACTTAACGTGACCGAGATAACACAGCGGGTAGTTTATGAACTTGTATTTCTTGTAACTCATGGAGCCTTAAAGCTGAGCTGGTTGTAAAGATGTATATGAGGTTTTGAATCTTTGTCTTCTACTAAATAAATGGCCTATTTTTGTGCTTTATTATGTTTGAATAAAGGATATAAAAACAATGAATAAAAAGTGTGAAGTTGTGTGAAGCTATTCAGACAGTTTGGAATCACAATGACCACCAAGTGTGCAATGGTTAGAAACTTGGATTGTAATTAGTTAAATTAGCTCCCCCATTTATTGTAAACATTTAGTAAAACTAAACTCCAGATCATGAAGGATTTTCTTTCTGTTAGGCTTTGTCTGAAACTGCACCAGTGATTCATCTTCAGGTCTGTATATGTGAATGTAGGTCTGAATCCATCTTTCCAGTAGGAGCAGGTCTGGAAAAGTTTTGATGGAGCTGCCAGACACAAGTACAGACTGGGGAAAGGTGGCATGTGGAAATGACTTACAATACTTCTATAAACATCTAGATTTTAGGAAATAACTATTTCTCACAAACAGAAATTTAATCAGTGTTTATTCAGCCCTCTGGGCCGATAAACTTTGGCAGTCCTTCCGTCTGCTGGTATTACAACTTGGACATCCTCTATATAAAAAGCAAACAGTTTGGGCGGACATGGGATCAGTGTCATCTTTTATAGTCAGCCGTATGATAAGAAGGCCTACTCAGCATATAGTAATATTCCCTGTCATTAAACATGAGGGGGAAGTGGCATAAAATGAGCCTTATTTACACATTTATTCTTATGTGGCGCCCGTAAAATGGCTGCTGCCTCAGTCTGCCTGATCCTGTTTGGACAAGTTTGTGCTGGAAAATAATTTTGTTGCACCTGTTGCAATGACAATAAAGTCCCTCTCTCTCTCTCTCTCTCTCTCTCTCTCTCTCTCTCTCTCTCTCTCTCTCTCTCATTATGTGGTCTAGAAAAATAAAAAGTAGGAAGAATTCAGTTCACTTCACAACTGCTTTAGTCCAAGGGGATGATGCAAGAAGGACCCAAATGCAGCTTAACAACTGAGATAAAACCAGGTAATATCTGGGGTCTTTAATGATGAAAATAAAGTAGGGAACTGATCATCCTCAGTAAGAATATAAAAGCAGAGAATGAGAAGTGACATAAAAAAAAGATACAGCAACAGTCAAGGCAAGAGTCCATATACACAGAGAGCTGATCACCAAAATGAGTAGCAGGTGAGAAAATCAGCAAAAGAAACCAGGTTGAAAGAACTGGATGCGAACAGAATACAGAAAGGGGTAAACTTAAAAAATAAAACAGGAAACAAGACAGGACGTGGTGATGATGACAACCAGAAACTATACCAAAAATCCACAGACCACAACCACATTGTTGGAAAAACACGTTATACCATGAATTGCTTGTTGTTGTATGGGTGCAGGTATTATTAATTTAGTTTTATATTAACAGACTTTTGTGTGCTGCATTGAAAATTCATTAATAATGACTCTTTTAATATAAAACATAAATATAGTAAAAAGGCCATTGGCCTAGAAAAGTTCTTCTGCTCACTCCTTTTTTTGGACCATAAGGATTTAAAGGAAATTACAGCAACTTTTTATGAAAAGTATTGTTTGTTTTTCTTTGTTATTGAATATGGACTTCTATTTAATTTATTGTATTTTCCCTTTTTATTCTTTTACTGTGTTTTAAAAAGTAAATTAATAAACTAAAACTTTATTTAGCCCCATGGGGCAGTTAAAAGGATCAGAGAGAGCACCATATTGGAAACATAAAAAACATAATTATAAAACCCAGTAAAACTTAAGTAAATACATTAATAGCTCAAAGTGTAATGTGCAGTTCAGTCAATTTACAGACATCTATGGGAGAGATTGGGACACATACATTGCACAAGAAGTGCAAAGGATCTGATTTTGAAGATGATTCTTATCATTTTTAAGATGAGTAGTCACACAACAATAAAGTGTTTGATGTCTTTGCTCTTTTCTTTTCTAACTTAAAACATGAAAATATTGTTCTCCCCTCAGTTTATCTTTTCTTCCTTTAAACTGTTTCCATAAATTTTTCCGACCCAGCTTTGAAATAAATGGGTATCCAGGAATTGTTCTCCAGCTTTATTGAAAAACTTTCCAAAACTCTTTGGTTGTTTGCTGCCTTTTGTTCAGTTTCTGTCCAGATGATCCCACACTGCTTCAATTATGTTGAGGTCTAAGCTCTGGGGCTGATTCATCACTATAAGCAAAGCAACATTATCCTGGGTAGTATGGCTTAGCTTTAACCACTGCCATGCAAAGATTGACATGTACACAATGTTAAGGTTACCTGTTTTGCAGTCATCATGGCACCTGAGGCCACTGGATCCACTCACAGATGAAAACGTGTTTATTTCTGGAAGAATTTTGACCACTGATGGCCACTGTCCATTCACATCTGCACTTCTTATTTAAAGTCAGCGCTATGTCCATCTTCACCACTAAAGACTAAATCTAAAGTTAAATAAAATCTGATGCCCAAATTAACATGGGCATAAACAATATTTGTTAGTAGAAAAAACAAAAATAATGACACTAGTTACAGGTTGAAGATTAGCATAAATGACTAGTCAATATTAAACTATTTGAGGATTAAGTGAAATGTGAACTGTTGAGCTTTCCCTGTAGTTCTTCCAACCTGGTTTAACTTACCCCACAGCATCTGGCTCATTTCACCTCACAGATATGATATTATCAAGCTAAATGTTTATCCCTGCATGTGGCATAAATATTTTTAGAATTGGATAAACTGACATTAATTTAGCAGCCGTTACATTTAATGGACTAAAATTCTTTCTTTGACAAGCCAATAATGGTTTTTACTCTAAACCCTGGTTCTGAAATAATATATGGTTCCATGATGAATGGCCACATGACAATAACTGTGTACAGTTGTCACAGTAAACAGGGTGAGTCTATTTACCAAACCATATGTATTTTACTTACCTGCAAATCTATTCTCATTCATAAGTTGGAAAATAATTCCCTGCTCTCTACCATGTTTTATCTGGTAACAGTAGCTTGCTTCTGTGCAAACGTGCTTACTTTATGATTAAGGGATACTTATGTGCTGCATTCACATGCATCTGAGGTTGACCCAGGTACAGGTTAGTTTACACTGGAAATTTCTTAGAATATTGTTGCCTAAACATGGAGTGGCATCTGGGAAGGCAATCAGATTGTAAAGGTGATCCATGCCTTCTCCCAGCAGCCTGTGAGTTTGGCTTCACCCTTGCTTGGCAGCGACCCGAACCTCAGGGGATGTTTTCAGAAATTAGCCTCTGTTCTGTACTTCTGTCAGTATTGTGTAAATATCCGTCATCCAGAATTATCTTGTAAAGTAAGAGCAGTCAGAGCTGCACATACCAGCTGCCCTCTGAGTGTGTGTCTATAGTCTTGGATCAAAGTGACTGTTACTTCACCCTGTGATGGTAATCAGCTGAGCTCTAACTGGCTGCTGAGATGAGTCTAATCAGCATATTTATGTGAAAATAAAAACTGCCACCATTAAAAGTTCAAACTTTTACAAACTGTGTGGGATCCACCTGTGGACGTTTTTAAATAAAAACACAACCAGAACAAACTTCCTACACAAACTTTAAGCATCAGTTTATCACAGGAAAAGTGATGATTAAACAAATTGGGCCAGTTGCCGTGGTTACTGAAGTTCAGGTTGTTACTTTGTATCATTGCAGGTAAATATGTGGTTGCTAATATCGCTAAAATTAGAGTAGCACTATGTAACTTTCTGACCTTAAAAGTATGTTTCTGGCTTCTCTTCATGGCTCATTGACCTTTATTATGTACATTCATGGAGCCGTTGTTGCCCAGCAGTGACCCGAGGCAAAGAAACCTCCCATTGTTTTTCTGGACGCTGCAATATTTTACAGCAGCATTTTGCTTTATGGCACCGCGTAACTGGATGTCTACTCACTGGCTGCTTTGAATGTGTACTGTGGCTGATTCATCAAAGAAAAGCAAGAGGAATGATTTTTATTGACTAAAGAGAGCTCAGAGTAGAGGTAGGATGCAAGATGGATGCTGAATTAGCCATCGTTAGGGTGACGCCACTGTGGGAAAATCTGCAAAAGTTCAGTTGTGCTGTTTTTATTTAGGTTGACTGAAGTTTGATTCAGTTCAAGTTGTGGCATGTGTTGCCAAAGGATGTTATTATTAGTTTAGATACTGTTGTTTCAGTAGCTGTTGTAGCTTTTGGAAATGTTGCTGTAGTTTCAGTGGCTGGTTTAGTCATGCTTATATTATGTATGTGTTGGTATAAAGCTACGGCGTTTCAGTGGTTCATTTGGTAGCTGAATTTGTTGTGTTTAGCTGCATTAATTTGCATCAGAAGTTAAAGTTGGTGTAGCTGATGCAGTTTCAGAGATTGGTTTTCAACTGCTGCTTCATTGCAGTAGAACATTTTGTTGCAGGTAATGGTTGCAGATTTTTTCTTACTTTTATTTAACCAAAAAAATCACATTGAGATTAGAATCAAACTATGTAAAACACACATGATACACAAATGATCAATAGTTGAAGCAATAATATTCCTCCTTCACTGCATTCTTTATGATTATTATTAATGAATTTAATGTTTTTAGTATAATATTTTTTTAGACTATTCAATGACCATGGTGCATGGTGGGAAAATACAGTATTACCAAAGTTTAAGAGCAACGACTTGGATGTGTGCAGATAGTGACCATACCCAGCAGAGCTTTATAGATCAACATCTAACAGTGTTGGTATTTCTGAATTGTTAATGTTGTCCAGTTAACCAAATCACACGGAGTATAGTGGTGAAAGAGAAACTTTGCATCTAAAATGCAACGTAGAAGGATGCTACACTGAACTGAAGCTCATTAAAGTGGAGGAGGCTGCAAGCTTCTACAGTACATAATCAATCACAGAAGATGGTGATTGCTGTTGCTGTGCAACAGCAGTACTATTCAGCGCCATTATTGCAGTGACACTGGTTTACGTAGCTGCAGGTGTTGCTGTGGTTTCTCAGCTGGTTTAGTTGCAGTTGCTGTGTGTGGTAGTGCTGTTGCTGTAATTTCAGCAGTGGGTTTAGTTGCAGGTGTTGCAGTACAACAGACGTAGTTTGTAATGTCTTTACTGAAGTTTCTGGTAAAATTGCTTTTATTTTGTCACATTTTTGAGTTGCTGGTTTAATTTCAGGCTGGATTTGTTTCATTCATGTCATGCTCTGGGTTTTTGCTTCGTTATTTTGTTAAGATTTTGCTAAGGCCATTTTGTTTTGTTATCATCACTGTTTATGTTCATGCCTGAAATAAAAGTCCCTCTGTCAAGTTCCTCCATATTTTATTTCCTGCTTTTGTTTGAAGCACTTCTCTGTTTCTGCTTTAAAAGAGGAAATTAATTTACGTAACTCTTAGCTTTGAAACGAGGGTTTTTGATGTCTAACCAGCAGTAGAACTTACTGTTGAAAGATTGTATCATAAATATTTCTTTGGGACAAGTACTGGTAACAAACATGTTTAAATGAAATGCCACATTACATAAAATTTTTATACATTTTTTTGTCTTTCACATCATTGCCTCATGTGTCAAACCAGCAGCTACATTCAGTTCATTCAAAAGCTCTTATAGTCCACAGTGTGATTACAATTCCTGCCTGCTGTGACCAATCATAGAGCTTCAGTGCTACACGTCGTCACATGACCACATCAGAGATGAAACATGTTCATGCCATGCTGCCCCGGCTGCAGTGACGCTAATCAACCAGGACAGCCTGAATGTGACCTACTTCTGTAGGTGGCTTCTGCAAGCAGGACAGCCACCCTCGGCACCCGCCCGGAGCCTCCGCCTGGCAGATGTGATGGATGATACTGCAGCTCAGGCCTCTTTGCTTTGTGATGCCTGTCCTCTGGGTCAGTGGCTCTCAGGAGTGCTGGACCACGACATGAATCAGCTACTAAAGATTTATTCTCCTGGTTGGTTCTGTTTCTTGTTCACAGGAGGTTGAAACACGGGAAATGATCTGTAAACATTTTATTAATAAATCTGTAATAATGTAATAATTCAACTTCCAGAGCTAATTTAAGCATAATTATGTTGCATGTGTATTTGTCATCATGGATCATGATAAGTTTGCATCCTCTTCCAGTGAGATTTCTGGGAAACTAGAGGTTCCACAGGCTCATCTAAACATGATGGCCCACCACCACCACCACCACCAAAAAGAAAAAAGAAAAAAAAAGGTCAGAATAAAAACAAAACAGCATTCAAGAATAAATTGTAGGGTGGTGAGGTCTGTTTTGACGTGCACTGATTTCTGTGTCATTTACTGATAGGCTTTTGTCAGTGCTGCTTTAGATAATTTATGTGTATGCAAGCTTCTGGTTTCTTAATTTAAAGTAGTTATTTTATTTCAATATCAGAAATGCACTGCAGCTCATATAAATGACATTACAGATATAATGACCAGATAAACTACAGTTTCAGATATCTAAATGTGTTTTAGGACATGTAAATGACATAGATATTTAAAATAGTTTTACATTTATGGAATTAAAACACCAATACACACAGCTGGTGAAAATAACACAATTTCTCTCATGAAGAACACAATTTTTGCTAATATTTGAAATGGTCTTTTTAACAAACAGATTGTCTTTAATGATTTTTCAAATGTTCATTTTGACTAAATAAATAGAGAATTAAGAATATCTGCAAGAGCATCTTGTGAAGCTGTTAAAGGAGACTTATTTGACCCTTGGTTAACACAATTCCCTGAGGCTCTAATTTAAAGAAAATGAGACCAAGAGTCCATCAGCTCCTTTTTTTACTTAAGCCTCTATTCACACTAACCTGTTTTTGTTGTTCTTCTTCAGAACCCTTCTCTTTTCTTTAAAAATACAGTAAGCTTTCACAACCACATACAGCAAATCCAGTTCAGACTACCCCACACTGTACTTACAAAACGAAACGTAACAGGTAAACTTATTTTATTTTTCTACTTTTATTTCCTGTTCTGCAGTTAAGCTAAACACAAAACAGATATTGTATGTTCATGCGTGTTTGTTTTAATGATTGCTGTCTGTAATGGACGTTGGACTGCTACTGTCGTGGCTAGGGATCCCTTAAAAAAGTGATCTTAATATCTCAGTGGGATGGTGAAATAATGGTAAATAAGTAAAAAACACAGTTCGTACTGATCCCTGTGTTAGACGCAGTCTCATCCCAAGTCATGCATCAACCAAGCCCAGGTTGTTTGAACACATCACTACAAAACATATCCACCAGCAGGTGTATACTCCAGTCTGAACTTGCATCCTTATTCCTCATTCACACATCAGCTCCTTACATCCTGGGCCTTATGAGCTTATTTTTCTTGTGGCATTTCCAATACAGAGCTGTATTAATGGACAAACTGGAAATCAGAATTTCCAGCTTCCAAATGGGAAAAAGAAACAATGCCACTTAGAAGTCAGCCTTTCTATTGGTATATAAAATAAGAGACTAAACATGTGCATAATATTAATAGTTAATTTCTTTCTAAAGTTAACTTAACTACAGGAATAACTCCTTATGGGAATTTATTGATAATTGCAGAGTAACCAAGTTTCAAGTTCCCACATTAGAAGTACAGTGAATGCATCATGATTTAAACTTGTATTTGGGTTGAGATAAAGAGAAGGAGGCTAAGCTGTGAGTGTGACTTAGAAGTGCACCTTAAATCTGAACCACTCACTGACAGATAAGTGTTAACCCTAGTGGAACCAAATACAATGTAAGGGTCCTGTTCTGTTTTTTATTTATTTATTGAAGTTACTGAGATAGACAACCAAATATTATGCCTAAAATTAAGAAGAGGTCATTTGCTATCAATAACATTTTAAAGGATTTTCAGAAATCTTACTTATACTATAAATATACATTTATCTGAAATAACAAGGGCCGTAACTGGGATGGCAATTTAAAGTGGGATGCCGCTGAACTTTAGAGGCAAATATTGCAAATGAATCTTGCAGATGTTAATCATTACCTCATGAATCCTGCAATCATCATACGATGATTTAAACTGCACAGACCTCCACCTTTATGTGCAATACGGCACAGCGGTACATAAAAAAAAGAGGCAAGGCGGTAGAGGAAGAAAAATAATAATAACAGGGAGCAGGACCATGACTTTACCAACAAAATAAGATTTTTTGTATCAGTTTGAATTTGAAAGTTTGGGTTGTGGCCATAAATCCTAAACATCTTTTCTTGCAGATAATTAGTCTCTTTTTGAATAACTTTCCAAATTATTTAAATGATATATTCTTTTGTTTTCTATTTTTTAAAGTCGTTCATTGTTTATTTATTTCAGATGTTTGATGCTTCATTGTTTCAGCAGCTCACGTTCAAATACGACATGCATATTCATGAACTGTCTGGGCCTATAGAATCTTATGGAGTTTTAGTCAAGCTAACCGACGTTACCGGAAGTAAAACGACGAGGCCTTAAACATAAAATGTCAAAACTTTACAATTGAAATGGGGAAGTTTACATTTAAAGGTGAAAAAGAAAATATTTCATGGACATTTTTAAGATCACATATACTAATTGTAAATGTTTAATTAAGCAGATAAAGTTTAATTGTGATAATGGATTCAGGCTGTAAGGATTTTTTTTATTGTTATTTTGTTTTATAAATTTAAACATTATACTCATAGATGAAATTTAAATAAAAAGTCTTGTTAAAAATAAAACTAAACAAAGAGTTTAACCGTATATGTGTTTGTGGAAAGTATTGTTGAACACGCGCAGATTAAAATTTGATTGAAAGGCTCTACCGGAAACGATCCTCGTGGGTGCTCCCTGCTTGTCGGAGTCGGTGCAGCCCGTAGGAGCGGCCGGTTCCTCCTCCCAGCAGCCACACCGTTCACAGGGAAAGCTTTTCTTCTCACAGCAGCAGTGGGATTTTCTGACTGCACACACCGGATACTCATCACATTAAAAAAAAAAAAAAAAAACTCTCACGGCTGGAAGCGGCGAGAGAAAAAGCAGAGGAAGGACACTTTCCTGGGTCGTGTATTTCTGCCCATCCCACCTTTCTGATTTAGGCCGCGCTCGCTTTTCCCGTTTTTATTTTTTATTTTGAATAGTCTCCTCCTGACAGTTAGTCTGTGGCGCACTCAGGTTTCTTGTGCTGATATGGTAGATTATCACGCTGCCAATAACCAATCGTCCGTTGGCGGAGTACAGACCTACATGGAGCAGGAGAACGACTGGGACCGGGACCTCCTGCTGGACCCGGCCTGGGAGAAACAGCAGAGGAAGGTAAGGCAGCATGAGTCGGGCCCAGCTGGGCCGAGCGGTGCCGGGCTGAAAGGAGGCGGCGGAGGGCTGAAAGAAAGAGTAGAGGAGGGATAGGATGAAACGTGGAGGTCAGAGACCGAACACGGGCCTCTGGTTTGCTCGCCAAACCCTACATGAACTCTGGAAACCCTCTTTTATCCGAACAATTTCCCTTGCTCGCCTGGTTCTCGTCTCATCTTGGCTCGTAATTGAGTGTATGAGAAAGTCTTTAATTGTGTGTCTGACATTAGAGCAGCTTTCGCCCTTTAAAGGTGACATTTTTCTTCTGTGGTCGGAAACGGTGCCCCACATTGTTTTAGAAATCCAAACTGAGATTGTGCAGACATTTCTGGTTGTGATAACATCAAACAGTGCTTTTAAAAGCGGTGCAGGGCGTTTTCGAGGCGGCTTGTGTGACTGTTTGGAGGCCGATAAGACTGAACGACGCGAGGCGAGTTTGTACTGCTGCTGAACATCTGACCGCTACCGGGGTGTTGAGAGCACTTATGTGAAAGATTTAACTATAAAGCTGCCGTGGTTCAACTTGTCCACGTTGAATCGTGTGTGATAACGGATTAGTGGTGATTTCTTTGTGAAATTAGCCTGGGAAACATCTTTACTGAACCTCGGGGCCTGCTGGTGGAATTCCTTTCATGGTTAGCAACTCTCTGAAGCCTTTAGAGTATTTGAAGCATTGCAGCTATTTTAAATACGAGTAATAAATCCTGAACAGCCATGGGGTTGACTGTAGTATGTGTGCATGTTGTCTGATTGTAAATCCTGACTGGATTTATCTGACAGGTCAGGTGAAGAGAGGGGCTATTTAACCCTAAACCACAGCCTGTCAGGGGTTATGCCATATTAAGGACACTATTGTTCTGTGTGCTCTGACAGAGCCCTCGTTTTACAAGTTTCTACAGTCTAGTTTCACTGATCTGGACTGAACACCCACTGTTAATACTGCAAATTTTACCCAAATAACATTAAACTGTGCTCATGTCCCATCATGCCCAACCTTTTGTTTTAATGGATTCTTTAGAACCACTTGGCTACCTTTCTCCCTGATGTGTTTCTTAACCCCCTAAACCTCTCCCACATAATTTCTTTAATTCTCTAATCTTTTTTATAAGGGAGTTTAAGTGTCATTAATGAGGGATCATTTGAAGAAGTGTGATTTAACGGTGTGTAATGACCGAGTAGCCAGATGACTAGTATTCTCTTTAGGCGCATGATTGCATGCCGAGCATTGCCTCGTGCATTTTTAGTTGTCACCACAAATTCCTCCAGGTAATCATCAAACCTGGTGGGTCCGGTCCTCTGCTGGTACCTGGTTAGTCAACTGTGTGGGCACTCTGTTTGTCCAGAGATTACATGGGTCAAAGGTTTCTCAAAAGAAAAAGACTAACCTACCAATGATTAACAGAGAAAGAACTGTTATACAAACCTGTGCTGAGGTCCCTCCCATTAATGGTTATACATGTCCTCTTGCTAAACCTCAGCTGAGGGAGCTAAAAGTCAAATTTAAGCAGCTGTATTCACATTAACTGTGCAAATTGTTACAAAAAAAGAGGGAAATTGTCTAGCGCAGGAATATTTGTGAGATAAGTGAATGCCAGACATTTGGGAAAGTGTTTAACACACCATTTTTCAACCATGCTGACTCTGACCCATTGACCGGGTTGAGTAACAAAATAAATGGGAAGTATTTATTTATTTATTAGTTCTGCTTCAAATAAGTGAATCAGCTCATGTTTGGACCCTGGTGGCAGAAATTTTTGCAGCATAACTGTATGAGCACCACTGGACAGTGATAGTTGAGTCTGTTCCTTTTTAGCAGAAGCAACATTTGTCCTTGCTCAGACGTTTCAGGTTTCATCAACTGAGCAACATTTCTCTACACCCCAGAGCTGCTGAACCGAGCCCAGCCGAGTCCAGTTAATTGCAGTTTATTACAGGCGAAGCTCCTCGTCTGCCAAACATGTCATTAAGTCTTTTTCTCACTGCTCTGGGATCTGCCACACGTCGAAACATGTCAAAGTACGCAATGACGCCACCAGAGTTTTTATTGTATCTCTCAGCATTGCAGCTTCTTAGTGACAGTTGGGCTGTGCACATTTCTCATGTCATGTGGCGGGAAGAAAGCACAGCGAGGTGGGCGGATGAGCTAACAAGGAAAGCTGTAAAGTACACAAGCCCGAGGGCCCGGTGCAGACGGCGTCACTCGAGACTGACTGACTGTACAAATGATTAAAACATAGTTGTTACTACTGTTACCAAAAGTGAGCCTTTAAAAACTGAACATTACATAATTTGGCCCCTGAATTAAATTTGACAGTAATTTATTTTTCCTGTTCCAGCTGCAGTTTAACTGTGGAGGATTTCCTCTCTTTGGTCGTGTCTATTTTCCTATACTAACAGCTGTTTGTGTCAGTATGTGTGCACTGCAGTGATTGTGACTGTCATATGGACACTGATGTTGCATTTAATTCGTAACTGATAAGATTTTTCTTTTTTTACCCCATGTGGTGAATAATTTGTTAAAGCATATTGAGTTGTGCTTAATTGTTTTTAGCCTCATCCTTTCACATGTGTCCTGCTGCATGGACGAAGTAAGCAGCACAAGTTTGTTTGCATCCCCCAGACTTCCACTGATTTATAATCTGCTGCTGGTAAGGTGGGCAGCTGGACACAGTGTTGGTTTGTTCTTTTGTCGCCCACTTTCACATGCTTTCTGTGTGTCCGCCTGGCTGGCAGAGGAAAGTTCAGACAGCCTGGGTTGGCTCAGGACGAGCTGTGAGCGACACTTTGTCAGGACCCAACAATGCATCGCAGCTCTCGTTGCTACGCTGGCTGAGATCTGGCTGCGTTACAAACTGCCAGGACTGCTATTTTTCCTCCTGCCATTTCAAAGAATGACAAGCAAAATGTTTGAGGAGGGTTGTTTGAACAGCCTGCTTTCTAAAAGACTGTGTGTGTGTGATTGGTCAAGATGGTGTTGTGGAAGCAACTGGAGTTGGGTGTGGCAGAGAGAAGACTGACCTTTTTTTTTAATCTGTTGTAACCCTCAGGCATCAGTTCAATTAACTACCCTCTTATGTCATCAAGGTGAAAAATGTAATGAACAAAAATGGAGTAAATGCAGAACGAATAATGCTTGAAAGTCAGTTATTTTGACTAATCCTTGATATATCCAAGACTGATAAAAAAAAAACAACAATAAAATTATCTCCCAGCCACCCAACAATTGTTATATGAAAATAATATATTTTTTTCCATTAAAGAATTGTAGCATCATGTAATCAAACTGACGATTAAAGGGTTAAACTCAGTTATAATTCAATATTTCATTGTTTTGAGCAGGACTGAAGTTGATCAAAAGGTTTAACTCAAAAAGCAGTAAAAATATTAATCTGTTTTTATAGCAGTTGTTAAAAGTGAGCATAGGTCATTAATGATCTAAAAGGGTAATCAATTTTAAATCCGATGCTACAGAAATGCTAAAAATGCATCAAAGTCAATGTTTTGGGTAATCTTTGACTTGTCCATGACAAGTTTGAAAATAATCCCCCAACCAACCAATCATTTGTGTTATGGAAAACATTCTTTTTTTCTACTGTGAAATCAAGTCATCAAGCTTGTATTTAAAGGGTTAAAATCCTCAAGCTTGGCATTTCTGGTAGTTTTAAGCAATAATGAAGTTGTTTTAGGAAATTTACAGGGAATAAATCTGGAAAAAATATTAATCTGATATGTTTTATAGCAGTTTCTTGGAAGTGGACATTTTTGTCCTTAATGACTCAAGGGTAGTATTTCTTTCTGTTAGAAAAATTAAAAGCTGACTTCTTTAACATGTCAGTGGAGAGACGTCACACAATTAAAGCCATGTGCAGTAACACAGGAAAAATGCTGGCAAGATAGAGGAAAAATGTGCCCAAATGGACAAAAATATCCATAGCGATACATGAGGGTTAATTAGGGAAGTGAATTGTTGAGCAGATATCAGTGAGTTGTGTCCATTGATTATAAAGCTTTATCTGTAATCCTGTTAATTCTGTTTTCTCTGCCTCACGTGAACAGTGGGCCTGCTTAATCCTTATCACACACTGATGTATGTGTTGCAGCCTCTGAATATACACCAGGCTTAATCTGCTCCACCAGGATCATCTAACTCCATGTAGCAGCAGCAACTGCAGGATCAGACACCTGAAATGGATCTCTGTGCTGAATTTGCCGTTTTAAATGTTTTAGTGGAATTGCATGAAAAAATTTGAGAGATGTGCTGCCTGGTAAAGCTGATATTTCAATTGGACTGATTATTGTTTGTGTTTGACATTTAAAGCCACCTCTCTAACATTTAATTGTCAAAAATTATTCACGTGTCTTATTTCCTTGCTGCCAGCTGATTCCAGGTCAGCTGTGGGAAAGCCCTCTCCCTCAGCTGACTGGGATCCAGAATCAGCCTAAACAACGAACCAGTCAGTCAAGCAGACAGCCGGCGAGAGGACATAGCAGAGAGGAATGTAACCCCTCTCCCTCTCCCCTTTTGTCTCTCCCGTGTTCTGCCACTGAGAGCACGCAGGGGGAAACATTCCTTTGGTGGCCTGTTATAGCCTGCTGGGCCAGTGGGAGTGGGCTTTGGTCTAAATAGGGGGCGGGGTGGCCTGTTTTTTGCACGACAGGGGGAAAAGGTTTTAGTGTGAGGAAGGGGGTGTTTTGTAGGATTGCAGATGCGGTCGTTGTGGAGATGGACGTCCCTCCGCTGGGGCGGGAGCAAGCAAGAGTTTCCATCCGGTTCGATGTTGAGGAAGTCGTGGCGCCAAACGCTGCTCCAGATATTTGTTTGCAGAGACTTTCTCATGCACCACTGTGCTTTGATTGATTGCACATGGGAAGCATTTGGTTTGTTTCTGGTTCACGGTGCCACCCTGAGTTTTTGAAAAAAATGCCGTAAACTTGACAAACACCCAAGTCAGTCGGTGGAGGGGTTTGCGCTAAGCTGGTGGAGCTAAAGAGAGATTTCTTTATAGTCATTCTCTTTGTGTGTGAGGAAGCCATTGCGTTTTGGAGCAAAGAAGAGAACTGGGGTTTGGCTGAATGCCATCGCAGCCACTGATTCAGTTTATAACTGATATAACCTCAGTAATCGTACTAACTGTGGCGGTTTACAAGCCTACATCCTGGCTGTTGTGCATAGTTATGGGGATTAGTAAATAGCATTTCCCACTGATGAATTGAAATTGGCAACAATAGAGACGAAGAATTTCCTTTTGGTTTGGTGCCAGAATGCCTGTTGATGGTTTAACTTGAGGCTCAGACCCCCACTTCTTTGAATTTAGTCTTGAGAGGAATTTTGACCTTTCTTAGCCAATACAACTCAAGTTTCTGGCTCAATTTGACCCTGTTAGATTTTGTATAATTTTGGAAGTACATCTCATTGTAGGAGGTTAGAATAATTCACAGGATGTTATATTAACTATTGGCTCATCAGGTGTGAGGAAGTTTGATGTTTTGTTGGTTCATCTCATTGCTCTAATTTCATCCTTTTCATTGCTTTGCCCAAATTCCTGCTTGTGACCTGGAAATGGTTCACAGCTAAATGTGCAGCTGGAGGAGAGAGGATGCTTGGGTGTGTTCTTCCATAGTTTGTAGTAACACCAATGTTTAAAAGAATTGTTTTTATTCCTCAGATTTATTTCTGTCCTGGCAGAAATGATAAAATTCTTAAACTAACTGTAATGGCTGATCTTTTACTTGTCACATAATGTTTAGTTAATTTCAAAGCAATGCTCTGAAGCAAAGATGTCTGTTTGGTTAAATATCTCTCACCTTAGCTTCTCTTTCCTCAAGTTTGTCCTCAACTTCTCTGCTTCCATCTTTGGAGAGAGGGACTGAGACAGTTATAGGAGTGAGGTAGTTGAATCAGGTGTGTGCAGATTGGGCATGCCATTGTGAGGGTGAGGTAAAGCTGATCGCTGCTCCTGCCATGCTGCAGATATCAGCTCAGGAGGCTGAAAAAGCAACATTTGTCTATTTCAGCAGAGGAATTGTGACCGTGTTGTGCTGTTTGTGTTCAGGCAGGCCCAGTTTATGGGAAGGTCGAGGGCAGTGTTGCCTGAAAGCAGCACATAGGAAATGGGATGTGTTTAGGGTGGGGTGCATATGAAGGGTTAGGTCTTGGGGAGGGGGGTGTAAAGGTTTTTAAATGGAAGTTCCAGGAAAGTTATCTGTGCAGTTAACCTCTGGTTCCTCGTGTCCTCACCTCCACTAGTTTTGACTGTATTTGATTTTGTTTGTCATCTGCAGTCCATTAAACATGCAGGAAAATAAACTGAGAAACTTGTTTGTAGTGTGTTTAGTAAAATAAGCAGTACAGTAGTTTGCTTTTGGCTTCCTCATACACTTCAGCATAGATTAATTACAGTAAACTCGTCCCCTCTGTAAATTGTTCTGCATTTTAGTGCTAAAACATTTTTTGTTCCAGCAGTGCTGAATCTTATTCTTAAATCTTGTCTAAATTTCTAAAATCGCATACAAGCTTGCTCCTGAGAGGAAGAGCTGAAAGATGAGGTATCCTTCATGTTGCTATGTAATCTCAAGATGAGAGTATAGATGTCGGCGTGGAGCATCCTTAAACCCGGCCCCCTGCACGGCCCTGCATCTCTTGCCTGTCTCCATGGCTGCAGAGTGCAGATAGTGTTCACGTGTGGATCTGTGAGGCTGCAGCCTCTCTATTCTGAACAGCAGCGCTCTGCAGGGCTCTTTATTTTTGGAAACAGCGCTTCAGAGCTCTGTTGTCATCTGGCACCTGAGAACGAGCAGGAGACTTAAAATCCAATGAAAATTTGATCAGATAAAATAAGCTGAAACCTTTTCTCTCTAGTGTCGTGTCAGGCTGTCCTCTGCTAGAAAGGAGGCCAGTGCACATGTCTGTGTGTTACATTGGGGGCTATAGATAGATGCGTGTGTTGCCTACACCATTAACACTTTTTCAGTGTCCTGCATCAAGCAGTTTTAAGGTGTTGCTTCGATGTGAGAGGATGTATTCATGCATTGTTGACATTTCTTTTATTACAGTAAGGAAACACAGAACGAGAGTTTGAACACTTTCTTTTTTCATCTTCATTATTTAATTCAGTGTGAAAATCACTTTTAGGCTTTGGTTAATTTTTCATGTTGTAAATGGTCTGTTTGGGGCTCCTGCTTGATGTTAATGGTGATAATCATTGATTTTTAATAAATTCCTATGTAACGTGGGAAAGAAAAGGATTGTTAGCTTGTGGAAAAAAGTACAATATAAAAAAAAATATTTTTCTTACATTCGTAATAAAACTTTCCATAATTTCAACACAGATCTTTGTTGAGTAAAACAGTGTTGGCCATTTGGATGTAAAACTTGTAGAAAATCTCCTTAGTGTTGTTTATCTTCAGTGAAATAGTGACTAATAAAACAATAATAAACACTCAAATCATGAGATAGTTGAATCAGCTCAACTTATCAGTATTATTTAAATGAGTCTATGCCTCACAATGTCATGATGATAATAATATCTGCTCACTGGCACAAAATGCTAATACATTTCAGGATGTTTTAAGCTGTAAAATCAGTGAGGCTGCCACAGTTTTCCACGAGAGGTCTGTTACTCTGACAACAAGGCCCTTTTGATGCATTTGCTCTGCTTGTTGCAAACAGCCTGCATTGTTTTGAAGAGAAGGCTCATGGTCGTAAATGTGCAATACATGACCAGCAGATTAAACAAAGATTACATCCAGTTCTCAACCACATCATCTCCACAGTGCACAGGAAGTTTTTATTTAATAGTCAGTGCGTCCAGAAGCAGGTCAACGCCTCATAGCTTTAAGCTGGATGGCTATCTGCATATAAGGCCACACCTAGACAGGTTATTCTCCCTTTACTGTGAGTGTGTGCTAAATGAGACGGATCCCTACATGCACACAATGCTAACATAATAAAGGTCGAGGATGGTAAATCCTGCTACATGTGGAACACAAAGCAGATATCTGCAGGGCATGCTTGGGAGGGAAGGTGGGGATCTTTTGTTTTAATCCCAAAACGAGCCAACAAGACAACACAATTGATAGATATTTTTATTTGTATTAAGACTGAATTGTTGCTTATAAAAAGTAAAAAAGGAAAACGTTATGTGATTGATGATCAGCTCACATTAGGTCTGTTTGAACAGGGAGCGCTGTAGTTGTTAAACAGCCGCCTGAAGTTTTTACACTAACAGAAGGTTGGCAACTCTGATCAGAAAATGAATGTAGTGTTGTGTTCTGCACCAGAGAGAACACACCTGAGAGATCAGCTGTAAACAAGAGCATCTAAATGAAACATGCTCGTAGTTTTAACAAAAAAACATTTGCTTCTGTTTCGTGGATGTTTTGAACTGATCTGGACCCTGATGGGGAAACACCACATGAGTCTGCAGATTATTGCATGTTGTACTAATATGTATGCTAGTACAACTGCTAATATGGAAGTGTATTACAGTAGCTTTTAAAAAGCTGTAGCGTCTCACTGTCTCTGATTTCCTCTACGGGTTTCTCCTGTATTATTTAACAGCTTTCAAACTGGGCCACTGGGCAAAGAGGTGAGGAGGAAAAGCCTACTGGGACACACACATACAAACAGCATACACAGTGTGTTTGGTTAGTGTGTACGCGTGTATGTTAACTCTCAAACACACACTAGAGCTGCTTTGTTTTCTTTTGATAAAATACACCATATAATCGATAACATAACATTGAAGCAGGTATGCAGCCGTCAGTCTGCACAGGATAAATTTAGGAGCTTGTGTGATTATTCAAAATTAGGATTGTTCCTTCTGCTTATGCACCTGAAGCAGAAACCTCTCAGCAGGGTGTCTGTTGAGCCTGTGTTGGTTTCAGGCCACAGAAGAGCAGCATTAAATATTTACAGGTTGTGGCTGGCCTTCAGGTTCCTGCGCTTTTAAAACAGGATTCTCTGCTCATCAGATAATCCTACGCAACACTCTTCCTCTCCCTCCGACTCCCCGCTTGCATTCCTCGATCCAGCCCTCTCTTGCCAGTGTTGTTTCAGCAACAGCCGCACCAGATCGTTTTTCTGTGCAATTTGAACTCTGGGGCTTCTGTCTGTATTGTGGAGGATGCATTTGTGGTCAGGCATCTCTAGCAGAGGCCTGCTGATAACTCCAGTCTGTCTGAATTTTTATTTATTTATTTGCTTTTACGGTGGGGGTCTTTCTCTGGCTTTAAGCCCACAACTTCTCCCGAAGGACAATTTTTAAAAACGCAAAGGTTCTGGTGTATGATTTGATTCAAGCATGAGCTCAAATAGACATTTAGAAATATTTGAAAGCTTTTTTTAATGCTGTCTACAGACGTAAGATTACATTTGGATTCACTTGCATGTGAGAATAGAAACGCAGAGACATTTAAACAGATGGGTGATAAACACAAAGTTGGACCTATAAAAGGAGATGGATGATAAAAACATACAACCGTAGACCTAGAGGCCTGCAATGGAGAGCAGGAGAATTCGTTTGCTTCTTGTTTTTTTTCCGTCACATTTTGTCTTTACAAAGTAACGACAAGAGTCTTGTCAGGAGTTGGTGAGATTGTTTTTTATTGCAGGAAAAACTTGGTTAGTGTAAGCTACACAAAATTCTTGATTTCCCCATTCCTCATCCAGAATAGATGCAGCTTCAAAGGCCAAATCTCAACTCACCGAAGAATGTAAAAATTAACACGCGTGGCTGCATCACTGTCTTGGCCTATTGGGAGTGATTGTAGTGGGGAAAAAAAGAGGAAGTAAGACTCTGAAGTTTCTGTGGTTTTCTGCTCTTTCCTTGTTTAAAATATAAAATCACTACACGCAAACATTTGGTTAAGTCCTCTGAATCAGGCCAGATAGATGGATGAATGTGTGCGTCTGTGTGTCACCTCTGTGTTAATGGTTGGCAAAGAAAACGGGGAATGCCCGCACTTCAGCTTTACTACATACTGCATTACTGCTGTCTAACATTTGTCTGAGTTATCACGTTAAATGACTGTCCACATTTTTAATAGGTTTCTTTTTATGGGGAAATTGGAGACTTTGCATCATCAATGCACCATCTTTTCAACATAAGCCTGAGGAGCTGCTACTCCAGGTTAGGGCTGACATTTTAGCCAAAGCAGCAGCAGCAGAAAGTCTTGGAGCTCTCTGCCCCACTGCTAGTCTCTGTGTGTCAGGGAAGTCCTTTGCCCTCACCGCCAACAGCTACAAGCCTACTATCCTGTCTGATCCAATCAAAGCTAGCCTGCAGGGGATTATTTAGCTACTGTTAACAAAGATTGCTCTGTTGGTCCTCCTCTGACTCACAGTTCTGTAGTGAATGCACGATTATGTACACGTGGAGTTAACCCAGGCCCTGATACGCTGCAGTGGCTTTACAGCAGCACAGTTCTGATGTGTGTGTGTGTGTGTGTGAGAGAGCTAAGTTCTCTGGTTTTGACACCACTGCTGCGGAGGCTTAACAGTTTGACGCTGCAGCATGAGAATCGGGTTGCAGTGTTTCTTGTTCGCGCTAACAACGACAGTATGAGACTATTTCTGCTGCTAAGATTCTTTCTCACAATTACTACTTAATGTGTTCTTTTTTTTTTGCTTTCACTCTGAGTCATGCAGACATTGATAAGTGAAATGATGCACATTGACCGAAGGAGGGGTGAAATCTTTCCTGGAGGAGAAAGAGAGGAGTAATGATTAAAATGACAGTAAACATTATGTAAGGAGATGATGGAGCTCATGACTTCGATTAGTTTGCACTATGGACACCATGCACTGAGATGCATTTTAAACCTTCTAAAAATAAGATGCTGTAGTCTTGTGTTGCCTAGCAACGACCCCGAAGCAGAATTGTGGTGCTAATATGGCTGCTGTGACCAAAGATTTCCTTAATGAATCTTAAGTGATGAAAAATATCAAACTGATAAGCGGCTGATACACCACAGAAAGAAGCTGATTCTCCCGTAGCTGCAGCCAACCCCTTGTTCAAGTTAAGGCTTTATTTCTATAGATGTAGATTGTTTGAATCGGTGTTTAAACCTCAATAAAAGCTGAGAAGTCAGTATGGTTTTAGGTCTTTTAGGTTAGTGTCTTATTTCTTAGAAGAGAAATGTCAGTGAATGGTTGGAAACCACTTTAAGGGTGAACCTGTGAGCGGAAGTTCAGCATTTCAAAATTTTATCTTCTTTCCCCTGGCTGCTCATGCATGCATCAAAGCATCTTTTGAGTTGCATCATGACTACTCTGCCATGATGTTTGCATGATATTGAATGATAACATGTATCCAAAGGTTTTGGCGATTTGGACTTGTTTTAGCGGATTTTTTAGATTCATCAGTTGCTTGTTTGCAAACAGAGTAAAAGTTTTGGAGATGATCCCAACTATCACTGTTTTCCCTGCCCACACATCCTGGGATGGTCTATATGCAGCACAAAAAGAGGGGGAGGGGGTTGCTGTGATATTAGTCATTTTCAAGGGATTACATCAATCTACACAGTTTTTGTTGCCATGACCACGTCCTGTATCCAGAGAGGATCAGAGGATGGTGCGAGTGTTTTTAAGAGCTTTGCCTTGGTCTGCATGAGTATCTGGGGCAGGAGGATCACTATGTTAAATCAACTTAAGGTTTTAGGTTAGTGTGGCAGGAGTGTGTAATTGATTTGGATCAGGGCAGTAGTGGATTTTTGATAATCATCATGTGCCCGGTTTTGGCTTTGCAGGTTTGAAATCCTACCTCACACATGTGTTAGAGGTGACTCTAGCCTCATCAGCTACAATTTTTGTACATGACTATAGGAAAATGTGGGATGTTATGATTTTGCATTTCAGTTAAGAATTGAACTCTGATTATTGAAATCTGACCAGCTCTCTTAACTTTCCTGTTTGTCTCGTTTAACACTCACAACAGTTGTTTGATGTGCATTTGCCTGCTAATTTGCCTTTGAATCCGCTTCACTGTGTGTGTGTGTGTGTGTGTGTGTGTGTGTGTGTGTGTGTGTGTGTGTGTGTGTGTCAGAAAGGCAGAGGGCCAGTGAATCATAAAGCCATAAAGGGCTCTGGAATGTGTGACGGAGACTGAGGGGGTAGGTTTTGACTGGTTGTGTGTGTGTGCGTGCATGTATACATGTGTATGTGTTTTGCACGAGTCATCAACAAGCGGAAACTCAAGGAACAAACAAATGAGTGCGGAGTCTGGACCCTCTGAGCTCGTTTTACAGTCTTCTAACCAGGAAGCTCAATAAAAGGTCTAAGTTGGTTTAATTGATCTACAATGAAAAATTAATCTCGTGAAGTATTTTAAGATTCAAGATCTCATTTTGACACGGCAATGACTTTTCTGGGATTCAGTTATCAATTTTTTATTTTTTTTGTTGTTTTTTTAAAGCCTAGCTAAGGCAAAACCTAACATTCACATAAAGGTCGTATCTTTTGTTGCACGTCCAAATCTAAAAAATGACTTTTCTGTTGGATTAATAGAGCCAAATGAAGCATGAGATTTACTTTTATTGCCCAGAACAGATTTTATCTATATGTTGTACAGCAGACATTTTGACATGAATGACAGGTAGTGTACAGGCCCATCAATGATGGCTGCATTCATCTTGGGAGACGGTCCTGTGGCTTTGCTTTCTGCTTCACTATCAAGGTTTTCTGTGGGAAACTTGGTCATCATGCTTTTTATGATTTGACTAGTAGATGTCTGTTGTGGGAAAGGAGCGTTGACAATGGTGAAATTTGTCACTTGTTTCACAGAATCTGATTATTAATTCAACCAATGGTGATTATTTGGAGAACATGAGTAAATGGCTCAAACCGTCAAGTCTGACCTTTTTTTGTCTTTTGAGTTTCTTTAAGGTTTGAAACATTTTGACTGTTCTGACAGGTTGGACCTGCCGACAACTCGACCCTGATCATCCAGATTTAAATGATAAAACTTTTCCTTTCAGTCCTAACAGATCTGTTGCTTCAGCCACATTTGTTACCACATGCTGGTCTGATTGTCTGCTGTAATCTGTAATCGTGGCTTTGCATATGTCTTCACTTTATACCAGGGATCACCAGCTTCAGACCTCTTGAGCCAGTGTCCTGCAAGTTTTGTGTTTCCATGCTGCAACACACTTGACTCAAACTTTAAGATTTGCAGAACTTGACAACAGGCTGTGGAGAATCATTTAATTTGAACCAGGTGCAGCATAGATACATCAAAAACCTACAGAATGCAGGACAAGGTAGTTTCTGCTATGGCTGCACAATATCAGTAAAAGATGCGATATGCGATAACTCTGTTGAAACTTACGATGGCGATATGACCTGCAATAAATAAATTAAATAAAGCTGCTGCTTTGATGTTTCCTCACATGGAGCTGCACTGGCAAAACTCTTAGGCACATACGTCTGCTGAACTTTATAGCTTATGCTATGATAACACTAGTAGCGTGTTTTAGCTAACGCTAGAGTAACTCTTCTTCTTAATAAAAAATAATTTGCTCAGCAACACAATCTCGTACTATGTGTCCTTTAGCCTAAAGACTAGAAATAAAATAGAAACTTGACAGCCTTTGTAAAAGTTTAAAGTTTTTTCTTTACCAACTTTTGATCAATTATAAGGAGATTTGTTTTATATTCGTGTTTATTGTCAAAAGCCATTTCTGTCAGATGAAGCAGCGTTTTAGACAGAAATGGACCGATGACTAATCTGAAAAACAAAATAACTTTAATAACGCCCGATAAGATGTCCTCATCAGAACGGTGGACCGCTGTCTAGTCAGTCCAGATTTCCACAGCGGCGTCCTTGACTGAGGCACACAGAGCATGACGGCTCAGCAGCGTTTGCAACAGCATCACAATACTTCCTTAAATATGCAAATAGGTACTACGACTTATTGCAGTTTAGACAGTTGTTGCGATATGTATATTGCAAAGGCTAGTATTGCGATGAAGGTAAATTTTTTATATATTGTGCAACCCTAATTTCTACTGACACTTTGTCCAACCTGCTTCCTGTCTGCTTAAACCAAATGGCTAGTCTCCATCACAGTGATCTAACTGTAGCTGGTTTTCTGTCCATAGAGCAATTAATCTTAAGTAAATTGTTTAAATACCGCTTGGTAACAAATATGTACCAGCATTGTTTCCGAAGGTGGGTTTGGAGTGCATAAACTAGGCTGCATGATGTAGACAGCTGAAGGTGGTACAGGCCATGTTAGCATGGGCTGTAACAATCCAAGTAGTTGCTAACCAAGAGAAAATAAACAGAGCTTCTTGATAACTAGTTTTGTTTACAATTATTCATGTGTAAATGTGCATTATTGACATGTAGAAACAGGTTTCTCCTGTAATTTATGTAACTGATTAACTGTTTCTACCTCCCCTAAAGTACCACAGCTCCTTTGGAAAAAGGCTAAAAGTAACTTAAGTGTGGTGCTGAAACTGCAGATTCTACTATAAATGTTGATGCAAATGTTGTTATAAATGCTGATTTATACTATTAATGTTAATGCAACTAGTAATTAAAAAAACTGTTTTCATGTCTCATTTCTAGAAAAGCACTGAGCCAGAATCATCACTGGGTCAGGAATGTAGTTTGGTTTCCTCGTCATGAGTTTAGGATGCAGCACAAAGAGTGTGAGGTTAAAAACCATCTATAGATGTTGATGCGCTTCCTTTGTGTTAAGTCACTTTTAATACTTGTTGCTCTTAACTTTTTTCTAGTCTGTCTACCCATCTCACATGTATCTGCTCTTTCATAGGAGCAGAGGGGAAATAAGAGGGGTGTGTCTTTTTTCACATTCCTGCACTTGAGTGCACACACACACACACACACACACCAGACATGGAAGCAGTCGGGTAACTTTTTAAAGGGTCAACACAATCAAATTTAAAGTGAGTGTGTCCATTTTCATTTAATTTAAAATCCCCCATGCATGTCCGTTCTTTGTGGGGGTGTGTGTTAGCGGGGGGTGCATCTTGCTGCCCTCTTACATCACCATTGTCGCTGACAGGCACCTAAATGTGCTACCTTATAAGGTAAAAGCGTG
The DNA here is from genome assembly GCA_037177495.1 of Rhadinocentrus ornatus. Lineage (NCBI taxonomy): Eukaryota > Metazoa > Chordata > Actinopteri > Atheriniformes > Melanotaeniidae > Rhadinocentrus > Rhadinocentrus ornatus. The sequence continues at coordinate 8,603,738 of JBAMHW010000009.1, read as the reverse complement.
CAAGCCTTGTGTAAAGGGGGAGGGGCAGGAAGAGCCTGTTATCGTGACAATGCTGTCTGCTGCCGGGCAACTGAGTCAGCCTGAAACTCCAGTTTGACCACATTTACTAAAAGACTCTTAAACACTCACACAGCCCAGATTGTTCCTTTTTAATCCTCCTCCTTTCTTGTCCACTTGTGGAGTCACATGACTTGTCACATATTTATATTTTGTCTTGTCATTAGAAGTGACTTTTGTTTGTCATTACTAGTCATTACACGAGGCGTGTGTGCATATTGTCGGCATATCCTTTTCACACATTAAACAAAAACGGCAAGTATGAGGGTTTAAAGCTGAAATGCTGTAATACTCGCACCACACATGCACTCAGTTTGCTAAGCTAGGAAAACGAGCAGCCGTAGACCTGCTTTATTTGTTCACACTGGAGGACAAACCAGCTTTTCCTTTATTTTCTCCCTGTTTTTCCTCTACTTCCTTTTTCCTCCTGTTTGTCCAAAATGCCAGGTCAGAGGGTCAGCATGCCGCCACCTTGGCTTCTTTTGTTTGGCTCTGTCTGGTTTGAGCTTATGAGGCAGATAAAGTGATGCCGCCAGCTAAGCACGTTTTGGCTCATGTCTCTGGTGTGTTTTGACTTCATGAATAAAATAACCCAAAGCTGACTAACTGTCTTGTTGCTGAATTTAGCACTTACTCATGCCATCTACAGTGGCATTTACTCACACAAAGGCAGACTTATTTACACAGTAGAGGTGCAGCTGAGATGTGATGAGAAAAGCAGAATAGAGAGATGTATTTTACTTGTAATGGAGTATAATTTTAGAAGAAAAAGTTTCATTACCCTGCAAATACTGCACAAAGAGAAGTTTAGCTCTCCCACAGCTTTGCTCTCAGAATAATTACTTCTGGTCTGACCAATGACTTCCTCTAACAGACTTATAACAGTTTCAGATCAGGTTTTTTTAGTCCACTTTTAACAGCAGCTAAAGTTAAAGTATCTGAATGTCTGACTTTATTAAACAATTACTTCAATGATTTTAAAGATTAATTTCCTGTAAAAGCAGAGATGATGAAAAAAGTAACCAAGCTAACAGCGCAGCAAGGCACTGTAAATGTGTTTTGTAATAACAAAAAATTCTGGTGTTTTATGGCAATCATCGTCAGTCATCTGTTTCTCATAAATTCATAGGTATTTAGGTGTGTCTCACATTAGATTTGACTCATTTTTCTCTTTCACAAATGCAGATCAGCCACAGCATTGAACTGCCTGGAATCCTGAAGTTCTGGTATTCATATTGTTTGACCTGAACCATCCAGGTAAACATTAAGGAGCAACATTGTCAAGGCTCTAAACCTAATTGCAAACTAATCTGATCCTAATCAAGCAGGAATGGACAGAACAAGCCAAATCCATTGAGTAAAAACTACTGGACAATCCATGTCCTTACTGGTCTGAGAGTTGTTGGACCTGCACAGTTTTAGGCAAGTGGTCTTTATGCTGTGGATGATCAAATGGACTAAATAACTGTGACATGTTAATAAATCCTGTTTCCAGAAATTCTCAGTTCTTTGGCAAAAACAAACAACTGGCAGTCAGAATAATGGCAGCTAATGAGAACCTTGTGTTTACACTAAATCTTTATGATCATTAAAAAATTAAGGCTGTTAGGGTGTCATGATTGAGCTTCTTTAATGATTTGATTCTAATCATTGATGTGGCCAAGAAGCTGCATGATTTCATTCACTCTGTTTTTCAAGAGCAGCAAGTACAGTCTGTTAATGGATGACCTGCTCCACACAAGCTGCTTGAAAAATGCAGAAATAAAGATATATTTTCATTTCATTCAATGAAATCTATTGGTTTTCGCTTAGCTAGGCTATCATTTCTTATTAATGATCTTGTATGAAAACTGATTGGATGACACTGAATTGGCTTGAGGTGATTTGTCTGTAAAGTGCCCTGAAACATGGATGTTGTGAAGTGTTTTTAGTTTTGTTTTTGAAGCATCAATAGGATTAAACCACCACTTGGTTACTTTAAGGTGGTTTGGTTAAGATAACCATTAGCTTTCTAACAAAAGGAGGTTGGTGTGATTCTGCTGCCTGAACTGATCAACAGAAAGGCAGAACTATCGCGAGGCTCTGGGAAGATTCAGCCAGCGGTTTTAATAAAAGGTTGACAGACAGCTGACGCTCCGCCCTGCCAACTGCTGCTAGTGCCTGCCAAACCCCTGATTTGTATGGTGTAAAAACACTCACACAGAGAAAAGTGGGTGTGTAGTAATAATAATGACCTCAGCTCATTCAGTGATTAGTGTGCTCTGGATTTTGTAATGGGAGGTCAAGCTGGTGAAAGAAGGGGAGCACCACTCTGGCTACTGGTGGCTTCTCAAACCTGCTCCTGCACAACAGCTGGAATTGTAAAAAAAAAAACGGCCCACATGTGCTTCAGAACAAGGCAAAGGTGAACTCCAAGTTGAAAGGAGGCATTTGTTAGACAGACATAGTTTGTTAGTCTGCATTTATATCAGACACTTTCTTCACGTTCTCTGCATTTACAGCGATAACTTAACTTTCAGCCAAGTCAAGACATTGTCAAGGAGAAAGTGGGATGGGATTTTTGCAGCAGCTGCATGTCACTGTAAATATTTCAAGCATTAGAGGGGGATAAAAGTTTAAACTGTTAGCTAAGAGTATGGACAAATAGGAGTTGCTCACTGGACAATGAGTTGCTATTAAAAGAAGCATTAGATAAACGTGACATAAAATATGGAGTGGTGGTCAAAAGTTTTGTACATTTAGATAAATAAGATGATTTCAGTCAAAATTGTTGCGTTATCTGGATGCAGCAGAAGGCTAGCCACAGGTTACGCTATGATTAATCAGTTGTGAATTTAGTTGTTTCGGTTTGAATCTTGCTGTATGAGATGCATGAATGAAGAAAACGTTAAGTTTTCTGGGCTGAAACCCTGAAACAGTTGAACCCAGAGGCTTTGAATGCAACCCAGCCACCTTTTACTTCTAGAGCTTTTGTTTCTGTCTGACCTCACTTGGCTTTTTACACCTTTTGACTCATCATAGTGTTGCAGGCTTGTGCAAACTACTTGTGCGCCTCACACATTGAACTCCATCGAGATGTGTCACTGGATGGAAGGCTGTACATACGCAGAGAGCTGATTTTTACCAGCTTTCACCACTTGCTCAGAGGTTAATGTTTTACATCTTGTACAGTTGGATTCATTCACTGCATTCCTGGAGAATTAACATGGACATCCTCCGCCCACACGGTTTCCTGTGCTGTGCCTCTAAAGGCAGGAAGTGGATTAGTTGGCTGCTGATTGGCTGAGGAGAAAAAGACGTGATGGTGTGATATGAGAGAAACAGACACACAATCAGAAGGAAACGCCATGTACTGGTGACTCCCTCCAGTAAATTAGATTGTTGTCTAGTGCCATTTTTATTGCCGTGAATTAGAAGCTTGTTTTCTGTCAGCAATGTAAAAGGACAGAGACCTCTTAATCCATCATCACTTCAGTCTCAAGTTTAACAGCTTTGAATTCTGGCTTTCCTTTTTCAGACTTGGTTGTTCAGGTCACTTTATGAAACTCACTGTCATGCTGAAAATATTAAAGATAAATATTACATCAGCCTGGAGCCTTGACAGTTGGAGGAAAGGTACAAAGAAGGATTGAGATGAGATGGTGGGAAGAGGAAGTAGAGTTAGAAGATGCATTAGAAAGGGAGTTGGAGGGAGGAAGAACATAGCAGGCATTCCTGACATCTTTGTCGTGTTCTGCAATGTTGACACGTCCACAGACTTGAGTGTCCTTACAATGCAGACTTGGCACAAAATGGCTAATTTAAAGCGAAATGTTTGTGGTTTGTATTTGGCATCTGAAGTGGGTGGAGTCGTTCATGGAGAGCTGAGACAACGCACAGCTATTTTATTTGTCTTTGGAAGCAGTAGATTAATTCCTGAAAAGGAAATGTATGCATCTGGAAATTGTTAATGTTTGACATTTGCTACAATTAGACCTGCTTTCCTTTTCCCCCCTTTATTATAGAAGTTTTAGATTTACATGTTTCTCATCTAGGGTTTGGGCGTCGTAAAAACCCTGTTCTGGATTAAAGATCAAAGTCTGAGAGTCTCCCCTTTCAGTTGTCACCCCTCTTCCTCCTCATTAAATTCCAAAGCGTGACCCACTGTTAGATGAAACCTTCCTCACCTCCCTCAGACTCTTTTTGGGCAGAGCTGTTACAGAAGAATTAAAGACACAAACTCATTTATTTATACATACCCACCATGTCTCCCTCTATAGCCGTCTTCATCTTTCTCCTCTAAAACTCTGGACAGAGAAAGTGGTACGTGTTTCTGCAATGAAGTTTATTAAATGAAGAAATGTTCTTATCTAGGACTGATAGCATCTATTCTTCCCAATCCAGCTGAAAGAATAGATTAGGTTTGAGCTTATTGCCACAGCATGTTGTACCGATCACCTCTTTAGTGTAGAGATATTTTTTTTCTTTTCTTACTACTTAAATGTGGCCTCTTCAGAGCCAGCGTGATCGCATACTTTAAAGGATTAATATTTCTAAGCTTTTTGTAATTTTCTGCTGGTTTGCTGTCAGATAAAAAATATCATTAAAAAAGGAAGAGTTGGTTTGTTAAACCCATTATCACATGACCAGCTGTAACTGGTTACTCAAACTTTAGTGCGACCCAAATGTGATCATTTCCAGTTCAATGTCTCAACCCAAGCTCTTGTAAATGCCGTATATGTAGAAAAGAACATGGGGCTTTTGTGGTGGACGGTGTCAACATACACTTATGCAACACTGGACTGTGTGATTTGAAGTGGAGCCGCTTTCCCAAGTCGCCAACAGTTTGTGTTGACACACAGCAGCCTGAAATGGCCTCATGTGACGTTGAAATATTCATACTTGGTGGGTAAGAGGCCGTGAAACCTGGCTAGTATTATTCGTATCGAGCTTGTATATAGTTGTGACGTGCTTTTGTATTTACATATGAAGTAACGTTGTAAGTCAACTGTCCATAATTTAAGTTCGGTGCTAGTGATTGATGGAAGAAACAATCTACTTTTTCTAACGTCAAGAAGCTGAGAAATCTTCCAAAACCCTTAATCTGGATGTTACTGAAGCAATCTGTTTAAGTAAGCAGGCACATAAAAATACTTCAAACATGTTGCTGTCCAGCAGGCAAACAACTGTTAACCATCTTTAATAACCTTATGTTTTTAATAATATATTAAAGATTTGTTTCTTTTATTTTGTTAGAGAACTTGTAAAATGATATGAATAAAAGTAAAATGGGTTTGAAGGCTTGCTGTCAGGAGTGGTGCAATCCGACCCCTGGCCGGACTCTCGAGCAACAAAGGCAGGAAGAGGCATAAATAAATGAACAAATAACCACATCGGTTGACACTTAACCCCTTCCCTCCCTTTTCTCCTCCACCTCCTTACTCCTTAATATCCTCTGCTTTCTCTTCACCTTTGGAGCTTCCTCTCAAAAAAAAAAAAAAAAAGTACCAGTCACTAAAGATCGCCTTTGAAGATTATCTGGAGGTGAACGGACATCAGGCAGTCCGTCATTGGAGGGAAAAAATGTCTCTTTGGCTGCTAAAACTGCAAATGAGGTTATAAGTTGTTAAAGTCAGTTGTCATGTTGGAAAGATCTGCAACAGATTAAAAAAACTTTCTAGCCAAGATGACTTTTTTTTTTTCATGTCTAAAACCCATCTGGCAGGTCATCTAAAACATGCTCAGTACGGTCCATGTGAGAGGTTAGGATGGGGTTCATGTTTGTATCCCCCTGTGGGGGAAAAACAAATGCAGCAATCATGCAAGTGTGCTTCGTTAGTAAATCTTGATTCTGGTTCCTTAGTCTTTCCAGAAGAGATTTGTATACATGAACTTTGTCACTGCTGCTGAAATCATAATTTTCCTCTTATTTAGCATCTGTTAAACACCTTTTATAAACATCCCACTTCCTCCTCAGCTTTCATTCATCCGTCTGTGATCCGGAACTTTCGAATAAGTCTGATAAGTGTGAGACAAAGTCTGACATTCACATCTTTCTTTCTCTTTCCTACATTTTATCACTCTTCTCTGCTGATCACCTCCCACCCCTCTCCATTTCCTCTCCCCTCCTGTCATCCTCTCCTTAATCCTCCTTTTCCTTTGTTTTTGTTAGCTGCTATATTAAGGCTTCTCCAGAGATCTGTGCGTCTGGCTGGACACAGTTGAAGAAGCTTGTTGAAAACTGTTGGTGTTAAGCTGCTGACTCGCATAATGGCAGATCTGAAGGGCATTAGGTCAGCCAAGTACACGGCAATTACACATTTGTCAGCTTTGTCTGGGGGCTGCGTGTGTCCCTATATTACAGCTCTGGTTTACAGAGTACCTGTCAGCACATGAAGCTGGAGGGAGGCTCCCCCAGTTTGTGTGCGTTTGTGAACCCATGTTAATGATCACCTGTCCAGACTTGAGAAGATAATGAGACTGGAGCAACCCCTGCAGCATGGCTCTGCTACATCTTCCCTCTCAGTTTGGTTCTTTCTCCTCATGCTTTTTCTCTCTTTAAAGTCAGCAGCAGCTTTAAAGGCAGCAGGCAGCGGATCTTGTTACAACACAGTGTGAATGGGGCTTGAATGGGATTCTCCTCTGCAGATTGTTTTTTCTTTTCTTTTTTTTTTTTGTAGAGTTTGATCTCTGAAGTTGTCATGATGTTTCGGCCTGATATTTATTAGATTTTAGTGCTTTTGACTCTTTTTTACCGACTCGAGGAAAACATTACCGAGTTGGTTTTACAGTTAAAATTTGTATTAAGATAATTTCACCTCATGACTTTATCCTGTCTGGTCTTGAGGAAAAGGTATGTTAAGGTTTTCTTTTTAGTTTTAGCAAAACAAACCAGCAAACAAAAGTAAAACAGCGAAGTCATTAGCAAAATTTCTAAAATATTAGTGTGAATAAGAGGAGATATGAAGAAATGATGAATTTTTAGTTTACATTTTTTTAAACTCCTACTATTTACCAAAAAACAATAATGCACTCCTTTGAGGTGTTTCTTACAAAATATTTTGCATGACAACTTATAGCACAATAGAAGCAACTTTGAATCGCATCGGACCTGGGAAAGATTGGCTAGCGACACAACCTTTACCATCACAGCCTCATTTATTTGCTTCAAAACATCTTTCTTTCTGCAGCCATCCAAAATGTTGCTCTTGCTAGTAAAGAAAATACAGTTGCTTTATCCTCAGACGGCGGTAAGAGCGCACTCTGTTCAGACCACTCAAGTTTCCTGACAAACGAGCCAAGCTCAAAAGCATCATGGAAGCTACTATGTAGGATTGCTGTGCTAAAAGTATACAGCGGATAGTTTTAATAATTGGGTTGGCTCTTTTTGCACTTTTAAGAACTTTGATGTAAGTATTAAGATGTTAAAATGATATTTTGATATTTGTAACGGAGTTATTGTGACAATGAAGTCACAAAGTATTGAATCTTGAATATAAAGAGATGAGAGGAGCAAACTTTTTAGCCATCTACACAACTTACTTACAGTTGTGAAATGTGAGGTTCAGGTTGTTTGTAATAAAAGTTGTACTCTTCTTTTTGCTTGACTTGCCCATCAATATTAATTTCTTTAACCCCAAACTGAGAGCATTCTGACTACTCCACAGTATGAAGCTCCACACTCACAAAATTCTGACATATCCCTTTAAGACAAACGGCAAACAAGTGAGGCGAAAGTGTATGCGACAGTAGTTAGCAAGGCTGCTGTTGCACACCACAGCCCTTTTTTAATTGGTGTGTTTCTAAGAATATGAGGCCTTCTCAGGCTAGAACAGACCAGTAACAGAGCTGCATTCACTGAGCCAAGACAGCATGGTTTTGGCCAAGCAGAGTTTGGTGCAGCCGGTCCAGTCTACTTTGGTGTTTTCCAAGTTCTTTGAGGTTGTACTTCCTGCCAGCAGGTCCACATTTTTAACTTTAGATATCTGCAAAGCTTTCGATGCAGCATCATGCTGCTGCCACAAACTGTCGGGGCAGCTTGGATTTAATTTCCTTGTTGACTTGTTGGTAATTCCTTAATTTCTCAGAGATAGTTGGCTTGTTTTTTTAAATTCCCATATATAGTGACAAAGAATTATTGCATCACAAGTACAATGTGGAGGAAGCAGAAAGGGATGAGATGTCGCCAGCAGGCTTCAACGTGTCCTTGAACTCAATGCAACGGTGATTAAATCAGATGGGAAATCGTACATGTTTGTCATTTGAATAAAGCTGTCACTAACAGCTATGTTTCAGCTCCAATCTTCTCAGCTCGTTGCAGGTCTCTGCATGCCTGACTGGTAGCCCGTTTAACTTGCCCCCAGTAGAAAGGCGTGAGAGAGTGAAACTGACATCCAGAGTTTGTGTTTTTGCTGCGTGGGTTAAGAATACATGAATCACTGATGAGGAACTTGAGTAAGAGGTGAAGTTTGAAGGTTTGGAGTGTTTTACTGTGCAGTCATCTCAATACAAACATCTGAATGACAGCACAGGTTGTGTAGAGTTGCTTTTAGAGTGAGTTCATCTGTGTTGGCCGGAAAAAGGGTGTGTGATTTTAAAAACGCACACACCCTCGCACTACTGGTGTATGATACACAGAATGTGAGGCAGTTGTGTAACGAGTGTTCAACCTGGCTCATTGTTTCCAATCATGGATCAACAAACCCTCATCATCAAATGTGTGTGTGTGAAGTCAGCTGTACAAATGCAACCATGACACGAATGAAGTCAGCAAATTGCACATGCATTAAGAAATTGGGTGTGGGAATAATTAGAATTGCCTGGATGCAGTTGAAGTTAGCCACAAACAGATGATAGGTGTGTGTGTGGTTGGATGGTTCTTGTGTATCTTGAGAGTACATTCCTGTACAAGGTGTGTGTGACTAAGGGCAAAGAAAGGTGTAATAAAATACATGAGTCTTTATGATTTAATGATGAGTGAATGCGAGTTCTCATGCTTGTTTTGTGGTGTGTTGGCGCATTTCAGACCACTGAGTTCCCTCTTTAAGTAGTGAAATCTACATGAACCTTGACATTTGACTCAGTCAGATCAGAGATTAAAGATCAGAGTTGCCACGACAACTGTGGTAGAGATCTGTACTGGCGTCTTTGTGTGTGTGTCGGTTGACCCCATGTGCAGTCATTATCAGTGGTGTAAAGATGTGAGGAGACGGTTGTGTATCTGACAGTAATGTTGGGTGATTTAACTACTTCCAGAACTCAAATTTCTTTTTGCAACTTGAGGAGCCTCATCAGTCACATTTCACAGCTACTAACTCCTACTAATCACATGAGATTAATATTAGATACATTATTACAAAACCAAGGATCAGCTTGTAGCTCTGTTTGTTCAAGTCATGGGCCACTCCTCATTTCTTTGTTTGCTTCCAAGGGTTCAGATTTTCTTATAATCATTTAAAGGGGTCTTGAGCAATGCTTCTCAGAGACTTTTAGAAATTCAGTTTTTTTTAAAGACATTACATGCCTTTTCACTCATTTTTAGCCGAGTCTTTGTCTGACCACAGCTCAGCCACTGAACGCTGGAATATATGAAAAATGGCGTTCTTGCAGAATCAAAGATCAGAAAACTAATAAATTACCTCAAAAGTACCTCAGCTCATTTCTTTATAAAGAAGTATTGTTGAGTCTAAACAAATATTTAGAGCAGACGAACAGTAATAAATATGGAAAAAGACCTGATACAGGACCTGAGAAATGTTTCTTGACTTACTGTTGATTTGAAAAGCTTTAGAAAGGCCTTACAGAAGCTTGGCAAACTGAAGGAGCTGAAAACTCCTACAATAAATAAACTACAAGAACAGCTTGTCTAACAGCTTGATTCTGTGTTGAACAAAGCTGTTCATACCGAATGTTGACTTTCAACCTTTACAGACTAATTAGACAAACTGTTTTTTGCCCTAAACTGTATTTCTATTATTTTTAATGTGATAAATTATACATAGAGGAAAAGATGTCTCAGGAATTTTTCTCAGTATTGTAGAAGTTTGACCTAGTTTCATCAAAGCCACTGTTTGCATGTGAAGGCTTTCATGGAGGAAAAAAGAAGGGGAAAAAACACGCCCTTTAAACCAAACAGGCAGGTTGTTTAGGGATATGTTCGTTCACAAGAAAAGCTGAAAAGCTCTGCGTTAGCCAGCAGATCATTTTTACAGAGTGAAGTGGTCTGATCCTATAAGGTTTCCTGGTATTCAGTTAATATTTTTCAGTGTTTGTTGGTGTGTTTAACAGGCAAAATCAGCTTTAAACCAGGTCAGCATGATTACATTTCAAGGTTACAGAGTGACAGAGGCTGATGCATGCAGCAGTGACTGGGGGGAAAAAAAAAAAAAAAAAAAAGAAACTGGGAGGGTGTTTTTCACTGCTGCTGAAACTGTTACGTAATAGATAGCAGAGGATAAGAGCCTGAGCCTCATGTCTAAAATGTAAACCTTCTTAACACTCAGATCCACATGGACTTCAGCTTTTTATTCATGTCCTCAGTTGAGGTCAGAGATCCTCACAGCTGATGTGATGAGTGTAGCTAACAAGGCTTCAGTTAATTGTCAGTTCAGTTACTTATCCGAGCAGAATATTATATATTTCTATATACAAAAAATTAAAGCTGGAAATGCCTTAATTCACACAAACACATTAAGAATAAAAATAAAAGTTTTACACCCTCAGCTGACTTCAAATATAAGTTTAATATGCTTCATAAACCAGCTGTGCAAAGGGAATAAAGGTCAGTCCAGATCACATGAATACTTTCCTGTAAATGGCATGGAGGTCACATGCTGCACCTGTTCAGATATTAACAAGGTTTACAGACTTGGTGTGACTCGACAGAGGACAGTTTTGTAAAGTGCAGCATGATGAAATAGTAACACAGAGACACACACTTTGTCAGATTTAGCTTTTTAAAGCCAAAAAAGTATCCTTGTGTGCCATTTGCTGACTTTGGATGGAGGTGACGCGTCACATGTTGTTTTGCACTAAACTCTCTGCAAGTCTCAACTTGTTGCTGTTTGTATTTTTTGCTCCATTATCGGCACGCCCAACGGCAGCAGCTGCTGGTTTGCGCTAGCTCTTAGATATTTGCCATCAGGAAGCCTCCTTCTTCTTTACCTTGTTCCAGTGACACCTAACGGGGCAAATGAAGCCTCTGGGTACCAACATAAACCACAGATTTTACCTGTGGATGCTCACCTGATGTTGATTCTCTGAATTGGTTGCATTTAACCTAATATGATTTTACAAATTTTAATGTTGATGTTTGCAACTTGGAATTAAAGGATAAAGATTATTCAGCACCTGTGGACAAAGTGTATACAAAACAAAAGTAGTAGGGTTGCTATATCAGAAAGGTTCTGCAGGTTTAACTGTATTTAGTATGCAATGTATAATTTAAACTTTATTATTTTTCTCAAAGTTTCTGAAAGTTCAGGTGCAGAGATTGCAGCCGTTTAGATTAGGGAATTTTATTGTCTTTGTCAGCCTCAAGTTCTTTATTCCTTAATATTTATGACTGTAAAAAATCAACTTTGCAAAAGTGTGAATTTAGTTTCTAATACATCAAAGGTAACAGCAGATATCACTGTTTGACATTTTACAAATTATCTTTACTAAGTTAGCATTTGTTACATGAAGTCAGCCTTTAAACCAGATACCGAAAATGAAGTAGTTATGGTAGTTTAGACGTCAGGTCAAAGAGACGCTCTGTGGAAGGTATTTTCAGACAGCCCATCAAAACGAGGCCTTTTCACAGACCCAGACCTCTAGAGAGATTGTATCTCAGCTGATTTGGAAACAGCTGACTGCTTTCTCAGGATGAAGTGGCAACGGGAGGAGGAGGCCACTCTGCTTGGACTGTTTCTCCTGCAATCCAGTCACAGACAGGTCACAGAAAATCATAGGATAGGTGGAAGAGCATCAGCCAGTCGCTGTCTCCCTGTTTCTTTACTGCGGATGTAATGTTACCGCCCGTAGGTACCTATGCTAATGAAAGACGGTGCTGCTGTCTCAGCTTAAGTAGGCAGACTCAGTCTACAGGTTTTTTTTACAGTAACCCATGTCAGCCGAAGACACATGCTTTGGATGAAGGCAGTTATTTCTCTTTACATGTTTACATTTGATGTACAGCTTAGATTGCAGTCAACTCTAGCCAAACGTATCCCAGGCAACCGTCTTTGTTGTGGAATTGACAGATGTAGCTCAGACCAAACTCTACTCGACATCTGTGATCACTTAAGTCTTTTTCTGATCATCTTGTTTCCCCTTACAAAACACGTTTGTTCTTCAGTAAATACATCAACTCTGTTGTAAAGTGAGATGAATATTTAGATGCTTTTTGTTTTCAGAAAAAAAGACTTAATAAAAAATAAAAAAAGAATCTTGATGATGAATTTGAGGATTTATGGCTTCAGTGCAGTGATTAATGCATCTTCACTCATTGTCTTCTTGGAGCTAATCTAAGCTGGAACTTCCTGTCATTGCAATGCCACTTCCTGCTGCATTGTATTTGAGTGTATGTGTTTGAGTGTTTGTGTGTGGTAGGCACGACATTGTCTTTCCACTGGTAACCAACTTTGTATGTCTGCTTATGTGAAATGTATCTTCTCCTTCCTCCCTGCCTCGTCCATTTCCAGAGCGGGAGGTGTCTCTATGTTCGTGTGTGTTGGGGAGAGGGGGTTGGTATCGGGCGATCTGGGGTAGGGTCACACACATGTACACACACAGAGCAGACTGAGGGAGAGCACAGGGGGCTGAAGGGTGCTATTATCCACTGGCCTCAATGGGTGCTTTGTCCTGGGGCCACAGTGGGACGGCGGGGAGAGGGGCGGGGTGGCAGCAGCACCCTGTCATAATGTTTTTGAACAGGAGACGTTACAAAGGAGGCGAATATATTTTAATTCTGCTGTCTTTAAAATCTAGGAAGTTGTGTGAAGCTGCTTTCAGTCTGGTTGTGATCAAATGGAGCTAAATTACATAAATTACATAAATTCCAAGTTAAACTGAGACGTTTAAAAAAATGACAATCTCTGTTTTCTACTGAAGAATAATCGAGATGTTACTGCAGTGCTGCTGAGTGGGTTTTATCCGTTGTAAACTGTCCCTGCTGCCATTAAAATTACATTTTAGTTTTTTTCCTCCTGTTTGCACCGTGGAGATTTTTCTATGGAAGAAGCAGTTTAGTTATGTCAAATTTAGATGTGAGATGGGATATTGGTCTTGGCCGAAGTCTTGCTGCACCCGTCTCCTTTCTTCCATCACATAATGGTCTTATTTTGAGCTTACATTTCACCTGTAATGCATATTGATTTTTAAACCCACATAAGGTGCACTTTGTGTTATTGACTTAAAAGTTTTAGAAAGTCTTTGTCATATATTGACCGTCTGAATATTTTTATTCTGCATGTTGTTTATGTGCAGACCCGGCCTTTAGCTTAAATTTTAGACACTTGGCAATTTTAAAACTTTTTTTCCTGAAACTGTTGAGTTAAATCGCCAAGTTTCTCGACACTGATTGGTGAGCTCAGAGATTTTTTTATAAGAGTGGCACAAAGTTAATTGAAAAGCATCTCCAATGTGGCGTGCCTACTTCTGTGCCATGATCTGCTGCAAAAAGAAATGTTTTAAAACACATTTGTTAAGAATGCCAGCTAACCAGAGGCAAAAAAACAAACAAAAACATGGCTTTCCAACCAGCTGTTGATTTTGTGATTTCTGCTTCTCTGCATTTCATCCCATATGTGTGTGATGGTGATTTGGTACATCCCTCAGATATTTGATTACAAGCAACACAGATTGTCTTTTATTTTATTTTTTTCAGTAAAGTGAATCTTTTTTCAACTTGGGTAGCGTCTCTTGACTTGTGGCTTTTTAATGGCAACATGGCACTGACTCCTACTTCTAAAGCTAAAGGAGGGTACGCTGAGCCTCAAAGTGGTTGAGTTTATGACCAACTTACAAGAATGTTGTAAAAGGACAAAAAGAGAAAGTGTCGCCTACATGGAGAGGCATTTTTTTTTTTTTGCCAATTTCACCCAATCCTTTTTGAGTTGTTTGGAGATCAGCAGTGTTTCTCATTGTCATTGTTATTTTCCCTTTTTTCTGGTTTACTTCCTGTCGTCTCGAAACATGTTCATTGAAGTTTTTTTTTTCTTTCTATTTTTAATACAGGGTGGTTTATTTTCATAAAAGTTATGTAAACATTACAGTCCAGGTGTTAAATAGTCAGTTTGTCATGCTTCTGTGCTCTCCTGCAGACGTTCACGGCATGGTGTAACTCCCACCTGCGGAAGGCCGGAACGCAGATCGAAAATATTGAGGAAGACTTCAGAGATGGACTCAAGCTGATGCTGCTGCTGGAAGTCATCTCAGGTAACTCATGCATGGCTCCAAAAAGCTGCAGTCACCAGAAAACGCAGATTTTAATTAAACAAAACCAGCTGTAATAAGTGTTTTTACCCGCCTGACACAGAAGCCGCAGGAAAAGCCGTCCAGCACACGGACACATCTGTCACCGAGCAGCTGTCACATTTTTGAAGCTGTCTCAACTAAAAGAAAAAATTCTTTCAGATTAATTAGTTAAGGATGCGCAACATCTCGGTCCACTGCTGGTTGTCAGCGCTCAATAGCAGCCTCAGCATTGTTCAGAGGCTCTTTAACACTCTACAACAACATCTGCATTTCTTTTAGCCAGGTATAAAATTTGGCTTCCTTTTTCACTTCCATTTCACTTCTAAAGGGAATTCCAAAGTTGTTGCTGTAACTTTAGCTGCTCTAAACGGCGCGTGTTCTGCTAAGCTGGTGGAAACTAGCACGGCTTCCCTTGCCTCAGCAAAATCACCCTCTTTACCTTTGTGTGTCTGCAGGCGAGCGATTGCCCAAGCCTGAGCGAGGCAAGATGAGGGTCCACAAGATCAACAACGTGAACAAAGCCCTGGACTTTATCGCCAGCAAGGGAGTCAAACTGGTGTCTATTGGAGCAGAGGGTAAGCATGCGCACATTAAGCCTAGCATTATGACATCACCGTGGAAACCACCAACTCAATCACCCTACTGTGTCCCCTGTAAACAGAGAGGGAACTTTAGATTGCATTTCAGACTTACGAATAAAGAGCATTTTACCAATTTTCTTGCAAATATCAGATCATTGATCCAGATTTTGGGTTAATGTAAGTACGCTGCAAATTGAACTGAACACGAAATAATCTATTTCCTGCAGAGCCATTATTTGTTTTTATGTAGTCTTGTTTAGATGTGTTGGAAAGTCGGCGCTTGTCTCACTCTTTGTCTGGAAAAGTCCGCAACAAATCTTGAATTTGACATCACACGTACAGAAATTATGAGCTTTTATTAAAACCACAAGACCAGATGCAGCCTCGTGTGCTGCTCTCTTTCAAACCTGTATTTATATAAGATATCCTCTTTTTTTGAAGATGCATGATAAAGATACTCGTCTTTGTGCATTGTTCATGAACTTTAAGGCAACAGTTTACACTGAGTTTCAGTTCTTAAATGTATCTTTTTATATATACATATAATTAAATATATATGTATATATGTATGTATATGTGTAAGTGTATGTATGTATGTGTATGTATATATACAGTGAGGAAAATAAGTATTTGAACACCCTGCTATTTTGCAAGTTCTCCCACTTAGAAATCTTCGAGGGGTCTGAAATTTTCATCTTGGTGCATGTCCACTGTGAGAGACATAATCAAAAAAAAAAATAAAAAATCCTGAAATCACAATGTATACTTTTGTAACAATTTACTTGTATGATACAGCTGCATAAAGACACCTTTCCACCCAATACAATCAGTAAGACTCCAACTACTAACATGGCCAAGACCAAAGAGCTATCCAAAGACACCAGAGACAAAATTGTAGTCCTCCACAAGGCTGGAAAGGGCTACGGGGCAATTGCCAAGTAGCTTGGTGAAAAAAGATCCACTGTTGGAGCAATCCTCAGAACATGGAAGAAGCTAAACAATATCCCTCGGACTGGGGCTCCATGCAAGATCTCACCTCGTGGGGTGTCAATGATCCTAAGAAAGGTGAGGAAACAGCCC
>JBAMHW010000009.1:8574318-8587484 GCA_037177495.1 Rhadinocentrus ornatus | reverse complement strand
CAGGTGTTCAAATACTTATTTGCAGCTGTTTCATACAAATAAATTGTTAAAAAAATCATACATTGTGATTTCAGGATATTTTTTGGGGGGGATTATGTCTCTCACAGTGGACATGCACCTACAATGAAAATTTCAGACCCCTCGAAGATTTCTTAGTGGGAGAACTAGCAAAATAGCAGGGTGTTCAAATACTTAGTTTCCTCACTTATAAATAATAATTCTAACCTTTTGCACATGGAATTCTTTTTTTAAATATTTCACATTTTTACGATTTGGGTTATAGATTATAAGTCTGCAAGTGAGCATACAAAGAAAAAAAAATCTTGAAATACAGGTTACTGTAGATTGAAGTAAGAGATAATGACATAATACTGGGTGAGTCATCCACATTCATAAATCATGTTAAGAGTCTTGGTGTAGTAAAAAGGTAAGAAAACGCAAAGATTTATGTCAGGAAAGGGAGCTGGGTGTAAACCAATGCTGTTTCTTCATCTGTATAACAGAAAAAATCCCATTAAGCAGAATTATAAAACCCGGTAAAGTTGTTTGTCATTTCAAGAAGCATGATGATGTTAAAATTTAAACGTTTCTGAAGAGCCACCGGAAACACTCATGTTGAGTAAACAAGAGTTGGATCCTGAGAGGCACCGAAACCTGCAGGCAAAACTTTATTAATACCATACAAGACCATCACGAAGGTCCCATCAGCTGAATTACACCCCCCACACTGAACACATGATGGGAGATTCAGCTCTGTTTTTATTTGAGTAATGCAAAATATGCAGGACTTGCCACTGAATTAATCAGTCGTTTATCAGATTTCCATTCAGCATTGAATCGGTAAACGGTAGAATATTGTCTTAAATTGAACAAACCTCTGGGGGGGAAACAACTGTGGTGAACATCCACAAGAGTAAAATGGAGAAGCATCTTCTTCAGGAAGTACTTTAATCTCTGGTAATATCTGGAATATTATATGATATTTGGGGAAAAAAGCTGTGAGTTTACTGAGGATTGGTGATTTGAAAAGACTTATTCTCATCATGTCGTCTATGAAACAGGTAAACTTTCACAGATTTTCACTTGCATTTACCTCTCCTTATTCACATCTTTTCAGTGTGGATTAAAAAATAGAGCCGGGAAATCTCATCCTAGAGCTCCTTTGAGACCTTTGAACCAGAAAACCTGAACCAGGCACATCTCACAATATTTGAAGTCAAGAGTTTTGTCTCTGAAATGAGCCCTGAAAGTTCATGGAAAGGATAACTTTACATGAATTCAAATTAATGGACGTGCTCCTCAATCTAGCAGCTAATTAAAATCAACTGGGAATGAAGTGAATTTGGAAACTTTGGAGCACAGTTAACAGATGATGCAGAATGGATACTGATATAGTGGATTAAAACTGGTTACTGGGCTTAGAGATGTTACAGTTGGCAAGTTTGCTTGTCTTGACTTATAGGGGAAGCAAATGATGCTGCAGTTGTTGTCAGAGTGGCAGCTGTAACAGCTTTTTATTCATGCAACCAGTTTCTCTGGTGTCTTATCTTGCATGTAAAAAAAAAATAGATACACATCCAGAATAAAAAAAGTTCTCAGCAATATGCCACACAACCCTGAATCTTAGCGTACACCGTGAAATGCTAAGGTCTGTTTGATGGTTTGTGGTATGAAACTGTTGAACACTGCAGTGGTTCTGCTCTTGATGCTTCAGACGCTATAAAAAGAACAACTTAGTCTGTGGTTCCTGCTATTGTGCGCATCAGCAGCCGGGTATTAATGGTTCTTGGTTCAGATTCAGAAAAGTATTTATCCCACACGGGCAATTAATTTGCAGCTTACCACAGACACCAGGCAGCATTCAAAGTGCAATGTGTCAGACATAATCAGTACAGAGTACCCATGAGGTTGTTGGAGAAATAAATACATTAAATTATCAACAATAAATACCAGTACAGGCTAAGAGACCTGTTCGCTCAGCTAACATAAAGCAATGACAGATTAAATGTAATTTTAAAATTACTACTGTCAGAGTTGGTGTGACAAGGAATAAAAGCTGTAGAATAGCTATTGGTTCTCCTTTGAGGAGCATGATAGCGCCAGCCTGATGGCATCAAAGCACAACACAAGGTGAGGATCACTAATGATGGTCTTTGCTTTTTTTTTTAAACCTGATGCTCCCAGAGGGATGTGAAATGCAGTAAAGATAGAGGTCCGAGGTCACACAATCGTATCACACCGTAGCCTTGTGTTCCTGTGTGTTTGTGTGTGTGTTAGTGAGAGGACAGTGACCTTTTTCCGACAATCAGGGCAACCATGACATTCCTGCAGCCTGACGCAGCTGATACCAGTGACACAGAACAGAAAATGTGGCAGTCCATCGTAAACGCATGCTGTCTGGTCCTCCATGAAAGGAGCCCACTAAAGGTCGTCAGCTGGAAACTTCCTTAGAATAATGCCAACAAAGCAGATGGAAGAGGAACAAGCTAATGAGGGAGGATGACGTCCTTCACTTTCCCCCTCAGATGTTTGCACATTCTGGAGCTCAGACGTCCGGTTAATCTGCAGGAATTCCAGCCTCTAACTTTTCTGTAGTTGTGTGCACAGTTTGACTTGCTGACGAGCACGGAGGAAAGTCCTGCCAGCTCCCTGTAGAACAAATCAGGCTGTTATTTTCAGTTAAGAAATGTTAATAGCAGGTCTGAAGAATGGTGAAGTAACGCAAGACATGAAGGACACATTCACAGGTGACAGCCGAGAGCAAGAGTGCAGCTGATAACCTGGAAGAATAACCTGGTGAAGTATGAAAGTATGACTATTTGAACTATGTGTGGAATCTCACTCAAACAACATGCCGGCTCTCTAACATATCATTGTGCACGATTTAGTGTGTGTTCAGATATCATGTCTTAACTGAGATAAAGATGTCTTTAAACTCTCAGGTTTCATTGTTATATAATCAGTGAACTTATTCATTTTATTGGATAAAATTCTGCCACTTGGAGTCGAATCAGCCGAATATCCAAACTATAAAGATACTATTTGTTGTTGTGATGAGAAACTGGAGATGTCTACTGTAAAAATGGTTTAAGCAATGACTGGATCTGTAGCAACTGTTAGTTGTGTGTGGGTGTGTTGGTGTTATTAAATGAAGGAGCAGATGTAACGCTGTAAAAACACAATTGACAAGAACTGTGGTCAGTTGTGGAGCAGAAAACATGGTCTCTAACTGAGATGACTTCTTGTATTTCATGCAGAAATCGTTGATGGAAATGCCAAGATGACACTGGGAATGATCTGGACCATCATCCTCCGCTTCGCCATCCAGGACATCTCTGTAGAAGGTACTGCTACCTGTGGTTTCACTGGCCAATCCTAAATTCATCATTCATCAGTTTCTTTCCCAAGTAAAGAAAAAGTCCAAATGAGTTGCATAAAAACATCCTACGCTGCCAGCAAGTTCCAGACTTATGGGAGATTTCACACACATGCAGATGAGTAGGCTAAACGTGTGTGTATGTGTGGGGGTAGGAAGTAGAGTGGAAAGCAAGTTGTATACACACACACAGTGGGGTGAGTAGCGGTAGAACAGAGCCAAGATTAAGCTATACTGACCTACATGACTGCCATGATTGTGTGAATCTACTGACTGCTGGGAGCTCAGTTCATGATCGTAGAGCAGGAAAAAACCTGCATGATGGCACGTTTTCTTAACTTCTGTTGGAGGTTCAGTATAAAGACTGAAGATAAACTTTATTGACTGTGACACCAGCTGCTAAGATACACAATAAATAAATAAATAGACTAAAATAAGAAATCCAATGCCCCTTCTTCCTTTAAAGTTACCCTATTAAGATTATTGTGTAGCGTGGCAGCGGGTGGAGGAGGTGACCAGCGTCTTGCCTTGGATTTTTCTTTTAGGCCCGAGCACCAAAGGCGGTGCGGAGGCCTATTAAAATGCAAGCTTCTTATTATTATTCCGTCAAATGATTTGCATTTTTGGGGGCCTGAACAAAAATTTGCCTACCCCGCATGGGAATGTGAAAAATGGACTGTTTGGGCAAAATTGAAGGAGAGCGCCACCTATATGTGAAGCCCCTCCATTGCATGTCATCAATCATTATGAAAACTGGTACACATGTTCTACATGCTCGGGCGAACAGAAAATGAAATTATGGCACTGGCCTAAATTATACAGGTAGTTGGCCATTTCGGGTCAAAGTCCTCGTATTTGAACGAACTCGTCCTACAGATTTTATCATACTGCCACCAAAATTGCTCAGGATGTTCAGAAGGCATGTGTGATTAAAAAATATGGAAAAATTTCTCAAAGGACTACGTGCATAAAGGGGGCGTGGCCCCAAAGTTTGATGTCTCGCCATGAAAAACTAAATTGATATAACTCCCACATAAAACAACATATCTGTACCAAAATGGCCACAGATGATGCTGGACCCATCCTCAAGACATCTACAGGGTAATTATTGGATTATGAATAGGCCACGCCCCCTGGCGACAGGAAGTCATGTTTTTTACTCGAAGACCCATTTTCCTGACATTTTGAACATCACCAAGGTCAAACTGGATCAGACACCTGAAAACAAGTTGGTGATCATATCCGGTAAAAATTGTTGCGCTACGCTGCAGGGTAAGACCGTGGCGCCATGGCAAACTTTGATAAGACGCCATAACATCATAAATCAATATAAGTCCCTCAATTTTTATCCAATCACCATCAAACTCACAGGGTTTATTCAACGGCCAGTCCTGAACACATCCATAAGACCACATCTGGTTTAGCTCCAAGCCCCGCCCACTTTCTACAGGAAGGAAGGAATCCCAAGGCATTCCCAGGCCAGCCAAGAGATGTAGGTCCTCCAGCGTGTCCTAGGTCTCCTCCCCGTGGGACGTGTCCTGAATACCTCACCAGGGAGGCGTCCAGAAGGAATCTTGACCAGATGTACGAGCCACCTCATCTGACTCTCGATGCGAACCACTACAGAGTCTGCATCACTGTAGATGCTGTACTGATCCACCTTTCAATCTCCCGTCCTATCCATCCATCCCTCACTCATGAACTTGGAGCAGTACCTCATTCCCGACCCAGAGAGGACATTGTTTTAGCTATATTAATATACTCATTATATGGGTAGGTAATTTAAAAAGAAGGAAAGGACAACAAAAGTGAAAGATGTTAGATTGCTCACTCCTCTTGTCCTCATGTATTTAGATGAATCACTGTAGAAATGGAGAAATATGAATGAACATTGCTTTCATTGTTGTTGCCTCAAAGACTTATGACACAGAATTATCTTATTGTTTGCACAAAGTGTTGTCCAGTGTTTCCTACACTTAAAGGGACACTAAATGAAACTTTATCATTTAAAGAACTTGACAATTTATTATCATGGTTGCCACTGGGTTACTTCTGGGTCATTTTGCCCCACTATAAACCTTCCTAAACATGCAAAGACAAACTAAACCCCTAGAGTGTTCTAAGTTATTATTATGGTAGTGGGAAGATGTTGCTGCCTTCACTAGCTGTACCTTTTTAAAGGTTTGGAAAAAGGTTATTTGTGGCAAATTAACTTGCTCACTTGTGTAATTCATCTTCTGCTATATTTTAACTTGAGCCTTTTATCGCATTATAATAAAATGCTTGTATTTCTCAATTAACATCGCCGTTTCCATTTCACATTGCAGTCCAGTGATTTGGGTAATAAAATAATCTAAAGTAATGAAAACAGTAATGAATTTATATTGGACATTAGAACATAAACATTTTTAATGCAACAGCAGAAAATTCTCATTTAACTTTCTTGTTAATCTTCAGAAAATGTGGATCCATTTTATTAGAAAGTTTATATGTATACAAGGTGCTGCTGCCATGCACACCCATGCTAGTGGCCACGGCAACCACTGCTTAGAGACTCCTCCTGGCTCTGATCAGTCTGCTCCGGTGACATGGATAAGCAACTGGGATCTGTTTTGTTATTTACATTTGTTTCATGCTGACTTGAACAGTTTCTCCTCATTTAAAGCTGTAATGAAACTGCTGCTGCATTAAAACTGTGTTAACTGAACTCTGGTGGGTGTGGTCGCTATGCAGAAATATGAGTCACATTTTTTAAATTTTTTTATATTTTTGAACTCATTAGTATATCAACAAAGACTCGTTTACTAACAATAAAAAAAATTCTCCTCTTCCTTGCTGCAGAAACCTCTGCCAAGGAAGGTCTTCTTTTGTGGTGCCAGAGGAAGACTGCTCCCTACAAGAACGTCAATGTGCAGAACTTCCACATCAGGTAACACGTGCACATGGACCACAAGCTTTGACTCATCTCAACGCTGGTGTTACTATTGGATCAGTTTAGCATGTTTTAAAAGGTCAAAGAAATCTAAAAAAGATAATTTTGTTCTCCATCTTGAGTTTGGAAAGTCTTGGAGGAGATGATATGTGTCGGAATGTGTTTGTGGTTTGCTGGGGCCTTTCAGACTTTGGCCCTTCTACAGCAGTAGGAAAAATGATAATGTGGTCCATTAACCTTGAAAAAAATGTCTATGCATCTTGCAGTAGTTGTATATCAGTAGATACATTAGTAAAACTGTATATTTTTATTAGAGGAGGTAATTGATGGATGACTATTGGAAAAAAATCAGTTAAACAATTCAAATTCTCAGATATAATGTTGAAATTCTATAGAAAGGGCGCCATCTGGTGGAGAAACTGGATTGTGATTCTGCTCCAAGGCCCCCAGTGTTTAAATGTATGAAGGGAATATGAATTATGGAAGCCGAGAGGGGTCATGCTAACTGGATAATTTATCTCATAATAACGGATTATTCAAGTGCAGAGTCATAAGAGTGCCGGAGCTGTTCCTATTCCATTACAGAACCAACACAGAGAGACAAACATCCAGTCAGACTCTCACTCACTCCTAGCGAGAATTTAGAGACTTAAATCATCCTAGCATGCTTCTTTAGACTGTGGGATAAAGCCGGGAGAAAACCTGTGCATACATGGGGACAACATGCAAACTCCACACAGGTTCCCCCAACTGGTGGGTCCAAGGGGAATCCCAATACAGAGCTGTTCTGTACTGGGATGCCCTAGCACAGTTAAGAGGCCTCTCTCAGCTTCTGTAATGAAGTACTACTTGGATGCAAATCAGTTTTATTATTAAAGTTTCACTTTGAAGTAGTTTCTATATGAATGTGGAGTGTTATGTCTCCAGTCAAGGTGAAGTCTAGAAATTTAAAGGTTGTCTGCAACTTCTACATATTAAGACTTTGTTCCCCCAAACAGCTGGAAGGACGGTCTTGCCTTCAACGCTTTGATCCACAGGCACAGACCGGATCTCATCGACTACGACAGCCTCAGAAAGGTGAACAGATTTATTCATCAGATCCAGTCCAGTCCTAAATAATTTAAAGTTGTAACGTGATTTGTATTAATTGGTGTGTTTACTGTCCTCTGCTGTTTAGGACGACCCTGTAACTAATCTGAACAATGCCTTTGAAGTGGCTGAGAAGCACCTGGACATTCCCAAGATGTTGGATGCTGAAGGTGGGGTGAAACTTGCTATCAGTTATTTGTTTTGTACTTGCAGTTATCTAAAATACTATGTTTACTTGCACACAAAGTAATAGTTAATCATAATGTTGGTGAGATGTTAATGTGATCTCTGCAAAACATGAACAAAATAATTTTATCTGATTTAAAATGTTGCGTTTTACATGATTTCTTTTTTTTTGTATCAAAGTTCTTGTGTGTAAAAGACCTGCTGTTGCTATGCATGAGACTGTAAGCGGTTCTGCCTGGAACATGATTACAGTAACATGAGTACAGTGTAGTTTGACATGGTGTTGATGTGCATGTGAACGAGGCCACTGATCTCCAAATGTGGTTGCACCTCTTGGTTTGTATGTGTTGTAACTGTTTGCATGTTTTCATCTGTTTGTTTTGCATTTAAAGTGATCATAATCTATTATGTAAAACTTTGTTTTCAGCTTTGATGTATGTTGATGTAAAATTGAAATGTTTCCGTTTGCTGGATTTGTATTTGCTTCTGTTTGTCTGTGCGTTTGTGTTGAGCCTCCTCCATATACATCCTCTGTCCTGTCTGTACATGTGTGTCTTCATAACCTCGGTCTCCCCCCCTCGTAGACATTGTGAACACTGCTCGTCCAGATGAGAAAGCCATAATGACTTATGTGTCCAGTTTCTACCATGCATTCTCTGGAGCACAGAAGGTACCTTCTGACCTGATGTTTGACATCCTGTTACTAACAAGGTGCTGCTTCCTGTCCAGCATGGCTTCACACTCTCCGCAGCGCTGCACCTCAACAAGAACACTGGTCTCGTTGGGACACAAACACACACATGCACAAGTAAATACATAATGTGGAAGTAAAATCTGGAGACTACATCTGTGTCATCAAATGGTATCTGTGTAGTTAACATGAACTATATTTGTCTTTTGTACAAAATATCACACAAACATTAAAAAAACAAAACATTTTGGGCCGTCATTGTTAGATTTTTGCACAAGAGTTGGTCACTTCCTTTTTATTAAAAAAAACTGTGCCGACCAAGAAGTGAACTCTCCCATGTTAGGTGGATTTCCTCCTTTTCAGAGCAGTGTTTTCCCTAACTTTTTTGGCTCTGTTGTGGGCTGTTCTTTCATATTTTTGAACCATGAACACTAGTAAAAATTATCATGTCAGGGAACTAACTGCAGATACAGCAAAATAATTTTGCTGCTGTGCTTGTTTTTCCTTTCGTTAGCTGTTAATGAATTATAACTCTTAGTTATATTTCCACTTAAGTAAGTTTTGATAGTGTTTATTTTATCTATTTGATTAGCTGCCAAATTACATGAAAAATCAGTGTTTGATGTTTTTTATTTAAAATAGACCAGAATAAGACTTTTTATTCTGGGTTAGGGTTAGGGTTAGGGTTCTGATCACAAGGAAAGTAAAATTTTTCTGTCACTCAGTGCAGAAAAAAAGTGTAGAAAATAGACAAAAATAATAGCTATAATGTTGATTGTTGAGGTGGTGAACACAGCTTTAAAAACATTTTTGTTTTCTCATTGCGCTACAGTTAATATGTGTGTGTTTGCGTCCCAACTTCAAACCTGCAGCTCTGGTTATTCTGACCTGTGTTCCAGAGGACTCCTCTGGTCCCCTCCTAGTGATAGGAAGAAGTTGAGGCTGTGGATTTAACTTCTTCAGCCAGTTGCTCTTGCTCTCAGATGCCGCTGTGAGCAGGAACCATTTAGCTTTGGGTTTTCAGCTTCGGCTTCACTCTTTCTGTTTACCTCTCTTTCTCTGCCTGTCTCTGTTCTGCTGGGTGATGTGTAGACATCGTGGGTACTCTGAGGCCGGATGAGAAGGCCATAATGACCTATGTATCCTGCTTCTATCACGCCTTCTCTGGCGCACAGAAGGTGAGCTCCTCACTCTTTAGACTCACATTAATTCTTCAGTGCAGCAAAGAAAAATCACCAGGGTTTCCATCATGTGATGTAAGAGATGATGCCCGACGAGGTGTCCATTATCATAAATTAATGGACAACGCGGAGGCGTGAACCGTTCCACACGGTCCATTAATTTATGATAATGGACACCTCGAAGGGCATTATCCCGCTTTTACCATGGTCACTTACCAAAAAAAGAAATTTTGAATTAATCAATAAAACGCTAATGTTGTTTTTTACTGTTAAAATCGTAAGTTTTTCTCAAGAAGTAGCTGAGTGAACTATTTAATCTCTCGTGACGCGTTGCCACGGTAACTGGCTTTGACACAGAACCTGCAGCTCGGTCGGCTGCAGTAATGTTACGTGACACCAAGTATCATTTCAGAGGGCAGGTGCAGCGCTTACTGTTTGTGTGTGTCCAGAGGATGATTCGAAATTTTGTTTCAAAAAGTCAAAGTCCACAGACGGTTTCCTAAATCGTTCAATAAGCCTGCAGGCTGCTTTTACAGCCATGCCCTGTCACAGGCATGATCTGGCGTGTCTCCAGCCCGGCGTCCGAGTTTCTGTTGCCACGGTTACCAACCAGCATTTAGTCAGCGCAATAATTTACAACAATAAGGCTATTTGACCGGAACTTCTTTTATAGGTGTCCATTATCACTTTTTAATGGAGACCCTACAGCCAATCAGAATCAAATATTCACCCAGACCATTGTATAAAAAGTTTTATTACATACAAGAATCAAAAGGAAATATTAAATATCAGCCACTATCAGAAAATCAATCTCAAGCGACTGTTAAGTTTTATGTCCGTCGCTGGGCTTATTTATGGAACCATGATGGAAACTCTGCTCTGTTTCTGGTCTTTGAACATCATCTGCATTTCCTTAAAAGTGATTTACAATCTGTTCTGATTTTAAGTTTCCTTTCTTATCTTGCTGTTTTTTTGCAGCTCTTTGGCTTAAGATTTCTCCCTGAAGTTTCCATCATGTAATACTGTAGACAATGTGCAGGCCAGTTTGGGTTTATTACTGTGGGAAACGCTGGCATTTGTTTAAGATTTTTTTTTTTTTTATCATGTGGTGAATGACATTGATTACATTTGTTTTTTAAATGTGGAGAGATAGCAGTTTATGATCTTTAATTAGCTTGTCAAAGTCTCTACTTTTTTTTTTTTTTTATGTATTTCAGTGGTTCAGTAGGGTAATATCCTAGGCAGACGTACTGATGTGGACTGCAGCGAACCATGAACCTGTAACTAGGTGTTTGGACGGGTTCCCAGGTTTTGAAGGGCGACGCATGGAGTTTTAAACAGTTTTAAAACAGATTTTTTTGACACATTGAACTAACCATCAGCAGCATGTTTGTAGTAGTCAAATTAGGCTCAGTTTTAAATCTGTGCACCTTTTTTAAAATGTGTGTGCCTAAACCTTTTTAGATGACTATTCACTGCCTGTGTGTGGAGTTTGTTCGCACAAGTTTGAAAAGTCAAATTTAGAAAATTCTGGAGCTGAGATATTAATAAAAAGCAGCGTTCACACATAAGTGAGTTTAGAGACTGTTATGATTAAGCTTTGAGTATGCACAGTAGACGCTGTCCTGTCTCTGTGAGCGCTACTCATCAGACTGTTTCATGATAGGCCGAGACAGCCGCGAATCGAATCTGCAAAGTGCTGGCTGTCAACCAGGAGAATGAACAGATGATGGAGGACTACGAGAAACTGGCCAGTGATGTGCGTATGAAGCATGTTTGCACCTGCTGTTTTTATTGTCTGTAAATTCCCATTGCCTCATCTTCCTTTTTTGCCCGCAGCTGCTGGAGTGGATCCGTCGGACAATCCCCTGGCTGGAGAACCGAACCCAAGAGAAAACCGTAAATGATATGCAGGCAAAGCAGGAGGACTTCAGAGACTACCGTACAGTGCACAAACCACCCAAGGTTGAGAACTTCTGCAATCCTTTTCTGCACAGCAAAATCCAACAATTGTTTTACATTTAACTGAATGAGTGTTGAGCAGTTCAGCTTTAGCTTTATCCTGATGTTTCCTCTGCTGAATCTGGTCAGGTCCAAGAGAAATGCCAGCTGGAGATCAGCTTCAATACTCTGCAGACTAAATTGAGACTCAACAACAGACCAGCCTTTATGCCATCAGAAGGACGCATGGTTTCTGTAAGTGGGCAAATGGTTTCTGCTAGTGGACAAATGGTTCTGTAAGAGTTTACAGTTCAAGTTTATTATCCCAATAAATTTATGTACTATCAGGGAGCAAGGGTTTGGAACATCTGAGATGTTCTGGTTTGGCCTCAGTTAATTTCTTTTACATATGGCAGAATACTCGACATCAAGTGAAGGACATCCCGTCCATTAGTAATTTCTGCTTTTGGGTTTCAGGATATCAACGGAGCGTGGCACACTCTGGAGGGAGCAGAAAAAGGCTATGAGGAGTGGATCCTCAGCGAGATCAGACGTCTGGAGAGACTTGAACATCTGGCTGAGAAGTTCCATCAGAAAGCTGCTATTCATGAATCCTGGACCGATGGTGTGTTCAAAGACTCTCAGAAACAACACAATCCAATAGTTAAATTCTGGATTTTTGCCAGTCTGATTGTTTTATGCTACCGTTTCTAATGGGACCAGTTAAAACAAGTTGTGCATATTCTGAACATTTTGACCCTAAACTGGAAAACGTAACTTAAAGTCTCAGCAGCACTCCGACAACGCCAACATTTCTTAGTAAAGCCGATTTTTAAATAAAAAGAAAATACAGTTTCCTGTTTACATGTTTTTGTGTTCAGCTTTAAATTGTGTTGTTGCTTTAGTGAGTTTTCTATATGTGTGCAGGTAAGGAGGCCATGCTGACCCAGAAAGACTATGAGACCTCCACCCTGTCAGAAGTGAAGGCGTTGCTACGGAAACATGAGGCCTTTGAGAGCGACCTGGCTGCCCATCAGGACCGAGTGGAGCAAATCGCCGCCATTGCACAGGAACTCAAGTAAGGAGGGAGGGAGGAGAGTGTGGGCAGCTCTGAAACTGATGGATCACAGTGGAAATGAGGCGTTAACAAATGATGATGACATTTGCGATCAGAGGAATCACAGGTTTTGCTCTGTGTTTGTCAGTGAGCTGGACTACTATGACTCCGCCAGCGTCAACGCTCGCTGTCAGAAGATTTGTGATCAGTGGGACATCCTAGGAGCCCTCACCCATAGCCGCAAAGAGTCACTGGAGGTATGAATCCATCTTTCTTTCTTTCGTTCACTCGTCTGTGAGGATGATTAAGTTTGTAATCTGTCTGCACTGAACTGTTATGGCTGCATCTGAAAGTAGAGCTTGACATGATTAAATGAATTCAAAAATAAACCCCTCTCCTGTTTTGATTCATTAACAGAGGACAGAAAAGCAGCTGGAGTCGATAGATGAGCTCTACCTGGAGTACGCCAAGAGAGCAGCACCTTTCAACAACTGGATGGAGGGAGCGATGGAGGACCTGCAGGACATGTTTATTGTTCACAATATTGAGGAGATCCAGGTAACTTGACACAGTACTGCCTGCAGGACTTTTAGCAAATTGACTTGCTCAGTTAAACTTCTGCAGATGATCCAGAACACATTTCCGCACTTAGCTTAACTCTTCTACTCGTCGGAATGAGTTAGAAAGATTGGTCCAGCTCTTTGGCTCAACTC
>JBAMHW010000009.1:8554664-8565540 GCA_037177495.1 Rhadinocentrus ornatus | reverse complement strand
GGATTTAGAGGAAAGAGATCTAATGTTCAATAGTCCACATGTGATGTCTTTGTATGTTTCTTCATGTAGGTGATGTGAAGTGCTTATGATGGCTGCATCTGCTTGTGCGTTGGGTCTGTGTGGGAAGTAAACTGTGTTAACTGTATCTTTGTGATGGTCTGCACACCCCGCCACGGCTAAATAAATGTATATGTTTACAGCCCAAAGCATCCATAATTGTGAGGACTGTGCAAAATCTATATAATTTTTTTTTTTTTTTATAGAAATGCACCAGTTGTAAAAATGGTTAACTGGACCCAACATACATTTTAACATCTGATTGCAACTGGATTCTGGAATTTATATAAAATATTAAAAACTGCTCAGGTTTAGTGAATGTTCACCGTCTGCTCCTTCTGTTTCATTCAGAACTTCATCACACCAGATGAGCTGAGGAGAGAGCTGCCGCCCGACCAGGCGGAGTACTGCATCGCTCGTATGGCGCCCTACACGGGGCCTGACGCTGTCCCTGGAGCCCTTGACTACATGTCCTTCTCCACCGCTCTGTATGGAGAGAGCGACCTGTAGAGGATGCAAGAAGAAGAAGAAGAAGAAGAGGAGGAGGGAGGGAAGGAAGGAAGGAAGAGGGGAGGGAGGCAGGCAGAGGAGGCGCCAGGAATGGAGCGTTTGATGAGTGTTTGTGGTATTGTGAGGTGCCCCTGCGAGTGCCGGTTAAGAAACAGTCAGAATATTTGAAGCCTCTGAGCTGGATGATTGAACTGCAGTTGGGTTTGAACCCAGACGTGTCTGATACATTTGTTGTACAGGTTCATACGAACAGGCACCTCCAGGGGCAGCTGTGGGACACTTGCGCTCTAATAGGGGTTCTTAGCTTCACCCTCTCTGCCTTTTTGTGGGGTCAAACATGGGGAGGGACAGTGTGGGTGGGTTGGGGGTGGACACAAGCTAATCTGATACTTATGCTAATTTTGTTTATTTTATTATGTTTTTTTCTTGCCAGGTGGGTTCAGGGCGTAGGGGGCTGGGAGGGTTTGTTGTGGGGATTGGCAAGGTTTGTGTATTAGATCCTAGAGAGATATATGTTGCGAGGTCGGGGTGGGGGTGGGGGGGTACCCAGCAAGAAATAAAATGAAATATTTACCCGTTGTCTCATGAGGTGCCCTGTCTAACCTCAGCTCTTTCCTTCCTCCCATCTTTTTTCCTTTCCTTTCTTTTTTGTTTTGTTTATTTTCTGGAGCAATTGGGTGGGTGTTGGGGTGGGGAGGCTCAGCGCTGTACATACTTTTTTTTTCAGTGCGAGGAACACCACACAGTACCGTTCATTAAAGGTAACCAATCGAAGGCTTTTCAGCGAGTCAAATAGTCATGTTTATGAAAAACCAGACGAAAAGAGACATTAATGGCGACACTTAAAGCAGTTTCACCAGTGGGCAGGTTTGAACTTCCAGACGTTTTTCTTTTTATTAATGGAAAACACTTGTGGACATGTTGAAGCGGAAGTTGAAGCTTCTCCTGTATAAATCCAGTGACAGACAGCTGCAGATAAT
This sequence comes from Rhadinocentrus ornatus, assembly GCA_037177495.1. NCBI lineage: Eukaryota > Metazoa > Chordata > Actinopteri > Atheriniformes > Melanotaeniidae > Rhadinocentrus > Rhadinocentrus ornatus. The sequence goes on along the minus strand of JBAMHW010000009.1, from coordinate 8,563,993 downwards.
CCACATCTTTGCTTCTTAAAACTGTCCTTAGTTTCATTCATATAAAATGTAAAACTTTCAAAACTAGTCAATTTTATAAACCAGAAATTTAGCTTATAGAGTTATATACCAGTGTATGGAAGCATTTGATTGGCTGAATGAAGGTCGCACTGGGTTTTTATCTCTGGTTTCTACAGTAACCAAACTGGGAGCTCCCCAGGTGACTTCTGGAAGTAATTTGATGTGGCTATTGTGCTGGCTACAGCCCTGTCCCTCTTTTTTTACTCCCTCCTCCATCCCGTCATCTGTCTCTCAAGAAGGAAATAAAAATTTACTGCAATGAAGAAAAGGAGGGGACGAATTGGGGAGTTTTTATGTAGACATTACATTATGTGAAAATAAAAGGAAATTATGTAAGAAAAAAATATAGAAACTATGCAATCATAATGTGATCAATTAAGTTCTAGAGAAAGTTGAGGGAAGCTATCAGACTCTTTCTGAGAAGGTTTCATGTACAAATTAAATGGTGAATAAGTGATTTCCTCTGTTGGCTGATGGGAGAGGAGGGGGCGGCAGAGGGGAGGGACTGACGGACAGGGAGGGAAGTGAGAAGAAAAGACTTGGACCAAAAGCTTGTTTCTTTTTTCTTTTCTTTTTTTTTTCTTCCTGGTCGGGATGAAGAGAAATGAACTCTGAAATTGTGATTTTCTTTTTTTTGTACTCTTTAATATTAAACCTTATCTGCTGTACTGGAAACTGCAACGCCTTCTGTCTCTAATAAGTGAGTTTCACAAAGCACACATAAAAGTTTCCTTACAAAATACCTCCAGTTGTCCTCATGTGGTTCTTTCTTCTAATGTGTTTTAAAATTATTTGCATGAAAGTTTTAACAGAAAGGCTTTCACTTTGTCATCGTTTAACTGGCCTCATCATGCAACCACTGGCCACTTTATTAGGTATACTTGTTTAATTAACACAAATGGCTAATCAGCCAATCACATGGCAGCAAATTGATTCATTTAGTCATGTAGACATGGTTAAGATGACTTGCTGAAGTTCAAACTAAGCATCAGAGTTAAGGCAGTTCCAAAAGAAAAACATAAATTTATATCTTCTGTCTCCTTTAATTTATTTCCTTTTTTTAAAAAAACATAGTTTTATGATTTGTATCTTATGTCTGTGAATCAAATTAACACCATTCTGGGTAGCCAAACAAGGATGGAGGCCTTATTTTAAAGAAAATAAAAAATCATTAAGAAAAGCAAGTTTAGCAGTTAGGCAAGTTTGCATCAGATGACCAAAACGTGACACTGTTTCTTTTGGGGAATAATCTGTTAAGAAGCGATCAGAAGCTTTAATTTTTCAGAAGTGAATGACTTTTACTGTAATCACAAGGGTCACGCTGTGAAGGCTAATGCCTCTGGCTAAGGAAGAAAAAAAGTTAAAAGAATTAAATGGTAGGCTGTTTATTTACAGCAGACTTATCTGCACTGACTTTTTTCCCCAAGCTTGCGATTTGGTGCTTGGCACGTGGAGAGCGGAAATGGGCTGTACTACACATTGAGAAACTAGAGGGTCTGAACTGCGCGTGCAGCACCACCGGAGCAGTTGGCGACCACCACGTCGATGCCATCCGCAGCAGCGGCCCCGCGCTCGTGACGCCTCCGAGTTTGTTTACATCCTTTCGCGTCGTTGACGCTAAACACACTGGCTGCGGCAGCTCAAACCTCGGAACATCAGGCAGGCTGCTGCGCGCGGCCGATCCACGTCTACTCCACAGCAGTGGCAAGGATGATGCTCGCGCTCATATTCACCTGCCGCGCGCTGCTCGCCTTCCTGCTCTCGGAGTCGGTTCAGAGCGACAGTAAAGCGGTAAGAGCTGAGCTATGACAATGGATTTTTATTAGAGAAATTTTTATTTGAGAAATCTGAACAGAAATGTTGAGGGTGATTGAATAAAAGCAAGTAACCATAGCAACATAGATAAATAAGCTACACGGCATGCGTTTTTTTTTATTCTGCCAAAGGCATAGCTCCAGACTAAGACGTTAATGAAAATAAACCACTGAAATGTGGGAAAAACAAAAATCAGTCCAAGATGTGACCAACTGTGGCTTAGACCCCAGGAATGTGTCCTCTTTCTAATTAGTTTCCAGAATTTTATTTTTTATTTTCTTTGGCCCCACAAAACTGTTTGCACTGAAGTGATTTGCAGCATCAATCTGTCTCTCATTAAATCCAAAGTTATGTCTGAATGTTTTGTATATTATCTGTCTTGCACATTACACCACCTATTTGCCAGTATGTGGCCCAACAATGACAATTTCGCAGAAAACATCTTAAAAATTTCCATAACTCAGAAATATATATTTTTTAGCTCAGCAAAAACTAACTAAGCAATGTAAAGTTATTAATTCTTTCCAATCTTTGTGGATGCATTTGTAAAACATTGGAAATATAAACGTAGCACAAAAAGTAAAGAAATTAGCATTTGTTGGATTATTTCTTTGTTGTAACAATGATTCTTGGTAAGAAGTCTTATATAATAATAAGTCCAAATACTGTTGGAAAGGCCGTTTTTTCACTTTTAAATGGTGCCACATTTGGGGAAAAGAGTATGTGGGTGAAAATCTTGCCAAATCTTCTCTACCAGTGCCAAACAGATTGGATAATTGAAGTCTGAAGAAGCAAGAAGACATGTTGGCAAATTTAACACTTTTAACAATCAGGGGCCTCAGTAACATGTGGAAGAACCACACACAGCCACAATAGCCTGGACACGCACTGCTGTGGGATGACATCCCAGTCTTCAACCAGCATTTATCACAGCTAAGCCAGTGTGGTTGTGTTGGTCACTCTGGTGTGAACATCACACCCAAGCAGATTTCACAAGTTTTCAGATGGTTTGAAGTCAGGATTGCAGGCAGACCATTACATCCTTTCCACTCCCAAATTCTAAAGGCAGTCTCTGGGTGGCCCTGGGATCTGTGGGGTGCCTGCTGTCCATGCGACCCGCGCCGCAGCTCCCAGTGCCTGCTGTACCTGCTTACCGTTGCCCTGGGCCGCTTGGCGCCCCTGCCCTGTCGCGCCGGGGGGCTCCGGTCCGTGGGCCCCTCTTCTCTGGCCTGAGTGGGGCCGCTGCTCTCTCTGCTTTGGCTGTCCACAGAGGACCTGCCGGACCTTTGGGGCCTCGGGCTCCCCCCTGTCTCCCACTGATGCTTCGGGGTACGGCGTGGTCACGGCCCCCTTGCAAGCACACATTTCATCCTTGTTGCATGGTCACACATGCATATTCACGTTCACACGTGCATGCTCACAAACATGCTCATCTCTCCAAATTATTTCAATTAGAAGTTGCTGATGTTTGTGTGTTGGTACGTCTCTCTACAGGTACGTTTGATGACTGTTGTACTTTTTCATCATTATCCTATTTTCTTTATTTATCATGTAGTACTGTGGTAGTTTACATTGTTTTTGTGAATACTGATGTGATTTAGGCAGCCTAAACAATTTTTATTTCCACATTTCAATTCTGTCCTTTTCCCTTTTTCTCTCTTCCTCTATCTCCTTGTCAGGTTTGGCACTAACATATCAAGACTAAAGAAAACAAGATTATAATAAAAATAATAAAAAATATTCCAAACATCAAGTGCAGCCATTTATATAAGATGTCTCCCTTGGTAGAGCAAATCTGTCAGGCAAAATATGGCACACAGACCACCGTTCTGTATGTTAGGACGCTGGACAGGACAGGGTAAAGAAAAAAAAAAAAAAAAAAAAAGCTGCAAAATAATAAAAGAAAAAATAAATGATAATTTAGAATAACAGAAGAAGAGTATTAGAAGTATAATGTGGCTCCTGTCATTGTAACTGTTGCTGAATTTATGTTTCAGGGACAGTGGGACAAAACAAGACAGCTGGTGAAGCTTCACAATTTATACAATACAATACAATTTCACAAAAAAAAAAAAAGAAATTTGGGGGTGTCTTTGTGTTGCCATAGCAACAAGTGCTTTCCTTTTCCAGTGGAGGGAAGAGGGGTTCCCTTAGTCATGCCCTCCCCCTTCAATTAAAGTACCGTCCATAGCTGCAAGTGTGACTTCACTGGGAGTGGGACTCTGTAGTGACGCAGTAGTGTGTGTGTGTGTGTGTTGGTTGGGATTGAGCCAGACTGCTGTAACAGGGTCCATGTTTACAGCTGATGCTCATCAGGCACTTGATTGTCAGCACCTGGGTTACCAGAAGCTCAAAACAAGAGTCAATAGCAGAATAACTGGTAGCACTGGTGGCGCACTGAGCACAATCTGGTCCTTAACACAAAAAAGACAACAGAAATTATCCTGGATTTTCATAGATCCAGACACTTCATCCACCCTCCTCATCATATCAGAAGTGAAGCAGTTGCTCTCAACAGCTTTAGGTTCCTGGGGTTAGCAGTGGCTGACATTCTGGCCTTGGGCACTAACACTGCCTCAATCACAGGAAGGGCCCAGCAGGATCTTTACCAACTCAGGAAACTGAGGAGAGCATATCTTCCACAGAAACACATCCTCTATCACTGTGCTATAGAAAGCGTGCTGACCTACAGACTTTTAGTGTGGTTCTCCAGCTGCACTAATGCTGAACAACAGGCACTCAAACGGTGGGGAGAGTCATGGGGACAAGCCTCCTGGAGATCCCCTCTTTTTACGCCATCCACTGTCTGAAGAGAGTGCACAATATCCTGCTTGAGCCAGCACAGCCTGCACATTACTTGTTTAAGATGTTGCCCTCGGGGAGAAGATGAGGTAAGATCATTAGGTCCATCTGGGCCAGAACCAGTGGACTGGGCCAGTTTGTACCCCCGGGCAGTGTGGCAGCTTACTGAGTACTTTATATCTCCCCTCTCCCCTCCAGCGATACCCCCTTAAAGTATATCTTCCAGACAAGTACGATAACTGAACTAGACTTTGCATCGTTGCAATACTCCTCCCATGTAACATCTTCCTCCACAAGTCCAGTCCTGCTTTCTTTAGTTCTCTCACTCCTACTACTTGTATTAGAATTGCTGCTATGTAAATATTCTTCACACTGTTTATGTACAGCACTTTGGTTGGGTTATGCTTCAATATTATCTTGTTTTCTGCAATGACACTGAAATCTGAATTGAATAATCTGTTTAGCATTGGCAGACAAGATTTTGGAAGTTTTTCATGGGCACAACCCACACATTCAACTCTGCTGCTCATCCCATAAACATGTTATATTTCCAAATGTAGCACCACTTAAAAGGTAAATAAACAGGCTTTCCTGTAATATAAGATTTAATGGCAAGAAGCATTGTTACAACAAAGAAATCCAGTTAAGATTAGATAATCTGCCTATGATCAGAAAATAAGACAGGAGTTACTTATGTAAACGCTGTTGACTTCTAAGTAGCTTACCAGTGGCCTCAAACCGTCCAGGAGAAAGAAGATGAATATTTTTAAAGTGTTACTCTTTAGCCTGGAAAACAAATGGGTTGGGCCTTAACAGGCTCTCACCTACACCACATTTTAATCGGCCAAACTGGAAAGATGTATGAGTTTCAGAGCGATGTTGTGTAATTTGGTTAATCTATCTGTCAAATGTTTTTTGTTTTCAGTCTGAAGAAAATAATCACCAGGTTTGATAAAGATGCTGTTCTCTCTGCGTGTTTGATGTCCCACAGAGAACAGCAGGCAGCTAAATCAAACCACAAACAAACACAAGTCTGCCAGGCAAATATTTAATCTGCTTCTCCGGGGAAGTAGGCAGGTGTGTGTGTGCTTAAGAGAAAGTGTGACCTTTTATGAGAAAGAGCCACAGAAATCCTGTGATATATTACAACACAGTAAATCCAGAAACTCTTAAGAAAAGCAGGTAAAAGTAAAAATGAATAGTGAAATTACATGCAGTTTCATCATCAGGACTTCTGCCTGGTGTGCTGTCCTTCATGTGCTGTGGAAATTAAGAAATGTTTCGTAAAATAAAAAAAAACAACCAGCAGTGGATAATGAAAAATTAACTAAACGTTCAACCAGAACAGTTAAGATTGGCACTAGCATGTTTATGCTAGTGCCAATCTTAACTAGACACTCCTTTGACTAGGAATTAGCAAAAAGAGAATTGTAAACAGTATACCAAGGCTAGAAACCTTCTACATCTGCTACTGTTTTGACCACTAGCATGCCATAGCTAACCGGATTGGCTTGACTTTATCTTTTACGTCCAATGTTTTTGTAAGTTATCTTAAATATTAAATGTTTTTTGGGATAAATTTTATCTGAATTTATGCCATATAGTGTTCGTACTGGTTTTAGTTTAAAGCTGCACCACTGATCTTTGACCGATTTTTCTCCGTGAGGCCCTCCTAATGACGGTTATCCATCTTGCATCCTACCTGTACTCTGAGCTCTCTCCCGCCAGTAAAAGTCTGTGTGTTGTTGACTCTTGCTTTGTTTTTTCCTCCAAAAATGTCCTCTTGCATTTCTTTGATGAATCAGTCATGGTGCACATTTAAACCGGCCACTGTATTGATATCCAGTTGCTGGTGCGTGACGTGTTTGTAAAGTGAAATTCTGGTGCATCATCCTGGAAATGAAAGTTGTGAAGTGCGGTTACTTAACCTCGGGATGCTGCCGAACAACAACCGGTCCAGGAATGTAGAGTATGAAACAAATATATTTAAGGTCAGAAAGTTACATAATGGTACTTCAGCTTATGAAGTGAGGGCCGTGATATACAGTATAGAGAAAAGGGGAATCAACATAAGAAATACAGTACAGCATTTTACAGATAGTGTCACAGTTGTTGTAATAATTGGTTTGTGCAGCCTCAAAATATCTTACACAAGAAAATAAGAATTTATGAAGGAAGTGGCAGCAGAAATGGCTGTCTCTGCAGAGAAGCACACCTCTAGTACTTCTAATGGGGCTCGGCAGGGATTAGTTTGGTATTTCTTGGTTTTAAAGGATCATTCTATATTATATGCCTTAAAGTTACAAAAGTCACTCTGCAGGAATAGCATTTAGTTAATTTCTTGAAAGAGTCACTATGTGTCTGTTTAATGCCAGTGTGCATGTCAGTGCTATAGGTGTGTTACGTTGATGTTTGCACACACATACACATCTCTGAATCCTAGTGTGTGTTTGCTATTGAGCTTTAGCAGCAATTAAAAAATAAAAAAAAACTAAGTGGCTCACAACAGCAGAGGCAGTTTGTTCAGATGCTAAATCTGAAAGCAGGCTGTCAGCAGGTATTTCACTTTTTAAAGCCAAACATCACAATTCACAAAGCTCAGGAGATGAGATTTCATGTTTTCCTACAGGAGCCAGCTGGCGGTATCTGGAAGGTGTGAGGCATCAGAAAACAGTGGTGACTTGTTCTCTCTAGCTGCATGCTGACTTCCCCCTCCTCTCACTCTCTCACACACTCACATGATTGAGGTTTTATTGGTCTAAAAACACTGCTGGTAATTGTTTCAGCACTGGGGATCGTTCATAGTTCTACCTGACAGGAAATGGTCTACCCAACGCTTTGCACCTGGACCCCTGAGCACCACTACTCTTCCCTTCATGCCTCCCCTCCCTCTAACCTCCTTCTGGTCATACTTTTTGATAATTTCACCAGAATTTTAATTCCAACTTCCAGCCTCTGTACATTTTAAACATCCTTCAATTTATTCCTTCCTCTTGCCTTATTTTCATTTACCTCTCGCCCTCACTCCTGTCTTAATCCATTTTGCCAGTTTTTAATTTTAGTACATCTTTTCACTGAATTAATCAGTTACTTTCTGTTGTTTCTCTTTATCGCTGTCTCAGCTCTTTGCTTCAACACCATCAGTGCAAGTTTGTCTTAATTTAAACTCATGTAAAATACCATAAAGTTAGAAGCAACGCAATCATTTTATTATTTATTATTATTATTATTGATATTTAATGTCACACAGTGCACGTCTTCCACCCAACAAGAGTTAAGACTTCCAATATCCAATTTGTTACAACTATCCTTATAATAAGACTGCTCCTATGTGATAATACTCTAAGATACAGAGCTATAAACCAGTTTAAATGTGCATATTTGGTTCATTGTGGCTTAATGTTAAAGTAAAATGCAGCGTTTACTGCTGTCAATTAGAGGGATGCCAGGTGCTATAGGAGTCTAACTTTCTTTTGTATCTTTATTAAAAAATGTATAATACAATTCAAGGGATACATTTTTTAAACATAACTGTCAAATTTAATAAGGTCCAATTTGATGCAGTTTGATATAGTTCTTTACATTTGTGCTACATTGATATTATCCTTCAGTTGTAAATGAGAGCAAGTCATTTCTGTAAATGTGGCATCTCTGAGATACCTGTAGTTATTGACTATTTGTAAAGCCAAACAACAGCCTGGTCTATTTGTGTTTTTCTTTACTGTTTTGTGTATTGACATTATGTAATGAAAGCAGTCACTTTTAAACCACACTTTAAGATTGTAAATCTTAAGTGATAAATTCTTCAATAATGAGTTTTTATCTTAATTAGTTGTGGCAAAGTTGTCTAAAACTTTCTGCATAGCAAAAGTCTGCAGTGTGTGCATCTCAGTCATGTGGTGGTGGTGTTTCTTGTGCTAGCTGTATTAGCATCCAGAGATTACCAAGGTGTCTGACCAAATGATCGCTCATCTATTGTTCTTTGCATGTACTTGAAGTTGTCGTATTAGCTTTAACTTTGAAAGGACCCCACCCAAACTGTATATGTGCAGGCAAAGCATTGGTGCAGACCAGGGATGCCAAGTCCAGCTGTCTACTGACCCCACCTTTACTCTTCATCATCAGTTCATCAGATGGCGTGTCAACAAATAGTCAAATATTTGGGTCCAATCTCTCAAACATTCATTAGTCTTATTAAATATTCAAAGTCACGAGGAGCCCATGCTGATGATTTTCAGCTTCTTCTTTAGCTTGACTTGCCATCTAAAACTCAGGCCAATTCATTTCTGTGGCGAGGTTTGACAGATGCTATTATATTGACACAAGAACCAAAAATGAGTCAAATCAGTTCTTTAATCAATACTGAAAGTTATTTTACTAGCAGAGAACTGTAAGCTCTCTCTGTAACGTATGTTCACACTGATGTCTGAGGTCAATACTTTCACTTTTTGACATTAAAGCACAGAAGAGTCATTCAGCTCTAAATTATATCAACAGTGTCAGACAAACCATGGCAAATTTACTCATGTGTCTCAGAGATCGGGTTGTGTGTGTGTGTGTGGGGGGGGGGGGGGGGGGGGGGGTGCAAAAAAAAAAAATCCTGCGGCAAAAGAGAGGGTGGTCTCGTAAACACCTTTTGTGGTTTCCTCCAA
>JBAMHW010000009.1:8542296-8554654 GCA_037177495.1 Rhadinocentrus ornatus | reverse complement strand
CCCTCCCCCACTCCTCCCCCTCGTCTCTTCCTCCTTCCCCCCTGCCGCCCACCGACCCCAACAAACAAAGAATTACTGATGAAGAGTGAAGGTGGGGTCAGTAGACAACTTTATAGGTGCGCTCTAAGAATGTGTGTGTATGCTAAATGTGCGCCACCTTGCGTGTCTCGGGTGTTTTCAGTGAGTCTGAATGGCAGCGTGACAAATCTGTGTGTGATTATACAGAGATGTGTGTAATCCTGCTCTGAGAAACATGTGGAAGTAATTTAGATCACTCACCACTTTCTCTTCGTTTTGCTCTCAGTTTTGTTCTTTTTGGGCTTCTCCTGCTGGAGTCATGTTATTTGTTGAGCTGAAGTGCAGCTTTTTCAGTACAGATACTGCTTTCTGAGTAATAAATGTGTTTTAAATTCTGATTTTATCCGTTTAAACAAATAAAGTAATATAATTTTGACAACATATTACTTCTTGGATTTGGCAGCATAAGCCAGAAGGTGGGGTTGATGACCTAAAGGAAACATGAAGGAAAATATTTACCGACTACCCTTTATTAAAGCTTATGTTTACATGATATTTTTTATTTGTTTGAAGAATATCGTAGGTGGAATAAACTCTCATTTTATCTTTTGAAATACTAACCCTCCTCAAACATAAGCGAACTAAACATGTTGAGGATATAATGCATGGACAAAATGTAGAGAAAGGTGGAGGAAGTCTAAATAATTTCCTCCCTAGACTGTGATGGGGAATGTAAGCTCAAGTAGATAAGTTTGATAGTAGATAAGCTTGATATATATTATTATATATTTCGCTGTGACATGTAATGTACTTCCACGTTTGTCCACAGTGATCCAGCAGGCTTTGCTCTACCAGTGATATTTCCACTCATGTTTACAATGTTATGATGTTGCCAGTTGTCACAGAAAACATTAAATAATTATGATGCAGTTTGAGTCGTAATGAGAGGATATTATGATCCACATTGCCAATGGTCTAAAAGCTCATGCCCAGCAGTGTTGGTAATTAGTGGTAAAACAGCCTGAACAATAACTTAACTGTTTGTCTGCTTGCAGCCATTTCTCATCACAGAGAACATGTGGCCTCGTGGTTGTGTCCTGGACTGCCAGAGGGGGCGCCACGGAGCCGTGTGCGGCAGCAACGGCAGACTGTATAAATCGCTTTGTGCCTTTCAGAGAGCTCAGTGCATCAACACACAGCTCCGCATCGCTCCACGTGCTCACTGCTCAGGTACGGGACAGCAACAACATCCCAATATGTTAACATTTATTTGTTTTTGTTTTCTTTTTTCTTTTTTTTATTCATTTGTAAGAACAGTTTAATTACCCCGATGACAAACAAATGTTTTTTTTTATTTAAGAAAAATCTTGAATAATTTAATGGGAAAAAAAAGGATTTTGTGACTTTTCTTTTATGCCCAGCTAGATAAAAGAAACTCATTCTTTAATCAATGAAAATGATCTATAAATCTTAATTAGTCTTGGGTAAGAATAATTTTCTCTTTCCAGTAAAATTAACACCGGCCACGTCTTCATTGATGTCAGCAAACTGACTGCAGATGCGTCTGTGATGTCTCTATTCAAAGTTTCCACCATCCCTATGGAATGCGCACACATGGATAAAGATTTTCTTTTCGTTTCAGATCCAACGCAGTCCAAATGCCAGCTGGCCAGAGCTCAGGGCTTGGAGGCCAGGGCCCGCAGCGGCAGGGGCAGCCTCTTGGGTCCTGCAGCCCCCATCTTTGTTCCAGAGTGCAGTACTGAAGGGCACTTCCTGCCGATGCAGTGCCACAGCCAAGCCGGATACTGCTGGTGCTCCATGCCTGACGGCAAGCCTGTCAGCGGTACCACGGTCTTCCAGGGGATCCCCGACTGTACTGGTTAGATGTATTTTCAGTGTTCAGCAGGTTTTGTTTACATTTCCACCCAACATTCCTGCTGTAAGAGAAGCACTGACGCTGACAACCTTATTCTGCTTTTGTAAACCTGAATAAGATTTTATTTAGTTTTCTACTCTGATATAAACCTTTGGATATGTTTTTCTAAACAGATCACATCCCCAAGCTGGCTCAGACCACAGATGCAGACTTAACTTTGATCAAAGGTAAGAAAAATGTTTTAGTTAAAAATCACAAGTGTCTTATAAACACTTAACATTACATTCCTGTATGATCTGATCTCTCAGCTTTTCTGTGTCAGGATTTTAAAAGTAGGAGGAGGTGAGCCTCGGTAGCATGAGAGGCTTCTGGTGAAACTTTTTTCTGGCTCACTTCAGGTTTTCCAAGAGCCACATAGTATTAAATGTAACACTATCTTGTCACATTTCCAACATTTTTGCTTTAGGTTATGGTATTTTTAAACAAACTCAGGGGTCCAAAATGATTTGATTGTTTATGTGTTTCTCTTTTCTGTCTGAAGGTGAACCTGGACCCACATCAGACCCCAGAAAACTTACAGGTGACAAACCGAAATCTTCTTAAATAAAGAAACTGAGGTGCATATGTACCAGACTGACATACAGTACTGTTTTACTCCCATCACTGTTGTTTTCAGCTGCAGCAGGCTGCAGTGCTCAAATAAAACAGCTCAAAGAAAGACTTCTTTAGGCCACCCTGGCATTCAGTTATTCATTTTCCATTCCTGCTTTATTGTATTCAGAGATGTGTGGGGACTGGAGCTGATCCTATCTTATATTGCTGTGCAAAGGTTTGAGCCACAAACATGAATGTTAATACAGTTGAAGAGGAAAAAAACTGAACTTGGACAACTTCAACTAGCTTAAAAGTTAATATTTGTTCTGAGGAGCTTTATTCTTCAACACAGTTTGAACCCTCTTGGACAAGCTTTCTTGTAATTTCCTTAAATAGTCTCCAGGAATAGTTGTCCATGCTTCATGAAGGACTTTCCAAAGCTCTTCATTGAATGTTGGCTGCCTTTTCTGTCAAATTGATCCCACATTGCTTTAGTAATGTTGAGGGCTGGTTTCTGGAGAGGATTATTTCTCCATCAGACCTGTTCTGTGTCATTTGGCATACCTCAGTCTTTTCTCCCTTTTGAGTCTTTTGTCAGGTCTTTGCGGGATTTTTTTTCCCTATCTCTTAAGGTCTTTACCTGCTGTAGAGAGTTTGTTTAGGCCCCTTTTTTGCTTGTCCAGTTTCCTAAAATAATTTCAGGACACTGCATTCAATGCTGAGATATACCCAGTCTTCAGCTTAAAGCTCTTTGGTAATCACCTGTTATATTTGGCAACTTCAGAAACAAATTATGCATCTTTCTGACAGGCTGCTAATAACAAAGTGTCTAAAGATACAATCTAAAAAGGTTATTTTGCTAAGTTGTCTAGATGTCATCTCTCATGTTCTTTACTCTCCTCTGTAGAACTTCTAAACAAGCAGAAATACTTTACAAACATTTTCATTATAGTAACGTTCTCTCCTGTTCAGAGCTGACAGCTCCTCCTTTCTGGGTGACCATCCTGATAAACTCTGAGCCCAAAAGAAACTGCTCAGTCCGACAATCCACCGGTGAGTCAGTGCTGTATTAGCTTCTGCTTCTGCAGACTAAGCATGGAGAAGCAGCTGTTACGCTGCAAGTGGAAGAAACTACCAGTCACAAAATGTAGACACTTTTAAATCCAGTTTATAAACATTTCTTTTCTCATGCGCCTATGCATGAAATCTTTACGGTACCATTTAACCTATCTTGCTTTTAATTGTTTTAATTTTATTTATGATTTTATCATGATTTTTTTTGTGATTTTCTGCTATTTGTTGTTTCCTTTTACTACTTTTTAATGCTTTCTTTGCATCATCTGTAAGGCTTGAAAAGTTTTAGGTAAAGGCTGAATTGTCTTAAGCATGAAATGTGCTGTGGAAATAAACTTGCCTTGCTTTGTATCTTTAATGTGATAACGAGAAGATACATTCTCAAAGCAATTTGAAATGTTTTTCTTAAAAATCAACTTTACAAAAATGCCTTCAGGTTAGTTGTTATTCCTGCAATACATTTTAACATGTGCTCCAGGTTCCCAAGTAAATCTGAGGTTAACTATGTTCTCATGATGACGTGATTCTATCGCAGAAGTATAGAGAACATGGAGTAAAGTGGGAATCTACCTGATGTTTTTTATTAATACATCTTTGTGTGTGTGCGTGCATGTACAGACAGTCCTCTGACATGTGAGCGTGAGCAAGCATTGGCGCTCTCTCAGGTTCGCTCAGTGCGACAGGAGGAGCGTTTTATCCCAGAATGCAGTGCAGATGGTCGTTACAGCCCCGTTCAGTGTCACACAGCCACAGGTTACTGCTGGTGTGTCAGAGTGGACAGTGGCCGGCCGTTTCCTGGCACCTCTGCACGGTGAGTTATTTATCATCTGCTCATTATTCGGCTTGCAAAACTGTAATTCATCTTTGCGCTACACTTCTACTTCTGAACACACAATTTTGTTCTTTTTCTTTCTCGCCTGCATCCAGTTTTGCACCAACTGGGACAAACTGTGGTTGGACTGTTCTATTCTCTCAAAGTGGTGATACTGAAAATAGTATTCACCAACAACAATTTTTTTCATTCTTTCTCTTCGTAAGCAGTGTATGCAAAATCTATCTTAATTAATTTGAAAAGTATTTAAGATCATCATGTTGTCTACTATAAAAACAAAAGATTTTTGACAACTAATTCATGAAAAAGAAAGTAAAGTAGGGAAGTACACCCTTTTGCTGATCTAAGGTTTTATTCACCAGGATATAATAATAATAACAAAATAAAATCTTGTCTTCACCAAGTTTAATGACACTTTACATATTACACAGTGTCTCTCATTCGTGTAAATCTAAGCCAAAATGCAGAAGCAGTGAGTGGAAAACTAAATCTATCTCACTGCTTCAGTAGAAATTAAAAGAATACGCAGCAGCCAGACGGTGCTGATCAGACACACTTGATTATTTCATCATCAGCAGTGCCAAAGAGAAACAACATAAGCATTGACCTTTTGAGAATAAAATGTTGGTCTCCATCAATCTGGGAATCTGGTGTTATTTCCAAACTCTCTGGAGCCCATTCTGTCATTATATCAGCACAAACATCTCTTGTGGGGGAAGGATGATAATTTTGGTTTGTTTCACAGCTACAGAACCTGGACACCTTACAGCAACTGAATGGACCATGAACTCCTCTGTTAATCTCTATTCTGAGATAAATGTGAGGCCATCTGTCTGACTTATGAAGCTCAACTAAAGTTGTGCTATGCTACAGAAAATGACCCCAAACAGCATGAAATCTTCAACAGGATGTTATTGTTTATGATCTGTATGATGATGATATGATGATAGCACAACAATAATTTTATCTGTTTTGAAGGTTGTAGTTTGTGCTGCTATCTTGCTTGTGTTATCACATTGTGTTTCTAAACTTTGTTGTTCTACACTCAGGTTGCAAAGTTCAGTACGTCTGATATCCACTGTGTTTTCCATCTTTTTAAATCACACAGATTAGTTTAGACTTTTTAGAATAAACCTATTAAATAGTCCTTGATGTTTCCAGTTATAATGCATAGCTTGTGTTATCTTAATTGACACATGCTCACTCTGCTTTCTTGCAGAAATCGTATCCCAGACTGCACTGGGGCAGATGCACTAACGGACAGGAGGCACTGGGAGAAACCTCTACCTGGTACACACTACAGTTTGTCACATAATCTGAAACATATCTGAGTTTCACTAGAACAATTACAAATATTCTAAGACATTTTCAGATAAATTTAAGCTTTGAAATATTTTACAGGACTTTTAAATACCTTCATGTAGCTTTTATAAAACACACTTTTGTAGGAGATGATAGAACCAGAGAAGAATTAATTTTTTGTGTGCAGAGGCAAAAGACTGCAGCATCATGATTTATTTTTTCTGTTCATACAGGATGTCCTGGAGCTCAGAAGAAACAGTTCCTGCAGAGTCTGATCAGAGTTCTGCAGCTGGAAGCAGAGCATTCTGGGACTCGAAGTCTTTACAAGTAAGTCTGTTTACAGTCAGCCACAGCAGGCGTGTGATTTTAAGTTTTATGTGTATAATAATAATCAGGTTTCAGTTGTTTTTATTACACACAGCTTCCCAATGCTAAATACATAAATACACTCACCCGGTTCTTCTGCAGGTCCATCTTGCTAGTACTGGTTGGACCCCCTTTTGCCCTCAGAACTACCTAAATGTTTGGTGTCAGATATTCAACAAGGTTTGGGAACATTCCTCAGAGATTTTGCCCCATATTGACATGACAGCATTACACAGTTGCTGCAGATTTATCGGCTGCATCCATGATAAGAATCTCCCGCTCCACCACATCCCAGTGCTGCTCTATTGGATTGAGATCTGGTGACTGTGGAGGCCGTTGGAGTACAGTGAACTCAATGTCATGTTTCAGAAAGCAGTTGGAGATGATTTGAGCTTTGTGACATGGTGCATTATCCTGCTGGAAGTAGCATCAGAAGATGCTACACTGGTCATGGGGGGATGGACATGGTCATCAATAATACTCAGGTAGGCTGTTGTGGTTAAACCAGGCCATGTTGGGTCCAAAGGTACAAAAATATCCCCCACACTATTACGCCACCATGAGCCTGAACCGTTGATACAGGGCAGGATGGATCCATGTTTGTTTGTTTCTACCAAATTCTGAGACTACCATCTGAATGTGGAGCTGAAATGGAGACCAGATGACATTTTTCCAATCTTTTTTTGCCCAGTTTGGTGAGTTTGTGTGAATTGTGGCCTCAGTTTCCTGTTCTTAGCTGACAGGAATGGTCTTCTCTGTTTCAAGGTTGGACATGTTGTGCATTTAGAGATGCTGTTCTGCATACCTTTGTTGTAACAAGTGGTCATTCAAGTTCCTGTTGCATTTCTATACTCTTTATTTACATAAATTAAATTAAATATATAAATGGGTTGTATAACACCCACCAGATGTCAGCACTCCAGAACAAACTTTCTGCTCTGAACTTGTGTTCATTCTTGTAAATATTTTACAAAAGAAAAAAAGCAGAAGCCTGTTCATCTGCCTTAAATTAGAGCAAAAAAGTCTCACATGTTGGACTTGAGTTGATGTATAACTCTTCCTCTGGTGGTTTATGGTGCTGAGATTCAGCTCAGATCAGCACATGAAAACCAGTCATACACTTCACTGCACATTACAGGCTTGATAAATTACCTGATTAACTGCTGAGAGCAGAGCAGCATCTGTTTTCATTTGTTTTGCCGTCAAATATTTAGTCTTTGAGTGCATACCTCATCCCTTCCATCTGTTTTCTTCTAGTTGCACTCACATATTTTTTTTACTTGCTTTTTTGTGGTTATATCGACCTGTTCTCACCCTTTTCTGATTTTTCCCATCTGTGTCTCATCCTTCATACAATACATACAAACACCTAGTCACAGAATTCCTCTTGATAACTCTGGAATTGCTGTTTAATGAACTCCAGCTATGTTTTTATTCAATCTGGCAGGGAATTGAAGCTGTGTTTTGTTGCTTGCTGCATAACTGATAAGGAGAACCGCACAGCACTATGGTGATATTGTTTTTCAGCATGCTATGAAATAGGATGTATATTGACTCCTGCTAATCTGATTTCATGCTTGTGAAGATGCCAACTGTTCACTCTATCATAAGGATTCACCTTCAAACAGGATATTAAACCTGATTTTTGGGGGTTTGATCAGCTTTGTTTCTGCAGCTATTCCTTCAGTCTATGAATAATTCTATCAAATATACCACATTCAAGTTTTTCTCCTTGTTTCACCAGTTCCTCCAAATCATCTCCTTCCAACTCCCCCTTGCAATCTTCAAACCCTCCATCCTCTACCACATTATCCTCTTCCTCACCTCTGGACGTTGTTTCCTCCACTGTTCCACCGGAGGCTAAACAGTCTTCCAGGCCCGAGGAGGTACTGCGATGGCACTTTATCCAGCTGGATTTGGACTCCAGTGGGATGCTCAGTGAGCGCGAAGCCCGGCCCCTCCGTCAGTTCCTGCGTCGGAGGCTAAAACCACGACGGTGTGCCAAGAAGTTTTCTCAGTACTGCGATCGAAACGCAGACCGAAGCCTGACGTTGGAAGAGCTAATGCTCTGCCTTAGCCTCTGAGGTGAGTTTGACTGGTGTGTATGTGTGTTTTACCTTTGTGATCTCTCCAAAGGGGGGGGGGGGACAAAGCCGCTACTCTTAACATTGTACTTTCCTTTTACCTCATCAAGTTGTGGTCAGATTGTGGTTGGACAGACAGCTCTTTTCATTTGTCTGACTTGGCCTCCTTTGTTTCTCTGACCCTAAAATCATTTGCATCAAAATATTTTAAAGGTGCACTGGGCAAGAATCACTGACATCTAGTGGTAAATATGGGCATAGAAATCACTTAAAAGGACAAGCACTGTTGTGAATGGCCACTGGCCTTCTGTAGCCACAATATTTTCATCTGCGAGTGGATCCAGTGGCCTCAGGTATAGTGATGACTGCAATACAGGTAACTTATGGTGCCTCTTAAGACATTACTTATCCCAAACGGTGCTCTAGCTAGCAAGGAGGGCTTCTCACTTCACCCACAGAGTTGTTTGTCCATTCAGAGACACCGTAGTAAAAATGGTGGCACAAATATGGCAGCCGCCTTGTATGTAGATCCACATCACACAGATATGAATGCCTCATTACAATACCAGTTATTTTAGTAAAGTAATTAGATACCAGCATAGTTTTTAATGATATATAAATCATTGTATCATTAAAGTTTGTTTTTGTTATATGCTACACCTTTAAATATTTTGTAGAATCTTACAGTACACCTGTTACATCTAGAGGGAGTTTGGTTTGTAAATCCTACACTTTCAATTGAATTAGAAGTAAATATCTACTTTGTCACAAACTGATTTGATGCTCATTTGACAAAAATAAAATCTTTATGCTACAGCTAAAGAATGCAAAGACAAAGACCCTGAATTATAACTTAAAATCTGTTTTTACTCTAAACCTTTAAGAAATACCTCTAAAATAATTACAGCCTTAAATTAATCATTATAACTCATCATAACCCTATTTAAAAAGATCTGTCAACTTCAGTTAAAATAAAAACTTTTAATGAACTTCAAAACTAAAATATATTTATCTCATGAAACTCAAACCACTGTATTTGGAAGTATGACAATTATTATATAAACAGATCCCGTCGTTTCTTTGGCAATGTGATCACGCAAAGCTAGCGCCAACGAGGCACATTGTAAGCACGTGCATTGTAGCAGCTGGACCGTCCGTGAAGTTACCTCCCCACTCCACCTGCCATTACTCAGGTGATGCTGAACTATTTCAAAAGCACCTTTTGCTCCTAAACTAAGCCTGATACCAAACTATTTGTCCCTGTTGTAAAGTAGCCTGTCTGTCTCATTATAGCTTAAATGGTAGAGTGTAAATTAGCCGACTGCCTGCTTAACAAGCTCGGCACTAACCATAATCAGTGGTACCTTGCCAAATGTTAGGCTAAGTGGTCGCTACAAGTGTTTCTGGCTTTTTCTTCCGTAAAGTTTTCACAACGTATTTAATAAACCACATGGCACAGCGTTCTCCAGTTGCCCATCTCTTTTGTCGCAGAAAAATAATTTGACAAATTGTTTTTTTTTATTCCAAGCAGTATTATTCTAAGCAGTCTATAACACTGTTGGCCTCGGCGTTTTTTAATTACAGCATGCCGAGAAAAGAAAGATTAAGAAAACAAAAATTAAAGGAGCTACACCAGGATGCAGAAGATACACCAGCAAGGAGGATGAGGAGGAAGATGATGAAGGAGAAAGGTCAGAGCCAAGACCAGTCATGTTAACTGTTTAGGGCCTTTTAATAATAAATAATCATTCCTTACATTTCTATAGGGCTTTTCTAAACACTCAAAACACTTTACAATAATTGGGGGAACTCAGGTTTTTAAAAATGAACTCCTCCACAAATTTTATTGAACCACGTAAAAGTGGCAGTGCCAAATCTGGTACAAGCTACATTAGTCCAGTACATTATTTTGTAGCCCCACAAATATACGTTGTTTCCATGTTAGTCCTACAGAATTCACAGTTATCTTGTATTTACCATTGTGGGCAAAACAAATGTTGACCATCATAAATACCCAATTAGAATTTGTCTAGAGAACACAGCTAGTGGTGAGGCATTGAAGTCAGACTATGGCAGTTGCAGACTGTGTAATGCATTGACTCTTGTCACTAAGCAGTCTTACTCAAAGATGCATCACTCTATTATCTCTACTGTCCCAGAGTAGACCATCTACCTGCACGGAAGAAGGAAAGTACACTTTTTTTTAAAAACAAATTGAGCACCTGCCCCTCAAAATGTCTGTGCATGCCACTGTTATTCGTATTGATGAGTCTTTACACCCCTGACCTGAGTGGCATTGCTCCAGGAGAATTTTTAAATGTCAGTAATTTTGGCCTTCAGTCCTGTACAGTGCACCACATTTTATCATCTGAATAAATAAAATTACTCAACTGATGGGAAAAATTTCCCCAGCAGAAGTGTTAATAGGCAGATACTCTCACTTCATCACACACACACACACACACCCACACAGCTGTTACCAAGCCTCCTCATCAGTCTGCTGCTGAACATAAAAACGTCTTTTTCTCGCGTTTAGGTTGTTTTCTTGTTGATCCCAGTAATTGAGCCGCCTGCCAGACAAATTACACCCACCGATGTCTGAGTGTTTATGTACATTCATGAAATCAAAACAAACATGAGCAGAAAGAAAAAGACCCGCGTGGCGGCGAGCTATCAGTCACAGCCAGGCCACAACACCACCTCACTAATCAGGCAGCCCCAGACTGCTTTGACAGCTCCAGGAGTGTGTGTGGTTGTGTGTGAGAGTCTGTTGAGCTACAGCAATGTTATAGGTGGGTGAGGGTCACAACCTGCAACCTGCTTCGGACAAAGAGTCTTTTTCTACATTAATATTTATGCTGATTCTGTTGACACACACAAAACGAAATATCTGCTTCAGACAGAGAACTTACAGAGTTTCTCTGCACACCACTGACGTACATGAAAAAACACGATTATACAGTCTGAGACATGGAGAACACTGTACATACTGACAGAAAAAATAATTAATCACCAAATGGAAATCATTAAGTTGAAGTAGTTTTTTTCATGAGTAATTAAATGTCATATTAAAATAACATGTAAATGATGTATTGTAAAAAATGTAAATAATGTCAAATCTTATAGAGCAATTAAAAATATAAATACTAAAAGATTTTTCTTTAAAATGTCTTCTTAGTTTGTGATTGATACTAGCAGCAGTTTATAAGCACAGTATTGAATTTTAGCTTCTTGTATGTTTTTGTTTGTTGATGCATTAGTATGAAGAAGTCTGCAGGCAGCACACTTTAGCCCCTGACTCTTTTGCTACTGAAGCAGGCTGTAATTTTTGCAGAATTTGGTATGACATTGTCTTTCCTGAAAGAAAAAAATGCATCTGAACGGAAGCATTTGCTGCTCCTAAACATGTAAACATGGTTAAAGCTTTTCATAAATGTCTGTCAAGCTGTCACAAACGCTTCTCCTCTTCAGACTCCAGGCAGAGATAACTGGACAGAAACAATGACCCTGGACTTTTT
The DNA here is from genome assembly GCA_037177495.1 of Rhadinocentrus ornatus. NCBI lineage: Eukaryota > Metazoa > Chordata > Actinopteri > Atheriniformes > Melanotaeniidae > Rhadinocentrus > Rhadinocentrus ornatus. Next base: position 8,542,990 of record JBAMHW010000009.1, on the reverse strand, counting down.
CATATAATTTTTTTTTTTAACTGTTTGCAAATATTTTAATAAGCTTAGTTCTGCAACATAAAACAATATAAGAGAAATAAATACATGTATAATATATAATCTGTGATTCACACTAAGTATACAACTCAGCTCTGCACACGAGTGCATGAGACATTTTGTTAGAAAACGGACACATTTTCCAGCCATATAAACACACTGGGTACAATAACCACTATCGTCAATCAAAATAAGAATAAAAGGCAACTCACCTGTAAAACCTCCTGATAACCCACTGATCAGTATAAGCTGCTTTCTGATGCAGAAAGGCAAAAAAAGGATGAGGACGGGTGATAAGTGGCACTGTGTGAAATGTAAATGTGGCAAGCCAATGAGAGGATGAGCAGAGCAGTAAGGTGAAAAGGAGACAGTTTTCCAAGTGGGGAGGCAGACAGACAGGACACAGATAAAACGGGAAAGTTAAGGAAAAGTTGATGTGGAAGGTACAGCAGTGACCTCCAGTGTTCATCTTTTGAGGATTTTGAGGACTTCAAATGGCATAATCCACAGTGTCAAACGCTTTTGACAGGTCAATAAAAAGTGCAGCACAGTACTGTTTTTTTTTTTATCAAGAGCAACAAATATACACTGCTCAAAAAAATAAAGGGAACACTAAAACAACACATCCTAGATCTGAATGAACTATTCTTATTAAACA
>JBAMHW010000009.1:8470377-8504583 GCA_037177495.1 Rhadinocentrus ornatus | reverse complement strand
GGAACCGCTCAACCTCGCGCACCAGCTCAGGCTCCTTCCCCGCCAGAGAGGTGACATTCCACGTACCTAGAGCTAGCTTTTGCAGCCAAGGATCGGACCGCCACGGTCCCCGCCTCTGGCAGCCGCCCAGCTCACACTGCACCCGACCCCTATGGCCCCTACTGCAAGTGGTGAGCCCACGGGAGGGGAAGCCCATGTCATCCTTTCAGGCTGAGCCCGAACGGGCCCCTTGGGGAGAGGCCCGGCCACCAAGCGCTCGCCTCCGTGCCCCCACCTCCAGGCCTGGCTCCAGAGATGGGACTGTTCTACCTTAATCAACCCTTATTTGTACGCTAAGAGCATTTTTAACTTATTCTCATTATCAGTGTTAAATGCAGTTTGAGTTGCATAATTGTGTGTCTTGGCTTGTGTGTGGATGGCTAGCAGCAACAACAGAAGCTGAGAACAAACAACAAAAATTATTCTGGACTGTTCACCAATGATCAAGCAGCATGATCCTAAAAGGTAGCTGGAGGGAGATGAGGGAAAATCACAGGACTCGCAAACGTGAGCTCACCTTTGAAAAGCACTTTTCCTCTTCCTTGTTTATGTGGTGCGTTCCAGTTGCCTTCCGAGGTTGTTTTCTGAAGGAATGACTAACTGACCTAGTTTTTCTGAACATAGAACTTAACATAACTTGCAGAGAACCCGAGATTCTAGACTTCAAGATGGCTGTGCTTAGTACCACCTGTAGTTCACTGTTGTTTTTATTTAACTTCGTTCTAATATATTTTGTGTCCATTCAATTTCTAGTGTAAAAAGGACGAGTTGTTTTTCTCAATAATTACGTTGTAATGTGAATTGTTTGTGAAATAATGCATAAATACATGTGGTTTATCAACTGTTATTGAAAAATTGGCTGGAGTTCTCATGGTGCATGTTTTTATAATTGATTTGTGATTTTCTAGTTTTATGTGGCATGACAGATACTCACATATTAGCTATTTTGGAGCCGTTGATTTATTCCGTGTTGATGCAGTTACACCAAACAAGAGTTTTTACCTGGTAATGATGTCATCTACTTTAGAAACTTGGACTTATGAGAAAACTGGAAAGCTCCATTATTCACTTACTGGTTACTTTCAGTTTCACTTGTTCCGAGGTTTACAGATTACAAGCAAAAAAATAAATAAACTGCAAATCAAGAGCACAAGAGCACAGGATATTAGGAAAATATAGGAGACATTTATTTTCCAAAATTTTCTTTTACTTGAACAGGAAGCAGGATCTTTGTTTTCAAGCTTGCCTTGAGGCATATTTTGATATTTGTGTGGCCTGTGACCAACTGGGTGTAAATGGTCCATGAAAGTGGGAGTAAATGAAACAATGATAGCAGGTCTACATAAATCTTTGAAAGAGAATATTCTAGATTGTGGAAAAGACCATAATGAAGTTGAAGAAATTAGATTCACTGGAACATAAAGTGGATAAAAAAAAGTGTGTCTTTATTATAATTATAAAAAGAGGTTTAAAAGAGGGCTGAGCTCCTGTAGCTGTGGTAGAAGCCCATCTTGTAGATGTGATGAGGAGCTGGGGATGGACAGCTCTATTTCACACCCATTACCACAGGGTCACCCAGTATGTGAGGAACCACTGTCAGACACACAAAGCCATTACCTTAGAGCTTTACAGCTTTCACCTGATATTGATGCCATCTACTCTTCGGGGCACTTGGAATTAGAAGACAACTGAACGCACCATTATTCACTTACTGTTTACTTTCAGGTTCACTTCCTCTTAGGTTAGGTTTAGTCATCACAGCTTCCTAGTTGGGCTATGGCAAAACAAGTAAATAGTAAAGGCTTTCTTCTAGATTAATTTGTGACATAACCATACTGATTATGATGCTGTAGGCATGGGAACAGGTTTGCTTTCTGTGCCATGAGAAGATGATCTTGTGCTGAATGACCTTACTGGGCCCCTTTGGCTCTCCTTCTGTTCCCCCTGCAGCAGTAGACTGTTTGGTTTTGTTAGGTATTTTGGACTGCAGCAGGGTCAGAGCCAGGGTCATTTGCTACTGAACTTCTGATCATTGTCTCTGACACAGATTTATCCTCTGCTGCTAACACGCTGTTCACTGTTTCAGACATGGCTGTAGCCAATTTAAAACTGACATATATTTGTGGCTCTTTCAGAACCATCCTAACAAGGAGATGTTTTATTAATTTAAAAAGTGACGCCCACACGAGTGCATTAAATGCACTCACACACAGTGATGTGTGTGTCAGCAGGAGTGATTGTTTTGCTTTGCTGGTAGCATTGTATTCAGGGTTTGCCTCTCTTATCTGGCGGCCTGCCTGCACCAACGTCTGGCTGCTCTTCCTGATAACACTCTGTTGTATTTGTTTGTTCTTTTAGCAGCACATTCAGTCAACTCCTCTCACAGTGAGCTCTAATGTAACTCTGTTGGCCGACATATTGGTGCTGGGAAGGAGATTTTAAAGTTCTGATGCCATAAGGGCATTTATCAAACATAAATGCTAATCAGTTTCTAGGTCCAGCCTAATTTATTTTTAAACTTTATATCACTGCAAACTGAAGTCTTTGTAGCTTTGTTCAACAGAAAACATTTGTGAGGACATTATTTTGAACTATGTGTAAACTATGCAATATTTACTGTTTTAAATTCTCAAGGAGGTCATAATTAACTTTTTTTTTCATAGCTGTTATCTACTATTGTTTTTCATTATTTAGGTATGAGTGCCGTGGTGTTTCATGTTCAGTCTGGGTGTTTGGGACAGAACATACCATAAAAAGGTGCATTTCGCAATTGTGCAAAATTGAAATATCACAATAAAAAAAACAGTAATGGAAACACCTACATTTAAAAAAACTCTCAAATATCGTTCATGTGGTGTGTTTTTTTTTAGACGTGTCGATAAAAAAGTATATTTCAAGTGTAATGGAACCACTTTCTTTGCATTTACACATCCCCGGGAGGTGATGCAAGGGGTTACGTGACTAGTTCATGTCAAGTAAACATGGCGTGGTATGAGTAGACGGAGGAGGAGATGGAAATCTTTTTACAAACAATTAAAAGAAAAAATATAACCATCATCCTTGATAGCAAACAAAAGTGAAATGCAAGTTTTACAAAGAATTAGAAGTCTCCTTCCTCCTCAAAGTAGAGTCAGGCGGGATGAGATTTTACAAGACTAACTGCTAATGCGCTAAACACTATTCAATGGAAACACCTGAAAATCACAATTGCACTTTTTCCAAATTTTAGAAGTATCACTTTTAATTTGCGAAGTACTGTAATGGAAATGGAGCTAATGAAACACTGAATTTGCATTGTTCTTAACATTGAATGTTTATTTAGGAGACATCAATTCATCATGACAATTTGAAAGTGGATCTTAACATAGATAATTCCTTCTTTTTTTTTTTTTAAAGCAGCAGTACTGAACTTTTGTGCATTTTCACACTGTAGTATCCACTAACCACAGCTAATTCAGTATCTGTCTTGCATACAGGATGCTCTTCTCTGAGCTCTTTCCAGTCAGTAAAAGTCAGTCCAAAGTCAATGCTTGTCTCTTGCTCTGTCCCTTCCTCTCTTTCTATTACCTGCTTTTCCCGATAATGTCCTTGAGCTTTTCTTTGCTGAGTTCAATGTGTCCTGATAGCCAGTTGCATTGGTTTCCAGTGTTGTAAAGCAAGTTGCAGCTGTCACATGATGGCCCGTGAGGCACATGGCACATGAAGGCAACGACGGCCCCTGGATTGTGCATAATACTGTACTTGTGCCATCCAAATAAGTCAGAAGTTTTAAGGTCAGAAAGTTATGTAGTATTGTTTTAAACACAAATTGTTTAAACAGCTCATGTAGCCTACAATGGTAACCAATGTTTTCTTAACATGGGTCCACGCCTTTAAACCCATTTTATTCACTGTGCTGCCTGAGTTGTCAAAAATGTGCCAAAAATAAATTCTAATTTCTGACCCAAACTTGAATGTTGAATCCACAGGATCTATACATATGTTGTAAATGGGCACAACTAATGTGGAACCATTTGACAAGCCTGTATGGAACCCATTTTTTAACCCACTGGGCGCAATGTACAAATATTGACTGGGCAGTGAGCTGAAGGACAAATAAGGATTACTCAATCAGCTGTGCCAAGCTGAGTGTTGATTTGAAATAGGTAGTTTCAATGCTTTTATGCATGATTTCCAAACAAAAAATTAGAAAAAAACATGCTGATCAGTTTTCTTCGAGTGGAGGAAGTGGATGCTAACTTATGCTTCTTTGCATAATGTGTTTTTCTTGAGGACTTTTCAGTCTCTTAATTGCACATCAAAGAAATAACAGATCAGAGAAGACACAGCTATACCCCAACAGAATAGAACAATCCTAAGTAACATTACTTTTAAATCTTGCACCTTTATATGTATTACACATTTTTGCATTATGGAAAACAAGCAAAGACTTCTAATTTTTAAGATTTTTAATTCGGTAACTTTAGCTCTTCTATTGTTATTTATTTACATTTCTTTCACGTCCTTTCTAGGGAGAGCTGAGACAAGGGGAGACGTATTAATGTAATAAAACAACCAGTGTCAGACTGAAAATGGAAATGAAAGTGTCCGGGGTATTCTCTTACAATCACTGATTCTGTCCTGAATACGTGGAATAGGTGCTGGAAGTAGGTGAAACGTGAAATATTATCGAAGATAATAATTAAAATATATAATTATAATTTTTAAAATTCCTGCAAACTGTATTGCATATCTGGTGCCATCCTTTCCCTGCTCTGATCTAAGAGCTTATAAAACAGATGCTAGAGGCTAGAGACGCTTCCTCTAGTAAGAGACATTTATTTTCCAAAATTTTGTTTTACTTGAACTAGAAACAGGACCGTTGTTTTCAAGCTTGCCTTAAGGCATATTTTGATATCTGTGTGGCCTGTGACCAACTGGGTGTAAATGGTCCATGAAAGTGGGAATAAATGAAACAATGATGGCAGATCTACATGAGTCAATGAAAGAGAAAATTCTGGTGTGCAGAAAAGACCATCATGAACAAGAAGAAATTAGATTCACTGGAACATAATGTGGGTGAAGAAAGGAGGCGTGCCTTTACTGTAATTATAAAAGGAGGTTTCAAAAGAGGGAGCTCCTGCAGCTGTGGTAGAAGCCCATCTTGTAGATGTGATGAGGAGCTGGGGACAGACAGCTCTATTTCACAGCCATTACCACAGGGTCACCCAGTATGTGAGGAACTGCAGTCAGACACACAAAGCCATTACCTTAGAGATTTGCACAAGGGAGAATTGTGCTGTTTTCCACAGCTAAGACATTTTCCAAGACTTTCCTGATTTTTTTATTGATCACTTTAGTTTCAGATCATCTGGATTCTGTTCACATTGTGGAACAGTAGACATTGAGTATGACCTCTGGGGAATCAGAGTTAAGCTTTGGGGAGCCATGACTATGCACCATCCAGTCAACATATTAGAACTGTGCAGCCTTTTCACAAAGTTAAAGATGTTTTAGAGCAGAAGTATTCAACTAAAATTTAATGAGGTCCAGTTAGAAAATTTATTTTGTATATATATACACACACACACAATGAAAACATTGAATAAATTGAACTTTAAAGGCAATCAAAATAAGACTGGGGACATGACTGGGTTAAGACCTACAACAAATAAACGCGTAAAGTAGCTGTGATTTGTGCTTCATGGATAAAAAGGTTTTTGATGGACTTCATGATGAGCCCTTCAATACACTTTCTTTTCAACTCTTTATTATATATATATTACACATCTCCTATTTGTTCGCGGGCATTGTCACTGTTGCTCTGTCAAGTGAAGTCTAACTTGCATGTGGGGCATGCTAGTGTTACACCAAAATCTGTGACCCATCAGAATCTGTGACCAAAGGCAAGAGCATATGTTTCTCTGCATGTACAGTACGTCCTTGAAGACGAGTGAAGTATTGAAAACTTGTATTTAAGTCTGAGTTCATTATAATGCAGGTACACGTTCTGATGGTAATCGGAAATTGTGACTTAGGATAACCCCTCTTATAGTCTGGACTCTTCTAACATAATATCCGATATTGTGGGCAGCTTTGAGAGAATCAGGACGGCTTCATAAAAGGAGCAAGACAGTAAAACCAGCCCAAAGTTGCTGATAACAGGCAGATTTAGCAACACTTACTGGTGCAGTCGGCTTTATGCGTGCTTTGTTTGATCTAGCGGGCAGTTTTCTGCCGCGCCAGGAGCCTCACACGCTGATTGGTTGAGTGCATCACATGGGGTGGCTTACCTCACGTGCAATTGGTCCGCGTGTTTCCTGTCCGCTACTGTAAAGACTGCAAAAGTTGTGGCAGTTAAAATAAAAAGCACCGGTCTGATTTTATATTTAAACTCTGGGTCCATATGGGACAGGTTCTGGGTCCGGATCCGGCCCACGACCGCTTGTTAGTGACATCTGTTTTAGAGGGTTATGACTTCATAAGGGCTGTTTTTTTCTTTCTGAATATGTTTGTATTACTTGTGGACATGATTTTAAGTTATGGTTCGAGGAAAGAAAAATGTTCAGTTTGGGAACCTCAGAGTTGCATCTCTGCTGTTTGCTGATTATGTGGTTTTGTTTTCAGAACATGACCTCCAGCACTCTCTTGGGTGGTTTGTAGCAAATTGTAAAGTTGCAAGGATGAGAGTCAGTAACTCAAAAAGCCACGTATCTCTACTGATAAGTGATGGACTGCTTCCTCTTGGTTGCCAGTGAGAAAACGCCCCAGGGAGTGAAAGAAAAATGACTCATCAGACAAAACGGAACATGCAATGCAGGGGTGTCAAACTCAAATACACAGCGGGCCAAAATGAAAAATTTGGAACAAGTTGAGGGCTGGCCTGGTTCAATATTTATTTAAAACATTTTTTAAATGAGCTTATTGCACACATTTAACCTGGAACTAAAAGAGCCTATTAGTAATTGCCTATAAAACATTAATCACTAAATTAAAAAAAGTGTTTAACTCTGTTGCATTTATTTGTTGTGGCTTTAAATGCATTTTTCTTTTTCAGAGTAATTTCAAGTGAAAGCATGTTCTACAGGCAAAAATAATTTCCGCAATTTCATTTGAAAAATGGAAATGCACTGTAGTAGCAAGAGAAAAACGCAAAAACCTAAACTGCATTGAAGCTTATAGAATCTAATACAGCTGCCAAGATGTGAAGCAACAATACTAAATTCGATGAGAGAATTTACTACCATGAAACTCTGGTTCATATTCAACATTTTTTCTTACTTACAGTTTGCCTTAAAAAATGTAAAACTCTGGCGCTTAAAGGGTTAATAACTCTTCCACCGGAGTTTTTTTTCCTGACCAGATGCTAGTATCTTTGGTGGAGCTTCGCTTCAGTGTGTTTTCTTACGTTGTTTTCTTTTATTATCGCCTCACTGTCCCCACACAGAAGAAAAGCTGGCAGTGCATTGTGGGAATTGCAGTATTATAGTGGTGCGTGCGCTTTATCAGCGGGCCAGCTCTATAGTAATTAGATGTAATCACACGGGCCAAAAATAATTAATTCTAGGGCCGGATGTGGCCCGCGGGCCTTGAGTTTGACATATATGATGTAATGTTTGCAGTCATGTAGTGACATTTCGATTTTTTTTTGCATCTGCCATCGAAACCTTGCCTATGGTTATCAGATCTGGGTAGCTTCTATAAGAAAAAGATTGGGCAGTTTGTTGAAATTTGTTTCCTTGGTAGCATCACTGTTTACATTTTTTTAATCTTATCAATATAAGTGGTTTATAAACCACTTATATCTGGGTTCAGATATAAACTATAGTTTCTTTGGGATTAAAAAAGGAGAAAAGATATGCATTTTTGCAGCATATAATGTAGACTTTATACTGTGTGAGATGGGTTATCCTTAACCTTCTGAGCTTTACTTTAACTTGCGTTAGAATTTTCTGCTAGCTGTTTGGGCTCAGGAGGAAAAAATAGAATTTTTTTATCCATTATTTTAGAAATTTTTATCATTATACATATTTTATTATAAATGTATAGAGGCCCAAACCAGTCAGTAATTAAAACTAAATAAAAAAATAATTAAATATGTGTAATTTTTTATATTTCTGATAAGTTTACCCATTTATTCATCTATTTTTTTTTGCCAACTTTATTTTTATTCTGATATTTTTATTTATTTCCACAGCAATTTGTTATTTTAAGACTTTATTTTTATTTCCACGTTTATTTTTTTCCTATGTCCATTTTTTAAAAGTCATCATTCATTAATTTTATTTCCACTTTTATCTATTTATGAATTTATTTTTAACTGCCTACATTTTCACTTTTCCTAATGCACACATATATTTTTTCTCACTCATTCACATTTTTATGTTTCCTCACATATTATTCCCTCAACTGTATGCTAATGAGGTGGGCGTTTCTAACCTCTGTGTCAACCAATCAGCTCTCCGGCTCTGCACTATGTCGCTGTGTAAACTAGCCTGCTGAATCAAGCCAACTTAGCTACACTAGCTTGGAGTGATTCTGTGATCTTTGCTAGCCGTGGTTGTAAGAACTGCTAAGAATGGTTGCAACTTCTCCGACCGTGGTTGCAAACACTCTCGGAGTGGTCGTGTCCATGGCCAGAACAGTTGCACACAGACTGCCATCGCTTTATAATGATTTACACAACACGCTACCATGTTCAGAATGCACTTTGAAGTAGGAGGATTCAGGTCGCAACCACTCTGTCAGTGTTTATGTCCACTATCCAAACGGCTGCACACTGGCTGCTACTTTTATTATGGTTTATACATGTTGTTACTGCTTGAAGAATGGTGACTTATGTTTAGTATGAATAAAAGGGTATTCAAAATTGTCTGTAGGCGAAACAACGAAGCATACAGAACTTTTTCACCGTGAAGAAACACGTCACACAGAATGCATCAAGTTAGTGGAATTCACCACAATAATTAATCAATTATTTAATTCCTCATTTATTTATTTTTGATTATGGCTGGTTTTGCCCTCCATATATATGATGTGGATATAAATCAATAAAAAACAAAATCTCTTCTGACACCACCAAATGGCAGGTGGTGCTTAACAGGTTTGAGTTACACAGATTTTTTTTGTATTATGGTGCAGACAGCCAAATATGTGATGTCCTCGTACGAGAGCACTAGATCTCAGGATGTTAAAAGATACAATAATCAAGTGGGTTTTCTGAAGGTGTTGACATGTTTTGCCAACAAAGCAGCAAGATCCTCAGTTTCTCTGTACTTTTAAACTCCTGTGTCTACTCTGTTGGTTTGTACAGCCTTGGATATACACTCAGCATGTGTATTTGCTTTCATTTCATACAGGCTGAAACAGAAATTATCTCACAGACAAGGTCAACAGTAGCTCGGAGGTATAATTTTGCTTGTGTGAGTCAGTTTGATGCAGAAAAGTACAAACAGTTGAATCACTTTGTATTATGTAATGTTTGGTTTTTTAGACCCCACAATGTGACACTCAAAATTGATTTGTTGAACTGGTAGTAAAGGAATATCACAAACGGACTTATTACTGTTCTTTATGGTTTTATGAGCCACAGAATTGCATCTGTTTTATTTGTGCAGCTGAACTGGCATGTTGTTATTGAATTACCAGCATGAGATAAATGTGAGGGCATAAAAGAGTGAAAAGTTGCTCCACATAATTGAATGGGGTATGAAAAATGCTTTTTGTATGATCACCAACGACAGTCTTCCAATCAGATTAAAAATTATTTGTTTGTTCCATCTAAATGCATGTTGGGGCTACATTTTCACTGCTGATGTTAAGGAGCACTGTTTGTCTAATATTAACATTACCAACGTGTCAATAGCTGTTTGCTAACGCAATCTAGTAAAAGTCTCAAGTCTCAGCAGATGGCAGACATATTTGGGCCTGAGCTCATTATATTCTAGTGTTACAGTCCCAGCCTGAGGCTTGTTAGCTTTTTTTTTAAAAATGATGATAATGTGGGTGATGCAGATATGTGACTAATCTAGCCATGGGGTCGCCTGTCCATGATTGACTGGATGGCCAGTGTCCCTCCCCCAACGGCCTGTGTTTTTATATCCAGTTTTTGGTGTGTGATGTTATGCTGTAAGGTAAAACACAGTTGAACTGGAACACAAAATTATGAAGTGTGGTTCCTCAACCTCTGGATGCTGCAGGGCAACAAGGACTGTACATAATAAATGTCTGTGTGCCATCAAATAGGGTAAAAAACAAAGTGTTAAGGTCAAAAACCTATTTAGTGTTGCTTTACCTGTGCTGCTGACATCCATGCAATGCAGCTGTCCTTGTTTTAAACAGCTTGCCACCTGAGTAGTTTGGTCCTTTGATAACTTTGCTAATTTATAATGGGATCACTTGAACTAAATGAATTGTAAAATCTTGTGCAAGTTTACTTCCTTAGATTAGCCATTTGTGTCAAGATTGACTGATTGACTGTTAAGTCCAGCTTTACCACTACTTACTGACTTATTACCTCTTGATTGGACTACAGTAATGCACTGTAAATCGGTCTGGATAAGCTCGCTGCATCATTTACAAATTGTTCAAAATGCTACAGCTCATCTTTTAACTGGTTTTGAAAACCATGAACACAACTCCAGTCTTCGCATCCTTTCACTGGCACCCTACAAATTTCTGGATTGATTTCAAGATTATGTTGCTTACTTTCAAGTTTTAAAGGGATTGACTCCATCTTAAAGTGGTTAACCAGCCAATTTCCAGCCAGGATCCAAGATCTAGATTGAAATCTATTTACAACGAGCCATCTTTTCAGAAACTTGCCATCTATTATTGAATAAGAAGTAAAATTATCTCAATTACAGGTCTAACCAAATATTTACTAAATATCTTTACCATCTAGTGGCCTTTGAACATTATTACATTTGTTTTTATGTAATCTAATAAAGGCCACCACAACTGTAGTACAATGTTAAAGGGCAAAAGGTTTCCTGAAGGGAAAACCAGCAGCAGCAAATGAAGCAGTCCATCAGGTGTCATTTAAAGGTCACCACCAGGAACTCTGAACATACAGCTCAGCAAGAAGGACTGAAAAGATCTGCCATTGTTGAGTGACTGTAAACCACGTACTCATAAAATTGGGGAAATTCAGATTCACAGTTCCCCACTCTGAGTCCTTCTCAAAACTGCTGATCATAAAGGTTTTTATTCTCAGTTCTGATGTCAGTCCCATTTTTGTCATTCTGGTTTGTAGATTGTAAATCTAAAGCTAAATTATTTTTAAAAAGTAGCATGCAGAGAGGAGGTAATAAACATCTGATTTTTGCTGAGCAGAAACGGATGTGGCAGGTTAGACGACCCTGGTGCTGATCAGAAGGTGTTTATCCCACTCAAGATTATTTACACCAATTATTGGTTAGATTTACAGTCAAGTGTTTAAAATGGCAGATTGTTTGAGGAGGCTGCTTTTATTACTTCAAAACTTCTTTCTAGTCTTAAAAAAAAAAAAAAAATCTAGCTTCTTTTCTTAATTTTTCTTTCCACATTTGTCTCCTTCATCCCCCTCTGGGTCGTCTGGTCATGTTTTTCTGTGTGTGCCACTGTTGTGTATTTTGATGTTCATGGACAGTGCCCTCCCCTCATTCAACAGTGGCTCTCATCCATTTAGTCTTTTCCTCTGGCCCTCTCTGTTTTCTCTGTCATTCGTTTATCCCATCATCCCTCGCTTCCTCTCAGCTCATCATGAATGGGTCTTTGTTTTGGAGCACTGCAGCCTGACACTGAATGGCACTCACTCACGCTCTTCATTCACACATTAATCTTACAAGCTTCCTCACACACACACAAACTTCAAAACACATGCATATTTAAACCTTTAGGAGTACCTTTAAAATGTTTTAAATTGATGCAAATTACAGCACACATTTCTACCCACAATGCTTTTCAGAAACTTCCCAGAATTTAGCAAACTGCAGGGACCTAAAGAAAGTTTAAAAGAGCAAAAGCCAGTTAACTGAAGGGTAGGAAGCATTGTGTGTGTGTGAATAGTGTATACTATTAAATAGCAAGGAGGAAGTAAAGAGCGAGAAGGGGACTTAAACAAGATATGAATGAGATGAGATGAAGTGTGATGGAATAAGTCACCTGAGTACAGCAGCTTCTTGCTGCAGTTTCAGCTTTACCTTGAAGATTGACAGCTGGGGAAGCAGGGACTCAACTAAGGCTTTTTTTTTTACTTTATTTGCTTTTTTATTCACACAGGAAGGAATATACAGAGCCCAGAAACTTCTGTCACAGATATTTGGTTCAGAGCAAAAACACAAAATCCATATGGAAGTTTAACTTTGCACATTTTATTGTTAGAATCTGTAAATTTTTATTCCTAATGTAGTCAGAATGCTCTCGCTTCTAATAAGTTAACAATCAGCTGTAAACAGAATTGTGGCTGAAATGAAGCCTTTGGTCAGTGCATCATGGGTTCATGTCGCCCTGCTGCAAACTGCTCCCATGCATCTTCTCTGTTGCAGCTATCAGCCGTCTGGCAGGCTCGTATAAGATCTTCATCTGGAAACTTGACGCTCAATTACAAATGGCAAATGACAATCTGTGACCATGAAACTGGGACAGGAAATGTTCATGTTGCTTCCCGATTGCCATCTAAGGCTGAAATAAAGTGAAAACAGTTCAGGTGAAATCTTAAAAAAAAAATAATAAAAGGTTGAATTAACGAAATGCATGTTTGAGCATTTTGGTTTTTTAAGCATTTTTGTCTTTAAATATGATGTTGCTAGTGGTTCTAAGTATCAGATTGTAGTTTACAAAGTAGGAAGAGACTTATTGTTTGGCCTGTATGAATCACAGTGAATAAAAGCACCGGACAAATAAAGGTTTCATTTATCTGGCCAATAAAAGAGCAGAAATCCCACTTTAGCAGTTCTGTGCATGTAAATATACTCTTTATCCATTTTATCTAACAGAAATTCAAAGCATAAATATTATGCTTGTTCCCGGTTCTATAGTTTTTTTTCTTTTCTTTTTTACCCACATCTTTGTGCAGCACTCTCTCTAAGGCTCCAGAAACAAACTGTAAACTTAGTAATGTGATGCCAACTCCCTAAATGTCTACTTTTTATTTTTATCTGTGCATTTTTAACTACTAATAAAATCCAGAGGATTAGAAACTGTGATTACATACAGAAAAACACAGCAGGATATGTCTGTTCGTTGCAGCTCTGGTGGAGATTTAAACACATTCAGCACTAGAAACCAGGCAGCTGAAGAAAATATATTTACTCATCAAACAAAAGGTATTGTGATGGCAGAAAATCCAGGGAACATAAATACACAATGCAACAAAAGCTGAATGTAGCAGGAAGAAAAACAAACCTACAAGAGGAATAAATACACAAAATAAATTAAGACAAGGGTGGGTAAGGAGTAACACAATGCAGGTTTAGTAAAGGTTCAACTTTTAAGCAGGTGAGTTACAGCAGCAGAAACTAAAACAGAAAGAGTTTACTAAATGAAACGAGGCTCCAGAACTTTAAGAATAAAAACTCTTAAAACATGAAACAGGAGCAAAATAAAGCCAGAAGATATGACAAAACCTAACAGGAAGCATAGAACAAGAAGGAGTGAGTCATTTACATGGCACAGGTGCTTCTTCTAGTCCAACATGTTCAACCAGCCTGTCTACAGTAGCCCAGCATGGTCAAACCAAATGCTGCCTGTCGGGTGGGAGTTTTGCATTTTTAGTGACCATCACAAGGTGTGTTTCCATTACCCCTAGAATTGCACAAAAGCTAAATAACGCAATAAAAAAAAAATGGTAATAGAAACACCTACATTTAGAAAAAACTCAAATATCACAAAAAGGTTTTTACGCTCTCATGAGGTGGTTTTCCAGACGTGTCAATATAGAAGTATATCCCAAAAGTGTAAGCGAAACACTTTTTAAGCTTCACTGGACGTGGCGTAGCGAGTCATGTGACCAGTTTATTTCAAATAAAGATGGCACAACGCAGGAGGAGACGGAAATCTTTTTACTAATAAAAAATCCTCATCCTTTATAGCAAAAAACGGCGAAATGCAGAGTTTTATAAAGATTTAGAAATGTCTGTTCTCTTCCAAAGTGGAATATATATATATTTGTCCTTTGAGTCCAGATGTTTTAACATTCACCATATTTAAAAAATCCCACAGTGTTTAAGTCCTGCTGGCAGATTAATTTTTCTCATTTCAGCAAAACTTTTCTGAAAAATTATTGCTTTTGTCTTGAGAGTTGAGCTTTTGCAGGGTAAATGTTGCTCTTGATATTTCAGAGTAAAAATAAAAACAATAACAGAAACAATCATGAGGTTCCAGTTGTAATTAGAAAAATGTCAGTGGAAAGGTACATGGAGTAAAATGTAAATGGAGTCAAACATAAATAAATAAATAATGTCTGATGCACACTCTGTTCGCACAGCAATGTAGTTTCATGTAAGACAGGAACTCGCATCACCCAGCACACAATTTTCCGCTTAATTAACTTATTTTCACTTTTACATAAATGTATTTCTATAAAGCACATAAGCTGCAACATGCACAATATTAAATAATATGCACAATAACCATTGTGTTGATGCCGAGTCACCAGCGAATCCACTCCTCCGGTCTGAGTGGTTCTGCTAATTGAGCTGCCCTGGATTCATAGAGTGGGAGCGTTGAGATAAAAGGCTGGTGGTGCCGAAAGATTTAACCAATGTGGAGCAGGTCAGGGGGCGGAAAGCTCAGATTTAAAGTTGAAGAGAACAATTGAGCTACCTTGGCAAATTACACAAAGTGACTGGAGATTAAACTGAACAAAAGAATCTGACAAGACTCAGCGAAGTAATCCTTTTTCTTGCAGTAATATTTTGCTCTGAGTAGAAAATTGTTTTTAAGTCCAGATAACCTATAGCGATAGTGTTATTTTTCTTCCTGAAAATACAAAATTACAATTAATGTTCATGATAAATTTATGTCTTAAGTTATTTGTCTTGCCTTGATCTTAAGGAAAATGCTGTTTTTTCTGCAACTTAAAAATGGTACGAACCACATTCAAAGCCTATCTGCTCACACGCCGTGTCGCTGGCATTTCTGCTTCTGTGCCTGTCACTCCCTCTCAACTCAAAACTGCCAGAGTGTGCAGGTTTCTACCAAGACATGCATAATTTATAACCGGAGGGCTCACACAAGCGTGTGTGTGTGTGTGCATGTGACATTCATGAATAAAAGTGTAGTATTGGGTTTGTGTGTGCATATTGTCATGCAGTCCCATAAAGCTTGTTGTTGTTTGTTGCAGTAGGTTAGTCCATTAGAGGAAATCTGCAGAAATGCTGGTTTCCACTTAACAGACAGGCTTTGTTGTGTTGCTGCATCTGCAGAAAAACATTTTCTTAATCTAAAACCATTAATTAGGTTGCATGATTATTTGTTTTTAAAGGCCTTTGAGACTGGATTTTGTGTTTGTGAGGTTGCATGAGGAGTTGCATGGTGCAGCTACAAACCTACATTTAACATTGCCCTCTTTCACAAGTTGCAATGAAATGGTCATGAACTTTACTCTTGAAAGCTGAATGTATTCTCCCTCAGTCATTCATCTTCTACAGTATTGACCCATTATGTCAGGGCTTTTGAATTTTTTATGATTGTAAAAGTGTATGTAAATATTTTACTGGAGTTGTGGAGAGGTCAGTCATTCTAAACTAGTTGGGGAGTCATGTTGAAAAGTTACTGTTCCGTGTTTTCAAAGTCCAACATTGATAATATGACCAGTTTAAAACCATCTCTAGGTATTACAGTCAGGGCATGTTGAAAGGGCCGGTAGAAAACAGCATGTTAAATATCATCATTGCTTCATATCAGTAACGATGTTTGATGTTTGACTACAAGGGGTTGTCCCACCACTAAACCAGCAGCTGGCTTACTAAACTACCTATTGTATCACTGTAAGAAATCCTCCTGTGCAGTTTAAAGAGTGTATAAGTTATATTTTCTTTTAAGACCAATACACTTAGAAAAAGATCATAAAGTAACCTCAGCATTTATCCAACTTCAATCTGGTTTAGCATATAAAATATAAAGTAGCCAATCTGTAACCTTCCTAATTTCCTTGAAAAGCCAGTCTTCCAGTCATTCGTCCCCAATCACTGTTGGCATCGTTCTAAAGGAGTTTTCAGTGGAGATCAACTGTTAATGATGTTCTTAGAAGCACCAGGCTGACTATGTTTGTGGTTCTTGAGTTTGGCTCTAAAAGCCAAGAAAGCTGTGCCTTTTGAAGCTTAAAGTTTAATCCATCTGTAGTAATCCCGTCATTAACCTGATTTGCTGTGACAATGTTTATTTCTCCAAGTCTTCTCAGAGTGGCGACAACCTCTGGCTCATGTTCTTTCATCTCATTAAATTAAAAATGGCTTCGTCTGCATGAAAGTGTTTAGACTCCTCTACTCGGTGTGTGCTTAACTCGAGCTAATAATTCTACTGTTAAGACCGTTGAATCAAGAACAAACTGGTTATTATTATATGTTTATATCTGTGCACATTGAATAAATAGCATATGAGAGAGTGTGCATAAATTAGTCTCTTGACTTGCATTTTTTTGTAATAGTGCATGCATTAAACCTTATTATTATTAAAATATTTTCTTCTTCCTCAGTGTAACTCAGACATTTAGCAGTGGCTTCCTCTCATAGTTTGTAGATAAATTTCCAAAACAGAAATAAATATATAAATGAAACACTAAAATGTATTAGTATTAGTAAGAGAACTCAAAATACTGAAAACTTCCAAAGGCTACCAAGATATAACAGGAGATTTAATTTAATTTAGTTCATTAAGAGATAGAGATTTTGCCATTTAACTTTTCTGGTTGGAGAAAACAAGTCATGTTTAAATGTAAACCTCCAGATTGTAATAAGAAGGGGAAGCAAAGGTCCATAGTTGCCATGGTAGCCAAAAGCTCAAACTAGCTGTAAATATTATGTTTAAAGGTGAAACTGAACCTTTAATGTTAAATCAACTGGACTGTACATCGTCTACAGAATAATCATCCATAAAACAACAAAACAAAACAACAAATGACCTGTTTTTGAAGAGATGGACCTTAAATTCCCCCAACTTAATAAAAAAGGCCAACTGCAAACAAATTAGCTGTTAAAATGCAGGGAAATAATTTAGATCTTTGATGAACAACAATTATCTTTACCTCCATCTTTCCTGGGGGGAGTGGGGAGGAGGAGGGGGGTTAGTTGGAATTTTTAATCCAAACTAAGGTTTACTTTATTTGGGAGTTTCACAGCTTACATTTTAACTTTTTAAATAAGCAATTCCCTCAGGAAAAAAAAAAGATCTTTGAACACCAATTATTGTGCCCATTTGTTGCGCCTGCACACTGTCGCTGCAGGGCGATTACGTGACAATTATTCAGCCGGTGCAGTCTTAGTATGCATCAACATCTCCTGCTGCCTTCACAAAATATATTGAATATATTTGCATTTTATAATTGGTAACAAATTGAACATTTGTTTAAAAAGCGTAATAAATATTAAACACCCATTCATTTCAACGTGACAAAGCCATTGTTGATTCTATGGATGTAGATTATTTATCATAGGGGGTTGAGATGGCAGCTAGAGGGTCAGTACATGATGCTTGTTATTTTTAATTACGGATGCAGATAATTATTACAGATTACAGAATTACAGAGATTACGGATATTTCTGGTCTTTATTCCAGCACATGTGTACAAACAACTTTGTTGTAATTCTTTGTAGATATGTGAGTATTTCATTAAGAATGTGAAATGATTATTATTATTGTTTTATGTTATTTTTTTCATTTGCATTGATGAACTGAAGCAGAGCTAGTCTCTGACATTAGCGTTGTAATTAGCCACATTAAGGCTTCTTGGTGAATGCCACAGTTGGTTATTTTGTTTGCGCACCTTTTATTATTTTTTAAAAATCACTGAGGTGTTCCAATGTTTAAATAACCAAACAAATTTCAGATTGTAAACAATTATAAAACAACAAAAGTAGTATTTTGATTGTATTTAGCCTGTAATGAAATTTAATAACTTTTAAAATAATTAGCCTTTTATTTTTGTTTTGGTACAAATACAAATTACTTTAATTATTATTTACAGCATAAAAATCCTCCCTATATTCTACAAATACAATAAAGTAATTCAAGAAGCGTATATTCTGGACAGTGTACAGCTCAACTGGTTGAACAGCCGCTCCATGTACAGAGACTACAGCTCCTCGGTGCACCCGGCCCAGCTTGAGTCCTGGCCTGGGGCCCTTTGCTGCCAGTCCCCCACTCTCCCCGCTCTCTCAGACCCATTTAAATAAAGCCCATTAGAGCCTAAAAATCCTTAGAAAAAGAGAAGAGTTTATTCTATTTTGGAATGTTTTTTACACTTTGATGTGTGAAGGCTTCGTTGTGACTCAGAAAACGAACTGACACGTTGTAAATTTTTTGTAGGAAAGTAAACAAAAAGCACTGCTGAATAAACCAGTTTATGCTTGTGGACCACAGCCACATTTTCGCCCTGGCTTCGACTCAGCCATTATTGGATTATTATTCTTCGGAGTGCAGATTTGGACCCGATTCTCTGGGTCCAGCAGAAAAAGTTGCTTTGTCACCTCTTCTTTATACTTGAGGTGCTGTTGGGGAGGAGGAGGAATCATGGCTTCATTTAGCTTTTGGCTCCAAATAAAGTCAGAAATGGGCATTTTATTTAGTGAGGCGATGCAAAATGAAAATTAAATTAATTCAACCGAGAGATTAAATTGCAGCTGTCTCAGCTGTTGGCATGTGCGATGAAGGAAGAGGTACAGAAACGGTGAGCTACCTTCAGTTTCTTTTCACCAGTGAGAAGCAGCAGTGTGGTCAGGTGAGATAAGACTTCTCGCTGTTGCAGGATCAGGCCCGTGAACTCACTGTTACTGGGCTAATTCTGTGATTTTCTTTCTTCTTCTGCTCTGCTTATTCTGCACTTATCTCTCCATTCTGAAGTGGCGATATCCCCCCTCTCCCGCCCCCTTCCAGGCCTGTCTGGTAATATATTGCCACACCATTTATTCTCTGTGTTTTGTCCTGACTCCAGCCAGGTTGGCTGGTGCAGATCTACTTTATCACCAGTAAACCATCTGTTAGACCTTTACCATGGCAACAGAAGAGGAACAAGGGTGAGAAACAGGGATGCAGAATGGACATATAGATGCTATTGTAGGGTAAATCGGTTTGTACAATAAATGTGTGGAAGACAAGTGGTTATTTAGTGTTAGCAAACTTTTTACAGGATGCTACAGAATTGTTTGCAACACATCTGTTCTTTTGCTTTTTTAAAAATTTAATTGTGATCACAGCTTCAGACATGTAATCATTTCAGTGGTCAGATCCAGTTTTGTCCAACTGATAAGTTTCTCCAAAATCAAGTCTTTCTGCTGTTCTGCGTTGTCACAGCTCCACTTCATGTTGCAGAGCTCTGTTGCTTCTTAGTGTTAGTCCTGTACACAGAATGATCTAATTCTGTTCGTTCTTGGACTTCTCAGGATAATTCAGTACCTCCAGGATGTTTTGTGGAAAGTTGCAGTTGTTTTTTTTTTCTTCATTGCAAAAGAAACTAAAATTTATTTAATGTCCCGTTAATAATCTGAAACACAGAAGTACAATGATGTATAATAATGCGGAAGAGTGCTGAGATTAGTCAAAGTTGCATTAAGGTTGTAGTGATTGGACAAAATAGCAGAATTTACTACAATTGGCTGAATTTGCATCAACAGTTGCGATTGCAAGATCTGACAAAAAGATTGGTCATTATAAAGGAAAATGACTTTCAGAAAACAAGGTTTGAAGGGCTCTATAAAATTTTTATGCAGTTAGGTGTGGATGGATTTTTTTCTAAAAACAATTTTTTCTAGACAGAGGGTGGATGTGATGCAGCAATATTTCCTGACTTTTATTGAATGTTATCACTTTTCCCAGAATTAATTTTCCATTATAATATAACAAAGCGGTTTCTGTGGCCACAAATCAGTAGATACATTTTCATGACAGTTGTTTGATTTGCTGATGGTTGGGGTGTGTTACAACCCCTCTTTTAAAATTAGGGGAATAGAGGTCAATAACAAAAACTAGCCGGACCGAACTTAAAGATATAATTATTTTTTAACGATAAAACAAAAGGAGTCTTAAGGTAGATTATATCAGTCCGGTAACAAAAGAAAAGAAAGGTGTCCTTAATTTTAGGTAACAATAATTAACAATTAACAAGTAACAATTTAAACAATTAGCAATTAACTTAAATAATTCCTTTCTCTTAGTTTCATTTAAACACAATTACTTAATAGTAGAAACCAAATCGAATTTAAAATCGCAAAACTCAAAATGCCTACTCAAAACGATGAGAGCATCTCTTCTCAATTTAAACGAAACAAAATACAATCGTGCACACAATTTAATATCAGGGAAATTCTAATGCTCAAACCATAAGGGTTTCCCAGACCAGTGTCTCTCCAAAACCGACCCAGCTGGCAAACTGTGAGCCCAATGGATCACAGCTGCCCAGATTGATGGCACGTCCTCCTTTTAAAGCCCTTGAACTCTTCTCATTGGTCCTGAGGCAGAAAGTACGGGAATGACGGTGTCCAATCAGCATGGGGCAGAGGTGGGTCCGAACAAAGGTAAGCGGGAACAGCCGGCGACCAATAACAAAGGAGCTGGACCATGGGGTGGGGCCCACAGTCTGTCAGGTTGGCGGCCAATCACAGGCTGTGTCCGAATGTCCACCCTACTCCCTAATCCCTCGTTCACTACATAGGGCTGCACTATATAGCACACTACATAGTGCACTCATTCTCTTAGCGATTCGGACACGAAGCTGCCTATTTTTCCCTCGCCGCAGACCACATGACTACCAGCCGTCACCATGGCAACCATAATGCGCGTCAAGATGCCATTCCAAATTTAATACAAAGTTGTTTTTAAATATTTTTATTTTTACTCCTTATATTGCATTTATTCTTTCTTGCATATCTATTCAATAAAATTATATTTTCGCCTCCTTGCGCCATGTTGAGCTTCTGCCTGCAATTCATTGTGGTCTATATTAACCCATCTAGGGACCATCTATGCTTACTACTCTTCAAGTAGTGCATTGTGGGTCATTTTGAGTGCCCCACTTTTTTCTCTCTGGACATTCGGACACCCCTACTAAATGGCGAACCCCTATATAGGGCACTATGTAGGGAGTAGGGTGCACATTCGGACACAGCCACAGAGTTGCAAACCCACAGCAGTCTTTACATGCACAGCCACAGGCTGTAGGCCTGGGGATGTGACAGGGTGGATGTATGAGTGGCTGTTTGTGTGGAATCGATCCCATAATGTGAGCTCCTGCAGGTGTTGGTGGGAGTACCTCATTACCTGCTGGGAAGATGAGGAGAACAGCAGGTAACCTGTTAGTTACAACATGGACACACACACACACACACTGTGTCTCATAACTGATGCAGCAGCATTCTGGTTTTAAAGTTTATCCCATGGAACAAAATAAATATTAGCATCCTGATCACTGATCCATGTTTGTGCAGGTGCATTTGATGTTACATTTAATACTTCACAACTTTGCAGTATTAAATGCGAACAACTCATTATGGCTTTAACTTATCCCACTTATTACCAGCAATGAAAGATGAGATTGCATAATTATTAATCACAACAAACAAGGGAATCTCTTTCTCAATGAATATGAAGACTCAGTGATCTGGAGTAGAGAACATGTGCTTCCTTTGGTAAAAATGATAGAAATGTAAAGTAAAGCATGTTGGTATAGTTTTGGTGTTGTGGTGGTTTGGTCCATTGAACTGATAAATGATCATACACATCATAGATTAGCTCTGATGCACAAATCTCTTTTCAGTTGTGGAACTTTTTTCCAATCTTTGATTCATCATAATATAATTGACCATTTGAACGTTTTTGATGTGAAAACATGTAACGTGTCTGTAGCTCAAGGGTTAGAGTCTTTCAACAAGATTACTACTTTCAAAAGAATTTCCCCCATGAACAAAAAAGAGACTCGCACAGAAGTGCATTTAGTTGAGCAGACATGGTCCTGGACAGGACGTGGAAAACTGTTTATCTAAATGTGTCTCAGCAAGCGCGCTGGTAAAATGCACAATCATGTGCCAAACTATCACCGAACAAACAAATCTGTCTCCCTAGCATGGACTTTTTCTTTGATTTGCTTGACTGTTGGGTTTAAGCACGAGAACCGCTTCATTTTGATTTCAAAGTGAGGATTGTTTGACTTTAAGTACAAAAGCAACCAAATGACTTACTCTTAACAAAACCGAGACTAGACTCTGATGGATCAGAATGGTTCTGAAATTGTCCGATGCTAACATAGTGATCTGGCTGCTCTCTCCGTCATCAGACATCAGGATTAAACACTTACAGTAGCTGTGTTCTGTTTACAGACTCGATAAAGGTTGCATGTTAATTATTCTCTGATTATCCAGCAGTGGGATGTTTGCTTGTCTGAAATCAGGAAATGGGATTTCACAGCAGCCATCTGTCTGACGGAGGGGTTTGTTTTAAGATGAGAGTTTATCACATTTTGTTTGTTTTAATTTAAAATCTGTGGAGAATTTTAATTTAAGGGCTGTTGTCTCTCAGTAAATGTAAATTTGGGAAGAGGTTGTTGTTGAATATTAACATCCCAGTGCTGCTGTTTGAGATGATATGCTCATTAGTCAGAATGGCAGCAGTTGTGCAGTAGCTCTTTAGTGATCAATTACCTTTGATTTAAAAGCTGTCACCTCTATTTATCCATTCATTTTTATTCTATATCCATACCCTTTTTAGTCAGGGTTGCCAGAAAGGGCCATAGTTTATCTCAGCCGCCACTGGGTGAAAGGCTGGGTGCAACCTGGATAGATCACCAGTCTATAACAGGGGCAAAAAGAAAGAAACCAGACAAATAACCATTCACACACTCCTACGATCGATTCAGAATCTCTGTCATTCAGCCTGATAATCTTCTCCTCACACAGGTCCACAGTTATCATGACCACAAGGTGCTTTACCTCCCAGTAGCAAAAATGCTATTTAAACTGTGTTATACAAAATGCACCATGCAGAGATTTTCTTTCTGTAACATTTATAAGCAAACTGTGAATCTGGAGAATGTGGCTGTATTAGTGTGTGACAGACTGAAACCTTTTCATAACTGTATGAAAATATAAGAACTTTCATGTATAGTCCTCAAATGCTCCAGTGCTCACGGCATCTGGTTTAACATCTCTGTCAGACGGTTGTAATATTACCACTTTGTTGGTGTTTCTGGCTCTGAACTGTTTCTTCTTTTTGCCTGTGCTCATTGCTAAGATTGGAAATACCTTCCCTTTGGTTTAAGGAGATGTGTAAAGAAGTTTCCTTTTGTTATTACACCGTGTCTTTGCTCTTTGCTGCTTTGATGAGGTACAATGTGGGCTGCAGTGCGGAGGTTGTTTGCCCTGAATAATTATTTCAATCACAAGTTTAAGAGCTTTGAGTTCACATTTTCTCAATACTTATATTTTTCTCCATTTTTACATGCAGTTGGGTGAGTTTTTAATATGGCAAATAAAGACTTTGAGCTAGAATAGAAAGGTCTGACAACATATTGAAGTGGAGGTTGCTCATCCTTCTGAATGGTGTTTGGTTTTTCAGTGCCTAAGTGCAGTGCATCAACCCTTTTATCCATCCATGCTTTTCACACTGTGTACAAAAATACTTATGCGTGCATACTTTACATCTAAATATGTGGACTTGACCCTTTGTCCATAAAAAGCAGTGGTGTCTGTTGGTGCTGCTTATTACTGAGAAGCAACATTAGCCTTGTTTGTTTTTCTAGCGGCTCTCCTCGAGTCAGCAGCATCTTGTGTAACAGACTGGACCCTCATGTAGAGCTAAAACCTAGAGGAAGCCTCTGTTGGTGACCAACTGTGCAGCTCATCCTGGTGCTGCATTGTTTATTTTCATGTTGAAGCCTCATTCAGGTTTAACTGTGATCAGCTGGGTGTGTTGGAGTCATGAATCATGACATGGCTGCATTACCTTCACGCAAGGTAAGAGTACAGAAGTTGCATTTCAAACAGATTTGTATGTGGCCATATTTCATAATATAATTTAAAAACCCTGCAGGCCTATTCGCTCATGTGGCACTGCCTTCTGAGATGTTGTGGTGACAAAAGAGTCCACCAGGGGCATCGCACCTTCAATGGCTTATTCCCAACAATCACCTCGACCTTTGTGTGTTCTCTTGGTGTGGGTTCTCTGTGTGGGTTTTTTCCAGATTCCTCTTTAAGTCCAAAAAGATGCAACTTTAAAAGGATAATAAGGGAATACAAATTGACTTGGTTGGTTTTCTCTTTGATAGACTGGTGACCTCTCTAGGTTGTAACCTGCATTTGTTCTGATGCAGCAAAGACAGGTTTTAGCTCCCCGGAACCGGATAAAGCAGGTATTGAAAATGAATATTTTTAACTGTTACAGTCAGATAACAGTATTTCTTCTTAAAAATTTTATTACGATCACATAAAAGAAAATTTGGTGTGAGTTTTTAAATGCTAATATTAACTGAAGTTTATAACATACATTTTTAAAAATGCTAAAAAGTATTTTAAAGATTGGAAGATAAACACAGTGAACAAATTAAAATAAAATAGGAAACAATAGGTGGAAGAATTTTAGCATTGCTTGAAAGAATTACCCTACTGGTCCCAGTCAACATACACTGTGTGTTTGGTCCCACAAACAACAAGCACACACTGCAGATGGCTCCTATGGAAACCAGCCTCTGCACACATGTACTTTAAGTTAAACATGGAGGAAACTGATGCTGCAATTATTTCTGTTTAAATTCTGTAAATTACAGTCACGGTTTAAGTAAAGAGAAGGGAAATTTTTCTAAAGAATTACTTTTTACTCCAGTGAGAAGTTCTCCAGGGTAATTGTTGTATCTGTCTGCAGTTGCATATGCAAATATTGCTGTGCCACCGCGTCGAGACGATTGGCTGTGGGACAGGCGCCACCCTTCTCCACCAGGATAGGTCGCCGGCAGTTCAAGTCCTTTCCGGTTGGCCAATCAGATACCCTCCTCGCCTTTAAATACCATGGACTACCTTCGTTCGAGACAGCTGTGTACCTTAGGCACACAGTTTGCCACTTTTGACTGATCTGAGAGAGATTTGTGTGTGTGCTACCCTATGTGGGTACTTGCTGGCTGTCTAGCTGAAAGAGCTGTGAGTTGCTGGTACTTTGGTTGATTTGGCTAAAACCCCTGGAAATCCCCCAGATTTACCTGGTGCGTGGGCATTTTTTGTTTGTTATTTGAAAACTGTCAGTAAGGACGTACACCTGTTACCGGACACTTTTAGTTAAGTTTTGTTTTGGTTTTCGTAAGCTTTGAGCAAATGGTTGGAATTTGAATATATTTATTTATTTCTAGGATTTTTTTGTTGGTTCATATTGAACCCGCTGTATTACTTTGGGTTGTTTTCGGGTTTTCTTTGAACATATTGTAAATAAATTTGTTATATATATACTAAGTTCCAGATTCCGACTTGTTTTGTTACTGACCCTTCTTCCCCTAGACATAAACAGTAATGATGATGAATCCTCCAGCTGCTCCGCTTCTAGAGGTTTTTCCTTTTCCATCTTCAACAAAACATTCCAGTTCAGCTTAAGTAATGGTATACGGACGTAGCCTTTATGATAAATGGTTAGTGGCTAAAATGCTGATTTAATGCAGTAGTTTTAGATTCAGGATAAATCTGCTGAGGAGGGACTTTCCCCAAGTCTCTCTGCGTGCTTCCTGACAGAAATGTGTGGGTGTGTGTTTTTCTGATGTATGAGTGCGGTGACCTGTGAGCGTGAGGGTGAACGGTGCATGGTGTTACAACATCCTGATGAACACCTCACCAACTGAGAGGCTTCCTGGATTAAACAAATCTATTTTGCTTCACACACACACAGACGCACACACACTTACCAAGGGAGTTTATTTCTGGTGAAGGCAGTATTAACATAAATTCCCAGTTTTAGTGTGTACATGCATGGATCAGTTAGGGAAAATTCTTTGCTTTTTCTCTAATCTTCCCTCGTATTTAGCAGCCAAACATTTATATATAAATATAATATCAAGTATATATAATTTTATCTGCAGCTGACAGAATTATTAAAGCTGCATGGGATTAAGAAAGCATGCGGCATGAACATATACTTCAGTATATGTTATTTAACAAGAGCTGCATTCCACGTCTGCACCTGTGCATGCTGGTCATTTGTAAGATGCACAAAAGCAGAACTTCCTCTAAGTGAAATGCAGCCCTCAGTTCTACACCCGATCCTATTCAAGTGAAAGTGTCTGCCATGAAAATAAGTATAATAACCACTACTGCAGTCCAGGATTCTTTATGCATTACAGGAGTCATTTTCTATGTTATTACATAGTTTGTCAGGGTGCACAATGTTCTATTTTTGCAATATCCAATTTTCTTAAACCGATTTTTATGATCGCTGATGCTAGCACAAATACAGATTTATGATGATATGTGTTGTGGAATGGAGATTTTATTTCTACACATATTTGGAAGGTTCAAAGTGAGAGTTGCATGGGAAAAAAAGATCAGCTTTACATTTGAAATGTACATATTCACATGCAGTCACCAGCCACTGTGTTAGTTCCACCTGTTCGACTGCTTGGTAACAGAAATATCTTATCAGCCAATCAAATCAAAGCAAATCAATACATTTAGTCATGGTCAAGCTGAAACTGAGCATCAGAATGAGGAAGAAAGGGGATTTAAGTGACTTTAATCATGGCACGGTTGTTGGTCCGAGTGTTTCAGAAACTACTGCTCTACTGGGATTTTCACACACCACCATCTGTAGGGTTTACAGAGCATGGTCTGAAAAAGAGAAAATATCCAGCAAGCAGCAGTTTTCTGGACCAAAATGTATTTAATGAAACATCAGAAAATAAGAAGCATAATTTAAAATGAAAAACAAAAGACAAAGGATAAATATCCAACATTAGATAAAACAGTATTAAAACATGATCAAGTTTAAAAATTCAAGCTTAAAAGAAACAGTGGAGACTCCATGCAATGAAGCAGAGAACAGGTTCGTCTTCAACTTGGATTTAAATAAACTGAGTGTTTCAGCTGATCTGAGGCTTTCTGGGAGTTTGTTCTCTGCTATGTGGAACATAGCAGCTGAATGCAACTTCTTCATGTCTGATTCTGAATCTGGGAACTGAGACCGGATCCAGATGACCTGAGGGGTCTGGTAGGTTCATACTGGGTCAAAAGGTCACTGATCTATTTAATAGAATAGCATCTCTGAACACACAACACATCCAACCTTGAAGCAGATGGGCTACAACAGCAGGAGACCACACTGGGTACTACTCCTGTCAGCTAAGACCAGCAAACTAAGGCCACAATTCACACAAACTCACCACAACTGGACAATAGAAGATGGATAAATGCTGCCTAGTCTGATGAGTCTCCATTTCAGCTGCACAGTCAGGTGGTATGCTCACATTTGGCGGAAACAACATGAAAGAATCCATCTCCCTTTGTATTAACAATTCAGGCTGCTGGTGCTGGTGGTGTAATGGTGTGGGGTGATTTCTTGGCACATTTTGGGCCCCTTAGTATCAACGTGGCCTGGTTTAACCACCATAGCCTATCTGAGTATTGTTGCTGAGCATGTCCATCCCTTTATGACCACAGTGTAGCATCTTCTGATGGCTCCTTCCAGCAGGATAGTGCACCATGTCACAAAGCTCAAATCATCTCCACCTGCTGTCTTGAACAACACAATGGGTTCGTTGTACTCCAACGGCCTCCACAGTCACCAGATCTCAATACAACAGAGCAGCTATGGGATGTGGTGGAACTGGACAGTTTTGCTGAATATAGGCTGGTAAGATCATCAGCTGAATATTGATCTGACTGATATTGATATATCTATTTATCAGGGCATTGTTCCATCTGAACTTCTGTCAGCCCTGGGAAGTCATCACAACAGAATTATCTGCATCTGTAGTCGTGACGGTAGCAGAAGAGCAGTGAAGTAGAAACGTCAGTATACTATTAAAAAATGATGAACACAGCTACAGCACAAGAGAGAGTCCCCATAGTTTCCTCTGTGCTCTTCAAAATTAATCTCCTTCTCTACACCCTGTTTTCTTCAGAATTTTGTTAATCTGCTCTCCAAATCTCAGTAAGTTTGTTTCCACAGTGCTGCTCTTTTCTCCTGGTATCTCTCCCTCCTGCCTTGTTGCCCTGTCTCTTGTTACATGCCATTTCTCCATAGCCTGCCTTTTGTGTCTGTTACAAGCTGAAAGATTTATTACAGCTATTTGTTCTTTTTACCACCCCCTGTCTCTCCGTCTGTCCATCTGTCAATCATGATTTCTCACTCATGCCTTTACAATTATTCATCAGCTTGAATGTGTTTTCTGATTTGCATGTTTGTTCCTGCATTATTATTTCTGCAGGCTTCATGGTGCTTCACAAACATTTAATTCCTTTTTCTCTGCCTCGGTCTTGAGCTATTTTAAACTCATGTCTGCCATTTGTCTCACCGTGAAAGTCTCATTAAAAAGTAAACTCTCTCTGTTGGTCAGAGTTGGTGTCTAAGAGCGAGAATTATTATTCTAGAAATACAATAAAATAGCTTCCTCTGCCTGGTAACAGGTGAGAGCCTGTTATCAGAAGGGTTGTCC
Organism: Rhadinocentrus ornatus; assembly: GCA_037177495.1. Classification (NCBI taxonomy): domain Eukaryota; kingdom Metazoa; phylum Chordata; class Actinopteri; order Atheriniformes; family Melanotaeniidae; genus Rhadinocentrus; species Rhadinocentrus ornatus. Next base: position 8,475,755 of record JBAMHW010000009.1, on the reverse strand, counting down.
TTCTCCTGCAGGGTAGGACAACCCTGATTTTATCGTTTTACTCAAGTTCAACAAACAAAGTGCTCATTATAAACATAAGAATTTTTTTTTTTTATTAGTAAATTACACAGCAACATTTGATCTTCTGAACAGGTGCAGTTATTCTGAGCTCATCCATCATGCTGCAACAGTTAATTATTCCTATGAAGCCAGTGTCTTGTCTGTTTTTCTTTCAGAAGAAATATCTTGTTTTCTTTTTGTGTGTAACATTATCAGTCTCTCATATGGTTGCAGAAGAATTTTGATCCACTCTTCTTTACAGGGTTGCGTCAGTTTATTGCAGTTTGTCTGCATGAGCATTTAGTGATCTGTACTTTTTAAATTCATGACAGCTGTATGAACTTACACCAAACACAAGGTGAGCACCAATGACTGAAACAGGTGGCAACGTATTTAAACCTAAACTTCATTTGTTGTTCAACAGCTTGTAAAGATCTAAGCTATTAATTAGTGCTGTTTTGCATCGAGAGACTCTTTGCTTCTCCTGTGAGTTAATCGTGGAAAGGACTTTTCTCTAGTATGTTGTTAGATGTTTAGAAACCTGAAAGTGTAGATATAATCAGTGGCCAGGTTCCCCCAAAATGGTGGACAAAGGCCAAGTAATGTCATGTGCGTATTCTCTGTACAGAAGAGTTCATGGTCCACACTGGAAAGTGTCCAGGTCCTGTGGTTGCTGAACAAGCCCAACTCACAGGTGGCATCGACCCTAAGAACCCACAAGATTGTTGGGTGGGTCACTGACATTCAGGTGTAAATGGCTAAACAACAGCTCATAAGCGTGGAACTCCTCATCAGCATCAGTTTTAAACTGAAGAAGCTTTTTGGATGGAAGTTGAAATGTTTTCAAGAGACAAAAAAGAAGTCAAGCTCTTAGGGTTACATGATTACCAACACAAGGCCACATCTTAACAGTGAGGTGTTCTAACCAAACACCTCCAGTTTGGACTCGTCTGTCGAAAGGACATTGTCCCAGATGTCTTTAGACAACTGCATCTTCAATCAAAGCATTGCAAAATTAAAGCTGCATTACAAGGCAGAGGTAACAACCTGTCTGTCTGCTCAACATCAGCAAACATCTGTCGATAAAGTTATGGATACAACGTGGATCCAGGAGTTTTTTAAAAGGGTTCTTTACCAAAAATAATGCCCACAATCATTGGCAAAAAAAAAGGACCACAGCTTGGCGGAGGCCTGCGCAAAATGCAACAAGAAGAAAAGAGAATCGTTTTGATTAATATTCAGCAATGAGAGCAGAAAAACCTTATTTAGTCATAGTTATTTAGCAGGACATTAATGGTGTGTACAGCTGTAATGGGAACACTGCACTATGACAATGATGAAATTCAGACCCGATGAACCAAAACTACTTAAACTATGACTAATCAGTGCTGTGTTGAGTGATTTAGAATAAGCTCACAATGCAGTGGTTGTTATCAGAAGCTGACTAAAGGGATGGGAAATGGGAGGTAATTAGTTCAGATGGACCACACCGTGGAGGCACCTTCTGAGCGTCTCGCCTCTGTAAGCATGTTAGAGCCAAGATGTTCTGCAGTGAGGTGTTAAATGTGCCTTGCTGTGCGATGAAGTGCCTGCTATCGGCGTGATGAATTTACATTTCATAGGACAAATGTGCCTGTTTTATCTGCTCTCAGTGCAGTTGCCCTGCTCCAGTGACACACAGCTCCGAGACATTTCTGTTAAAAGGCACTTCCTTTTTAATTTAAATTATGTCACTTCTGATTAGCTCATTAAAAAAAATTAGAGGGGCAAAATTAATTATAAGCCTGGCTTCAGATGTCAAGATATAAAAAGCAATTTAATAGCTCTTATTGATTAGTCACATGAGTGTCTTCCTCAGTGTTTTAGATTAAAATTTAACAGATATTTGCCTGAATCTGCATCAGTTTCTTCTAAACCTTTTAATACATTTGCACAAATTAAATGGCTCTTTCTATTTTTATTAGTAGATCATTTTTAAATCTACCCCATATTACGAACCTGTTTTTGTGTAGGGCATAGGGCTGGTAACAAACCAGGCCAAAGTCTGATCAAAATAATATAAATAAAAGCATTTATTACAATAAACCAAAATTAAACATACAATTTCCTATAAACAAAATAAAAACACAAATGGGTTGAATATATAATAAAGGAAATATGTTCTCTAAACCAAAATATACCAAAACCTGCATCTAAGTAAATGCCTATTAAATAACCAGAAATAAACACAACTCAAAGTGTCCACTAATGGAAAACGGAGCTACTATAAAATAACAAACAAGAACGAAGTATTCCGAACAGCAGGCAGCGAATCCCGAACGGAGGAGGGAGGACGGAAGTGCCCAAACTGTAGGCGACCAATCCCAACGGAGGAGTAGTAGTTCTGGAGCTAATCCCACTTCCATTCATTTCACACATTGGTCTTACAATATGACAATGACGGCTGCAGGCTGACAAGCCAGGGGCCATAACACCCCAGTAAATCCTCCTACTTTCTTCTCAGGCAGGCTTGGCACACAACGCCCTGTCTCCAGAGTTTTTGGTGCATCAGACTTCAGAGAGCACAGCAGTGTCAGAGCTGACTGGCTTTATAAAGAGCAGCTTCCAGAATAAACAAGCACAACTGTAATTCAATTAGTTCTCTGCGTGACTGTGTCTAATGATAGGAGGGAATGGATGAATGTACTGAACTTCACTTGTCTCGAGAGCTGTATTTTGTTCTTTGGTATGATGAATATGATGCAATAAGTTGTCCAAGACTCAGATAAACCTTCTATATTTATACAGTGTTGAAGCTCATCAAAAAGTAAGTCAGATAAAGGTCTTAGTGTTTTGGGCATTATCTCATTTATTATTTCTTAAAGAGAGACAAAAAGGCTGCTTAGTTGAGCTTTTTTCACTGCTGTAATCACAATGACTTCACACCAACACTGGGAACCCTGAGTGGACTCACAGCTGATGACTTCAGCCTGAGTCTTGAAAGCTGCAATGTTTTTGCTTGTGACTGTGTGAAATTCTCTGCTGGCCTGAGCTCATAATGAATGCACAGCTGCTTTCTGCATGAACATAAACCAGTAAAACAGCATTTTTTTCTTTTTTCTGTATGTGATATCATGGTGTTATTGTGCATTGTTGTGGTAAGCTGGTGATGAACTTCTCTGGATGCTGTTGAAATGCGCCACAAAGCCACACTGAAACGTTTTTTTTTTCCGTGTGTTGGAAGATCTGCCACTGTGAGTTTTTAATGCACATCAGCAAATATTTCTTTTCTGTCCTTCTGTAATTATGGGACTCACAGTCGGGACTGAACTGAAAGAAGATCTTCTAACAGAGTGGGTGGATTTCCACTGAGAAGTTATATTACCCATTCCTATCTCATCCACCTTTCCATCTCTCTCCACTGATCTCTGCAGTGTGCCTGAAATGTGGAGGCTTCTCATCTGGCCCCAAAACAGATGGAGGTCTCTTTATGGAGAGATTGGTAACAGATGGACAAATTAAGATTAGGTTTAGATTAGTTTTTAGGCCTGACACTTCTTCTTTTGTCCTCCACTTTTCCACTTAATAATTTTAAGGACATACTGCACATCATGCTGAGATAAGTTTCCAGCTAATAGCTTTTTGGGAATCACCTAAAAAAATTGCTGTTGCTGAAAAAAATATTGTTTTTGTTTCTCAAACTGAGTTATCTTTGTTTTTGTTCTATTTTTTAAAAAAATTATTATTATTGATTAAACCAAAAAAATGAGAATAAATTATGTGTCTTTGTGACACTGCAGTTAGAAAAAAAACAACAAAAAAGAAGCTTAAAGACTCAATTCAAAATAGTAAATGGTCTGTATTTATTTAGCGCTTTTACCCAAAGCACTTAACAATATACATCACATTCACCCATTCACACACTGATGGCGGAAGCTGTCATGCAAGCTGCTTAACCACGACCCATCAGTAGCAATTTGGGGTTCGGTGTCTTGCTCAGGGACACCTTGATATGAGCTCGACAGGCCGAGGATCAAACCGGCAACCCTCAGGCTACAAGACAACCACTCTACCCACTGAGCCACGCCGCCCCTAGTCACTAAGTTATAAGGACTGCAAATAAGTAAAAGAGCAGCGAAATGTCCTAGAAAATCTTTAAAAGACCCTTTGAAAGTTAAGAGCAATCAAGCAACCATTAAAGCATTGATAAAAAAAAAACAGGGTATGACTTTGTGAGCTATTTATTAACAGATAGTAAAGGAAACATATCTGCTTGTCATCAGATGTAAAGAGTAAGTGTGGCATCACTTACTAATTCCTGAGTGTATGAGGTGAAATGTCTGCCTTTGGTCACATTTCCGGTATTATGTGTGCAGAAGTCTGAACGAAGATGTCACTTTGATTCAGTGTTAATAGATTTCTCCCTCCGTGAACAGCAGACTCTGGTTCCTGGATCCATCTGGGAGGATTTGAGAAGAAATAGTTCAAATCAGTTCCTCAAAGTATTTTCTACAGCGCCTTGTTCTATAAGCTGTTGCTTACCGTTTTTACTTTCTACAGGACCTTTTACATTTATTGTTATTTGAGACCTTTGGCTTTTTCCCGTCATTTCGTTTTATTCAGACTATTCAGTCTGAAAACCTGTGACTTCAGCTGAGACGAGAAAGTAAACAAGACCATCTTTTAAAGCTTTTGTAGTTCATTTTATGTTATACTTTGATTCAAATGGCAGTTACTTTGCAGTTTTACGTCCTTTCTCTGACAGCAGTAAAATCCTGCATCCATCACCTTTCTGTGTTTGAGTATTTCTTGTCTGGCACCTGCCGTTGGCTGTGGGCCAGACCCACTGATTTACGCACGCTGTTACAGGGATTTTTGAATTTATGTTCTTGCTTTTTGTTTGCAGAAACATCTCATGATTTATCAGTTTGCATCCTTTAAAGGCAACCAGGGAACCTTATAAGCTTTAAACTTGTTACTAAATAAATAAAACAGCCAAATTAGCACCCAATAGGCCAGGTACACCTCTATGTGGCCACCTGCATCCTACCACCGCCACCTTTGTGTCCTTATTACAGTAGCGGTGCGAGTCTGGACCCCTAAGTGTCACGCAAAAGGGTTTCTGAATAACAGAAGCAGTAATATGATTTAATGAGTCCCTCAGTGATGGTTCCCACCTCACTTAGATTTCTGCTTAAACCTTTTATCTGCTATATTTGCTCAAAGAAACACACACATACCCATGCACATACACAACAATTGATGTGATCTGCAGGGCTGCAGATCAAATCAAATCAAATCAAATCAAATCAAGTTTATTTGTATAGCCCTATATCACAACAAAGTTGTCTCAGAGGACT
>JBAMHW010000009.1:8446826-8461008 GCA_037177495.1 Rhadinocentrus ornatus | reverse complement strand
TCTGTTCCTCATCACCTGACGGGACACTCGAACTTCACATTTATGAATCTCCGCGGCTTCCGTAGTCGTAATAACGCACTTACACGGTGAGGCTGCAGTAGAGCTCTACTAGGTTGGTTGTAATATATTAGCGCACCACTAGATGGGAGTAATTCTTACACCCTGCGGCTTTAAGGTGTTTTTGTTTTTTGAAGGTTTTTTTAGGTTAAATTTCAGCAATTTATTTTTATCAGTAGTATGAAAATGACATAAAGTTTCTGTCCAGGAGGGTTTCATCTGTTTCACTAATGCATAAATGTTAAAATTGATGTGCGTGTTCTGCAGTATTGTTTACCTTTACCAAAACAGATTTGTCTATTTATTTATTTAAGAATAAGTCAGTTGTGACAACTATGTTGTATTTAAGTAAGAAACATCCCGCTCTGGTTCCTTTCATGGAGTACAACTCAACTTCTTATGCATAGTAACTACCTGAAGTTTGTCTCCGCCCACTTTTATCATTAAATGATAGAAGAGCGCTGCACGGTTAGCACCACAGCCTCACAGCAAGAAGGTTGCTGGTTTGAGCCTTGGCTGGGGGGAGGTTTGAACCTGGGGGGGCGGTGGCCTTTCTTTATGTAGTTTCCATGTTCTCCCTGTGTATGCGTGGGTTCTCTCTGGGTTCTCCGGATTCCAACCACCATCCAAAGACATGCTTGTTAGGTTTGTTGGTCACTCTAAATTCTCCCTAGGAGTGAATGCGAGTGTGAATGGTTGTTTGGCCCTTTTTGTGTTGGCCCTGCGATGGACTGTTGACCTATCCAGGGTGTACCCTGCTTCTCACCAGCTAAAATGCTGGGTAAGACTCCATTAGATCAGACTTTAAAGATTTAGTTTTTCTTTAATCTTTCTCAGACGTGGTGATCATGTGTACATAAGGAAGAAAGAGAACACCTTTAGCGAATAATGCCTTAAAGTATTGAAGATTTTACTCTAACAGTTCTTGGCATCAATTCAAGCCTCAGGGAAGGGAGAGGCAGACAAATTCCTGCTCATACATTGTCACATTGAACAAGGATAAAACACAACATGCTGATGTCAACATACCTATACTGTATACACACATTTAAACATGCAGCAAGCTACTTTATTTAACTGCTTTAGAGTTTAGCATAAAGTATTCATTAAGTATGACATACGTCACTCTGCTTGCAAAAGGGTGCAAACTCCAAACTCTGAAAACAAACTTAAAGACTTGGTTGCTTTTGCACAATAAATGCTTCCAGCTGGATTGATACTAAAAATAGCACATCAATGGAGGTAGCAAACAATAAGAAAGGGGTCTGCAAACAGCTCCAAACACCTGATCCTACTGTGTGAATAGGCAAGTAACATCAAATTTCATCAAATAATCTGGATCTGGAGAGTAAGAAAGTTTTAAAGAAATATGGCTGCTTGTAAGCAAAATATAAAAAATGAGTGATAAGGCTTTTCTGCTTAGCATGAGTAACCTTTGTAATGACTTTTATTTTTAGCATTTTTATGATTTTATTGCTACCTGCCCTGCCTCCTTCCACACTCATACACACAACACCTTTAATCATTCAGGCATTGTTTGCCAGAGACTTTCATGTTTCCTTTTATCCCAGTCCTGGTTGTAGAATACAAACTGGTGAATCTGCTGGGGAATTGAACCCAATAATCTTGTTACGTCCAGAGACAAAATATCAATCCTGCGTCTCATTCTGAATGTTATTAACCCCACAAGCTAATCCATTATTATCAGTGAACAAAACAGACTGATGCACACCAGTAGCTTTGGCTTATTGTTATAAAACGATTGAAACAAAATCAATATTTTTTCATTAGAAGGTGATGACATCTCTCCTACGAGTGAAAAATGCACAAAATCGATTAGACTGGCGCAGATTTCTGACATGTTAGTCACAGCTCTTGGGTTTGGATTTCATTCTCTGCAGAAATCTTCTGTCCATTATGACGGCATCACTCTCCTTTTAAAGCCTGGGTTATAGAAAAAAATCTATTTGAGAAAAAATCTGTGACATCTTATTTTTTTACAGCATTTTGATCATTAAAGTGGAAAGAATGAAGAGAAAGTTTAGAATTGCACACAACAAAGATCCTTGACTGAACTACGTCAAACTGCAATAGATATTTTGAAATATTTACAGATGAGTTGTCAAACATGGATTTGAGGAAGCAATCATTGTAAATGCTAGCATGGATTTAATATTTTAAAAAGTTTAAAGCTGACACTTTCATTTGGTGAATCAGTTGTGTGTATAATTACTTTCTAACGTGTCATTGTTTCTCAGGTTAATAGTGACATGAATAGTCTTGTGTCCACATAAGATTCTGCTGTGTGTGTTGTCCTTAATAGCTTCTGCCTGGATACAGTGGTGGGTGGATGACTGGCTTGATGGAGGGAGGGAGCGTGTGTGTGAGTTGTAATTGGGTTTCTGAGAATGGACCAACGGGGAGCCGAAGATCTCCGAGTGCATGTGTTTGAGGAGACGCATTGATCCACAGCGAGGCAATAATCAGTGATGACTTAAAAGAGAACCAGAAGTGTCTCCTCCTGAATGTGTGTTCATTCAAGAGGACACGTTTTTCTCCAGCCATGTGCCTCCATCTCGCCCTCTGTCTAATCCACATAAAGAAACACATTCACATGCATACACTGTTCTCTGCTTTGAAAATACGTAGCTGTCTCTCTTCAGTTAACACATCCTAATAAGATCAGGAAAGAGCACAAATAGAAGGATACGTTTGTTTTTGTCACCACTTAGCCTCATAACCTCACCAAACACACAAACACATATAATCTCAGGCCTCCTTTAGACATGATGCATAACATTAATAGCTTCATTAATGTTAACTCAGTGGCATTATTCCCGAGGTTTTGTTTAAATATCCAGGTGAATAGACAAGAAAATTACTGTCCACATGTTGATATTTGCTATTTGTTTAAGATAATGGAATAAAACCAGCAAGATCTATTACTAAAGTCATAGTTTGATTGGCACCGGAACACATAGACCAGGGACAGTCTTTATATGCACATATACAGTGTGTAAATGAAACCTCCTGTCCAAGGTACTAAACCGTTAAATGAATCCAAGAAAGCGACTGATAGGCAAAGCCTAAATCTTCCAGTAAAAATGATTCACATGGTGAAAGACAGTGTAGTTGTTGTCAGACAGGTACATGAGGAACAGCAGCATCTGTGTTTTAGGCCTAATGCACATATATAGGTGTTGAAGAGAAGAGTTGATTTTAAGTTGGGTTAGTTTGTAGACCACCCCTCAACAGATAACTACTTCCTGTGTCTCCTTCTGAAGTAGTTCAGTTATTCTAAGGGATTGACCAGGATGGTGCACCCAGCCCTGATGGCATTAATATAAAAAAAACTCCTCTCTTCCAACTCCAGCAGAGTAAACATAGGAACCTGTTCAGTACCATCATCTTTTTTACAGGCAAATATTATTGATCCCCAACAATGAGGTCCATCATTCTGAGGATGGTCACAAACTTGCTTGCTTGCACACCTGGGCGTGCTTCTCTAAGACACCATGCACAGAATCCCAGGGCTGATCAGTAAACAGGTGGATGGTAGCCACCGCTGTGCATGTCAGTCAGTTAACGTGACTCATGTAGTTTACACTTCCGTCATGTTAGAAGTGACCAGTTTATGTGCAGCTGGAATCAACTTATAAAAAAAAGTTTATTTTTCATTTTATCTTTTGGGTCATCTCTGCTAACAGATGTACAGTGTGTGTGTGTTTTTTCTGGACACTTCACATGCAGAAGGAAGGCAAGGATGGGGAAGGATATTTTTTAGAGTTTTATTTAACAAAAAGATATGTTCAATTTCTCTGAAACCAGATCGTACAGCAAAATTAATACACATTTTTATCAATAATGTAAATAAAAGTGATGTGTAAATGTTACCAGATCAAACTTACTACAGTCACCATCACAAATTGTTAGCGAAAAGCATACAAAGATATCGATGTAATCATATTTATGTGTCTGGAAGGGGCTCTTGGCTGAAACAGAATCCTAAAGCCATCAGTTATTGTCTGACAGCGTTACTACAGTAAATTTACCTGCATTAAAAAAGTGACACGCACATAGGACAGGAAGTTTTGACTCAGGCATCAATTATCCAGATAACTGCTGCCAGCAAAGACCCAGATATACCATCCATTGCCACCAGAGGCTGAGTCAATAGTCTGCAGATGAAGGGTACTGTAATGGTCACATGTCCGTTGGGGAGGTAAATCTTATTTCATGCAACAAACTATCTGGTTGATCACAGAATGTTTCTTATCAACTCTCAGTCATGCACACATATGCACAGACATGCATATGCATCCTAGGAGTCCTTGCAGATGAAACTGCATGTGTGTGCCCAGGCCTCTGATACAGCTCAGAAAAGGTGAAGGCGGATGTAAGGCAGTATTACCAGGGAGTGGAGGTGAGGGTATTGGGGTATTTGATAGGCGAGCATAAACATCGTAATGAGGCGAGTATTGGCTGGTATTGAGGGAAGGCAGGATCTTTGTTATTATGGAGGGCGAACAGGGGGTGGGAGATGGATGACTCATTCACAAACAGGCAGCAGGAGAAGAATAAAAAAAAAGAGGAAGAGTGGGATGTAGGAGATGTGCAGTAAACATCACATGCCTGCACAGATATGTCTCTTTTTTTAGCTTGTGCTGCTTGCATGTTGTTCATTTTTACGACTTCTTCGTACTTCTGATGAATTCAGTTCTCAGCATCAAGGACAAATGAAAGTGCAGATTTTTCCGTATATGATTACAGTCGTGCAGCTCATTTTTATTTCATTATAAGTACCGAGTCATCTGTTGCTCTGCAGCTGGAGGAGTGAAATAATTTAAAGGAAAACAAATGCTAGAAATTATTTAGGTTTTGATTTCACTTTGAAGCTGAGCTGGTATGATGAAAGTTACAGTCTTAGAAAGTCTTTTATCTAAAAGACACCTGAAAGAACGGCTTTCTGTTTGTGACGTGTGAAAATAAGGATGAATGTGAAGCACAAAGACGTAAAAAATAGATTCTAATGCTGTGTTTTTCCTTAGTTTTGTTAGTAAAAAGCTGTTTCATGTGAAAATTTAATGGTTTTATTCCGGAGGTTGTAGATACTGGTACTGCTTACTGGTATTGATCCATATCGTCCTATTATCAACATCCTTCCTGAATTTGATGCTCATTGTCCAATTACCCAAGAAGAGAAGTAAACAAATAGAACGTGTGTTATTGAAAAGGCGTGAGAAGAAGAAAATGGCTGACCTGAAGTTTGCTCAATTTTTTCTTTAACTTTTAAGTTGTCTGACATTTAGATGCTAAACTGAGACTTTTCCTTATATGTTGAGTGTGGCTTCCTAGCAAAGGTGCATTCAAGATGTGGCACACAGTTTTTAATCAAGAGGTGCATTTATCTTCCTCCTTCCACCCTAGGCCATTTATGTTTAATAGTAGCAATAAACAAACAACAAAAGCTCCTCCAGCACATAAGAAAAGCGAACATGTTTCCATAAAACTGTAATCTCAGCTTCTCTGCATTTGATGCGCAGTAAAGCAAAATGAATTATTGCTCAGAACTGATGTGCAGGACCGTTTATTTCCTTTAACCCTCTATGGCATGGTGTTGCCCTCGGGCAACAAACCACATATCTGGTCCTCACACTGCCCCTTTAAGTGTTTTGAGGAGGTAAAAAATTTTAAATATTTAAACTCTGTTTTTGCCTCGGGGGCAACACTGTGCACTTAGGGCACTTTGTTTAGGAATCTTTCTACAGTGAATATATGCTTAGTTGCAAAATAGTGACCATAGTATTTTTTTTTTTACTTTCCCACTGACAACCACTTCCAGGAAGTGGACTTAAAATCATTTTGTGAGCGGAAAGTTAATGATCAAGGATTTAGGCACAGAAGATAATTTTTATTATGTGGAAGCATGCCCATCATGGCTGCCTTACCTTTTGCCTTTTTTAAGCTTTTTTGTGCATGTTTTCAGAAATCTGTGCTGTTTTCCAAACTTCCACCATGAAAGCAACTAGTAGAGGGAGTGTATGGACGAAATTAATTGGATGTAAAGTCACAGAGTTGACAGCAGTAAAAATTATAGAAACTCTCCAAATTCAGCAACTCCATCCAATAAGAGTTTGCTCTTAATGTGCCCCCTGGTAAAATACTGATAATAAACTTAGTACACAAACAAGCAGGGGAGCAAGTAATGCTCAGAACAGAGGCAGTTTCCTACATGGATGCCAGTTCAAAAAGCAAGAATACTGTAGGCCTACGACTCATTCCCTTCGACAGTGAGCAAGTCATAGGACAAGTCGTACAACGGTGATACCTTCAAATGTACGCTGTTGACAAGTATTGTACGTGTGTGGGCCATCACACAGGCTAACATCAGGTCTGAGACATAGAGATGAAGGGGCAAGCAAATGTCAGTCAGAGCAATTAACTTGGTGCGGTTTGTGTGTTTAAGTGCATGAAGGTTATCAAAAACCTTAAATTTTAGAACCCTTATAGCACAGTGTTGCCCTGAGGCAACAAACACAAATCTTGCTGAGGGGGTGGGCAGATTTTATGATATATATATTGTTAGGTACCATCAAGCTCCCACAAAATGTGGTGAAATATTTTTTTTCATTTAAAAATAAAAAGTCATGCCAAAGAGGGCTAATGTTGGTTTACGCTTTGTGTAGGATGTGAGATTAACAAGGGTCCTACGCAACTGTGACAAAAAGAAAATATCTGATTATCCTGAAGGGCTGTGGAAGGAAAAAGGTTAATGTAGAATAGATGGATAATTTATAAAATAAAAAAGAGAAAACAAAGGAGCATATAAAAGGAGGGAAGATAGGTTAATAATAATAACAATTATAATTAAAAAAGTATGTCTTCTTTTTTCTTTTTAAATCTGTTATCAAGTCACATTGGAAGAAAAACACACACAAAAAAAAATATTCCTGGAAAGTTCCGGAAATCAGATTTTCCAACAGCATTGTGAAGGGTTTACTGGATTCCTGTGAGACACAATGACTTAATGCCTCCAGGATTTTATAAACAAAGTTGACTTCAACAACAATAAAAACACCCCTGATTTTGTTTTGCTGTGGCACTCAGAGAGAAACGCTGACATCCGAACAGCGTTACAGCTCATCACGCTGAACTGCGTTCAGCAGATCTTTGGGGAAATTAGCGACAGGTAAGAGTGAGAGCAAAGCATCTGTTCAGTCTGCACAGCTGGAGCATGTCGGTGACAGGTTTAATATTAATGTGTCCAAGTAACTAATAATGGGAAGCTTATTTTTAAAATCTGTACAGCCACTGTGAGCTCTCCAAGGTAAAGCTAAATCTATGTCAATAACTCAGCTGGCACGCTTCAGATGAGATTATGATAGCAGAATAATGTTTATTAATCCTTAACATCTTATTAAAAATGACGAGGTAATAACAGCCAGTTTCAAGTTGCACATCATGAAACACCATTATTGTTTTTTTTATTGAAAGTGTTTGTTTAAGGTTTCTCCTCATTCAGATTATGTGCAGAGCAGTTTGTCAGGAACATTTTGTTTTTTACGATGATCAAATAAAGCTGATTTTGTTGGGTTTTACATGCAGCAACAGACCACACAGCAATCACTTTCCATTTCAGTTTGTGTCACAAATGGACTGAATGGCTGCGTTTTAACTGAAGAAGGAATTTGCTGGTGTTTTTTTAAACAAAGAAGCACAAATGTTTTCTCTTTCCAACAAAAAGGCTGGAAAAACCTTTAAGAACTAGCAACCCACTGCCTTTCCCGGGTTGGATCAGAAAGATTTTTATTTTTGGCTAAACTGACCTGTTGCTTTATAGAAGGATGAAAACAATGACTGATTTGTTGAAGTTTTTTTAAACTGGAATGAGATCATGTCATACTGGATGAATGAATGATTGAGCTTTGGTCATGCTAAATGTCATGAAATCCTCTGCAGCCCCGCTTGTTTCAGCTGTGATCCGAGCAGCCAGTTGTTAAAACTCCTGCTCCTCTGCATCAGCCTGTGCGCTGCTCCCTTTTCATTTAATGCATTATGCTTATAAGAAATGGATCCGCTTGCCATTGTTACAAACCAGTATTGATGCAGATTACAGCTAAAAGTTTAGTAAACGGCTTCCACTCAGCCATGTCATCTGTCATCTGCTAGGACAACCTGCTTTATGGTACATTGGGCTATTTCATGATATCGTGAGGCGAGGTGAAGTGCAAAGCTCTACTATGATAATATAACAAACCCAAGGGGGTTTAGAGATGGATTTAAGCTACTTTATTCTGTTTTGACACTGGTCACCTGGTGTCAAAGGGGAAGCAATACATTCTCCTTCTTTGTTTTGGATTTGCACTTTTTCAGTGCACAGATGAAAATGAAAATGCAGCGTAGTAATCCATCTATTAATTTTCTAAACCAGCTTAATCCAGTTCATGGTCATTGGCAATCCCAGCTGCTATCATGTGAAAGATGGACAGTGGTGGAATGTACAGAAGTACAAGTACTTTGTTACTGTACTGTTTTTTAAGAATTTGTACTTTAAGTTATGAATACTTTTTTACTTTGACTTCACAACATTTTACAGCAAACATCTTCTCTTTCTACTTCTCTACATTTCTACACGTTACAGTCACCTGCAACTTTAAAGTTCTGTTTGCTAGAAGGACTATTTTTCTCGGTGGAAGCTATGACAGGACGATAAAGTCAATAAAATGAAACATTACATGAAGTTTCTTTCATCGTTTTAGTAAGTAAACAAGTAATAAGCTGGATAATGTATAGTCGGACAGTCATTATTGGAAAATAACTGTGTCACAGAGGGTAAACACAATAAGAACAATAACCTTTTCAACAATTGGAAAGAGATTTTTCCAGTGTTCCCAGTAGCATCATCTATATTATTATAATTAAAATGGAACAGCCTATAATATTGATGTAACATATACATACAGTCAGCACACTTAACGATATTATATAGACCACTGCATTAGCCAATACATTCAGCAAGTACTCGTACTTTTAAAACCTAGTACTTACTTTCACTTAAATAAAAAAGTTAACGTGATACTTCTACTTTTACTAGGGTACAATTTTAAACTTTTACTTTAGTATGGTGTTTGAGTACTTCCCCCACCAATGGAGATGGACAGGTTACCTTGAACAGGTACTGGAAGTCATTATTTTGTAAATAGTAAAACAGAGCATCAAACACACACTGCGGCCTGTCAGAGAAAAACATTTATCACTTTTTAATGTGTTTAAGCCTGAAGGATGTTTGTTGACTGTAGACTTAGTGAAATCTAAATGATAAAGGATGAATAGAGTAGAAATAAAATGTACAAATATGCTCTAAACAATGTAAACATGTAAAACTAAAATAAAATTAAATGTATTCACCTGAAAGTTAAGAATAAAAAAGATGTGTTGATTAATGATGAATGAATAAATACATAAATATTATGATGATGATAAAAATAGTTTAGAGACTCTCACAATTCCAATGATTTTGAGTCCATTAAATGTTTGCAACAGAGGAAATCTTTCAGTCAGCGTCATCAGATTATTTCTGTGGTTAAAGGTCCCGTCTGAATAGACGTGCCTCCTAGTTCTCGACCATCCTTCCCACAGCAACATTAAAACCACACAGGATTCCCATCTCTGCTGTGCACTGTGAAACCTGTTCTGTTTCATTTTGAGCTACGAACCAGACAAAACAAATGTAGGCAGGTTCAGCTAGAAAACTAAATCTGTTCCTTTTATTTTTCTTAAAGGTCTTAAACTCGGTTTATTCAGTAAAACTAGCAGCTTTTCCAGCCTGCAGACTTTCCTGCATTAGAAGTCATGCTTTACATGTAGAAGTTGGGATTTCAATTAGCTTTGATCATTTATAATTGGAGAGGGCTTTAAATTGCACCACATCTCGATGACTCATAATTCTTGTAAAAGTCAATAATGGGACGTCCCTTCAGGCCGGCGACGATGACTGATGGTGCAGGGAAGAATGTGAATGATGGTTTAGCTTCTGTGTGTGTGTCAGGCTACGTTAAGGTGGTATGTTAATGATGCAGGGCTTACCCTTTAACTGAGAGGTTTGTTCATATCATTCAGAAGCTGATTCACAAGCATTTTAGTCATCAGGTTTGCAAAACATGCTTTTATTCCCAGCTGTTTGCTGCATATGATCTAAAGAATAATTATAGGAGAAATTTAAAATCCCATTTATAATCAGAGAACAAAATTAAAGAAGAATTTAAGCTGGCCTTATCCAGTGGTAATGTTTATAATGTGGAAATTGTGTTTCAGCCGCTTGTAAGTATCGGCTGGAAGATCACTGCCGGAAGTGCACCATGTAATTTTATTCTAAACATGGCCACCTGTTAGAGGTCTGCAGGAGCTGCTGCACCATCATCACACCACCATTACACAAAACTGTGTACACAATCCATCTGTCCCACCTCATCAGCTTCACGGTTTCCTAAATACCACCCTGAAGATATTCTGTTAACATTCAGCTGATGTTACTTATTCTTCATGAGCAAAAAAAAAAGGAAGATGCTGTATTTTACTGGTGAGGGACAAGTAATAGATTAAAGATTGAGAACTCTGGGTTCTTATCTGGCTTAAGACTGTGCTGGTTCTTTCTTTTCAAATTTGATTTTTAATGATGTTTTTAAATATTTGAATAATCCTTCTTTGTAAAATAATCCCTCGACTGCAGAGCAACATTTATGTCTCTTTTGTAACCTCCTTTAAAGAAGAGGAGTTATATAAATGTCTTAATCTAATCCATGTCTTTTTATTATAAGAGGCTGTAACGTCATTTTAGCTCAAAGTTTTGACACAAATTTCAAAATTATGTTATCCTTCACAATTTTAATGCATTAGAAGGGGAAAAAAAGCACATACAGACAACATGCTGTTATTGGGTCACTTTTATACTACTAATTAATATTAGTATTGATAAAAATGGTGTAATAATAGCATTTAACTGGCATTTAAAATGATGTAATAAATAGCTGCTGGTCTTTGTTGCTCTTAATCTTTCTCCCATCACGATGTTTTTTCTGGCTTTCCACCATCTTGAGTGTTCATGTGATCCAGATGAGCTCTTGTCTACAGAGTGCTGATGTAACCGTTCTATCCCTCAGCAGTGCTTCTTAAATCCCTTCTCATTCTTCTTATAACCATCCGGATCTTTCCTCATTCTCAGCATCTTTACTTCATCTTTCCCCAGCTGCAGCTGCCTTTTATCTCCAGCTGAAATTAAATCGAGTGTGAGATCTGCAGTGTTAATATTTAGTAACAATGCTGTCTTTCACATCTAAATGTTCAAATAAACCTTTCACACCTATCCATTTAACTTTTATTTATTTTGCATTGTTTACATAAAAGATTGTGTCATGATTGTGCGTTTGCTTATTTTCTTTGATCATCACAATCAGATCTGTGACCACAAACAAAACAAAAATCCCATTTTAAAGTATTTTTAAAATTTGACCATCCGCCACCTTATCAGGAGCATGCCCAGGTGTTGTAGGGAGGTCGTACAGGCACGTGGAGGCCACACACACACTACTGAGCCTCATTTTGACTTGTTTTAAGGACCTTACATCAAAGTTGGATCAGCCTGTAGTGTGTTTTTCCACTTTAATTTTGAATGTGACTCCAAATCCAGACCTTAATGGACTAATAAATTTGATTTTGGTAATGTTTGTGTGATTTTGTTGTCAGCACATTCAACTATGTAAAGAACAAAGTGTTTAATAAGAATAGCTCATTCATTCAGATCTAGGATGTTATTTTAGTGTTCCCTTTTTTTTTTTGAGCAGTGTACATGCAATCGAAGGGACATTTGTCTCTTTCAAGCAGTTCCATCAGAGATATAACTCGCAGAGGATTTTTTTTTTTAATCTTCAAATCTGAGGCTGTGTAAGTCACATCTTCCTAAGTTTGAGAGGGCAAAAGCCAAAAAGCTAGAGGGATTATTAAACTATTTGCCGACTCTCACTCCATGATCCCCCAATTATACGAGACCCTACAAAACATGTGCCTCCCAAAGTCAGATAATATTGCGGAGGAATGGGAATAAGACCACCTCGATACCCCTGAAGGTGCGGTAGAAAGGTTTAGAGCATATTTAAGAATGCTCCATTAATACCCAACACTGACTAATCCAATTTAAAATCGTACAGATAGTACTGTACTTCTAGACTAAGTTGCATAGAAAACTCCCTGAGGTTTCCCCTCCGTGTGACAAATGGGGCTTAATGGAGGCTAACTTGTCACATAGCTATGCACTTTGTCCCAGATATTTTTTCTTCAGGATGCTGGAACTCCAGATAAATACGGAACCCCGTCTTGATCATTTTGGGAATATCTAATGAGCATCTAAAATTGAATGCACTACAGCGATCCCTTCTAGCATGTGGCATTATAACTGTAAAAACTGACTTCCCCCTTTCAAACATTCTTTAATGATGTTTCTCAATAAGCATATGTGAAACACATTACCTCCGTTTATGAAAAGTACAGATATTTGTGTCAACTCTAAGCTGTCAGGGATACAAGATGAGAGGTATTCTTTAAAAGAAGAAAAGTACTGCAGATTGTGATTATTATTCCCAAACTAACTGTTTTAACATTGTTTAATTCATTTATGAGTAAAAGTAAGAAATGTGTGGTGCTGGTGAAAATGATCTCCCAGCCTCCACCAGCTGCATTTGGTCACGACTCCCATAAAACCAGCATCTGGAACATGTAGCTTGATCTGACCAATCACAGCTCAAGCTGTCTCAGCATGATGCAATATCTCTGGAGCATAATCACATATCTTTTTGTGCTCAAAGTAGACCAGACATACACTATGAACTATGAATGAATGAGTCAGTCTGCAGCAGTGGATCTGAGCTAGTTTTTTTAACCATTGAATAATAAAATGACATGTAATACACGGAAACATGGAACAAAAACATCAATCTAACCAGTACACGTCCTCTTCATAAAACTGCACGTCAGCTGTCTTAAACCCTGTTCAGCTGTGAATATTAAACTCACTAAATTATTCAGCAGCAGCTTTGTTTCCCTGAAGAAACTCTCTCAGAGATTTGCTGCACCCAGACACAGGGCGGCGGTGGGCGGGAAGGGGGGTGTCTGAGATGGCTGTTTCATTAGATGACATAAATAACATAAAGATCAAAAATAAAGATGTCAAAATGACTATAATGTGGTTGCTGTTGATAAAAAATAGTAATCGAACTGAGTTTGAGTCACAACAAACAATTGGAGAGAGTCACATCTGTGCTACTGGGTTTTTGACTGCACATATTAATTTTGATATTTTTGATTTGTCGTGAATTTTTTGGTTTTTCTATTGGCCATATTCAAATAAAAAATATCAACTATTTGTTACCAATACTGCTTGAAGCAAATGGATATAGAAATATATTTCTCATACATTACTATTGCTTGAATATTCTCACCATCTAGCTATTCTTTGCTAGTCTTAAGAACTCTGCTAGTATGTACAAAGATTTTCTCATCAAAGCACGAGAACTGAGAGCTGATGACAGCAGATTTGAAAGCTTTCGTGGATTGGAAGTAGGTTAAATCACTCCTGTAGTTGTAACTGTGCCGTGTACAATTAGACGACCGTGGAAAAAAAGCAAGGATTTTACTGCAGTATAGTAACAAGTTTCTTTGGAGTCACAGAACAAAGTTTACTGGAAGGTGAGACCAGCAAAATCTATATTAATAGATCATAACATGGACATGTGTAGAGTCCGCATAGATCTGTGATGATTATTTACTAACACCAGCAGGCTTACCTTTGTGTTGATAGTAGGCCTGTTAGTGCCTTGGCTGAATGTGTGCTATTGTGCAGCAACAGTGAAGTGCGGTGAGGCACTGACTCCTTTAAAGTCAAGAATTCAATGGTGATGTATAAAATCTCATAAGCAATACTCGCACTCACACATCAACGCAAACACACACTCAGGAACACATTTGGAAAAACTAGAAAAAACTTTTATAGCAGCAAGATCGAATCAAATCAAGTTTATTTGTATAGCCCTATATCACAACAAAGTTGTCTCAGAGGACTTTACAGAAAGAGGTG